>CM077155.1:150282285-150898466 GCA_039583875.1 Platanthera guangdongensis | reverse complement strand
TTTTGACGATTTACCGGTACATTTTGTGATTAGTTTGTTTGGATGTTCAAGATGCACACACAGAAGACACATATATTTATAGTGATTCCCCAAATTATGGGTATGTACACTGTCCCTCGCCGACTTTCTAATAGGTGTTAGAAAACGCTCTTCCCCAATACCGGCTCTTTAAGTGCTTACAACTCAATTCCACAGGATCACTCAGTCTCCTCCAAGACCTACTGCTCAGGCACAATGCCCTACAACTTAGTGATTAAACACCCCACTACTCAGGCAGTGGCCCTACACCTCAGGCTGGGAGGACAGCCCTACACTCAGATCCAAAGTGGATCTTACACTCAGATAAACAAGTGATCCTACCTCGAAACCATATAACACAGGCGTAAAACTCAGATTCTACACTGAATTCTACACTCAGATACAAGATTGGATCCTATAGAAATTTGAAAAGTTGTGAAATAGTTAGACACCAAAGAGTTTTCTATGTGTCTGTCTTCCAGGGCTGAGCAGATTTCAGCCCTCTATCTCTCACAACAGCAAGTTTTAAAAGATCTTCAGTACTGGATGGCTTGTGCTGGAAGTGACTCAAAATCAAGATTTTGATCTGCTGTTGAAGACAATGGATCTAAAAGTTTTGTAACTTCTTCAAATAGCTACCCTGACTTGCAGACACTAAAGGCTCAGCATTCTTCCCAATCGGAAATCGAATCTGAACTTGTTGTCGTTGATGAGAATCACAAAAGCTATCTGTTTATGCTTTCAGGTCACTGATCAGAACTTATGCTCAGGCTCGATGTAATGGCGAGGAAGAAGACAAAGTTTCGCCGCGATGCATAATCAGAAAATCTTAAAAGCTCATTTCCTTTCAGCCAATCTTATCCTTTATAGTCAGTGATCAATAGCTCTTTGTATGTGGGCCCAGCCTAAAAAGGACGAGTTACCACCTTTCCATTTGCAAAAAATGACAACAATTGTCTGTCGGTGCCATTAAAGGCATACTGCAGCTTTCCCGCAAGGAATTTGACTGCGTTGACTTTGTTGACTTTTGTTGACGTCCACATTCTAGACTAAGGAAATTTCTCAGAATCAACTCAGGCATTGAGTGCGTTGAGTGATAGGCCTTCACTCAATGATTCTGGACTTAGCTTATTCTTCAGCTCTTTCTACATCCATGGCATTGAGAGAGTTGAGTGGTTGGCCTTCATTCAATGCTTAGAAACTTTTCTTCTGAATGGAGGCGTTGAGTGTGGTGAATTCACTCAAGCTCCTGCCTCAGCCTCATCTTTTGACTAGGCATTGAGTGAACTGGCTTCACACAACGCTTCTAGACTTAGTCAATGCTGGTTTCTTCTGAGGCTTTGACTTTCCAAGCTTGTCTCAAGGCTTTCTATCATATGACGTTGAGGAACTGGCTTCACTCAACACTTCTGTACTTGAATAGATTTTCCTGGTTATCTTCTTGGGCTTTGACAAATCAGCATGGCGTTGAGTGAACTGGCTTAACTCATGCTTCTGGACTTAGAACTTTTCCTTTGCCAGAAACTCTCTAGCTTTGATTGAGCCAGATTTACCGATGAATTTGCTGCATGGCGTTGAGTGAGTTTGTTGGAACCGATGTTTAACATGCCCTTTGTTTGAGAATATCAACTCCAAAATTGTATTTGATCATGTATTCTGTTGATAGAGTGTGCAGGTTGTCAGGTTCAAGTGAAGAGAAGAAGCTTCTACAGATGTTACCGTCAGGCGGTAGAAGTTACCGCTGAGCGGTAGTTGGAATTAAATGGACCTGGCACTCAGGAAGTTATCAGCAAGCGCTAGTACTAACGCCCCGCGCTAGATCACTCAATACCGTGTCGAGAGAGCTGAGAAGAAAAGCATTGAGTGTGTCGAGACAGCGGCGTTGAATGGATGCTACTACCAAGCGCTATCACTTACTGTGACATGCTATCCCCTCGATGAGCGTCGAGCAGGGTTCGTTGAGCTGCTGACTACCGCCAGGCATTAGTGCTAACGCACCGCGCTAGGTGTTCGACGAATGTCAAGCATGGTCGTTCGACGAATGGTACTCTACCGCATGCGATAGCATTTACAGCCCCGCGCTAGCCCTTCGACGAACGTCGAGCTAGATTCGTCGATCGCTGGGCTACCGCCAGACGCTAGTACTACCGCAGGCACACCGAAATGAATTATTTGGACTTAGCGCTCTGGATGAAATCGGCGCTAGCCCTACCACGCCGCGCTTTCCGAACGACAAATCGTTGCAACCACCATTACCACGCGGCGGAAGCGGTAACCGCGCGACGCTAACATATTTGAAACGGAAAATATTTGTTTTGAATATTTCTTCCCTGATTTAGAGGACAGCTGGTACAACAAGCATGTGAACCTACCACTGGGCGCTAGTCTTACTACAAGCGGTAGCCTATTTTCACGAAGACATATAAAAGGCTTCTTGGTTTTTGTGCCTTATGACGGTGAAAAAGAAAGGACGGGAGTTCATTAATTCTAGGGTTCGGCCGCCTTCTTGCGCTCCATTCCACAAGTCTCTGTCAAAGAAGAAGATAGTCATCTCCCTCCCGCGCATGATCGAAAGACTCCGAAGATCCAAGATCTACAATGAACACGAAGAGCCGATCAGTTGCCAACAAACGGAGATCTTAAAGCACCGGCCGTGGATCGCCACGGAGTAGTCTTGAGAGGGAGAACTTCATCTTTTGAATATTATATCTCTTGTTTTTGTAAAACCTTTTGAATTTTCTAAATCTTGAGGAGGGGAAAATCGACGGTAAGGGTCGTCAGATCCGGGGAAGGATTCCGTGGGAAATCGTCTTGGGGATAAGGACGTATAGATCTGGAGGATCTAGCTGGGCTCTAAGACCCTTCCTTGTGTGGAGGTGAAGAGCGACTCGAAGACCTTTCTTGGAGGCAAAGGGAGAGAGCCACCGGTCTGGGTAGGGGTCGGTATAGAAAACCAAAGAGTTTTTATATTTCATCGCTTTCGATCTCCGGCGTCATGGAGATCACGTTCGTGTAATCACTTAGAATAATTGTCATTTTATTCATGCAATGAACTTTTATTTCTTCTTCATTTGATTGTGTGATTGTTCAGGTTGTATAAAGTAAGTGTTTGTGGTTGTGGGTTTGCGAACAACACTTGCGCAGGAAAACGAGTCCACAGACGTAACTCGCGCGTTAGATACTAATGCCCCGTAGTAGCATCCAGGACTTGATTTCCTGGTGCGAAATATTTTTAAATTCCATTAAAGCGTCAAACCTTATTCACCCCCCCCCCCCCCCCCCCCCGCTAAGGTTGGCCACGAGATCCAACAAGTGTATCAGAGGGAGGTTTTTCCAAAACGTTTCACCACCGGGAATACTGGCCAACCATAACTTGAATCGACAAGTGGGGAAGAAAAATTGTACACTGAAAATTCGGCTGCACCACGCGTTTATAGGAGTGAACTATAACGAAATGGAGAGTGCTAATGAGTAAATTTCTTATACTTCTAGACATAAAAGTGTGGAACATAATGTATCAAGCCGCCAAAATAATTTAACAAAGCACGAGTGTCATATAAATGCTAAGGCTATGAATAGTTTATTTGCGGTCTTGGTCAAAAAATTTTTAAACTCATCTACACTCTTCTACTGCATATGATATATGTAATTTCTTGAGCTAACTTATATTTCTCTTTCTATAGATAATGAATCTGAGCAATTCCTTATGGATCCAAGTGAAGAATCAAATGAAGACTTACTTTGTGTAACGCTCCCAGTTTTTCGATGTTTGGTTTAATTCATTATCTGGCGTGTTTATGACGTCAGGGAGTTACGTTGATGCGTTTTCGGCATTTACCGTTATTAGAGCTTGCTTTAGCTCTTAGGTTTTTTGTGTGTGGGGATGGGTTTAGCCTATTTGCAAGATTTCCTAGCAAGTCGGGTCTGTTTTAGTGACTCGGTGGAGCGTCTTTGGAAATGCTTGTGTTTTGTCTTCGGGAGGTGTTTACTGGAGTTTGGTTCATCGTATCTTAAATTAGACTGCACCGTTGGGTTTGTAGCATCGGTATTTAGCTACGGTGCAATTTTGTTAAATTTCGGGTAAGTTTGATTTTTGGTCGTCTTGATGTTTTATTTAATTAATTAAGATATTCTATTATAATAATCGGATAAAGAAGTATAAATAGAAACCCATTGCGTGAAAAACCCTATTCATTGTCTCCCTCGTGAAACCGTCGACCTGTTGCGAAAGAATGAGAGTGCGGACATTCGTAAGCCTCCATCCACCGATCTCTGGAGCTTTGGTGGTCAGTTTCGTCTTTGGAGAGGATCGGGTAGATCTCGCCTAGATATACGTTCTACAGTAAGCTTTTCAGTTTCTTGGATTTTTAGTGGTCTAGGTATGCGGTTTACCCTATTTTCCTCTCAAAAGTTTCAGGTTTGTTGCTTAAGTGTTCTTGCCGCCAGATCTGTGAGGTGGAGCGTGCTTGGCTGGATTCGGGTGATTTGAGGCAAGTGGTGATTTTCCCTTGCTTGTTCTTCTTTTCTCTTTGTTTTTTTTCCTGATTTCCTCCTGGTACAGAATGATTGGACTAGAGTAGGATTTTTTTCCTCATGTCAAAATGATTTCCTATAGATCTTGGGGTAAGTGATGTTTTTTTCTCATCCTTGCCAAGTTTGCTTCTTTGAGTTTATTTTGGTTTTTACGCATTTTCTTCTTAGATCTTAGGAGTGTGTGGGCTTTGGCCAAGGACGGTTTGTGTAGAAATTCCTATTAGGTCAAGTACGTTTTGTCAAATTGGGCAGTTAGCCTTAGTAAATTATCTCTTATGACTGCTAGCCTAAACAAACACGTTTGGAATAAGTCTATTGGTATGTCTGAATTCATCTTCACGGACCTCAGTCTAAAATAGATTCAGTCGTCAGTTAGTCCAGGTAAAAAGGAAAGTTTTCTGATTTTGGCCGATTAGATTTAGTCAGTAAGAGTTAGTATAGGACTGTTGGGGATGATAACCCGGGCAGGATTTTCCTAGAAGCTTTGAGTGGAGCTGAGTGTATATAGCCTAAAGCGTTGAGTGAAATATTAGGGTAGAAGATCAGTTTATAGCCTAAGTATAAAAGCGTTGAGTGTGTTGAACGCACTCAACACCTTGTTGAGTAGTCTGGGAAGCTAAGTTAAAAAACATTGAGTGCGTTGAGTGCACTCAACGCGGCGTTGAGTGTTGTGTATACACTCAACGCCTTACTGAGAAGTTAGTGACGCTAATTGTAAAAGCGTTGACCGTGTTGAGTGCACTCAACGCGGCGTCGAGTGCACTCAACGCGGTGTTGAGTGTGCTACTTACACTCAACGCCATCAGTATGTGACGCTAAGTCAGTCAGAAAGCGTGAGTGCGTTGAGTGCACTCAATGTGGCGTTGAGTGTGATGCTTACACTCAACTCCATCAGTATTCGATGCTAAGTCAGAAGGCGTTGAGTGTGTTGCATACACTCAATGTGGCATTGAGTGTACTGTTTGCACCCGACGCCATTAGCAATCTTGGAGTCTAAGTGTAAAAGCGTTGACAGCGTTGGAATGAGCTTAACTCACTCAACGTCGTCACCTTTTTCAGCAAGTTAAGTAAAAGCGTTGACAGTGTTGAGTGAGTTGAACTCACTCAACGTCGTCGCGCTGTGTTTAAGCATTGAGTGAGCTGAACTCACTCAATGCCATCGACGTGTTGTGCTATGGCGTCGAGTGCGTCGACTGCACTCGACGCGGCGTCGAGTGTACTCGGCGCTTTTTCCTTAGTTTGTGTCCTGTCACTGATTTGACGTGTATCACTAAGGCTTGTCCTTTCTAAGCTAGACTCGTCGGTTTTCTATTGAATTTGTTGAGTTGGGTTTATGGGTATTGGATATATGGGGTTGTTTTTTGGCTTAGTTCATGAATCATTATACCCAGGCATGTTGGGTCTCGTTTTGGGTTGTTGGGTTGTGTTGGACCTGATGGCCACCACCGCACTCCCGTTTTGAGATGTTTGGGTCTCTTAGTTCAGGTTTGACCGGTTGGTCCTAACTCAGGTCCGATTGCGTTACGGTGTTAATGATTCACGTGTTTATTGAGCCTTTGCCCCGTTTTTGTTTCCTATGGATTAAACTTATGCTACTTCTGCCTTTTCTCGCAGATTGTTTTCAGAGTATAACTCTGCTCGCGCTTGGTGTAAATTTCTTTACCTTTTAACTTTATAAGTTAACTTTTTATTCTAAATCTCTAGATAGTTTGTTTTATTTTCTTTTGACAGTTATTCAGGTTGGGAGCAGTAATCTTGCTACTCCTTATCTTATGACAGTATTGTTTGTCACTTGTATTTTTCTTGCTGAGGTGTTCTCTTTGAATGCCTCAGGTTCTATGTTGTAGCCGGCTTGGACGGCTAAGTTTGGTGTTTGCTTGAGGACTGCAGTGTTGCTGAGTTTCCACTACCTTGAGAGGAGTTCCTTGTTGTTTTCTTTTAAGTACAAACACTCATACTAACTAGTGGTTCATGTAAGTTTGCTGACGCCCACTGGTGGTTTCTTTTGAATTGATGAGTACTCTGAAGCTGCTAATTTTGCCTTTCGTGGTTGTTTTTACTTGCTCTCTGAGAATATTTTATGCTAGGTTGCATGTTAGGTATTTTCACTTATAAAAGCATTACTACTTGTACTTCATACATCTCATATTTTTAAATTAAAACACTATTTCTAGCTAACGTAAAGACTATTTCTATACTTATAATAAATCTAGAGTCTTGCATGTCATGAGTTGTCCTTTGGAGATGTTTATACTCATGTAGGATGTTAATCAACATAACCAAAAGTATTTTTCCGCAACGTATAACTATACTTTTACTCATGAACTAGTTGATCTACCGTGCTGAGGGATAAGACCATCCAGTTAAAACTGGATTTCTACTTAATAACTTATGAATTTCACATAAACTGTAGAATTTGGGTCTTGCTTGAGCGCCTGCAGTTATCCCCTACACGATGTGGCATCCCGACGCGTGATTTGTCTTACTCTTATATAACTTAGATGTTGAGAAAATGCGGGTTGTGACAGTTGGTATCAGAGGGGAGGTTGCTTTGACAATTGGTCGAGCAACCTTCTTTTGTTAGTGTTAGTTGTCTAGTGTCATTTCATACACACACCGATGTGTCATCAGTACGTCTTATTGAAGCATGAACACTACACTCATGGCATGATAAGAAGTATACAAGGCATATTATGTAGTATGGGTTGCATAATATGTGTTTGTATATGAATCCACCATAGGCGGCAACATGTGACAGTTATGCAGTATGAGATGCATAACAATCATCACATGGGTGCCCATTAGCACGTTTTACTTTTCGTTGCATGCGATATTATGTATTATGGGATGCATAATATCATGTGTACTACACTCATAACATGCATTAAGGTTTTTTTTAGAATGCATAACACATCATGCATAGCATAATATAGCATTTGCACACGTGTTAAGCTAAAGATTTATATGATGACACGTGTACACATATTTTTTTGAGTCAAAAGAATACAAATTCATGCATTCATGGACTTTGCACAAGAATTAATAAGATGATGGTATGTCATCCTGGGTTTAAGCATTTCATCATTTATAAAATTCCTAGAGCAAGTTAGCAGTAAGAGCATTTATGTATGTTTTGTCTGTACTAGGTTGTTTGGTTCTAGCAGTTAAGCTAGGTTTTGACTAGTTACTTGTTGTAATTATTAGAATGTCGAGGCGTCCTACTTCAAGGTCGACTCCCCAGTCAAAGGGTGAGTCGTCTGGTGCTCAAAACAAGGCGATGATTGAAGGATTGCGACAGAGCAATGAAGTTTTGTCTAGGAAAATGTTGGAGATGTAGTCTCAGATCCAAACCTTATTGACTGTCATTGCAGGACAGCCGCTTAGAGTTCAGGACCCGGCCGTGGGTCAAGGTTTTCCAGCTCCTCCCGCCCCTCTGGTGCCCCTAGCTATGCTGCCACCAGAGATGAACTTCATCTCGCACTTCCAGCGATTAGGACCCCCTACTTATGATGGTAGTGCAGACTTCATGGCATTGGATGACTGGATTATAGCCATTGAGGAGATGTCTCTTACTCTAGAGTTTCAGCAGACCAGAGAATAATGGTTGCTGCCTACCAGCTCAAAGGTTTGGCAAAGAATTGGTGGCTAAGGGAGAAGGAAAACTTGAAGGATGGATGTCTTGGAAGTCTTCAAGGAGATTTTGCTGAAAAAGTTCCTGCCATTGGTCGAGCGAGACCGTTTGTTAAATGATTTCCTGCACTTAAAGCAGAGACAGCTCATGGTGAGTGAGTATGAGGTGGAGTTTCGCAAGCTGAGCCGGTTCGCCCCGAATTTAGTAGTTTTTGAAGGCAGCAGAGTCAAGCATTTTCTGGATGGTCTGAAGAGTGACATCCAGCAGTTAGCGAGTGCTTATAGATCAGAGAGTTATGCTGAAGCAGTCGAAGCAGCTCTCAAGGTTGATGCAATTGATAATGCCAAGAATCGAGGGCAATAAATGAGAAAGGATAATAGGAAGATTGGTGAGAGTAAGAGTTCCCAGGAATCTAGTGCTGCTTCAAGGAAGAGGAGCAAAGAAATATGCAGTTTGTGTGGCCGGCCAGGCCACCCTGAGAAATGTTTCAAGAGGATAGGAGCTCAGAAACTGGAGCAGGTCCATACGATCCATGGTGCTCCTAAAGGAGATTTGGTTTGTACCTCGTGCAAACAGAAGGGGCATGATGTTGCCCACTGTTGGAATAAGGTTAGAAATTGCTTCAGTGCGGACAGAAAGGTCACGTCAAGTCAAAGTGCCTGCAGTCCAGCCCGCGCTGCAGCTAGTTCCGCTTTGGGCCTTGCCACCGTCGCAACCTATAGACAAAGGAAGGGAAAGTTGAACGTGTTGTCTCTGGAGGAGGCACAGATTCTACTCAAGGGATTTCAAGTTAGTTTTAACCCAGTTTTGTTTCTATTTAAGCTTGTAGCTGTAGTTTGGATGTAGCTTGATTAGTTATGTAAGCATTTTTATAGGGAAATTTAAAGTAAAGAACTGTTGGGCATGTGTTCTCTTTGATTCCGATGCTACCCACTTGTTTGTGGCTAGGGCCTTTGTTGAGCATCATCATTTGACTCTCGATCAAGTCGGCGATGTGTTTCAAGTCAAGTTTCCTTCGGGTGATTCGGTAGTATCGGACCAGGGTATCTAGAGTGTCCGATTTTGTCAGGCGATTTCCTAGCAGTTGTTGATTGAAGGTGATAGACCTGGAGGATTTTGATGATCTTGGGCATGGACTGGTTGTCCAAATATGATATTATCCAGTGTAAGGTTAAGCGCTTGGACTTGAAGATGGACAACGGTCAACCTAGGAGTGTTTATGGTTTTCTGCACCAGTTTTCTTCGATTATATCTGTGGTACGTGCTCAGAAGCTAGTAAATCTGGATGTTTTGCTTGTTTGGTTTCAGCTTTGGAAACCGTTGTTAGCTTTCCGCGTGTAGAGGAGATTTCGGTGGTGCGCGAGTTTTCGGATGTTTTTTTCCAACTAATCTTCCGGGTCTTCCGCCTGAGGGTGACGTGGAGTTTGTCATAGATCTGGAGCCGGGAACCCGTCCTATTGCTAAGGCGCCATACCGGATGGCTATGCATGAGTTGGGAGGAGTTGTGTACTCAGTTGGATGAGTTCCTCCTGAATGGTTTCATTAGGCCGAGTTCTTCGCCTTGGGGTGCTCCTGTCTTGTTTGTAAAGAAAAAGGATGGATCATTGACGCTGTATATGACTATACAGAGCTGAATAATGTCACCATTAAGAATAGATAATCCATGCCTAGGATTGATGACCAGTTTGATCAGTTGCGTGGTAGCTTTGTGTTTTCAAAGATCGATCTTCATTCAGGCTACGACCAGTTGAGGATTTGTGAGGCAGATATTCTACGGACTGCTTTCCATTCGCGGCATGGGCATTTTGAGTTTTGGTAATGTCCTTGGTTTGACCAATTCTCTCTCTGTTATGGATATGATGAACCGTGTGTTCAAGGATTTCTGGACTGTTTCATGGTCGTGTTTATAGATGACATTTTGGTGTATTCCTGCAGTGCTGTTGAGCATGCCTAGCACTTGCGTTTAGTTTTGTCTACCTTAAGGAGCATAAGTGTATGTCGAGTTAAGTTAGTGTGAGTTTTGGTTGCTAAGGTGTCTTTCTTGGGTCTGTGGTAAATAAAGATGAAATTTTAGTTAAACCTGAGAAGGTAACTGCTGTTATGGATTGGGATAGGCCACCACCCCCAAGGATATAAGGAGCTTCCTAGGGTTGGCTGGCTATTATAGAAGGTTTGTGGATGGTTTCTCTATGTTAGCTATGCCTTTGACTAAACTGACGCAGAAGAATGCAGCTTTCATTTGGAGGGATAGGTGCAAGGAAGCCTTCTGGAATTGAAGAAGATTGTGCACTGCTCCAGTTTTTTCTCTGCCTACAGAAGGATTGGAATATGATGTGTATGTAGACGCATCGCATGTTGGTCTGGGTTGTGTGTTGATGCAAGAAAGCAAGGTAATACGTATGGGTCGAGACAGCTAAAGGTATATGAAAAGAACTACCCTACGCATGATCTAGAGTTCGCAGCAGTGATTTATGCCCAAAAGTTATGGAGGCACATGCTATATGGCACAATATGCAAGATTTTTACAGATCATAAAGTTTAAAGTATGTTTTCACTCAAAGGAGTTGAATATGCGTCAGCGAAGATGGTTAGAGTATGTTGTTGATTATGATGTTGAGATCCAGTACCATCCTGGCAAAGCTAATGTGGTAGCTGACGCTCTTAGTAAAAAGACAGGGAAAGTTTTTAATCTTTATGTGGATTCACTGGTAGAAGAATTCCTCTTGATGGGTATTTCTGTTGGGAGTTGTAACTCGTCAAGTAGTTTGAAGGTAGCTGAGCCTTCGTGGATTGCACTCACAAGATTGCATTAGATGGAAGACCCTGAGTTGTTGCACCATTATAAGAGGACTGAGAAAGGAGAGTTGCCAGATTTTTCGATCGATGATGCAGGTACCTTGAAGTACGCGGTAGATTTTGCATCCCCAATGTTGAAGATATTCGAGTTATGTGTGTAGTGAGGCTCATGGTTCCAGTATTGTCTACCACCCAGGATCAACTAAGGTGTACCAATATTTGAAGAAGATCGCCTGGTGGTTCGGAATGAAAGGTGATATATCAAAGTTCGTTTCAGAATGTTTTACTTGCAAGCGAGTAAAGGCCGATCATGGCAGACCTGGTGGCAAGCTAACGCCCCTGGAAATTCTGAGTTGGAAGGGAGAGTATCTCAATGTATTTCATTATTGGGTTACCGAGATCTCCCCGAGGACATGATTAATTCTGAGTTATTGTTGATAGAATAACGAAGTGTGCTCACTTCGTGCCTTTTAGGACTGATTACCCCATGAAGAATATAGCCGAGCTATATTTAGATGAAGTCATTAGATTACATGGAGTGGACACTTAGTATATCATATCGAGACTCCAGGTTTACGTCTCGCTTTGGAAGAGTTTATAGGAGGGTTTGGGTACCGATCTGCGGTATTCCACAGCTTATCATCCGCAGACAAACGGTCAAACGGAAAGAGTGAACCAGATCGTGGAGGATATGATCAGATATTACATTTTGGACACAGGAGGAGCGTGGGATGAGCGACTCAGATTGATGGAGTTTGCATACAATAATAGTTATCAAGAAAGTTTGCAGATGGACCCGTTTGAGGCCTTATATGGAGGCAATGCAGAACTCCTTTGTTTGGGCCGAGGTCGGTGAGAAACCGTTGTTGGGTCCTGAAGCGTTAGAAGAAATGGATGTTTCTGTGAAGATCATTTCGGAAAAGCTTCGGATAGCGCAGAGAACGATATGAGAAGAACGACAATCGGCGTAGGTCTGATTTGGAGTTTGTTTTATGGCACTTGGTGTTTCTCAAAGTTTCCCCGATGTTTGGAGTTAAAAGGTTTGGTAAGAATCATAAGTTGGACCCGAGGTATGTGTGGGACCTTTCAAGGTTGTTGAGCGTATTGGTGTATCAGCTTATAGGCTGGATTTGTCCGCAAATTTTCCTCGTGTGCACGACGTGTTTCACGTGAGCCAGTTGCGGAAATATGTGCTCAGCGACTGGCAGATTCTTGATGATGTGCCCCAGTTGGAGCCCAATCTTTCCTACATTGAGATGCCTGTCCACATTCTGGATACTCAAGATCGAGTTTGCGTAGGAAAAACCATACCACTGGTTAAAGTTTGTGGTGAAACCAGGACGTGGAAAGCGCCACTTGGGAGTTGGAGTCAACATTGAGGGAGGCTCATCCTCATCTGTTTCCTAGTTCCTTACGTATGTATTTCCTTTGTATAATCTTTGGTTTTATTCTCCATATGGAATCTTTTGGGGTGTAAAGTTCGGGACGAAACTTTTTAGGGCGAGTGACTGTAACACCCCCGATTTTTCGATGTTTGGTTTAATTCATTATCTGGCATGTTTATGATGTCAAGATGTTACGTTGACGCGTTTTCGGCATTTTCCATTGTTAGAGCGTGGTTTTAGCTCTTAGGTTTTTTGTGTGTGTGGTTGGGTTTATCCTGTTGCAAGATTTCCTAGCAAGCCGGGTCTATTTTGCTGACTCGGTGGAGCGTATTTGGAATGCTTGTGTTTTGCTTCGGGAGGTGTTTACCAGAGTTTGGGCCATCGAATCTTAAATTTGACTGCGTTGTTGGGTTCGTAGCATCGGTATACAGTGCGATTTTCGTTAAATTCGGGTAAGTTTGGTTTTCGGGTCATTTTGACGTTTTATTAATTAATTAAGATATTCTATATAATAATCGGATAAAGAAGTATAAATAGAAACCCATCGCATTAAAACCCTATTCATTGTCTCCCTCGCAAAACTGTCGGCCTGTTGCAAAAGAACGAGAGCGACGGACATTCCTAAGCCTTCAGCCACGATTTTTGGAGCTTTGGTGCTCGGTTTCATCTTTGGAGAGTGGATCCGGGTAGATCTCGTCTAGATCTGCGTTTCTACGATAAGCTTTTCCAGTTTTTGCATTTTTAGAGGTCTAGGTATGCGGTTTTTACCCTATTTTTCTCTCAAAAGTTTCAGGTTTGTTGCTTAAGTGTTCTTGCAGCCAGATCTGTGAGGCGGGCGTCACTTGGCTGGCTTTCGGGGTGATTTGAGGCAAGTGGTGATTTTCCCTTGCTGTTCTTCTTCTCTTTCATTTTTTCCCTGATTTCCTCCGATACAGAATGTTTGTACTAGAGTAGGATTTCCTCCATGTCAAAATGATATAGATCCTGGGGCAAGTGATGTTTTTTTCTCATCCTTGCCAAGTTTACTTCTTTGAGTTTCTTTCAGTTTTACTGCCTTTTCTTCTTAGATCTTAGGAGTGTTGTGGGTTTTGGCCAAGGACGGCCTGCGCTGTGTAGAATTCCTGTTAGGTCAAGTACGTTTTGTCAAATTGGGTTGTATACACTCAACGCCTTGCTGAGTAGTCAGTGACACTAAGTGTAAAAGCATTGAGTGCGTTGAGTGCACTCAACGCGGTGTTGGTGTTGCTGCTTACACTCAACGCCATCAGTATTTGACGCTAAGTCAGAAAGCGTTGAGTGCCTTGAGTGCACTCAACGTGGCATTGAGTGTGCTGCTTACACTCAACGCAATCAGTATTCGATGCTAAGTCAGAAGGCGTTGAGTGTGCTGTATACACTCAACGCAGCGTTGAGTGTATTGTTTGCACCCGACGCCATCAGTAATCTTGGAGTCTAAGTGTAAAAGCATTGACATCGTTGACTCAACGTCATCACCTTTTCGTAAGTTAAGTAAAAGCATCGACAACGTTGAGTGAGTTGAACTCACTTAACTCACTCAATTGTCGTGCTGTTTATGCATTGAGTGAGCTGAACTCACTCAATGCCATCGTCGTGCTGTGTTATGGCGTCGAGTGCGTCGACTGCACTAAATGCGGCTTCGAGTATACTCGATGCTTTTTCCTAGTTTTGTGTCCTTTCACCAATTTGACGTGTATCACTAAGGCTTAGCCTTGCCAAGACTCATCGGTTTTCTATTGAGTTTGTTGAGTTTCGGTTATGGGTATTTGAATATATAGGGTTGGTTTGTTTGGCTTAGTTTCGTGAATCATTACACCCAGGCATGTTTGGGTCTCGTTTTGGGATGTTGGGTTGTGTTGGACCTGATGGCCACCACCGCAGTCCCATTTTTGAGATGTTTGGGTCTCTTAGTTCGGGTTTGACCGTTTGGTCCCGACTCAGATCCGTTGTGTTACGGTGTTAATGATTCACGTGTTTATTGAGCCTTGCCCTGTTTTTGTTTCCTATGGATTTAAACTTATGCTACTTCTGCCTTTTCTCGCAGATTATTTTCGGAGTATAACTCTGTTCGCGCTCGGTGTAAATTTCTTTATCTTTTAACTTTATAAGTTGACTTTTTATTCTAAATCTCTAGATAGTTTGCTGTGTTTTCTTTTGACAGCTATTCAGGTTTTTTTTAGCAGTATCTAGCTATTCCTTATTTCTGACAGTTTGTTATATCACTTGTATTTCTTGCTGAGGTGTTCTTTATTTGAATGCCTCAGGTCTGAGTTATAGCGGTTGGGCAGATAGTTTGGTGTTTGCTTGAGGACTGCAGTGTTGCTGAGTTTTCCACTACTTGAGAAGTAGTTCCTTATTGTTTTCTTTTAAGTACAGACACTCATATGACCAGTGTGTTCGTGTCAGTTTGTTGACGCCCACTGGTGGTTTCTTTTGAATTGCTGAGTAATTTGCTAAGCTGCTAGTTTGCCTTTCATGGTTATTTTTACTTGCTCTCTGAGAATATTTATGATAGGTTGCATGTTAGGTATTTTCACTTATAAAAGCATTACTACTTGCACTTCATACATCTCATATTTTTTAAAATTAAAACACTTTTCTAGCTAACGTAAAGACTATTCTATACTTATGATAAATGTAGAGTCTTGCATGCCATGAGTTGTCCTTTGGGGATGTTTATACTCATGTAGGATGTTAATCAACATTACCAAAAGTATTTTTCCACAGCGTATAACTATATTTTTACTCATCGACTAGTTGATTCACTGTGCCGAGGATACGACCATCCAATTTAAACTGGATTCTACTTCATAACCTATGAATTTCACATAAACTGTAGAATTGGGGTCTTGTCTGAGCGCCTACAGTTATACCCTGCACGGTGTGGCATCACGATGCGTGTTTCTCTTACTCTGATATAACTTAAATGTTGAGAAAATGCGAGTTGTGATACTTTTGGAGGAGGACACATCAAACACATCAAGCGGAAGGGAAGATGAAAATATATCGTTCGAAGAGGAAGATGATAAAGGAACCTCGTGTTCAAATCATGCCTTGTCCAATAGCTCTGTAAGGAAGTCAAATTCCCTATTTGCTTATAGATCTATCTCTACATTGTGTGTGCTAGAAAATGCTAGGCGTAGAATCAAGAAGTTGAAAAATATTAACTCAAACCTACAACTAGAAAACAAAACTTTAAAGGCATAACTTAATGTGGAACATTATTGTGATGTGACTTGTCCTCCCAACTGCTTTTTAGATAGCACTTCTACACCTTATATATATTATAATGAATTAAAAGAAAAATATAAGGTTCTTGAACAGGAGCTTCATTTTACAAAAAACAAAACGATAAATTATGTCTAAAGAACTCATCATAAAAAGTGATTGTGCTGAATGCAGAAATTATAAAGTTGAAATAGAAGAGATGAACGAGACATTCGATGATTTTAGGAGTAAGTATAAAGCTCATATCGAATCTATGTCACCACTCTAAAAAACAGCACAATCGCATACAATGAAGCTAGACATAACCTCAAACTGAAGAACAAAGAGCTAACTATAAAATCAACATGCTTATGGAAATACTACTTAAAAACTCTCAAAGCCCAATTCCTAAGCTGCATATGAAAACCAAAAGCATGTTGAATATGAACCACCATCTACAGGCTGAGTTAATCAAGGAGAGTAGAAAATCGCAAGCTTGTGCAAGTGAAACTCGTAACTATAGAAATAACTCTCACTTTGAAAAATGAATTACGCACGTCAAAAACAAATGAATGTAGATTTCCGGTCAACAATTACTACAATATGAGTCCTAATGTTAGCGAAATAATCCTTACTTAAAGAACAACTTCAAGATAATTAATCCTCCAACGCAATATTATTCAATTAAAAATCATCATACAAGGACTCATAGAATTTCAGAAGGAAATTTGCAGGATAAAAATAGCATTAAACCAAAATATGAATGGAGGCCCATCATTCAAAATAGCGCACCCATTCCACTCAAACGGGCACATTCAATGCCATCTCCGCAAGGTGTAAAAGGCTATGTTGGGTACCCAAAGGAACCGCCACCCCTAGTTCCTGTGGATACCTAAATCTCTTATCCATTAGTATCCACGAATTGCGTGATGTAGGAAATAATCAACCAAAACCACTCGATAATCTACATCACGATATGCTTATTTTTTTATTGTATTTATTTATTACATTTTCTTTTGTATCTCCTTTGAGTGTATCTTCTTCTTGCTGTAATCCAGCATGATAAGACGTCAATATTAAATTAAGTACAGCATAATATCAGAAAATCACAGTGGGTGTAGAAACAATACATAACACTTCTCATGCTATATGATAAGTAATTAAGTCGGAGCCCACCTGTTTATTACACATAAATCAATAATAGTTAAGACATGAACAATATATATATATGTTATTACTCTTCTGAAGAGGTAGGTGAAATATTAAGTTTGTCCATGATCTTCTTGAGCATTTTTTTCACGCCTTCACCTCCTTCGCTGTCCGTGTGATCTCCCGACCTTGCTCCTCCACCAAGCTGTAGATGTCCAGACTGCCTTCCCTGAGGGACCCTGTACGGTGTATCGGTGGCTGCGATGGAGGTGCCCGTGCCCTTGAAGAAGAAGGAATCTCTCCTACCTTGTAGACCTGCGGGAAGCTATCTATAGGGTAGGCATACCAGTCAATGGTCGGGTACTTCTCGGTCAGGATGCTCTGAATTACACCACCCAGTGGTAGTGTGTTCACCCGCTGCCGGTCAGGAGATTTGAGGCGAAAAGTGTAGCCCATCATGGAAAGTATGAGATCTGAGATGCTAAAGGATTCTGAGCAAGGATATAATACGTCACCATCGACAGTTGGGTCGTGACCTTCATGGTGTCCCCAGCTTTGAACATGAGGGAATGACGTAGGATATCCTGGATAATGCGAGCGTTGGGAGTGAGTGTGTCTACCGAGGTAAAGAGGTCTGAACGCCCCTCCACACCATGAAGAACCTCGTTCATCTCCCTCCAGTCCCTTGTAGTTCTAAAAGATTCCACGATTTTAGGATTGGAAAGTTGGGGGTCCATACATATTTAGAGTCGAGATCCGCATGAGTTATTGTGACTACCTCCGTCCCAATGCAGGATTGGACACCCCCACGAGGCGCATCTGAGCAGGATCCCGAAGGTTGTTGTAGAAATCTCGGGTGAGGGCAGAGGACAACGGGGAATCAGATGAGATCACTGAAAGCACACTAGTTCCTCTAAATACTTATAGATATGAGTATAACGATCATCAATCTCTATGATCATTGGAATGCTCACAGTGGCTTCATCTATGGCTGGTAGGGGGAGACGGACACCCGGGACCTCTTTAAAAAACTGCGGCGTGTAGACTGGGAGATCGACGAAGCCATTTCCTGCAAGTAAATAAAAAAACAACAAAAAAACCGCCTCAGTAGCAGATACACAAAACAAAATGAAAAAAAATTGGGTTCGATACCGGTTTCTGGAACATAGCGCGGGGCGATAATGTGTTATCGCCTGGCGATAGCGTGACAGACCTGTTCTTCATCTCCTTCTGCCGGGTAGGTCCCAAAACCCCACTTTCGGCTCAAATCTCCTCCCAAACACGATAAAAAAAACATAGATCCATGCATTTGTTGAGTAGATCAGAGATATTACCCTAGATCCAAAGAGAGAAACTCATCCAACATGGAAAATCATGGAAAGACACATGGATGATGGTTTGGCTCCGGATCCTTCCAAGAAACACGATTTTTGAGTAAATTGGCCATTTGAAAATACCAAAGACATGAAATCTGAGCCCAGACAAGCCAGATCTATGAAAAAACGGAAGTGATCCGTAGTAAAAACAAAAGAATCAACTGAAAAAAAAAATCTGAAAAACATCTTAGAACGTGATCAAAGCAAGACGAGGAGTCAAAAACTCTAGTTCTGAAATCTAAACTATAAGAAATCTGAGAGAGAGAGAGAGAGAGAAAGTGAGTACCTGAAGGGAGTGAAGAGGAGGAAAATGTCGGCAGGAGAAAGTGGAAGTGAGGAGGTGTGCAGATCTAGATCTTAATCGAGGCCTATATACTCGAAAGCTACCGCGGCGCGATAAGATTAAAGCCGGTGGTAGCTTCTTAAACAAGTTGTCCTCGTACTTTCAATAATACCATCAACAACACACAGTTTACTGTGTTGTGTCTCACATATTAGCAGGGGCATAGGTGTGTTGTCACTAGGATCGCTAACCTGTAAACAATGTCTTCTCCTTAACCAGGGAGGGTTCTAGTAGGTCCTTGTGTGGCATTGTGGGAAAGAGTGTTAGGTTAAGCGGGTTCTTCAGTGTGCACATGGGATTAACACCCCACCCTATGGCATTTAGCAGCTCCTCATGCCCATCCGTCACTCAGTACGGTGCTAGAGTGTGGACACAATGCGTAGGTGAAATGTGTTTTGAGTTTTCTCATGGGCGCTCACTCACAGCACGAGCAATGCTTCATACATCGTAATACTCAGTTATATGCATAATGGTCTATAATGCTATCTTCTGGTCTTCGTTGTGTTGTTCCGTTCTCTCAATGTGTTGCTAAGTGTTTTTCGTTTCTTATGTCTGATATTTGTTTGAAATTCCTTTCTATTATATCTTGTTTTGGTTACTGAGTTTTCTTATATATAATATAATAATATATATATATATATATATATATATATATATCTAATATATATATATATATATATATATATATAATATATATATATATATATAATATATATATATATATATATTAATATATATATATATATATATGTTGCTGAACTCTCATGCTATGGGCTCACATGACTGTGGCTTAGACCATAACGCGTACGTATAATGTTTGAGTTTAGACATGTAATCTATGTAAACATTGTCCTTCGGTCATAGTGGGTTGAATCTATAAGTGTTTAGCTATTGAGTGTGATAAAAGGAGTTCGTGTGTGTTGACTATGCCTCTAGGTATATGTGAGGATTTAGATAAGGGAATGACTTCACATGATACACACATCCCTAGCCGGTGCACTCAAGACGAAAAATGTTATGCGTACATGCTATAAATCGTGACACTATATTCTAACACGCTAGAAATACGTTGAATAATCAATGTCATGATGCATTTGTGATCATACCAGGTGTGAAACTTTGGGCCAAAACTCTAGTACAAAGGTCACATATATACAAGTTAAATTGTATCTATCTAGTTGATAGATTTCGATTGACTCGGAGCTCCATGAACCTTTTAAAAATGATTAGAGTGATAGATTTATTCTAACAAAATAAAACTATGGAAGCTATCACATTTTGTCACGGTCCCCAAACACTACTCATTCCTCCTGATAAGCTTTCATGAGCATTGTGAGGATGAGCACCTTGGTTAACGAGTCACTTCGATCTTGTGCATCGACTCTATCTTTAGCTTAGTGCCCCTAGTTTTTTTTCCTTGGTATGACATCGAATGACATGTGAGGTGATTATCATCTTATTTCTCTTGTGTTAGGTTCCTAGCCGATCGAGATTCACATGGACAATATCTTTTTTCTTGGTGTTATCTCGTTATTGATGCTACACATACACATGTCATTGCTTGTCTAATACTTCCGCGCATAAGAATTGGACTACAACTACACTATCATTCTCTTTAGCACAATACGTACTAGCACATGATTCACACTTATGACGTTTCTCAATGTTTGTCTCACTTGATTACTTCCTTACTCTTATAGCATTGTAGACGTACTCGATGTGTGCTTAGTTTAGTCTGTGTTGTTCAATTCATGTTAAATCTGAAAATTCACTTTCTCTGACTGTGTAGGTTGCTCCAGTGTGTGACTCATGTGCTTGAAATTATCTGATATGTATCTTTGTTGAGTCATCTCTATGTGTCATGTTTATTTTTACCTTTATGTGTGCACTACTTGATATTTGTCTCAATGCTCATCAATTCTCCTATTTTTCATATCGTGCATGTCTGGTGGCCTTGCCCACCCTTTTGATATTAAAAGGGGGAGAATAAAATGTTCATGAGTACGCTCTTGATTATGGGATTATGTGTAGGGAAAACCATATAGAGAACCTACTGCAACCTATTGGTAGCCCATAATGTTTATTCTTTATCCAAGCATTCTATCTATTGATATTTCTCATGAACGGAAGTTGATATTATCAAAAGTGGAAGTTTGTTGGAACCGATGTTTCACATGCCCTGTATTGAGAATATCAACTCCCAGATTGTATTTGATCATGTCTTATGTTGATAGAGTGTGCAGGTTGTCAAGTTCAAGTGAGAGAAGAAGCTTCCTACAGATGTTACCGCCGGCGTTAGAAGTTACCATTGAGTGGTAGCTGGAATTAAATGGACTTGGCACTCGGGAAATCAGCAAGCGCTAGTACTAATTCTCGCGCTAGCTCACTCAACACCGCGTCGAGAGCGTTGAGAAGAAAAGCGTTGAGTGCGTCGAGACAGTGGCGTTGAATGGGTGCTACCGCCAAGCTCTATCACTTACCGCAACGCGCTATCCACTCGACGATCATCGAGTCGGGTTCGTCGAGCTGTTGACCTACCGCCAGGCATTAGTGCTAACGCACCGCTCTAGGTGTTCCACGAACGTCAAGCATGGTCGTTCGACAAATGCTACTCTACCACAGGCAATAGCATTTATAGCCCCGTGTTAGCCCTTCGACGAACGTCGAGCCAGATTCAACGATCGCTGGGCTACTGCCAGATGCCAGTACTACCGCAGGCGCTACCAAAATGAATTATTTGGACTTAGCGCTCTGGATGAAATCGGAGCTAGCCCTACCGCGTCGCGCTTGCCAAACGACGAATCGTTGCATCCAACATTACCGCGCGGCGGAAGTGGTAATCGCGCGACACTAGCATATTTGAAACGACAAATATTGTTTTCAATATTTCTTTCTAGATTTAGAGGACATCTGGCACAACAAGCACGTGAACCTACCGCGGGCGCTAGTCTTACCGCGGAGGTAGCCTATTTTCACGAAGACATAAAAGGTTGCCTTGGTTTCTATGCCTTGTGACTTGGTGAAAAAGAAAGGACGGGAGTTCGTTAATTCTAGGGTTCGGTCACCTTCTTGCGCTCCGTTCCACAAGTCTCCCATAAAGAAGAAGATAGTCGTCTCCCTGCCACTCGTGATCGAAAGACTCTGAAGATCCAAGATCTACAACGAACACGAAGAGCCGACCGGTTGCCAACAAACGGAGATCTTAAGCACCGGCCGCGGATTGCTCCACGGAGTAGTCTTTGAGAGGGATAACTTCATTCTTTTGAATATTTATATCTCTTATTTTTGTAAAAACCTTTGACTTTTCTAAATCTTGAGGAGAAGAAAATCGACCGGTAAGGGTCGTCGGATTCCGGGGAAGGATCCGTGTGAAATCGTCCTGGGGATAAGGACGTCTAGATCTATAGGATCTAGCGGGGCTCTAAGACCCTTCCTTGCATGGAGGTGAAGAGCAGCTCGAAGACCTTTCTTGGGGGGAAAGGGAGAGAGCCAACCGGTCCGGGTAGTGGGTCGGTATAGAAAACCAAAAGAGTTTTTATATTTCATCACCTTCGATCTCCGGTGTAACGGAGATCACGTTCGTGTAATCACTTAGAATAATTGTCATTTTTATTCATGCAATGGAACTTTTATTCTTCTTCATCTGATTGTGTGATTGTTTGGCTGTATAAAGTATATGTTTGTGTGTGGGTTTGCGAACGAACTTGCGTAGGAAAACGAGTCCACAGACGTACAGTCGCGCGTTAGATACCTAACGCCCCGCGATAGCTTCAGGACTTGATTTCCTGGTGCGAAATATTTTTAAATTCATTTAACGCGTCAAACCATATTCACCCCCCTAAGGTTGGACACGAGATGCAAAAAGTTGACATCACTCAATGCATTTGGACTAAGTCGATCTTTCTGCTTGCTAAAGATTGGCTTTGACTATCCACACCTGACTCAGCACTTTAGACTATCTGGGCGTTGAGTGAGCTATCCTCACTCAACACTTCTGGACTTAACTAGAATCCTGCCTTTTGTCAGCATTCCTCTGGTGTTTAGTGAGTTGGCTTTACTCAACGCCTGTGGACTTAGGCAATTTCCTACCTTTACAGCATCCTTCTTAGTGTCCCACCTATCCAATCAATGCGGCAAGGACTATCCTGCATGCATGAACTTAAACACACATCAAATACAACTATGTGTATATCATTGACTTGTTCGACTTCTTATAAATCTGGGACATTGGGATCAATGGACCCAACTTTCTCTGCTTATTTGAAGAAGTCAAAACCCACTATCAAATTCTTGTTCAATGACATGCACATCATATGCAGGAACAAAATATACTATAATGATGGAACAGATCTAGGAAGATTACCACATTCCCTGCCTGTATGGTGAGCATCACCTACTCCCCCTGAATTGTTGTAAGGTATATGATACCACTTGAAGTCCTTGATTACTTTCACCCCATTACTTGTTTGGGGACATCTGTGGACCCAACATTTGCTACATGACATTGATGATCTTCTTTTCCCTTTGATGCACTCGATTAATTGATCAACCTCTGATGCTACTTGATCAATCTATTCTCTCCCCCTTTTTGACTTCTGAATAGTTAGGGAGGAGCTAGTCTGCTTTAATTGTCGTCTCCCCCTGACTGATTGCAGATGATACCACTGGTGTAGCTACCAGCTTCCTCTCTTTATGAGGTTGAATTTGCTCCTGCAACTGCTGGACTTGCTCCCCCTCAATAGAAGCATCTTCTATCATCATGTTCCTGACAGACACTTTTGTCTCCATTGCCACTTTAGGTCTTCATCACCTACAAGAAGAACAAATCATGTACCAAAAATATCCTAAGGGGTAACTGAAGCTATGCTAAGTTCAACATACCCAACTCAAACTTGAATGTGTTGAACTTTTCTTTATCTAGTATCTTAGTAAAGATATCATCCACTTGTTTGTTTGTGGGGACAAACTCTAGACTGATGTCTTCTTTTTCCACATGCTCCCTAATAAAATGATATCTAATTCTATGTGCTTAGTCCTAATGTGTGAGACAGGATTCCTAGCAATAGAAATGGCACTAGTAGAATCACAATAAAGAGGAGTTTTACTTATCTGGAGGTTATAATTCTGGAGTTGATGCTGGATCCACAACAACTGAGCATAGCAGCTACCTGTTGATATGTACTCCGACTCTACAGTTGAGATTGCCACAGTGGTTTGCTTCTTACTGCTCCAAGATACTAGTCTCCACCTAAGAACTGACAGGATCCTGAAGTGCTTTTCCTATCCTCTTTGCAGCCTGCAAAATCTGCATATGAATAGCATGTTAGTTCAAAATCCCTATTTCTAGGGTACCATAGGCCAAGATCGGTGTTCCCTTAAGATACCTCAAGATTCTTTTTGCATCAATGTAGTGAGATTCTTTAGGGCAGGCCTGATACCTAGCACAGACACATGTAGCATACATGATGTCAGGCCTACTAGCAGTAAGATATAGAAGGGAGCCAATTATCCCTCTTTACAAAGTCTCATCAACAGGTTTCCTTACTTCATCTTTGCCTATAGGCATACTTGATCCCATGAGAGTTTTCATGGTGGAGGCACTCTCCATATTATATTTTTTTAGTCAACTCCCTGGTGAACTTGGACTAAGATATGGACAAGCCATCATCAGTCTATCTAACTTGAAGTTCCAAGAAGAACTTAAGATCACCCATACTGATCATCTCATACTTCCCTTACATAAGTTTTCAAACTTTCTGCAAAGGTTGTCATCAGTAGATCCAAGAATAATGTTATCAACATATATCTAGACTAGGATGATCTTGCCCTTAGATTCCTTTAGAAATACGATCTTGTCTATCTTCCCCTTGAGAATTTGTACTCAATGAGGATTTTAGACAAGGTCTCATACCATGCTATAGGGACATGCTTCAACCCATATAGAGCTTTCCTAAGTTATAAACAAAATTAGGTGAGTTAGAGTCAACAAACTTGGAAGCTGTTCAACATATACCTCTTCTCTTAAGTCCCCATTCAAGAAGACTGACTTCACATCCATCTGGTAGACTTTTAATCCTTGGTAGGTAGCAAATGCAAGAAAGAGTCTTATAGCTTCCAATCTGGCTACTAGGGCAAATGTTTGATCAAAATCGATCCCCTCTTCTTACATGTATCCTTTAACAACCAGTCTAACATTGTTCTTAACTATAATGTTATTTTCATCAAGTTTGTTCCTATAGATCCACTTAACTCTAATGAAATTATGTCCTTGTGGTCTGGGAACCAGCTTATAGACCTTACATCTCTTGAATTGGTTCAGTTCCTCTTGCATAACTCCAATCTAGAATTGGTCTATGTTGGCCTCTTAAAATTTCTTGGGCTCTACTTGTGACAGAAAACTTGAGTATAGGACTGTATTCAGACTTCTGCTTCTTATCATCACTCCTTAGCTTGCATCCCTAATAATCTAGTGGGCTGGATGATCTCTCAAATGCCAGAAGGCTGGAGGCAATCTATCTTCAGCTTGTTCTTCTTCATTGTATTCAACTAGCTATTCTTCATCCACAACTTGTAAGTCTTGTGCTTCCTCTGGACCACACACATCTTTATCCTTATCTTGGACTGTTGGATCATCTTCCTTGATGGAGAGCTTGTCCATCACCTTCTCCATGCTCGTAGAACTAGAAGAAGAGTTAGACAGCTCATTGTTAATCATGTTTGATTCATCAAAGACAACATGAATTTGACTCTTCTACAACTTGACTTGTTAAGTTGTAAATTCTATATACCCTGTTGTGGTAATGTACCTAACAAAGATCCCTTCATAGGATTTGGCAGTAAACTTGGTCACATAGGACTTTTCATTATTCTGCACATAACACTTGCTACCAAAAATCCTGAAGTAGGATATGTTGGTTTCGGCCTTTCAAGATCTCATAGGGAGTCTTCTTGTGGCTTTGGTGTTAGAAGCCCTATTAAGGACATGACATGCAATGTTACTGCCTCAGCCCAGAAATATTATGGGGAGTTGTGTCATTCAGTAAGGTCCTTCTAGCTTTTATGGGAATCCTGTTTTCCTCTCAACAATTCCATTTTGCTGGGGTGTTCTAGGAGAGGAGAATTCTTAGTGAATCCCTTGCTCTTCACAGAACCTTATCATACATTCAAATGAAATTCAGTCTCATGGTCACTTCTGATTTTGACCACAATACTATCAAATTATCTGAATTGCTTGACAATGTCTTGAAGACATGAGGGGTTTCAAATTTCTCCTAAGAAAGAACACCCAAGCAAATCTGGAAAAGTCATCAACAACCACAATGGTGTAGACTTTCCTACCAAGTCTTTGAACTATAATAAGAACAAACAAGTCCATACACAGGAGGTATAGACACCTCACTGAATCTTTGACCCCAATTCTCTTAAAAGAGGTCTTGGTTTGTGCTCTTCTAGCATACAGAGCAGATGCCCTACTTAGTGCATTTGAACTTGGGACCATTCCTAACTAGCTCATCACTAAAGAGCTGCCCGTGGTATTATAATTCAAATGAGCCAGCCTCTTGTTAAATTCTACATAATATGAGACTTTCTCATTTGCAACTAGGCATATAGGAGAGTCCTTGCTTATATATAAAAAATTAAGACAATATACATTTCCTCTCCTAGTTCTTGTCAAGATGACCCATTAGTCACTTGACCTCCTAATTAGGCACTCATCCTTGAGGAATAAAATGTCATAGCCAAGATCATATAGTTGGCTTATGCTTATGAGGTTGTGTTGCAAACCTTTCACATAGGCTACCTGAGTGATAGTGGTTATGCCATTTGTTATCTACCATACTCTTTAGTTACTCCCCTATCTGAACCACCAAAGATGACTTTGGGTCCATTCTTTACTGAAGTGTAGTCCTTTAGAATGTTCCTTGTTCCAGTCATATGCCTGGAACATCCATTGTCCAAGTACCATATAGTGGTATGGCTACTTAGACTAACTGCAAGATATAAATCCGTAACCTTAGGACCCCAATTCTTATTGGGTCCTAGGTGCAAGTTAGTCTGATAATGAACCTGTCTACCAGCAGTTCTTCTGACAGGTAAGCTCTCTCTTGCTCTCGGCACAATAGGATTGTGCCAGCAATCAATAGCATAGGCTCACCTTGCCACAAGACCAGCACTCATGGATATGTACCTTCTTTAGAGCTGGTCTGTAGCTGTACTGACAACAGCTCTCAATCCAGAAGGTACAATAGCATCCTTTTTCTTGTATCTCCCAGCCTCAATCTGACTTGGGATATGTCTGATAGTAGAGGTACTTGGAAATCTTGATTCCTACCAGTAGCAGTCTTCCATTCAGAAGACATACTTTGAGGCCTTAGATATACCCAAGTTTGGTCTGTTGACAGACTTGCCCTTATTCTGATAGTAGGGTGGGGAGCTAGGTCTTGAGAGAAGACTGCATCCTTACTCTTGAGTGTTAGGGCTAGTGCACCAAACACAAATGGTCCATGATGGGCCATTTCGATTTCCTCATGGGCTGCCTGAAGGAACTTGCACCCTTGCTATATCGACAACCATAGTGTAGAACATCTTTGTTCCCACTAGCGGATCTACCATTCTCCAGTGACCATTGATACTCTCTTAGTCATACCTATTAGAAGGTTACAAAACTCTCTTGAATGGAACATGAGGTAGAGGCTAGTGGTTGTACTGAGCTTTGACCTTTCCTTGGGATTGGCAACTTGTGTGCCATTGAAGCACGACCCCTTATTACCCTTTTAGGAGGTGAAGGAGTCTCATCAAGGGCAGCACTTAACTTGGATTTGAATAACTAGCCACTATCCTCTTCTCCCTCTCTAGCAACTCTTCCAGGCCCCTTATTCGATTTTCCGGGTACTCTATGGTGCTTAATTGGATGAAGAAAATAGATTCTAATTCACTGACTTCCCCATTTTCAGATCCAGTAGGGAAGGTGAGTCTGCATACTGGGAAGCAACAAGTTGAATGGAAGAAATCTCCTTAGCCTACTTCTTAGCCAGCAACTTGCTTTTCTTGAAGGCATTCAGCAAGACACCATACTGTTCAATAATAGAATTGACATCTTCTTTTGATTCAGAGTCTCCTTCATCTCTGATGAGTGAGATTCTGAATCTAGACTTATCTCATAGTCTGACTTAGAAGAAGACTTAGACAGAGAGTGTACCTTTTGTTGACCAGGTTGATCCTGGCTAGATTCTTCATCAGTCATAGCCATCAGCCGTAGCAGCAGCTGTCTTCTTCTTCTTCATCATCCACCTCTGAATCACTATCTGACTGTGATAGACAGGTCCTGATTCCAATTCTGGCAGTATGATACTTTTCCTCTTCTTCCAGCATAGCAGCAATTAGCCCAATGTAGGCTTCATCTTCTTCCTCTTCTTCTAACTTGATGCGGAAGAGTCAGACCAGCTTTTTTGCTTTTTAGCCACAAAGGACTTTTCCTTCTTGCCCTTGTGGTGATGGTTGTGCTTCTTCTCACCATCCTCTCTTCTCTTCACTGGGCAGTTGGCTACCACATGCCCTGGCTTGTTGCAGCAAAAAATAACATTAGTAGAAATCTGTTTGCTAGGTTTAGAGCCATACCTGTCCTCCTTGGAGGATTTCTTCTTTCAGTAGTCCTCCTTATGATGAGAGGATGAGGAGGGTCTGATCTTACTCTGCTTCTTCTTCATGAACTTCTGAAAATGTCTGGAGAAGGCAGCAAAGTCTTCATCAGACATGTGGCAGTTTTATGTGCTTGACTCTGAGTCATCGAGTCAAACTCAGCATCCCTCCTTGGTGGAGGAGTCTTCCTTCTGCTCCTTGAGGCTTCAGCTTTGAAGGCCACAGACTTTTCTTTGGCCAGAGACTTGCTATTTTTCTCCTCCTCCTTCCTGGCAGTCACCTGAATTTCATAGGACAACAACTTTCCAAATAGTGTGTTGGTGGAGTGTCAACAAGCTTTGCCACCTCCCTGATGGCAAAGATCTTAGTATCACAGTCTCAAGTTAGAGACCTGAGAAAACTTGTCATTCAGCTCATTAAATGATGAAAACCCTGCCATAGTTCCTCAGCTCATTGACTATCTTGAAGAATCTCTCATAGCACTCTGTTATTTGTCAGTCTTGCTCTGCCTGAAAGCCTCATACTCTTGGTTGAGCATGGGACTTTTGTCATCTATAACTTCCTTTGTCCCTCCATGTAGATCACTAGTGTGTCCCACATCTCCTTTGCAGTTGTGTAGTGGATCAGATTCTGAAGGGTAGAATCATCAATAGCACTGTCAATTATATTCTGAGCCATTTTGTCCATGGCGGCAAGGATGACTTCATCCTTTGTCATCGCTGCAGAAGTCTTAGATGGCTGATCATTTGTATTCAAAATTAATACTTTCATGGGGATGAAAGGTCCCTCCTTCACGGTGATGAAAATCCTAGGGTCAGCTGCTTCCATGAACAGCCTAATCCTCTCTTTCCAGATGCCAAATCCTTCCTTCCTGCAGATTGGAAGTTTCATAGCACCCAACTCCTAATAGTTAACTCCTGAACCCATAAGGACAGTCTTGTAGCTAACCTTGGAGATCTGCTCAGACTGTTAAGACTTTCTTGAGCAACCTCACTCTGATACCACTTGAAAGACTTTGTTTTCAAGTTCAGCTAACACCTAGGGGTGAATAGGTTTTAGGTCTCTTTTAAATCTTTTAAACCTTTACCTGATTTACCTGTACTTTTTGATTAGTTTGTTTGGCTTTCAAGATACACACATAGAAGACACAAATATTTTACAGTGGTTCCACAGATTATGGGTACGTACATTGTCCCTCTCTGCCTTTCTATCAGTGTGTTAGACAAGGCTCTTCCCCAATACTCGGCTCTTTAAGAGCCTACAACTTGATCCTGCAGGACCACTCAGTCTCCTCCAAGACCAACTGATCAGGCACAATGCCCTACAACTCAGTGATTAAACAACCACCTACCTCAGGCCAACTATCCTACACCTTAGGCTGGGAGGACAGCCCTACACTCAGATCCAAAGTGGATCCTACACTCATATCAAAATGTGATCCTAACTCAGCCTTTATAACACAGGATTACAACTCAGATTCTACACTGAATCCTACACTTAGATCCAAGACTGGATCCTATAGAAATTAGAAAAGTTGTGAAACAATTAGTCACCAAAGAGTTTTCTCCGTGTCCGTCTTCCTAGGCTAAGAAGATTTCAGCCCTATCTTCTTCATAGCAACAAGTTGAAAAGATCTTCAGTACTGGACGGCTGGTGCAGGAAGTGACTCAGAATCAAGATTCTGATCTGCTGTTGAAGACAATGGATCTGAAAATTTTGTATCTTCTTCAACCAGCTACCCTGACTTGCAGACACTGAAGGCTCTGCTTTTTTCCCAATCAGAAATCTATTATGAACTTGTTGTCACTGATGAGAATCACAACATCTATATGTTTATGCTTTCAGGTCAACTGATCAGAGCTTGTGCTTTAGGATCGATGTTAATGGCGAGGTAGAAGATGAATTTCCGCTGCTATGCGTAATCAGAAAATCCTAAAAACTCCTTTCCTTTCAGCCAATCTTATCCTTTTATAGTCAGCTGATCAACAGCTCTTTATATTGTGGACCAAGCCTAAAAAGGACGAGTTACCACCTTCCATTTACAGAAACGACAACAACTGTCTGTCGGCGCCATTAATGGCATACTGCAACTTTCCCACAAGGAATTTGAACTGTGTTGACTTATTTGACTTTTGCTGACGTCACACATTCTGGACTTAGAAAATTTCTCAGAATCAACTCAGGCATTGAGTGGAGTTGAGTGAAAGGCCTTCACTCAATGATTCTTTACTTAGCTTATTCTCCAGCCTTTCTGCATCCATGACATTGAGAATATTGAGTGATTGGCCTTCACTCAATGTCATTTGCCTTAGCTCCTTCAGAACTCTTCCAACTGCTGAGGCGTTGAGTGAAATGCCTTCACTCAACGCTTATGTACTTAGAAACTTTTCTTCTGAATGGAGACGTTGAGTGTGTTGACTTCACTCAACGCTTCCTGCCTTAGCCTCATATTTTGACTAGGCATTGAGTGAACTGGCTTCACTCAACACTTCTGGACTTAGTCAAATTTCGGTTTCTTCTTAGGCTTTGACTGTCTAGGCTTGTCTCAACGCATTCTATCATATGGCGTTGAGTGAACTGGCTTCACTCAACGCTTTGTACTTGAACAAATTTTTCTTCTTATATTCTTTGGCTTTGATAGAATCAACATGGCGTTGAGTGAACTGGCTTCACTCAACGCTTTTGGACTTAAAATCCTTTCCTTTGCCAGAAACTCTCTGACTTTGACTGAGCCAGGTTTACTCGATGATTTTGTTGCATGGCGTTGAGTGAGTTGACATCACTTAACGTTCATGGACTTAGTTGATCTTTCTGCTTGCTGAAGCTTAGCTTTGACTATCCACACCTGACTCAGTGTTTTAGCCCATCTGACATTGAGTGAGCTGTCCTCACTCAATGCTTCTGGACTTAACCAGAATCCTTCCTTTTGTCAGTATTCCTCTAGCGTTGAGTGAGTTGGCTTTACTCAACGCTTATGGACTTAGGCAATTTCCTGCCTTTCCAGCATCCTTCTTTGTGTCCACATGCCCAATTAATGTGACAAGGACTTCCTGCATGCATGTACTTAAACACACATCAAATACAACTATGTGTATTCATTGACTTGTTTGACTTCTTACAAATCTGGGACATTGGGATCAATGGACCTAATAAAGGATATGCTGGACTCAGACAACATTGCAGTATTTATGTGGATGTACAGTGCTAAGGCGATGTTATAGGCCTCACCATCATCGTCATAGTCTTCGGAATAGGGAGGAAGATTGGTGCTTAGGCGGACATTATGAGTCCCTTCCTCCCAGGTAACTAAGGGGTGCGCCGCTTGGTGCTGAAGCTGAAGTTCAGATACAAGATGGGGTCCCGGACTTTACTATCCTCAACGACCTCCTTGTTCTTGGAGGAAAACTCTTTTCTCTGGGGCCTCTTCTTTGATGGTTCGCCTCACTCAGTTTTCCTTGAATGCCTTTTAGGGGCGGGTTCCGCGGGTGACTCGGTGTCCGTCTGCTCCTATAAAATCGACAACATAAAGGCATAGACCTTTGGCAATGACTCGACCATGCTCGCCTGAGATTTCATGCCAGGCACCGGTGGAGGTTCTTCCATCGCTAGCTGCGGGAGAGGCTCCTGCAAGAATGTACGAGCACTTGCTAAAGCGAGAAACGTGTCAAGAATGAGTATGTAAGCTAATTTGAATAAGTTTTGGATTCTCTCCACTAATACTTGTTCCCGGGTAGATATAGGGCAATATGGAGGCATCACACTGCCCAAAGGCAACGTCGAATCTCCTACCAATGAAAGTCGACTGAAGCTCCTTGGCCACTCCCTCCAGAGTAGGGGTAAGAAGGACGTTTGATGACTATAGAGGGCAAATAGGATGTCTCTGAAAGGTCTGCTGATGACCACAAACTGGTCAGTCCAGCAGTGTACCTTGTTCACCATACCAATGATGGTACATGTATAGCTGGAGAAGAATACGATCCCTTCCTCGGTCACCCCAATCTAGAAGATCCACTTGAAGATAGCCAATTCAAAGAAGATCACCTCTGACCTAAGGAAGGAAAGATACCCAATGATGATCACCATACCTTTGTGGTTGATCTGAGCCAATATAAGCTCGAAGTGGTGAAGGATCTCGCAGAACTCAAGCCACAGTGGAAGATGGAGGCCAACCTCAAAGTGGAAAATAGGCAACACCACACGGTCGGGGAAGAATGAATTAATGCACTCAGAGTTTCCTCGCGTTAAGGCCCTCCTCGGTGGGTGGGATGAATCGCTGCTTGAAATCCTCAAGGTCAGCACCATCCGTAATAGGCTTCTTAAAGATTACGTGCTTGAATGCTACAACGTGGTTAACTTTGTGAGCATGCACATCCTCGGCAAAAACCATACTAAACAACTAGTGGAGAGTAGCGAGTATCGGGTAGCGAAAAAAGGGCGAGCGGGCAAAGGTGGGTTCCGCAAAAAACTGTGTCGTTTTGTCCCCCGCCCCTCCTATTTAGAGATAAAAACACGCGGGGGGGGGGGGGGGGGCAGCCATAGTAGGCTCATCACAAGCTGCCCACTGTGAGAAGAACTCGGCCCTACGTGTATGGCATGACTCGTATACTCGCCAGTGGTGCAAAAGGAGGACTAGTGATTTTAGAAAAACATAGCGACAAGCCTATGTATACTCGCAGTCACAACATAATGCGTAGACAATTATCACAAGTTATAGAATTAAAACAACAAAACATCAAATAATGAGCTCACGGAGGCGAGCTTATTATAAATAAAATAGGAGTCCGGACATTTAATTATTACAAAACAAAGGAAAAAATCACTATGTAGAAGAAAAAAGAAAAATTAAGACATCTGGAGGTTCCCGGGCCGATCTGCGGGTTGGGCATGTCGCCCTGACCATCCTCGTTTGTGCGCCCAGCGGAGGGACTCATTTTCCATTGCCAAATGTTTCTCGCAATGCCGGATGTCCTTGTGCATCCTTTCTAACCGCCCGACTGAACCAAGGCTCGCCCTGATCCCATGGAGTTCATTGTGAAGCATGTCCTGCCGATGCTCCACCATATCCTGAAGCTGATGCATGTGGTTGATCATGTAGAAGCGATACTCAAAGAGGTTTGGACGCTCCTCGAATTCTTCCAGTTTGGCGACGTGAGTCTACAACAAAGCGCCAGTTGATCGAATTTTATCTCAAGCCAAGATACGCCAAGGAGACCTTTTCCTAGTACTCACGAAGCGTGAGAACAATGACATCGATCAGCGTTGCCCCGGGCGTAGCGGGAGGACCTGTAGAAGAACTCGCCAAATTTGTATAGGAAGAAAGAAGTAAGAAATACAAAGAACGCTCCAGCGTGGAGAGATTGCTACCAAAACACGGCATCTGCGGACTTGGATCATGCCGATGAGGTGACTGCACTTGGGTGGGGGACTCGTACCGAGGAGAAGGGTAATCCCGGTGAGGAGGGGTCCGCCTGGAGAGGAGCGTGGATGATTTGGAGAAGGACTCTGATGGTGCGAACCTCGATGCCCAGAGAAGCAACCACTGTGTTGTCCCTTATGGAGTGGTGAGCTATGATGATGCAAGGAGGAGTTGACATAAAGCTCCACATGTATCTACCCCAGAAGGTCCGTTGGTTGACCGTCGCCAGGGGCCAGAGGGCCAGAAGGTTGTGGCCTCCCATTCCTACCGTTATGCGAGAAAGGAGGAGGAGGCACACTTCTAGCAACCTTCTGGGGGGAGGAATGCCCACAGGAAGAGGCGACAGAGGAGGAAGACTCTCTACCAGAGTGCTGGTCGACGAGTTTCTCACTAGAGGAGTCTCTAAGTTGTGAATCAGCCGCCCAATACCCAGATACAATCACATTGTATGATGAGTTGTAGGGCTTGAGGCGACGAACAGGTTAGTCAGAGGGTTACTTTTACTCGGTGAGGTGTTGCTCGGGCCTCCATGGTTCACTAGTGGCATTTTTCTGCAACATGAATGAAGTTCGTCAGAAGAAGCTACTAGGAATGATAATTATGAAGGAAACCTTTGGCTGCATATTTTGTACCTCACAGGGTGGTCAACATCTCAGAAGACTGGCCAAATTAAGATGATACAGACGAGGAGGGTGAGTACATCTATAGAAGGGACAACATCAGTTAGGGAAAATGAAGGGTTCAGCAGCTCGCTAGGATGATTTGACTTGGTGATTTGTGATGGAGGATTAGCGGCAAGATAGCTCGACAGAGGACTGGGTGAGCATACTTGCCTATCGGGGTGTGACATCCTTGCCCAGGACCATTTCGGTTTAACTCCTGAGTGGCGGCTGAGATTATCAAGGGCTCGACGCGGATGATTTGACCCTAGCCAGGTTCAGTGGACCCCTACCCCCGTAGAAGCATACATTTTTGCAATTTCTTCTTCTTTGGCTTCCGACGATTAGCTTCCTCATCATCATCATCGCACATACATTCTTTGGCGGACGGGGGCAGTGGTTCAAGCACCTCCCCCGGGAAGAAGAATCTCTGGGTGATATCCTCAGCTATGAATGACATCTGGCGATAATCCAGGAAGGGCACCTAGGGATCGTCTCCATTGTATGACCCCCTCCCCACACTTTACCCGGGTCGGGTCAGATAGAGACTTATTGCCCAAGACGTCCACCCTGTAACACCCCAAATCCCAAAATTTGGGTATAGGTTGGGTGACACAGGCTGGGACACGTGCGTGTCCCAAGCCATGTTCAGCTTTATACTCAAGTAGGACTCGAGTGGGTCTCGAGTGGGCCTCGAGTGTGTCTCGAGTGAGGCACACGGCCTGGGGCACGGGCGTGTCCTAGGACATGTCCTCCTCGGGTCGATGAACTGCTCGAGTGGTCGATGAAATGCACTCGAAACAGTGAACACGACCATGTTCTGGTTGACACGGGCATGTCAACTCCGACACGGGCGTGTCGGGAACCCGTGTTCTCTTCAGGTTGTCCTTGGTCCTGTGTCGATTGAGGAACACGCCATGCCACACGGGCGTGTCAAGGTTAAACACAGGCGTGTTGAACCCCGTGTCCTGGTCGGGTTTAAGTCGGTTCTTTGCCGCTTAAGGAACACGGCCTGTGACACAGGCGTGTCACAAGCTGTGTCAGCCCAAAAATGGATATTTCTGGGCAAATCGTGGTCGTTCATTTCCTTCAACTTGGAACCAGTGGTCTAGGACCTTCCCTGCTGTTATATAACCATGGATGGAAGAATGAATTCTCATTCATTCTTAGCCTTTCTCTTTTAAAGAGATCAAGAGGGAGGAAAGGAAGGACGGAAGGAAGGGAAGGAATTCGGCTGTCGGAGAGGCTTCAGAAGTCCGAATCAAGATTCGAGTTCAGATTCGTGGAGGTAAGGCTATGGCGGTGATTTCCATCCGGCTAGTTCATGGCTCCAAAATGATCGTCAAGGGTAACGATCTCCTTCTTGGACAAGTAAAGTCCTTATTTATGCATGAGCATGGAATCCTCCACCAAGCGGTGGAAAGCATAAGTGATTCCAGTGGGTTGATAGTTGATATCTCTGGTTGAGTCTGAATCTAGAGCCGTAAATGTGTAGTACGACATAGGCATGCTGTGTGAAGCCCATCTAGACTGTTAGTCTGGGTTGGTGATGTTTATGTTGTGAACCAGAGAAGACTCCGTGTATTATGTGGATGACTATATATTGTGAATACCTAAGAAGCTCTAGATGAGCCCTTGTGTTGTGTGTGTTGAACTGGAAAGCGGCTCTGCGAGAGCTGTGTGCTGAGCAGGGAAGGGAAAGCCGACCCGCGTCAAGATCTGCGCTATTGACGAATTGAGCAACGGGAAAAGGTTGACATGTACCTGTGTTGTGAGAGATCGATTGGTGGCAATGCAAATGGGAGGCTGCGGGCCAGACCGGCTTATCACACCACGGGGGTGGGTCGATCTAAATGCTCAAGGTTGCTGTGAGGTTAGCACCTCTGAGTGGGATGGGAGACGATGTCCCCAGCATGCATGTTGGTAGACTAGGGCCCAGAGCCAACAAGTTAACAACCTCTGCTCGGTGGTGGTGCCAAGGAGTCCAGCCCACCGTAATGTCCCCTGAGTGCACGGAGCGTCTGACGGATGTGGGCGCTTGTGATACTGTTGTGATATTTGTTGTGATAGATATATGTGGTGATTGCGATGCATACTGGGAAGGAACCACTGCCCCGAGTAAGGGGTAGGGTCGTTATAATTGGTCAGCTAATGCTGATCGTTGCTTTGTTTACCGCTCTTGGGGTGGATGTCTAACTGCAGGTACTGACGGGTTGAATTGGATTGAGCGGATTAAAGCCCTTGCTGCTTAAAGGCCCTTGAAGGTCGTGCGAAGTCTTGGATTTCATGTGTGGCCGGCCTGCGTGCCGATGTATGAAGCTATGTATTTGTAAAGAAAAACTTGTAAGCCTTAAGGCCATGAGCGTTTGTGTATTGATATACATTCCTGGTGTTATATATAAATTTGTGGTTTATATATTTAGTGGACATTCATTGTGGTGAGTTTTGCAACTTAAAATACTTTCGCTAGAATGCTCTGAGCTAGGACACGAGTAGAGTGTGATTTTGATATTCATACGTAATTCTGTCGTTTTTTTGTGAAATATGGCGTGGGGCCCCGGCTGGACCCACTGTTATATTCCATATGACAAATGGAGGCGTTACCCAATACTTCTCAAGTGGCAATGACCCACTCCACCAAGCACTAGTTAGCTGCCTTGACATGCATGAATCCCAATCATTAACATCACATCACATATATAGAGAAGCAATAACAAAAACCAACCATATATATAGGCACACACACACACACAATATATATATATATATATATATATATATATATATAAATATATATCAGAGTAAAAACATAGGGCGTAGCCTTTTTTATACATGTGTGCCCTGCTGGCTCCAAAAACATCTTCCACTAAACTCCCTTTATCATGCCTCGTACACTAGAAACTCGTGTCTCAAAAGTCTGGATACGATGGGGGTGCCTCTGCTCGGGTAGTCATATCTGCTGGTGCGCTATCATGCGTCAACTGGACTTCATAGTGTTCTGTCTCCTATGAATGATTATTAAATAACCATTAGTCACAGAGCTAAGTGGAAACACATATCCTCTCCGGATCCATATCCTGGTGACGAGCCTACACACATAACAATAAGTAAATTGTTGAAGTAAGAGAGTGTTAGCAGCAACATTTCAAAATCATGTATTTTAATTTCATATGTTAGGAGCAAATATCTGAAAGAGTGCATCATAAAATAAATGGAAAGTACCAGCATAACCATCAGTTATTTAAAAAGCGCTCAACTAACTATCACAGTCAACAAATACTCATAACTTATAATCACACCGTAGGTATTCAAAACCCGCCAACACACCGCAAGTGTTCAAACCCACCAACACACTGCAGGTGTTCAAAACCACGCATACCACAGGCATTCAAACTCGTGCACATTGCAGGTATTCAAACTCGCGCCTACATACTATATCGATATAGATTGGACCGCTTCTCTTCAAGTAGAGTAGCGAACACCGCGGCCTCACCGATGTGTCTGTTAGTGACAGTGGCCAGTCCTCTCACTTCTGAGAGTGGTCATACAACACTACCTAGGCCCTAGCCTATAACCAGGTATACACTTAGATGTAAGCGACATCCGGCGAATTCTGAAAACTTTGGTCGACTAGTGGAGAGAACCCAACGGGGAATATAAAATGGTCGGTCACCCATGGTATATATCCAAAATAAAGAGCTTGACAATATGCAAAATCCCTGTATCGTTCTAGCTTGAGATTCCATCTCTATAAATCTCATCATCATTTATTTTTAAAATAATTCATAACTTATATCACGATCATACGCGACAATTCCTTCCCCGAGATATTTGAATGAATCAAATTCAAAGCGCGATCTTAAACTCCAAAAAATTAGAAAATCTTCAATGTTTACTCAAAAGTCCCCAAATTTTTATACAACATCAAAAAGGGCCTAATTTGAACATATATTTTTTTTCAAATTTTCCAATCAATTTTGGGTCGATAATTTGGTCAAATAAATATTATTTAGGCTTTTTAAGCCATCAAATTAATTTATAAAAGTTCCGAAAAATTTGTGTAGATAGCCCTCATTAAGGGAACAACATTCATATTCAAAGATTTTTCTCTAGGAGCCTAGATTTGCCTCAAAACATTCTCAGAATTTCTGATTGAATTTGGTCTATATTTAGCCATATTTAATAAAATCCTGCAGTTGAGATGGAGTTGAACACGTGATTTGTCCCTCTATCCCCACGGGACAACGTGAACATATCTCCTGTGGGTCTAGAATTTTATGCACGGGACGGAAATGATAAGATCAAAGCCATCTGATCTCCTGGTGGAGATCAGGTAGCGGCGGAGAATTCCTAATGGTAGAAGCTTACGGGCCTCTACTGCCGCTGCCCAGTGTCCATTAGGCCTTACACGATGATTTTGGAATCCCGACACCGTGGATCACTGCAGCACATCCCACCAGAGGCGTGATCGTAGTCCACCCATAGTTGCTCCAACTCGAAGGCATACTCTTGCACCATTTTCTCCCCTGAACAGTGTCATCAATTTCTCCCTTCATTTGGAAGACCTGCAGAGTGTTCACCACACCATCATATGTGTTCTTCAGCTTATCCCAGGCCTCCATGACTGTCTCGAGGCCATCTACCTTAGCAGCAATCGATGGAACAACCGAGCTATGAAGCCACATAAGACGGTCATATGGGCCGACTCCCACTCATCTCAAGCCGAGTTCTCTGGTTTATTCAATACCCCTGTCAGAAAACCCCCCAACTTTCTTTACTGCCAGGATTTTCTTCACACTGTGTGACCAACTCAGATAGGTCGCCAGTCCATCCAACTTGAGATCGATCGGTTGAAGTTCCTGTTTCGCAGGCCATTGCGATGAACCCAACACCCTCAACAATATGGCCAACTCGTCCGGGCCCAACATCTTGAAGACGTCAGCCATCGTTCCCTCCTTCGGCTCCATGGATCACCTTTGAACTGATCACTGTGACTCGTTCGGTATTACAAATACATTAGTCTGCCCTAGATCCGATCACCGCATCGGGAGTGACACAAGGAGGCACTTGGGCACGAAGTCGGCGTGAGGTGGTAGGAGGCCCCAGAATTAAAATACCAAGGCGTGAGCGGGCGTGAGCGAGCGTGAGAGGGCACAGATACCCTAGTGCCCTAGGTCACGAAGCCTTATATTCATGTGATAGTGCTCTCCCCCCTATACTTTCAACTTGTATCTTTTATTGCACTTGCACCAGATCAATTTGTAATACTTTCTCTTTGCCTTTAGCATTTTTAGAAGCCATGATCACAAGCTTCAAGCTTGCAATGACTCAATTACAACAACCATAAAATAATTATAACGTGTAAAACAACAAACAATAACCAAAAAATTATAGAAGTAAATAGTAGAACTTACATAGCTGTTTAGTAGTTGGCGGTGGAGTCCTGTAGAAGCCCGAGCTAAGATTAGAACTTTACCAACAACAACCCTGCAGTCAACAACAGAACAGAAGATAAAAAATAGAGGTTAAGATCTGAGCTTTAACAAAAGAATAGTAGCATAAAAATGGAGGTGCACTCAACAAAAGAATAAAAGAATATAACTTCACCAACAGTTGGATCTAATAAGACATAAAATAGAAATTTGGAAGATCGGTTGTTCTAAATAGAGACTATTTAACCAAACAAATAAACAAAAATAGCTTCCTGCGCCGATACTCTGTTCCTCAATAGCCTTCTTATTGGATTGTGCTCGAAGCATCCGCGTGACCGTCTAATTTGGAACGATCTATTTGTTCCCCCTAGCATGGGTATTTATAGGCAAACCCTAAATACCCGACTATGGGTTGTTGGATTCCTATCGGATCCTAACTGCAACCCATTAAGCACTTGTCAAACCTAATTCAATATACCTCAACAATCTCCTTCTATATTGTAAATAAGTGTTAGCACGGTACATGTTACTTAAACAAGAGTTAATAATGACCAAAAGTGAGTTTTTAGAAAGCATAAATATGAGTTTTAGAATATAGAATATCTAAACTCAAACACATAGTCCCAAACATAGCAATAGTAAATCTGAAAGAAAAACTCAAACTAAAAATTGATCTACGCAAACAGCAGATCATATTCATCCTGGTCGACATCAACTTTTTCTCCTCCAATCTCCATTTGATCTACAAACAAACATCATAAGAATATCATGAGACAAATCTCTATGAATTCTAACATTTGTCAATCAAAATTAAAGTTGTTAGTTCTAGCAGTAAAAGAACGTAATACTCTAAGCAGGAAGAAAGAATCACATATCATCATCTTTATCTAATTTACACAAAATTAGAAAATTGATTTCAAAGAATCAAACTATGTTCCATCGATTATTAAGATTATTATTCACCATTTCACAATTGTGTTATACCATCAAGTTTGGAATGATACAACAAGCTGTGACCATCATAATATCAAGTTTGAAATGATATAATTAATAATCATAACATCATGACTCATATCAGCAACTTCAGTATTCCTTTTTAGAATGATACCCAATTCAGTCTTTGAATAAAATAATTGCGTAAGTCATCAAGTTTGGAATGACTGATAACTAATCATCTCTAGCTTTCATCAGATAGCATCTAAAATATTTTAGTGTACTCAACTCTAGATGCTTGAATGTAGGCAGACTACGTTTCTAAAATTTAAAACATAAGCAAGGTATTAAGCCATACTAAGTGGAATTTAATCTCATCTCCCCCGATGGTTTAGTTATTAGAATCTTACATAAGCCCTTGGTAAGGACATCTGTTACATTATCTTTTGATCTTACGTCCAAAAGGGAGATTATCCCCTGACTGGTGAGATAGGTCAACCAAGCATGTTTCTTCCTTAGTTGCCTTCGCTTTCCATTGAACAACGTATTTATAGCAATGGTCTCCGTGACTTGATTGTCTTAATAAATCAAAATAGAGTGCATTTTTAGACTCGTCATTGGAATGTACATTATCAGATCTCTTATCCACTCTACTTCTTCTCCAGCTGAAGCGATAACATAAAGTTCTGATTCTATAGAGGATAGTGCAATGCACGTCTGCCTTTTTTACTTTCAAGGCTACTACTGCTCCTCCTAGGGTAAACATAAAACCACTAGTGGATCTACTATCAACAATTTCTGAGCACCAGGAGGCATCAGATTATGCCTCAAGCATAGGAGGATGTCCACTATAAAATAAATCATACTTATCAGTATACTTTAATTATCGCATTAGCCTTTCTAAGGCATCACAGTGGTCCTTCATAGGGTTACTCATAAATCTACATAATATGCCGACTGAAAAGGCTATGTCAGTCTAGTGCAAGTTGTAGCATACATGAGACTTCCTATGAGTTTGGAGTAATCCAACTGTCTAATAGGTGAACTTTCATTCAATTTCAGTTTATTGTTATAGTCGTATGGAGTCTCAGCCTTTTTGCTAATAACGTAACCCCACTTTTCTAGTAGATTTCTAATGTAGGGACTCTGACTTAGGTAATACCCTTTTCAGTGAAGTTCACTTCCATACCTAGGATGGTCTTCACCACTCCCAAGTATGTCATGCTAAATTTAGCCGTCAAGATAACTTTCACGTCTTCCACCTCAGACTGATCAGTGCCCAGAATTAGCATGTCATCAACATACAAGCAAATAATTGGAACTTTATATGAACTTATTCTTACGTACAGACATTTATCTGATAGGCTAGATTTAAAACTCATGCCTTTAACAAAAGTGTCAATTTTTTTGTGCCACAATTTAGGTGCTTGCTTCAGTCCGTAGAGTGACTTAATCAACTTACAGAGACCTTATTATCTAGACCTTCTATAACAAACCCTTCAGGTTGGTGCATAGAGATCTTCTTAGTCGGATCTCCATTTAAAAATACAGTCTTGACATCCATCTGATGAACAACAAAATGATCAATAGATGCTAATGCGAGAAGTATCCTAATTGTCGCAATGTGACAAACAGGTGAGTATATATCAAATTAGTTTATACCACTCACTTGAGTGTAGCCCTTGGCAACTAGACGTGCTTTATATTTAGCGATACTCCCATCAGAATTAAGCTTCTTCTTTAGAACCCACTTACTTCCAATGGTTATAGCCCCTTTAGGCAAGTCGACCAAGGTCCAAGTGTGGTTTTGCAATAGAGAATTCATCTCGTCATCTATGGCTTATTTCCATAATAGAGAATCCCTAGATCACATCGCTTCCTCATAGGTAGATGGATCAGCTTCAACTTGGTAAGTCATAAAGTCTATACCGAAGCTTTTAGGCACTCATTCTCTATTAGATAACATTTTAGATGCTAAGACATTAGTGTCTATAGGCTCAATGTCACGGTTTCTTATTTCTGGCTCAACAATAGGCTTAGTAGTAGTAGTTGGCAGACCTGAAAGCGTTAGGTTTTATCCTTAAGGAACTTATCCTCAAAGAAAACCACATCTCTAGATTTTATTACAGTATTAGTCGAGAGATCTATAAATCTGTCTGTAGCACTATCTGATGCACATCCTAGATAGATGCAAGTGTTTGTCCTAGATCCAATCTTATCTCTTCTAGAGTCTGGTATCCTAACATAAGCGATACAGCCCCAGGTCTTAAGATTGTCAAATCTAGGAGGTCTCTTAAACCAAAACTCATAGGGTGTTTTAGTCAACTTTGCATGAGGTACTTTATTAAGAATTTGATTTGGCGTGAGGACGGCTTCACCCCAATAGGTCGCAGTCATGCCAGCAGTTAACAACATGGAATTCAATATTTTTGTTAAAGCCCTATTTTTCCTTTCGGCGATACCATTGGATTGTGGTGAATACGGAGCAATCATTTCAGGAATTATGTCATTGTTGGCAAGAAAATCTCTGAACTCCCCCGAGAATATTCACCTCCTCTAACACTTCTTAGACTTCTAATTTTCATGTCTAGTTGATTTTCAACCCTATTTTTGAATATACAAAATTTTTCAAAAACTTCATCTTTGGATTTAAGGATATAAATGTGGTTAAACCTAGAGTAATCGTCGATAAATATTATCAGATACTTCCGACCTTCTCGAGTGACAAAACTTTTGTAGTCACAAACATCGGAATGTATTAACTCTAGCAATTATGTGCTCCTAGAAACCTAACCAAAAGCTGTTCTAGTTATCTTAGTTTGATCACAAATTTCATATTTGTCAAACTTAATTGTTGTGTCTAAGGGTATGTTGTGAGTTTTAGCTAGCAGTAGTAGTTTTTTATAGTTCATGTATCCTAGTCTTGCATATAAAGTCTTAAATTTATTAGATTTGAGCTAACCTGATTTACTACTTAATTTGCTAGACTCCACATATACATCACATTCACTACATAAGCACAACCAAAATAATGCGAGTGAACCAAAAGGGTTACTCGGCCACCACTAATGTTAAACGACATACATGCATCGTATAATAAACTAATAAAAATTAAATTAGCAGCTAATGAGGGTATAAATTTAACATTCTTTAAAAGTAAATGTGTACCTAAAGAGAGAGTCAGAGTTGCATTCCCCACCCTCATCACATCAGCTACAGCGCCATTAACAACAGTGGCAGTCTTTTTAACTTCTTTGACATTCTCCAGAAGCGCAAAATTGTTGCAGACGTGGCAGTTAGCATCTGAATCGAGCCACCACTCTGAACTGGCCTTCCCCTTTCCGACCATGGCTATAAAGTCTGTAGGTGTTGTTTCCATTGCCCACAATGTCGTAGATTTGAGTGAAGTCAATATTGTCAATGATATACATAAAGTTGTATTTGATGTGTGTCTGAGTTCATGCATGCAGGGATGTCCTAGCAATAATGATAGGATAGGTAGCCTAAGTGGCTAGGTCAGGTAAACACTTACCTATGGTGTGGATAGATAGAAAAAATATCTATGTCCAGAGACATTGAGTGAAGGTCATTCACTCAACATCAAATGACTTATAGCTCTTAGTCAAGGCTATACAGTCAAAGTCAAGTAGTGGCAATCTGAGAATGTGTCTAAGTCCACAGGCGTTGAGTGAAGTCAACTCACTCAACGCCATACAACAAAAGGATGTGAGGCAGGCTAATGCAGTAAAAGCCTAAGGAGAAATGGGCAGAAAAGTGGCTAAGTCCACAGACGTTGAGTGAATATAACTCACTCAACGTCATACTCTATATTCATTATGTATTGGCCTTATAAGTCAAAGCCACACAAAAATCTGTGCTGATATTTGGCTAAGTCCAAATGCGTTGAGTGTATTTTACTCACTCAATGCCAGATAAACAGAATAAAATCTATTAAGTAGTTTGGTGTTGGGTGGAGCTTACTCACTCAACGCCATGGAGCAGACAAATATGACTAAGGAAGAAAGCATTGAGAGAGACATGCTCACTCAACGCTCTCAACGCTTAAGATGCTGAAGAAGCATAAAATTGGCTAAGGCAAAAAGCGTTGAGTGAGGAGTGCTCACTCAACGCTCGCAACGCCTAAAGTACATAAAGTATGGCTAAGGGACAAGGCGTTGAGTGATGCATGCTTACTCAACGCTCTCAATACCATGCATGCTGAAAAGGCTGCATAAATGGCTAAGGCAAAAGGCATTGAGTGAGGCTTGCTCACTCAACACTGTCACGCCTAGAAAGACAAAATTCTGTCTAAGTACCTTAGCATTGAGTGAAGCTCATTCACTCAACGCCTATTCTACTGGTGCTCGATTTTGGTTAAGTCCACAGGTGCTGACATCAGCAATATTTGCAAAATCGACAAAGTCAACTAATTTCAAATCAAGTACAGAGAAGCTACAGAACACGACAAACTCTGCTGCGAAGCTACTGTACCTCTTCTTCCATTAAAGCAAGGTGCAGATGGATGCTGTAAGTGGGTCCCACTGATTTCTTAGAGCCATTGTACGACGAACTACAAAAGGAAGAGAGTCGCCAAGACGATAACAACTTTTAGGGCTTTATCAATTTCAAAAGTTGTGGCTGGACTTCAACTTCCTCGCCACTATTGCGGAGAAAAAGCATGAAATCTTTCTGCACGAACCAAAAAGTTTAGTTCGTTGTGTGTCTTCTTCATCAACATCAACAAGATCAGAGCAAACCTCTGAGGAAAAGATGACAAGTTAGTTGGTGTCATCTTCACCTGCACCAGTAAGATCAGAAGGTCTTCCTTCTGAGGGAGAGACAGAAACAAAGAAGTTTCTGCAGATCAAGTTGCTTCTCAGTTCAGCAAGCTCAAATCTGAAGATCTACTTCTGAAGCTGAGAAGAAGGAAGAATAAAGTTGTTGAGTCTGTCCTAGGAAGGAATAGGAAGCAAAGCAGTTTACTGCTAGTTACTTCTAGCTCAAGATCCTTGTAGCTGTGAAGAAAGTTTGAGCTGAGATAACTCAGCTCAAGGGGCTATCACAGAGAAATTTTTCTGTGATAGATATAAATCTATTTCACTCTAGTAAGATCCTTTTGGATCTGAGTTTTAGGGCTCTCTGAGCCTGAGGTAGGACAAATTTGCCTGAGCTGTATGATCCAGTTTGGATCTGAGGTAGGTGGTCAATTCATCACTGAGCTGTAGATGAGGAATACTCTCTGAGTGTAGGACCTTTTGGTCTGAGGTAGGATCCCTAGTGGATCTGAGATAGGGTTGTCCAACCAGCCTGAGTTAGGGCCTTTGGCCTGAGATAGGTGATCTGCTGATCACTGAATTATAGGCCTATGTGGCTGATCTGTAAGTCTTGGAGGGGACTGAGAGATCCTGAGGGATCTGAGGTGTAAGCTTTGTGGTGCAGAGTTTTGGAGAAGTGCTTTGAATAACAGGAAGTTGGCAAGGCGGGAGGAGAGTAGATGTACCCAAAAGTTGGGGAACCACTATAAATCTGTGTATGCTTTTCTGTGTTGTTTTCTTTCTGCAGGTACTTGAAAGCTAATTATTGCCAACACATTAAGTACTAAAGAAGAAAAAATTAAAAGCTAATAAAAACAGTCATACAACATATTCACCCCCTAGGTTGCAAGCTATCTTGAAAATAAAGACCTTCAAGTGGTATCAGAGGGAGGTTACTCAAAAAGGATCTAACCATCTGAGTGATCTTCCAAAATAGCTACAGACTGTTCTTATGGGTTCAGGAGTGAACTACAAGGAGCTGGGTGCCATGAAGCTTCCTACCTGCAGGAAGGAGGGATTTGGCATCTGCAAGGAGAGGGTCAGGTTGTTCATGGAAGCAGCTGACCCTAGAATCTTTATAACTGTTAAAGAAGGACCTTTCATACCCATGAAAGTGTTTGTCCTGGATGCAAACATCCAAACACCCAAGACTTATGATGAGATGACAAAGGATGAAGTCATTCTTGCCACCATAGACAAGAGGGCTCAAAATGGCATTGTCAGTGCAATTGATGATTCTATCTTTCAGAATCTGATTCACTAAAAAACTGCAAAGGAGATGTGAGACACTCTGGTGATCTACATGGAAGACACATAGGAGTTCAGAGATGATAGAAAGTCTATGCTCAACCAGGAGTATGAGGCTTTCAGACAGTCCAAGGGTGAGAACATAGCCACCTGCTATGAAAGATTCTTCAGGATAGTAAATGAGCTAAGGACATATGGAAGGGTCTTTAGTCATTATGAGCTAAACGATAAGCTCCTCATGTCTCTCACTAAAGACTGGGACACAAAGATATGTGCCATCAGAGAAATGGCTAAGCTGGGTGACACTCCACCTCACACCCTATTTGGAAAACTGCTCTCTTATGAGATACAACTAACAGTCAGGAAAGAGGAAGAGACCAACTGCAAATCTCAAGCCAAAAAGAAGTTAGTGGCTTTCAAAGCTGAAGCCATAAGCAAAAGCAGGATAAAGACCACTTCTCCTCCAAGAAGACCAACAGATTCAGACTGCTCTGAATCAGAGACATCAGACAGTAACATGTCTGATGAGGACTTTGCTGTTTTCTCCAGTCAGCTCTATAGGCTGATGAAGAAAAAGCACTGGAAGAAAATGCCCTCCACCTCAGCTCATCATTGGAAGAAACCCTCCAAGGAGGACAGATATGGCTATAAACCCAGTAAACAGAATTCATCTAACATTATTTATTACTACTACAGTAAGTCAGGGCATGTCATTGTTGATTGCCCTGTGAAAAAAAAGAGAGGATGGTGAGAAGAAATCTCACCAAAAGCACAAAGGCAAGAGAGAAAAGTCCCTTGTGGCTAGAAAAAGAAGAGCTGGACAGACTCATTCAGCATCAAGAGACTGAAGAAGAGGAATCCTACATTGGGCTAGTTGTTGTTCCTGCTAAGTAGGAAACTGTTTCAGTAGATGAAAACTATCATGCTGCAAGGATAGGAGTCAGGGCCCCTCTAACACTGTTAGATAGTGACTTAGAGGTGGATGTTGAAGAAGAAGATGCCTGCAGCTATCATGGGCTGATGGCAATGACTGATGAAGAGGGAGGCCAGGATCAGCCTGGTCAAAGCAAGGTACATTCTTTATCCAGCATTGTGTCTAGCCATGAGACAAGTCCCTATGCATAAGCCTCTTCATCTAATGGTGAAGATGATTCTGGCACAGAAGGTGATGTCAATCAATTGATTGACAGATATAGTGAACATCTAGATGCCTTTAAGAAATGCAAGAAGCTGACTAAGAAGCGGGCTAAGGAGATTTTGTCTCTCCAACTTGCTGCATCTCAGCTTGCTGAAACAGCTGTTGTGCTGAATCAGATAATGAAAGAACTCAATCAACAAAAACCATGTCTGGTATCCAGATAGAGACCATCTAGAGCAAAAATAGTCTCATTAATGATCTTGAAGAAAAGCTCCAGAGGGAGAAAAGTATTGTAGCCAGTTTCTCTCAGCCCAATACAGTGTTACCCTTGATAGATTCGTCTCCTCACAGAAGGGTAAGAAGGGGTTGGGCTTCAAGGGTAACACAAGACCTGCCAATCTCAAAGGGAAAGTTCCAGTTGTGCCTATGACATCTAGTCCACCTAACCCATTCAAGAGGATGATATTCCCTTCAAATAGGTATGACCAGGAAAGTATATATGGTCACTATATGAATGGTGCATCCACAAGTGGAACAAAAGATGTTCCCAGCCATTGTGGAAGGTACAGTAGGGCAAGTGCCTTTAAAACTTCCCATGAAGAGATTCAAATGGCCCATCATTGACCATTTATCTTTGGTGCCACAACCCCCCCCCCCCCCCCCCTCTCAAAAATGTGGCTGCAACCATTTTTCAGAACTTGTCTGCACAGAATTTGACTACATGTCGGTCTGTTAGCTTGCCTGATATGACTATTTCTGATGCTATCAAGGGCACACTATCTGAAAAGAAACATGATGATGATAGGATTCAGAACAGGCCATACAAGCCAGCAAGCAAACTAACCTTCAGTCAAATCCATGTTGAAAGGAAACAAAAAATGGTTGTTGCAACTCTTCCCTCTATCAAGACTGCAGTCAAACCAACTGCTAGGCCTACACAAAAAAGAAGATACAACATACATGATTGCTGGTGTTGTGGTAAGATAGGCCATTTTGCCATTGACTGTTGGCACTATCCTAATGTGGTCAGAGCTAAAGTGAGTCCACTAGTCAGAAAACTAGTTGGTGGACATGTTTAGTTTCAATCTAATGTACACCTAGGACCCAATAGATATTGAGGGTCCTAAGGTAAAGTAATCTTCTTAATGCAGGTTAGTTCAAGTGGTCATACCCCAATATGGTACTTGGACGGTGGATGTTCTAGGCACATGACTGGAACAAGGAGCAACTTGAAGGAGTTCGCCCCAGTGAAAAATGGACCCAAGGTTATCTTTGGTGGTTCTGTTAGAGGGATAACTAGAGGCTATGGTATGATTACCAATGACATAGTCACTATCTTAAAAGTGGCTTATGTTGAAGTGTTTCAACACAACCTCATAAGCATAAGCCAACTCTCAGATCTTGGCTATGTTATTGTCTTCCACAATGATGAGTGCCTAATTAGGAGGTCAAGTGACCAAGAAGTCATTTTGACAAGCACTAAGAGTGAGAATGTTTACTTTTAAAACCTTCTATGTCTGGACTCAAATTCTCTTATATGTCTTGTTGCAAGTGAAAAAGTCTCATATTGTGTCCAGTGGCAAAAGAGACTAGCTCACTTGAATTACAAAATGATTGACAAGCTCTTTAGCCAAGATTTAGTTAGGAATGGTCCAAATGCGAAATGCACCAAGGATAGCATTTGCTCAGCTTGCCAAAAGGGTAAGCAGACCAAAGCTTCCTTCAAAAGCACTAGTTCTAAAGACTCTGTGAGGTGCTTATACCTCTTGCATATGGACCTATTTGGTCCTATGCATGTTCATAGTCTTAGTAGGAAAGTCTACACCCTTGTGGTGGTTGATGACTGTTCCAAGTTTACTTGGGTGTTCTTTCTCAAGAAAAAGAATGAGACCCTTGATATCTTCATCAAGTTTGTCAAGCAAGTTCAGAATGAGTTTAACAGTTCTGCGGTCAAAATCAGGAGTGGCCATGGAACTAAATTCCAGTATGAAGGCATGATAGAGTTCTGTGAAGAGCAAGGAATTCATCAAGAATTTTCTTCCCCTAGAACTCCCCTACAAAATGGGATTGTTGAGAGGAAAAATAGAACTCTCATAGAGGTTGGAAGAACCCTATTGTGTGACACATCTCTCCCAGAATATTTCTGGGCTGAGGCAGTAAATATTGCATGTCATGTCCTCAACAGGGCCTCTATCACCAAAAGCCACAAGATGACTCCTTATGAGATCTTGAAAGGCAGAAAACCAAATCTGGGCTATCTCAGAATCTTTCGTAGTAAGTGTTATGTGCTCCATAATTAAAAGTCCTATGTGATTAAGTTTGCTGCCAAATACTTTGATGGAATTTTTGTTGGGTACAATAATCATAGTAAAGTCTATAGGGTATACAACTTGAAAAGCCAAGTTGTATAAAAATCTGTGTATGTAGTCTTTGATGAGTCTAGCATGATTAACAGGGAGTTGTCAAGCTCGTCTTCCAGTACTACACGCACAAAACAGATGATGGACAACAAGACCATCAAGGAAGTTTTACCAGTTATCCAAGATGAAGTGGATACTCCAGAAGGTCTACCAGACACACTTGGAGCATAGAATGATCAGTAAGAGGTTGTTCCAGAGCTGTTGCTGAAAGAAGATTACCTCCAGCAATTAGTCATTTAAGAGACCATCCTGCTCACCAAATCATTGATGAACCAAGCCATGGAGTAGTGATAAGAAGCAGAAATCTGAATACAACCATATATACAAGCTTCCTGTCACAAGTGGAGCCAAAGAAGTTTGAAGAGTCCAACATAGGTCAATTCTGGATAGTGGCTATACAAGAAGAACTGAACTAGTTCAAAAGATGCAAAGTTTGGAAGTTGGTTCTCAGACATCATGGACATAATATCATTGAAGTCAAGTGGATCTACAGAAATAAATTTGATGAAAATGACATTATAATCAAGAACAAAGCAAGATTAGTAGCTAAGGGGTACAAGCAGGAAGAAGGCATTGATTTTGATCAAACCTTTGCCCATGTAGCAAGGTTGGAGACCAAACGATTATTCCTTGCATATGCTGCACATAAGGGATTCAAGGTCCACCAGATGGATGTGAAGTCAGTCTTCCTAAATGGTGAATTAAAAGAGGAAGTCTATGTTGAGTAGCCTCCAGGTTTTGTATTATCTAACTCACCTGATTCTGTTTATAGACTTAGGAAAGCTCTATATGGGCTAAAACAAGCCCCTAGAGCATGGTATGAGACTTTATCTAGCTTCCTCATTGAGAACAAATTCTCAAGGCAGAAGATAGACAAGACCCTATTCCTAAGGGAAATCTAAGGGTAAGATCATCCTAGTTCAGATCTATGTAGATGACATCATCTTTGGATATACTGATGACAACCTCTGCAGGAAGTTTGCCAAACTTATGCAAGGGAAGTTTGAGATGAGCAGTATGGGTGAACTTAAGTTCTTCTTGGGTCTCCAAGTAATAAAGACTGATGATGGCTTGTCCATATCCTAGTCTAAGTTCACTAGGGAGTTAATAAAGAAATTTGGTATGGAAAATTCCTCCACTATGAGAACTCCCATGGGATCAAGTATGCCCATATGCAAAGATGAGGCAAGAAAACCTATTAATAAGACTTTGTATAGGGGGATGATTGGTTCCCTTCTCTATCTAACTACAAGTAGGTCAGACATCATGTATGCTACATGAGTTTATGCTAGGTATCAGACTTGACCCAAAGAATCTCATTACATTGCTACAAAGAGAATTCTGAGGTATCTTAAGGAAACACCAGATCTTGACCTGTGGTACCCTAGGAATGAGGAGTTTGAACTAACTGGATATTCAGATGCAGATTTTGCATGCTGCAAAGAGGACAAGAAGAGCACTTCTGGCACCTGTCAATTCCTGGGTGAAAGACTAATTTCATGGAGCAGCAAGAAGCAATCTAGTGTTACAATTTCAACTGTAGAGTCAGAGTACATCTCAGCAGGTAGCTACTGTGCTCAATTGTTATGGATGCAGCATCAGCTCCAGGACTACAACCTTTAGATAAGTAGAAGTCCCTTATTTTGTGATTCTACTAGTTTTATTTCAATTGCTAGGAATCCTGTCTCGCATAATAGGACTAAGCACATTGAAATCAGATATCATTTCATTAGGGAGCATGTGGAATGTGAAGATATCAACATTGAGTTTATCTCAACCGACAAGCAAGTTGCTGACATCTTCACTAAGCCACTAGATGAAGCAAAGTTTAGCACCTTCAAGTTTGAGTTGGGCATGTTAAACCTGGTATAGCTTCAGTTGCTCCTCATTTTGTTGCAAGTTATTTTTTATTTTGTAGATGGAATCGTTCTTCAGAAAATGAAGACTCTTCAAGAAATATACCTTCAGTGGCATCATGATCAAATGTTGTCCCGACTGGTATAGACTAGATTGTCTACCAAGAAATATGCCAAATGATGCATCAGTTGAGGGAGAGTGTAACACCCCCTATCCGTCGCATAGCATATAGTAGTAGGTCCGACCGGGGCCCGACGCCATATACCACAGACAGACCGGGAGGTTACTCAATGGAAACCATCCAACTATTAATCAACGTCCTACACAGAGTCATTCTAGCGAAGCAATTATTAAAAGTTGCAAATTAAAGAACCCAGCCACAAGCATGAATGTCCACTACAAAACCCATTAGGAATGAAGCACAATACACAAGTACTGGCCTTATAGCCTTACAATTATTTAATCAAATATAAGTGTTTTCCAAACCTCGGCACGCAGGTCGGTCACACATGAATAAAACGAGTAAACACTCAAATTAGGCCTTCGAGGGCCGGCTTCACAACTTGGGCTTTGGCCCGCTATTTACCGCTTCGGCTCTGCAGCACCTGCAAACAACAATCCACCGCACGGTGGCAAACAAAAGCAACGGTCAGCTATGCTGACCAAATTATAACGATCCCGCCCCCAAACTCGGGGCGGCGATGCTCCTTTCCCTACACTTTGTTAGCATAATCAAGCAGTATAGATAAACACTTCATCACATGCATGGGCACGCACGGCCACACACCCCGTACTCTCAGGGCACATTCTCGGTGAACCGGTCAACATACATCAATTTAAGCCATAGACGTCTCGGTCTCACCACCGCCACTAGGACGGCCACTAGAACGGTCAACATACGTCAATTTAAGCCATAAATGTATTCTCGGCATGGGTCGCGTCAATTTAAGCCATAGACCGTGGAAGACCCTCATCTATGACAACAGCTACCACCGAATGACATAGAGCGGGTACGGTTCCGCCTGACCCGTTGCTCACACCGCAACGTCAATTTAAGTCATATGCGCGGGTCAAACTTCCCCGAGTCCCGTTTCCATCACACACTTCACATAACCTGGTTATGTTCAATTTGGCTCTCAGGCCACCATGTTGGCAGAATCACGCATCTGCCCAGTTTTCCGGGTGCACCTTGGAGTTAGTCCCCAAGGCTCCCTGTTGCAATCTACCGCGTAGAAAACCCGAAAAACAACCATTCGCGCGGAGTCTTCTCCGGCCATTCATGCAATGCAACATCACCGATCCAGACCAACTTGCCCGGGTAGGCTTCACACATCATGCATATGTCCGATTCTCAATTATGGACTCTATATGTACACAACGGGGACTATTCATGTCTACCCGAAGGAACGCCTCAACTCACCGCAAACTCGCGAGAGCGGGCTTCCTATGCAAAGGAAAAGAGGATTTCACATGTCCTAGGATGAGAATCGTTACCCTAGCATTTTTTCCTTAGCGCCATGGAAATCTACGCAGATGAAAAGCACCGCAATCTCCTTGCCTCCGTACATCCGAAGTCGGCTCGCGATTTAGAGCTCCGAAGCTCCGCCGGTGACCGGATCTAGCCTCCTTCTTCTTCCTTGCTCTCCCCTCTCTATAGATCTTTAGAAAGAGATTGATTTTGAGAAATGAGGGATTTGAAACCCTATTCTCGGGTATATCCCAGCAGGAACAACCCCCAGCCGTCGGATCCCAAAATAAGGAAACGAACGGCCACGGTTCGCCATTGAAATCCAAAATCTAGGCCGAACACGGCCTGTGACACTCCCGTGTCCAGGGCCGTGTTCCCCATTCACCGTCGAAACCGACGCGTCCCGAAAAGAACACGAGCATCCAACACGCCCGTGTTTGACCTGACATGCCTGTGTCATCCAGTACACACCCGTGTTCCCAGGCGTGTTCCTCAGTCGACACGGGAACAAAACCACCCGAGAAGAACACGGGTCTTGGACACGCCCGTGTCATATTTGACATGCCCGTGTCTACCCGGCACGGCCCGTGTTCTGACCCCGTGTATCAACCATGCCACAGCCCGCCTTCAACCCGTGAAGGACACGGCCTGTGACATGCCCGTGTCCCAGGTCGTGTTCGCTGCTCGACGATCGTCGACTCCAAAATTCGTCGACCTCTCGGCCAGATCGTCGACCCGAGCACGACACGCCATGGGACACGCCTGTGTCCCAGGCCGTGTGACCCCTACTAAGTTCCAAACTTGGTTTGAAACGCTACCCGTCTCTCTTTTGATTTTCGGGGCATTACAGCTCTCTCCCTCTTAAAAGAATTTCGCCCCGAAATTACAGTAAGGGAAATAAAGCACAAAACTAAAATGGTACCTGAGTGGAACAACTTCGGGTACTCCTCAAGCATGGTCTGCTCTCACTCCCAAGAGAGCTCTTCCCGACCGCAATTGTCCCAACGGACCTTGACCATCCTAATCTCTTTGTTGTGTAGCCGCTTGACTTCCGAGTCCTCAATTCGAACGGGCTTGACCTTCGTCGTCAACCCATTATCGACCGACACTTGATCGACTGCAATCACTTGCGAAGGCTCTTGCACCGCCTTCCGCAGCACCGATATGTGGAATACATCGTGTGGACCACTAAGCTCTACTGATAGCCTCAAACGATAAGCTGCTTCACCAATCCGCTCCAGAACCTCAAACAGTCCAAGGTACCTCGGGCTTAGCTTCTTCAATCGCCGCACCCGCGAGACACCCTTGAATGGCTTAATCTTCAAGTACACCCAATCGCCAACAACGAACTCTGCGTTCCTATGCTTGGCATTATAATACTTAGCCTGGCGGTCCTGAGCGATTAGCAACCTCTCTCGAATCATTCGAACCAACGACGTAGCATCTTCCACCTCTTGGCGCTTGTACAACTTTGACTCACTTGTTTCCAACCAAGACAACGTCGTGCGACATCTTCTACCATAAAGGGCCTCGAAGGGCGCCATTTGTATGCTCGCCTGGTAGCTATTGTTGTACGCGAACTCCACCAAGTATAGGTGGTCTTCCCACTGCTTCCCGAAATCCAGGACGCACATGCGAAGCATGTCTTCCATCATCCTATTGACCCTCTCGGTCTGCCCATCCGTTTGCGGATGAAAGGCTGTGCTGAAACTCAGTTTTGTTCCCAACATCTGCTGCACCAACCTCCAATCATTGGACGTGAACCGCCCATCTCGGTCACTCACGATGCTGCGGGGCACACCGTGAAGCCGTACTATGTTATCCACATATAACTTTGCCAGTTTCTCCACGGAATCATCCTTCCTGTGCGGAATGAAGTGTGACACCTTTGTTAGACGATCTACGACCACCCAAATGGCGTCGTTCCCATTTTTCGACCTTGGCAGCCCGTGCACAACGTCTATAGTAATGTCGTCAAACTTCCACTCAGGAATAGGCAAAGGTCTTCAAGAATCCTCCCAGATTTTGGCATTCCGCCTTCACCAAGGCGCATGTCTGACACTTCGCCACATACAGTGCCGCATCCTTCTTAAGTCCTGGCCACCAGAATAATTTCTTCATGTCGCGGTACATCTTCGTGCTCCCTAGGTGAATCGAGTACTTGGTATGATGTGCCTCGTACAATAATTCCACACGCAATTTGCCCACGCTTGGGACGCACAGACGACCGTCTTTCCAAAGCAATCCATCTTCAACAACAAATTGGGAATTTGACCCATCCAGAGCCTCAACCATGATTTGCTTCATTCTAACATCCATATCCAAAGCCTATCGAATCCGATCAGTCAGGTCACACTGAACTTCAGTCCAGTTCAATAGCGCTTCTGCACTTGATTGCTTGTCTACGCAAGAGATCTCCAACACCTCCAACTCCCGAACCAACCGCTCATCATGGACCAACAACCAATTGGCTTGAGTTGGGGCCCGACGACTCAACGCGACCACAACCGCATTACCTTTCCCAGGCACATAATGGATCTTAAACGTGTAGTCCCCCAGGAACTCCATCCATCTCCTCTGTCGCATGTTTCGATCTTTCTGATCCAACAAGTATTTCAGGCTCTTGTGGTCGGTATAGATATCGACCTTCACTCCATACAAGTAGTGCCTCCACAGCTTCAAGGCAAAAATCACGTCCGCTAACTCCAAGTCATGGACCGGATAATTCCTCTCATGCACTTTCAGCTATCTCGAGCCATACACTATCACACTTCCATGTTGCAGTAGTACACAACCCAAGCCACTGTCAGAAGCATCATTGTAGATTTCAAAGCCTTCGGTCCCACTCGACGAACTCAGCACAGGCGTCGTGGTCAACCGACACTTCAACTCCTCAAAAGCTCGTGCGCACTCCGGCGTCCAAACAAACTTCTGCTCTTTCCTCGTCAAAGTCGTGAGGGGTAAGGCTATCCGCGAGAAGTTCTCCACGAAGCGCCTGTAATAGCCGACAAGCCCTAGAAAACTCCGGACTTCCGCTAGCGAAGACAACACCCACTCTCGTATCGCAACAATCTTCGCCGGATCCACCGTAATGCCCTCTCCACTCACTATATGACCAATAAACACCACCGAAGACAGCAAAAACTCGCACTTGGAGTACTTCGCGTACAATTGATTCCTCCTCAGTGTCTCTAACACCAAATGTAGATGCTTGAAGTGATCCTCCTCACTCTACGAGTACACCAATATATCGTCAATGAAGACGATCACAAAATGGTCCAAGTACTCCCTGAAAGTCCTATTCATCAAATCCATGAACACCGACGGCGCATTAGTCAGCCCAAACGGCATGACCGTAAACTCATAATGCCCGTATCTCGTACTGAACGCTGTCTTAGGGATATCACTCTCCCTTATTCTCAGCTGATAGTAACCGGACTTGAGATCCAATTTAGAGTACACCGATGACCCGACTAACTGATTGAATAGATCATCAATCCTTGGGATCAGGTACTTGTTCTTCTCCGTTAGCTTGTTCAGCTCTCGATAATCAATACAAAGTCTCAAGCTCCCGTCCTTCTTCTTAACAAAAAGGACCGGTGCGCTCCAAGGCGACGAACTTGGACGCACATACCCCTGCTCCAAGAACTCTTGCAGTTGAACCTTCAGCTTTGCCATTTCCTTAGGCACTAGCTGATACGGAGAGCGTGACACAGGTTTAGCACCTGTCACTAGCTCGATGGTGAAATCAATCTCCCGTTGAGGCGGGGCTCCTAGGAAGTTCACCAGGGAACACATCAGGGTACTCAGATACCACTGAAATATTGTCCAACGTAGGCTTAGGCTTTGCAACCACCACTAGCGTAAAGAGCAACTCTGCACCAGCACGAACCGCCTTCACCACCTGAAGAGCAGACATCAAAGTCTTGCTCGCCCCTTTCAAGCCCATAAAAGTCGTCTCACGACCTGTTCCCAACTTGACTTCCTTGCGACCACAGTCAATAAAAGCTTGCTGCTCCGGGAGCCAGTCCATGCCAAATATTACGTCGAACTCCACCAGCGGCAGTAACGACGCTGGCAAATGGAACTCCTGACTCCCAATACAAATTTTTACGCCACAGATTCTATCCACGCGCATGGAACACCCATTCAGCAACAACACATCAAGTTTGTCCTTCGCCATCGAAGAAGGTACCCCGATGCACGATATGAATCCTTCGGACAAAAAGGAGTGAGAAGCTCCCGTATCAAAGAGTGCTCTCGCCGGATTCTCACAAATCAAAACAAATCCTAAACAAGCAGTGGTAAAGTAACACGCGCATAACAAGTATTTAAAAATTAACTTGCTATAAATTTAAACCGTACCTGTCACCACATTCGCTTGCTTGATGACCTCCTGCTGGCCAAGATTATAAACTCTAGGTTGAATTGGAGCATAATGGGATGCGGTTGACTCCACCGCCTTCCCCTTCTCTTCATGTGTTGCTCCCGGCTTTCTCTCGGACTTGGGACGTCCGCTCCAGCAGTCACGGGCAAAGTGCCCCGGCTTTCCACAAGTAAAGCATGCGCCCGGGGTTCGACCCGTAGTTGCCCCAGAAGCACCAGAAGAAGAAGCTTGACCGGAAGTCCTAGCCTTCTTAAAGAACTTAAGGTACCCAAACTTTGAGTAGTCGGCACCTTGAACTCAGTCTTCTTATCACCAGAGCTTTTCATTGCTTGCACATTCTTCAAATCTTTCTCCAAAGATCGGGTCGTATTGACCAGGGTCAAGAAGCCCTGCGTCATAGGCCCCGAGAGCAGTAGCCTCAAGTCATCTCTCAAACCTTCATAGAATTGGTTCGTCTTGCGCTCCTCATCCGCAATTGTGGAGCTAGCGTACCGACCCAATCGAGTAAACTCGTGGAGATACTCATCCACGCTACTCACTCCTTGCACCAGCCTCTGGAACTCATTCTCCAATGCTATCCTCTGAGCCGAAGGGAGGTACCTTGCCAAGAACAATCTCGAAAACTCTTCCATCGAGACGTCCACGAGTTGCCTTCCTCTCACCACAGCCTCACATCCCCGTCCAACAGGAATGTAGCTATAGTGGTCATCTGCCACTCCTCTGTTTCCATCGCTGCCAAGACTCTCTTCACTCGGGAGAGCCAATTTTCAGCTTGAGATGAGGTTCCCAACCCCGAGAACACAGGAGGATTAAAACTCATAACATGTTTGAGCTGCCTTTCAGTTGCTCTCCTAGGCACCAAAGGTTCCACCACTACTTGCTCCACCCTTCTTGGTTCATCCCCTTGAAGCGGTACCTGCTTCATCGTAGGAGCGGGCTGCTGCATTTGCCTTGCAGGCTGCGCATTGATCATGACAAACACTGCTTCGACAACCAATCGTATGATTTCAGCAGAGGGAGGTGTTGCAGGAGCATCATTCGGTGCACTGCTAGCCTCAGAAACTGGGCATTTTGACGGTCCTGCACCGCTTCTGGTCACCTATAGTTGTACAAAACATCGTTAATCGACCAAACAAAATTGCAAAAAGCAATTATAGGAACACACAGGTTCCTCAAACACGTGTATTTTCATTCTCAAGTGGACATTCATGAGTTCTTTTGATGTTATAACGATGACGCACACACATGTGCTCACCATCCCTTAAAAAGAATTCGCCCACAAATTCATTTTAAGCCTGACCGAAACCAGTAGTCTGATACCAAATTGTAACACCCCCTATCCGTCGCATAGCATATAGCAGTAGGTCCGGCCGGGGCCCGACGCCATATACCACAGACAGACCGGGAGGTTACTCAATGAAAACCATCGAACTATTAATCAACGTCCTACACAGAGTCATTCTAGTGGAAGCAATTATTAAAAGTTGCAAATTAAAGAACCCAGCCACAAACATGAATATCCACTACAAAACCAATTAGGAATGAAGCACAATACACAAGTACTGGCCTTATGGCCTTACAATTATTTACTCAAATATAAGTGTTTTACAAACCTCGGCACGCATGCCGTTCACACATGAATAAAACAAGTAAACACTCAAATTAGGCCTTCGAGGGCCGGCTTCACAACTTGGGCTTTGGCCCGCTATTTACCGCTCGGCTCCGCAGCACCTGCAAACAACAATCCACCGCACTGTGGCAAACAAAAGCAACGGTAAGCTATGCTGACCAAATTATAACGATCCCGCCCCCAAACTCGGGGCGGCGATGCTCCTTTCCCTGCACTTTGTTAGCATAACCAAGCAGTATAGATAAACACTTCATCACAGGCGTGGGCACGCACGACCACACACCCCGTGCTCTCAGGGCACATTCTCGGTGAACCGGTCAACATACGTCAATTTAAGCCATAGACGTCTAGGTCTCACCACCACCACTAGGACAGTCAATCTTGCGAGCATTTTTGTCTTCCCGGCATGGGTCACGTCAATTTAAGCCATAGGCTGCCGAATACCCTCATCTATGCCAACGGCTACCACCGAACGACATAGAGCGGGTACGTTTCCGCCTGACCCGTTGCTCACACCGCAACGTCAATTTAAGCCATATGTGCGGGACAAACCTCCCCGAGTCCCGTTTCCATCACACACTTCACATAACCCGGTTATGTTCAAGTTAGCTCCCAGACCACCATGTTGGCAGAATCACGCATCTGCCCAGTTTTTCGGGTGCACCTTGGAGTTAGTCCCCAAGGCTCCCTATTGCAATCTACCGCGTAGAAAACCCAAAAACAACCATTTGCGCGAAGTCTTCTCCGGCCATTCATGCAATGCAACATCACCGATCCAGACTAACTAGTCCGTGTAGGCTTCACACATCATGCATATGTCCGATTCTCAATTACGGACTCTACATGGACACAACGGAGACTATTCATGTCTACCTGAAGGAACGCCTCAACTCACCTCAAACTCGCGAGAGCGGGCTTCCTATGTAAAGGAAAAGAGGACTTCACATGTCCTAGGATGAGAATCGTTACCCTAGCATTTTTCTTTGGTGCCATGGAAATCTACGCAGATGAAAAGCACCGCAATCTCCTTGCCTCCGTAGATCCGAAGTCGGCTCGCGATTTGGAGCTCCGAAGCTCCGCCGGTGACCGGATCTAGCCTCCTTCGTCTTCCTTGCTCTCCCCTCTCTCTAGATCTTTAGAAAGAGATTGAGTTTGAGAAATGAGGGATTTGAAACCCTATTCCCGGGTATATCCCAGCAGGAACAACCCCCAGCCGTAGGATCCCAAAATAAGGAAACGAATGACCACGATTCGCCATTGAAATCCAAAATCTGGGCCGAACACGGCCTGTGACACGCCCGTGTCCAGGGCTATGTTCCCCATTCGCCGTCGAAACTGACGCGTCCCGAAAAGAACACGGGCACCCGACACGCCCGTGTTTGACCTGACACGCCCATGTCATCCAGTATACGCTCGTGTTCCCGGGCGTGTTCCTCAGTTGACACGGGAACAAAACTACCCGAGAAGAACACGGGTCTTGGACACACTCGTGTCCTATTTGATACGCCCATGTCTACCCGACACGGCCCGTGTTCTGACCCCGTGTATCAACCACGCCACAGCCCGGCTTCAACCCATGAAGGACACGGCCTGTGACACGCCCGTGTCCCAGGTCGTGTTCGCTGCTCGACGATCGTCGACTCCAAAATTCATCGACCTCTCGGCCAGATCGACGACCCGAGCACAACACGCCATGGGACACGCCCGTGTCCCAGGCCGTGTGCCCCTACAAAGTTCCAAACTTGGTCCGAAACGCTACCCGTCGCTCTTTTGAGGTTCGGGGAGTTACAGAGAGCATGTCCAGCACTATTCCGGCAATTCATTGCTGCCTATTTGAGGGGGAGCAGATCATGAGAACCCTGCTAACTATTTGCTAAATTCAAAAAGGGGGAGGGAAAGATGATCAGATGAATGATCAAGAATGCTAGAAGCAATTCAGGGGGAGCAGGTGTAGTAATGTTCACCCTACAGACAAGGAGGTGTGGTAACTATAGATCATTATCCCGTTATATGCTTTTAAAATTATTATTATTCTTATTGCTGCATAGTGCTATGTATGTCATTGACTCATTATTGACTCATTTGCTTAAGGGTTTGACTTCGTCAAATAAGGGAGATTGTTGGGTCCATTGCCCACAATGTCCTAGATTTGAGTGAAGTCAATCTTGTCAATGATATACATAAAGTTGTATTTGATGTGTGCCTGAGTTCATGCATGCAGGAATGTCCTAGCAACAATGATGGGACAGGTAGCCTAAGTGGCTAGGTTAGGTAAACACTTACTTATGGTGTGGATAGATAAAAAATATCTATGTTCATAAGAGTTGAGTGAATGTCATTCACTCAACGCCAGATGACTTATAACTCTGAGTGAAGGCTATACAGTCAAAGCCAAGTAGTGGCAATCTGAGAATGTGGATAAGTCCACAGACGTTGAGTGAAGTTAACTCACTTAATGTCATACAACAAAAGGCTACGAGTCAGGCTAATGCAGTAAAAGCCTAAGGAGAAATGGGCAGAAAAGTGGCTAAGTCCATAGGCGTTGAGTGAGTATCACTCACTCAACGCCATACTCAATATTCATTATGTATTGGCCTTACAAGTCAAAGTCACAGAAAATTTGTGCTGATATTTGGCTAAGTCCAAATGCATTGAGTGTAGCTTACTCACTCAACGCTAGATAAACAGAATAAAATCTGTTAAGTAGTTTGACGGTTAGTGAAGCTTACTCATTCAATGTCAAAGAGCAGGAAAATATGGCTAAGGCAGAAAACGTTGAGAGAGACATGCACACTCAATGTTCTCAACGCTTAAGATTCTGAAGAAGCACAAAATTGGCTAAGGTAGAAAGCGTTGAGTGAGGAGTGCTCACTCAACGCTCTCAACGCCTAAAGTACAGAAAGCATGGCTAAGGGACAAGGCATTGAGTGAGACATGCTCACTCAACACTCTCAATGTCATGCATGCTGAAAAGGCTACAAAAATGGCTAAGACAAAAGGCGTTGAGTGAGGCTTGCTCACTCAACGCTGTCAACGCCTAGAAAGACAAAATTTTGTTTAAGTACATTTGCGTTGAGTGAAGCTCATTCACTCAGCGCCTATTCTACTGATGCTCAATTTTGGTTAAGTGCACATGTGCTGACATCAGTAATATCTGCAAAATCAACAGAGTCGACTAATTTCAAATCAAGTACGGAGAAGCTACAGAACACGACAAACTTTGCTGCGAAGCTACTGTACGTCTTCTTCCGTTAAAGCAAGTGCAGCTGGATGCTGTAAGTGGGCCCCACTGATTTCTTAGAGTCGCCGATCGGCGAACTACAAAAGGAAGAGAGTGGCCAAGACGACAACAACTTTTAGGGCATTATTAATTTCAAAAGTTGCGGCTGGACTTCATCTTCCTCGAGATTGCTGCGGAGAAAAAGCTTGAAGTCTTCCTGCAAGAACCAAAAAGTTTAGCTAGCTGTGTGTCTTCTTCATCGACATCAACAAGATCAGAGCAAACCTCTGAGGAAAAGACGGTAAGTTAGTTGGTGTCATCTTCACCTGCACCAGCAAGATCAGAAGGTCTTCCTTCTGAAGGAGAGACAAAAACAAAGAAGAAGTTTCTGCATATCATGTTGCTTCTCAGTTCAGCAAGCTCAATTCTGAAGATTTACTTCTGAAGCTGAGAAGAAGGAAGAATAAAGTTACTGAGTCTGTCCTAGGAAGGAAGAGGAAGCAAAACAGTTTACTGCTAGTTACTTCCAGCTCAAGATCCTTGTAGTTGTGAAAAAAGTTTGAGCTGAGATAACTCAGCTCAAGGGGCTATCACAGAGAAATTTCTCTGTAATTGATATAAATCTATTTCACTCTAGTAGGATCCTTTTGGATCTGAGTTGTAGGGCTCTTTAAGCCTAAGGTAGGGCAAATTTTCCTGAGTTGTAGAATCTAGTTTGGATCTGAGGTAGGTGGTCAATTGATCACTGAGCTATATAAGAGGAATACTCTCTGAGTGTATGACCTTTGGGTCTGAGGTAGCATCCCTAGTGGATCTATGATAGGGCTGTCCTCCCAACTTGAGTGTAGGGCCTTTGACCTGAGGTAGGTGATCAGCTGATCACTGAGTTGTAGGCCTTTGTGGCTGAGCTATAAGTATTGAAGGAGACTGAGAGATCATGAGAGATCTGAAGTGTAAGCTCTGTGGAGTAGAGTTTTGGAGAAGTGCTTTGACTAACAAGAAGTTGACAAGGTGGAAGGAGAGTGGATGTACCTATAAGTTGGGGAACCACTATAAATCTGTGTGCTTTTCTGTGTTGTTTTCTTTCTGCAGGTACTTGAAAGTTAATTACGACCAACACATTAAGTACTAAAGAAGATAAAATTAAAAGCTAATAAAAACAGTCATACAACCTATTCACCCCTAGGTTGTAAGCTACATTGAAAATAAAGACTTTAAGTAGCTGCAGTCTGATAAACCATATTGGCTTTGTTATCAGGCCTGAGTGTGCTGGATTCGCCCCTTTTAGGCTGCTTGCACTCAGAAGCACAGTGACCCCACTTGTTGCAGTTGTAGCACTTGCCTTTGAACTTTTTAATCTTTTTGCTGGTGGCAGCAACTGCGGGTGCACTGGCCGGTGGTCTGGTCTTTCCAGGCTTAGGCTTTCGCTTAGGATACATGAGCATGTTATCAACATAGGTCTACTTGCTAACCGTCTCTAAGGCGTGCCTAGTCCGATTCTCATCCTCAATATATATGAAGCGCTTGAGGTCTTTAAAACTTACCTACGTCTTCTTCTGATACATTTCAGTCTTAAAAGAATACCATGCAGAAGGTAATTTGAAAATTATCGCTCCTGCAACATGACTATCTGATAAAAAAATGTTCTCACTGTTCAGCTTGTCCACCAGAGTTTCAAAATCAACAACTTGAGAAAGTATCTCCCTGTCTTCAGTGAAGGTGAAAGCCATGAACTTGTCCACCAGGTGCGTCTTGAACATGTTCTCTTCCTCTTTGAACTGCTCCTCCAGTGCGTCCCAGATCTCCTTTGCAGATTTCATCTTGTTGTACGTCTTGACTTGTCTATTGGAGAGACAATTAAGGAGGTAATCACGACAAAAATCTTCATCGCTGATACAGTTATCCTCGTCCTCTACTCCTCTATAAGACTCAAAATCGGACTGTACAATATAGAAAATATTCAGATATTTCATGCTGAACTGCGTGTTCCTCTTCCAGGCGCTGAATTCAGAGTTGGAGAATTTCTCCAGCTTGATCATCAGAACAGGAGAATTTCCCTTCGCCATTATGTGTCTCTTTCCAAACAATAGAATTCCACTAGCAACCTAAATCACATGCAGAAAAACTAGAAAGAGATCAGCTGAGTCGCGGAGACGATAAAATCTTCGGATCCAATCCAGAGAAATGTTTTGCTCCTCCTCTCCGACTGAACGCAGTCGCCGAAGACTAGAATTGATTGACAAACTTCAATACAGAATTCTTCCTGGCTGCATGAACTTGTAATCGTTGAACTATGTTGCCTTGATCTCACTATAGAAATTCAGTAAAAAAACTCCCTCTTTTTTGGATCTGGAGCAAAAGTATAGTGAGATCTCTTCTTGGCTCACCACTTGTTGGTGCAAGATCAAGTTCCAGACCAAGAGCAAGCTTGGGCCACGAGCAACTTACGGCCTCCACTTGTTGGTGCAAGATCAAGTTCCAGACCAAGATCTTTCTTCCTCCACTTGATCTTGAAGGATCATTTACAGATCTATTCCTTTTTTTGTTATCCCTGACAGTGACGGGAACAAAAAAACACACAGCAGGGGAAACTTCTATATCGCGATCGGCGCACCGAGAGGTCTCCCCTCTTCCGGATCAGCGATAGGAACTGGCAGAGCACACCTTCTCCTCCCGATGTGAACGGCGACAGGAGCAAAGGAATCACAGAAACTTTCTCGCGGGTTCCGACAGGAGGCGGCGTTGCTTCTTTCACGATCGAGGGCGGCGAAATCCTTCTCCAATCGTGCCCTAGATCGTCGGCAATCAGCGACGGGGACAGAGATTTCTGCTGCTTTTTCGATCGAGCTATCTGGATACGAGCTGCAAAAATCGATCGACGACGGGGAGAAAACCAGATCGGCCAGTGCTGATTTCACGAAAAAAACAGAGCCGCGACAGGATTCATGAAATCAGGGGAAGAAGAAGAGCGGCGGTTGGAACACGGGAGCGGGGGCTAGTGCAAAACAAAACAATCTTAGATAGTGTTGGAGTGTGCTCGAACATCTGCGTTACCGTCTAGTTTGAAACGATCTACTCGTTGCCCCTAGCATGAGTATTTATAAGCAAATCCTAAATACCCGACTATGAGTTGTTGAATTCCTATCGGATCCTAACCGCAACCCATTAAGCACCCCTCACGCATAATTCAATACACCTCAACACTTCTCTTCCCTCGAAATTTTGTCCACCCTCCACAAAAACAAAAAAAACTCCATTAATTATTTGTTCTTTCACTAATAATCGCAAGCTTCAAGCTTCTGTGTCTGAACACTCGAATAACAAAAAACTCCATTAATTATTTATTTTTAGAAGTCATGATAGCAAGCATCAAGCTTGCTTGTGCTCCCAGTCGGTCAGATTCCTTTCCAGCTTTCTGTGTCTGAACACTCGAATAGGGTGAGAGGGGGGTTCAAAAAATCAATTTAATATAGCTTTGCTCAGATACCATACCTCGTGATAACATGGAGAGAGGGGGTGAGAGCCGCTCAGAAGCCCGAGCGACAACGTGCAGTGTAGTTTCCGTAGGCGACGGCGGCGGGCAGTGTAGTTTCCGGAGGCGACAGTGATGGCGGCAGGCGATGTATTTTTCGGAGGCGACGACGACGAGCGGTGAAGTTTCTGAAGGCGATGGCTGCGGTGAGAAGAGAGACTGAGAGAGAGCTAGTGCAAATGAAAAAACGGAGCAGGGCAGACTGCGGTCTGCGAAGAAAGTGTGAACTGAGAAATTTACTGTTGTAAGCTGTTTAATAATTTTAATAATAATAGGTACAACCAATTGAGCCAAATAATAATTGCCAATAGGTGCAGACGTGCAGCCAAAATAACAGCTATGCCGTATGCGTGTGCTTTTAATTTTTTCCAATAGGTTAGCGCCTCAGCGAGATTTGGGTTGTATTTTGTAAATTAGTTAATAGGTGCAACCACTCAAACTATTTAATAAGTGTGGTGTTTTGCACTTTTGCCTGGTTTAATACTTAGGTTTCATTTGGTTTAGCGGTGGCGGGTCAATTCGGCGCGTGGAAACACTGTGTTCAAATCGGAGGGGGGAGGTGGCTGCTCCAAACAGAGCTTTTTGGGGCATTTCTCAAGGCGGGCGGGTGGAAACGAAACAAACGCCGCCAGAGATTCCTTTGTTTACCCTCCTTCCGGCGGCGTTTGTCCCAAACGGGGCCGCGAAACGCCCAAACAAATAGTGTCTTAATAGGTGCCGACAGTGTCGTGTTGCGAAATTGTAAAAAAAATTTCGCACCACACCACACGCGATTTACAAAATTTCAAAACTGCACGACATTTCTTGAGTTTGCTATTTTTTATGCCCACCCCTAATCTTTATTTATTTTGCGGGACAATCCATGAATCATTGGCCTTTAAGCAATACCTCGGGTGGCAGAAAGAACAGTTCTTTCCTCGCCCTCTCTCGTTGCACTCCATTCCTTTACTGTCACTCTGCCACTCCGTCCCGCCGTCGGATATGTCTGTCGGAGTGCGGCACCTGACGTTGGTGCGTGAGTTCAAGCCCTTTGGCCTCACTGTCGAGGAACAAGACGGTAGGCTCGAGGACGTGCCAGAGAAGTACGAGTACTTTCTTTTTGGACCTGATGTCACTCGCGAGAGTGACGACCTCCTTCCCTTTGACCATGATACCTCTTCTGCTGGTTCATCAGTCGTCGGTGGTGACCAGGAGCTGTTCATTAGAGGAAACCGGTGAGATACCCTACTTTCATTTTCTTCTTCCTTTTCCCAACTTACCTATAGTTTGTCGGATTTTCCGCTTTACTTGCTTTCTAGATGTTTCTGTAACATGTTGTTCAACTGATTATAAATGTGATGTCAATTCTGAAATTTACAGCATTTCATTTGAGCCCATTGAACTATTGTTTCTGCCTGCTGGTATTGTACAAAATGACCGGGAAGCAAGGAGATGTTATTATCTGTTTGTTTAAATGCTGAAATTTTCTTCTGCTTATATTGGCGCATCTTCTTGTCGTGAGAATCTTTACGAACAACATATTTGCTTGCTTATGTTTCATGGACTTGTTTAAACATTTAGGCTAATTTCTAGAAGTTCTACGACCTGATGCATGGGATCACATTTAATTTTCTACAAGTCATTATTGAATTGTTTTATAATTGGATGATCTAGCAGTTGGATCTTTTAGGCTGTATGGAGCATCTTACTGCCTCACAGTCTTCGGATCTATTTGTTTGGGCGTTTCGCAGCTCCGTTTTGGGCAAACGCCGCCGGGAGGAGGGTAAACAAATGAACCTCCGGCGGCGTTTGCTCCGTTTTCACCCGCCCGCCCTGAGAAACGCCCCAAAAAGCTCAGTTTGGAGCAGCCACCTACCCCCTCCGGTTCGAACTCTCCGTTTCCACCAGCCGGATTGACCCGCCACCGCCGAACCAAATGGAGCCTTAATCAGAGCTTCTTTTCAAGTACTATCAGCTGCGAGTTTAAACACGGAGTGGAAATGTGTCACAACACATAAACCCAAAAAGAAATAGCACTCACAACAACAGACGATTGTCTGGCCTGGGACAACAAGCACCCTTTTACCACCTCCAGTCACTCAACCACTTGGGTCACGACTACTAAACAGTCAGTTCGTTGATTTTGTCTCTACACAAACAACAACCCCTAAACAGTATCACCATTGTTAGTGTCATCATTAAGCACGAGAGAGACTCATCACTCGAAAAAGCCTTAGCTTAGGCAGCACACTACGAGGAGCTCTTCAGGAGAGGAGCTAAGGAAACATATAATTTTACGGTCAGAGTCTCATCTAAGCTTGAGAGCAAACTCTATTCGAAGGACATGTGAGATGTTATGGGCCTTCACACCTAGTTATCATGTTACGAGTATTCGTGTCTTTTTTTAATTAATGAGACATTAATGTATATTGGTAGTTGTATCAATTAGTGAGTGCTAGTAATATGTTTGTTGTTAGAGTTAATTAATATGTTGCTTATAGTTGAGTCAATTAATGTGTCATTAATATGTTAGTTGGGTCATTTAATGTACGCCATTAATATGTTAATTGGTGGTTGAGTTTTGTAATCCTATTTAACTACCCCGTAAAGGATGAATGAAGAATGCATGATGAATTGATGCCTATTCTCAGTTGAGAAGCGGAGAAAATATTACTTTCAATCTAACCAAAACAATATTAAATGACACATCTATATATACACAAAAGAACAGAACCCAAACCAATATTAGAGGTGTTTAAATCAAACATTTTGTTTAAATTTGTTGAGATCTCTCTCTCATAGGCTATATATCATCTCCTACAAATTTTATGATCTAGAGTACTTGTGCTTTTTAAGTTTTTTTTACCAAATAAATTTTTATGCACAAAACTCTTTTGAATTCCTTTGTTTGTGCTAAAGACGAGTTCTCAAGCTTGTGTTATGTTCCTTAAAGACAAAAAAGGGCAACCCAGTGCACAAGGCATCCCCGCGGAGCGAGGGTCTGGGGAAGAGTTCCACCACATGGGTGACATTTCGGAAAACCTTACCAAGCATTTTTGCAAGAGGCTACTTCCAGGACGTGAACCTATGACCTCAAGACAATCTGATTTTAATTCGCTTTTTCATTCATTCACTGTATTCAATCGGGCAGCTAATGTTGGCTCTACACTAAGGGATTTTGATTATTTTATGAAATGAATTTCATTGCTCACTTTATGGATGTTGAAAATTCCATCCTTATGTATTTTTTAGATTAAACACAACTGCTTTGTTAGTCAACATGAGTATTATTTTCTGTGAATTTTTCTTATCCATCTCTCTTTTTCCTCCCTTTTCATTTTCTCTCTCTTAATCCCTCACAATTTTCTACCATATCCATATCCAACCCTCTGCTATGCAGGAGTTTTATGGTTACAAAAAATAAAATAAAAAATAAAATACAAAGCGTACAATCTTTTCATTTTATTTCTCATTTCTATTTTCTATAAATTGCATGAGATTGACTATGTTTCAATCCTTTTCTGCCTACTAATAGATATTTCTGTTCAACTAGATGTTAATCAATTCATCAAAATCCTTTGAAATATTTGAGTTAACATTTAAGTGAAATTTTATGGATGTGCTGCTATGAAAGTTTCAAATATCGTAACTTTAAATAATGATGCTCGCACATGAACAGCTAGTGAAGTAGTAGGACTATATGGAGGCCCTGCAGCTTTGTGCAAGTCTTAATAATCTCTTTCTTTTAATTTAACTCAAGTTTATTCTCTTCTGCCAGGATCACATGGAGCAAGGGTTCTGAAGTTCATAAAAGATATAGCTCTACAAACAATGTTGTTACTGTATGTACTAAAACATATCTAAGAGTTTGTATGCATTTTGTACTGCTGTAAACCAGACACTAATTCTTTTGAAGGTAGAACTTAGCTTATGCAGTTCTTACATTACCATTTTTCCAATGGGATTTGTTGAAGATACTTAAAATATTGAATTGTGAAAGACAATTGTTCGGCTTGTAAGAATTGCTAATTATGACTAATGCGCAGTTTCTTTCTTCATATACTTCGATACATGCTTGCTTTGTTGGCTATTCCAATGTTTTGGTTCCTTTCTTTCTAAGTGCTGCAAGTTATTAAATTTCCTTATTAAAAATTATTCCCCAAACTTCCAGCAATATGGATTTTGTGTCCTTATTCAAAATATTTATTAGGCATTATTGAGATTATGACAAAAGATAGGACACAATGGCGACAAAGGATCCATATAGCCGACTCCACTATAGTGGGATAAAGGCTTGAGTTTTGTTGTTGTATTCAAAATATTTCTTGACATTGTTAGGGTATGGATTTTGTGGCCTTACCAAGGCTGTAATTATCAGATGTTAAAGATTTGTGAAATTGATTTTTAAAATATCAGCTATTGCGGATTTGTATGGAATATGTTAAATTATTTGATTTCCATATCTTATAACACACACATATGTATTATATTAAATAATACATATTGGTGACATGTTTGATTGAGTTTTATAATATAAGATCTTTGGAATCTATCAGGAATATTTTAGACTATTTGATTTTCAAGTCTCTGAACTAATATATGCATATATATTTATATATACTCTATTATATTAAATTATACAGGCCCCCTCTTTGAATATACATACATGTTCTAAAAGTGTGAATTATCATAATAAGTTGACAAATAATGAGTCGTATATAACTATATATCCCAAAGAAACAAAATAAGTAGAAAAACAATGAGTTGTATGTGTATCTTAAATGAAAATTGAAGAGTATCAGACGAATAAGACATATGAGTCCATTGAAAGAAACTAAGCAAATAAATTGAGCAAAATATTACTAGCAATAAATAGAAGTACCCGTATACTGTAAAGGAAAATGAAATTAGACCGCAAAATCACAATGTAATCAATTTTTGTGGTGAAAGGGAGGATTCGGTGGTGGCAGTGGCTTCCTGACTTCCTGTGAGTGTAGATGCTGCTGTTTAGGGGTTGTTGAAGGGGCAACGAGCTGTTTGTGGGATAGAATTGGTATGGAGGGATCAAGTAGGCTTTGGAAAGGGAATTTATGGTTGTTAGAGTGTCGTGCGGACGCAGGAGGACGCAGATCAACAAATTGGAGGTTTATTGAGTGTGGAATTGGTTAGGCCGATGGTGGCGAGGCACTGAAAGCTAGGGATGACAAGAACAAGGGAGCTGGAAGCTAGGGATGGCAATATCAGGGAGGCTGGGAGCTAGGGATGATAGGGGCAGTGGTGCTGAGGGCTAGGCATGGCGGTTGCCGGGGTGCTAGAAGCTAGGGGCGGCAATTGCAGGGTGCTGGAAGCTAGGGATGGCAGCGGCGGCGGGGGCGCTGCAAGCTAGGGAGGCAAACTCACTATGACGCACTCCTTATAGCCCAGACATGCGTCTTATTTGTGTCTTTGAAGCATAAAATGTGCCTCTCAATGTGTTGTAAACTGTGTTTTCAAAAGAAAGAAATATTTTAATAACCCAATTATTTTTAAATGATCTAGTGTTTGTGAAATATAATTGAATGTTAAAGGTTCAATATCGTGCAAGTGAATGCATTGATCTCATTTCTTAAGATATATTGGCTCCGTTTGACATGGTGGCAGTGGTCATGAACGGGGGGGGGGGGTGAGTTGTCATTCTTTAACGCCTTCATCCACTTTTATGTTCAAACAGATGAAATTTTGTAGGTGGTCATTAACAAATGACGATTTAACCCATGCATTTACGACCGCCACCGCTGTGCCGAGCGAAGCCATAGAAAATAATGAATAATTGATGTATAGAATGAATGAATAATTTGTTCTACAAGATGAATAGATGTTTGATTATGATTATTTAAAATCAGATATGATTGCTCTTTGCCTTTGTCTCGAGGACCCCTTTGTTACTTGATGCACTTTGAGTCTTTAACAACTATGGTGCTATTATTTGCAAAAATTTAATTAGTATGATATCATCATACTTAAAGCTGATATAGTGGGTACAATTAATATAATCTCCTCATTCTTAAAACTGATGTGAATATTTTATGTGCTGTATCTCCAAGAATTTAATTAGTTTATTATATCCAAGAATTTAATTAGTTTATTATATCCAAGAGTTTAATAGTCGAAATATATCCATGAATTTAATTAGTATACTATCATCTCCGATAATTTAATTTTATGTACTATGGGTGACTATAAAGCTGGCGTCTCTTTTAAGAACTGTAGTATAATGCAATTATCATCTTTTGTCAATATCATCATTCTTATTTCTTCAAGAATTTTTTCATCAACATACTTCATTTAGGTAGAAGCGCATAAGATACTTATAGCTTTGCTTGATCTTCTTTTATTATTTTTTTATGTTGCTATTTTGGCCAAATTGGAAGTAGGTGCAAAAGCGTTGATGTACTATATCCAAGGTTGTAGATGTAGGATATCAGGGACACGCCGATTTAGGTTTTTCATGTCCGTTTTAGTATGTTGGGGGATATATCGGGGATATTTCACATAACGTTTTTAATATTTAATTATTTTTATGTGCAATTATTTATAAATTTAATCTTTTTAAAATTTATATATATTAATATATTAATAATTTATATTTATTGAACTCCTAAACTTATCAAACTAATAAACATTTTGTGTTACACAAGTAATAATGGTATAACACGTGAAATAAAATAAGAGAAAGCAGAATGTCGATAAGTTGTCAATGACAATGTAAGATAAGGAACTTTTAGTTCATAATTCAAAGATCATGCATAATTGTCGTCAGTGACGAACTTGAGAAAGGAAGAAAGTCAGAGGAATGAGAAAAACAACCTAAACAATGAAACAATTTTGGTCTATTGTCTATTAGACCATATACACTAATTAAGATAAATTAAAAAAACCAGTTGATAAAATGTCGGGATATCGATATCTCGTCGAATATATCGGTCAATAGCAGACATATCAGAGGATATATTCCAAGAGGATATTTTGCAAAAAATATCGGAAACGTGTCGTTTGGTTCATGAAACTTTTATGTCCAACATGTCGGCCATGTCGGAGGATATCCACAACAGTCTATATCGTAACTGTTAGAAAAGCCCATTTAAGGGCCCATGTTGTTTCTTGTGTTTCTTCTTGGATTAGTCCCACATCATGTATTAGGATTTCTCCCTTCCTTCTTCTCCTATATAAGTGTGTGCATACTTGTAACTATCACTAAGTGGACATATATACAAGGTTGGTTTTCTCCATTTCTACATGGTATCAGAGCCAGGTTCCGTCTAGCTACGGACTGCCTTCCTGCATCCGCCTCTCTGCGGACTGCCTTCCTGCATCCGCCTCTCTGCGGACTGCCTTCCTGTCCGCTCCGATCTCGTGCGGACTGCCTGCCTTCCTGCATCCGCCTCTCTGCGGACTGCCCCTCTATATCTGTCCGCTCGGCTACCCTGCGGACTGCATTCCTGTCCGCTCCGGTCTCGTGCGGACTGCCCTTCTGATTCCGCTCCTCTTCTCTCCCTCCGTGGTTCCACCCTCCTCAGGCTTCTTATAGCATCTTCTTCTGCTCTGACTCGTGGGGCCCACCTCTCTCTATCCGCTCCGGACGATCATTCCTGTCCGCTGCACTCTGTTTGTGTCGCTCGAGCCTCTTTGCTCGCGGACTGCTCCCTCTAGCTCGCTCTATTTCTGTCCGCTCGAGCCTCTGTGCTCACGGACTCTCTCTCCGCCATCTCTTGCGCACTGCTTCCCCTTGTCCGCTGCGGCCTCTTCTTGTCCGGCGCGACCTCGGCGACCTCCATCTCTTGGTCTCCTTCGTCCGCCGTAAGCGCAGCGTCCTGTCCGCAGCTCTCTTTCCCTGTCCGCTGCGGCCTCTGCTTGCGGCTGCTCTCCTTCCTCTTCAGGCGGCCAAGTTCTTTTCCCTGTTCGCCGCGGGCTCGCCCCCTCTGTATTCTTTCAGTCTTGGCGACTGGTCCAGCCCGCTGCGGTCGCTCTCTTGCTTCCCGGCTTGCCCTCTCTTCTCAGCTCGACGCGATCTGGTCCAGTCCGCCTCGACCTCTTCCATCCGCTGCGGCCTCTCTTGGCCCGCTCCTTGCTGAGCGTCTGTGCTCATCGCGGCCTCCTACAGTCCGCCGCTACCTCCAGTCCGCCGCGGTCTCCTGCAGTTCGCCGCGACCCCCTCCAACTCGCCGCGACTTGCCCCGTTCCCGCGACTTGCCAAGCTCCCCCAGCTTGCCCTCTCTTCTCGGCCCGCTGTTGTGCTCTGCTTGCCACGGCCGGAACCAGTCCGCCGCGGTCTGATTCAGTCCGCCTCGACCTCATCCAGTCCGCTGTCTCTGCTCGCTGCGGCCTGTCTCTGTCCGCGCGGACTCTCTTCCCGCTGCGGCCTCTTTCTGTTTCCGTGGCCTCTCTCTGCAGCTGTGGTCTGCCCTACTCGCCTCGACCGGCTCCAGTCCGCCGCGGGCTGTTTTTTGCTCGCCGCCTGGCCTCGCCTCTGCTCGCCACCAGTTTTTTTTGCTCTCCGCATGGCACCTGTTGCTTCCGCTGTCACCTCTGTTGTGTCCTCTACGGAGGGTATCACCTGCCTCTCTCATCGTCCTTGTTGGATCGTTGATTCCGGTGCTACTCACCATATCTCCTCCCAGAAGCCCCCAGCATATCTCCACACGCCTCATCCTGCTCGCATCATCACTGTGTTTGCCAACGGTGAAACCCTCCCGTCTTTGGCTCCGCTGATCTTCAGCTTATGCCAACCCTTTCTCTTTCCTCGGTTCTTCACGTTCCGGGGTCTCCCTTCAATTTATTATCAGTTAGTCGTCTCACACACGACCTTGACTGTTGTATTACCTTTTCACCCCATTCTTTCTTATGCAGGATCGCCGTACCCGGAGTACCATTGGTCAGGGCAGCTGGTGAGGTGATGGGTTGTACATTTTGGATATCCCACCAACTCTTCTCTCCACCATCTACTGTTGATTGGCATTGCCGCCTTGGACATGCTCCCCTTTCGATTCTCAAGCGGGCTCTTCCTGATCTCTCTTTACAGGAGTTCTCCTGTGAATCTTGTGTCTACGGCAAACAACACCGTTCCTCTTTCCCCCCTGCCTGTACCAGGGAGTACTACTCCCTTGTCGTTAGTTCATTCTGATATTTGGGGTCCTTATCGGCTCCCTAGTATTTTTGGCTTTCGGTACTTTGTCAGTTCATTGACGATTGCTCCCGTACCACGTGGCTCTACTTCCTACGAGATCGCACTGAACTTCCCTCTGTCTTTCGCGCCTTTTTACTTGAGATGCGTACGCAGTTCGCCACTCCTCTCAAAGTCATTCGCACTGATAATGCTCGGGAGTATACGGGTCGTGCCTTCACCACTCTCTGCACTGACTTTGGTGTCATCCATCAAACTTCATGTGCGTATACCCCTCAGCAAACGGGGGCGGGGTGGCAGAACGCAAAAATCGTCATCTTCTCGATGTTGCCCGCTCACTTATGTTCCAAATGCACGTTCCCACCGAATATTGAAACTTTGCTGTTTCCACCGCCTGTCATCTCATCAACCGCCTTCCCTCCTCTGTCCTTGCTTTTGCCTCACCTCTCCAACTCCTCTATCCCTCTATCCCCCTCACCTCTCTCACACCACGGATCTTCGGGTGTGTTTGTTACGTCCACCTTCTTGGCCCTCCTTCCGACAAACTTGCTCCTCGGGCCGCCAAGTATATGTTTGTTGGCTACTCCCGCACTCAAAAGGGGTACGTCTGCTACTCTCCTACTACCGGCAAAATGGTCGTTTCTGCAGATGTCACCTTCTGCGAAGACCAGCCCTTCCACTTACCCGGCACCACCTCAGTCTTCTGCTCCTCGTCTTCTGCTCCTCTCTTCCCCGGCCCGTTGCACCGGTCACGCCATCCGTGCCGTCTTCTTCCTCCTCTCCCCCTGTTCCTCCTCGGGTTCCTCCACCGCTAATCCGTGTCTACTCTCGTCGCCATCCATGGATGCGCCCGTGACCCAGCTTCCTGCTGCCAGCGATAGCTCCGCTACGGTCGATCACGCTTCCGTCTCTACAGCTCATCCCTTGGCCAACTACGTCTCTCTACATCGGCTAACACACCTCTCTACGCCTTTGCCACCTCCCTTTCCTCTATTTCTCTTCCTACTAATGTGCAGGAGGCGCTTCACCACCCTGGCTGGCGGGGGGTTGCTATGCACGATGAAATGCAGGCTCTCTGGGCTAACCAGACCTGGGATCTGGTTCCTCTTCCTGCTGGCCACACCCCTGTTAGCTGCAAATGAGTCTTTGTCATTAAACATGCGGCGGATGACACTATCGATCGTCTGAAGGCCCGTCTTGTGGCACGGGGGTTTACTCAGCAACATGGCCTTGATTATGAGGAAACCTTCTCTCCCGTGGCCAAATTGAACACGGTCCGCGTCCTTCTCTCCTTGGCTGTTCATCGTCACTGGCCCCTTTATCAGCTGGATATCAAAAATGCCTTCCTCAACGACGATCTCCAGGAGACCGTTTATATGCAGCAGCCGCCCGGGTTTGAGACCACGGGGGAGTCTTTGGTATGCCACCTTCGGAAATCCATTTATGGTCTCAAACAGTCCCCGCGTGCATGGTTTGAAAAGTTCAGTAAAGTGGTCTGTGCTAGTGGCTTCACTCGGAGCTCGGCTGATTTTTCTCTCTTCACCCGACATCGGTCAACCGGGACTGTGATTCTTCTGGTCTACGTTGATGATATCCTGATTACTGGCGACGACACGGCAGGAATACAACAGATCAAGGCACAGTTGAATTCTGCCTTTCAAACCAAAGATCTGGGCAACCTTCGGTACTTTCTTGGGCTCGAGGTCGCCCGACGCACTGATGGTCTTGTGTTATCTCAAAGGAAGTACTGTATGGACCTCCTTCGTGATGCAGGTTATTCTGGGTGCAAACCTGCGAAGACTCCTATGGACGCAAATCACAAGCTCTCGGCCCATAGCTCTGACTCTGACAAGCTACTTACAAATCCAGAATATTACAGACGCTTGGTTGAGAAGCTGATCTACCTTACGGTGACTCAACCAGACATCTCATTTGCTGTGGGAGTTGTGAGCCGGTTCATGCACGCTCCTCGGACATCTCATCTTCAAGCTGTCGAGCGCATCCTTCAATATCTCAAGCTCGCCCCCGGACAAGGACTTGTGTATAAGCCATCCACATCTCTATCTCTCGTCGCGTATTCTGACGCTGACTACGCAGGATCTATTGATGATAGGCGCTCCACAACTGGATTCTGTACTTACTTTGGTGGACACCTCATAACTTGGCGTAGCAAGAAACAGAATGTGGTTGCACGCTCCTCTGCCGAAGCCGAGTACCGGGCTATGGCAGCTGTTGTCTCTGAGTTAACCTGGCTTGAAGGCCTTCTGAGAGACTTAGGTGTTCGTCTCTCATCTCCGGCAACCTTATTTTGCGACAGTCAGGCAGCAATTCATATTGCCAAGAATCCGGTTTTTCACGAACGAACAAAGCATATCGAAGTTGACTGTCACTTTATCCGGGAAAAGGTACAGTCAAAGAAGATAGATTTGGCGCATGTTCCTGCTACCGACCAAGTTGCGGACATCCTGACAAAAGCTCTCTCTAGACCGCTCTACTATCAGTTCTTATCCAAGCTTGGCGCCTACGACTTGTACGCTCCAGCTTGCGGGGGAGTGTTAGAAAAGCCCATTTAAGGGCCCATGTTGTTTCTTGTGTTTCTTCTTGGATTAGTCCCACATCATGTATTAGGATTTCTCCCTTCCTTCTTCTCCTATATAAGTGTGTGTATACTTGTAACTATCACTAAGTGGACATATATACAAGGTTGGTTTTCCCCATTTCTACAGTAACATTGGTGAAATTGGTAATCATCGAGGTCAAAATATAATTTTTTACTAAAATGGTCTCTTTAAGGTGCATATTCATGCCAGTAAAGCTCAGAGTAGCCGGTACAATTCAATTTGCCTCTTTTGCTTACCCTTATACAATGTTTTAAGTATGAGTTTAAACTGTTAGCCGAGTAATATTTGTGCAGTGGAGGATTTTACCATGAATGCTTTGTTCAGAATTTGTGAATTTGAAGGCACTTTAGATGAAATTTCATTTTGTACAGTTCCAGGCAGTCCATGCTCCTAAATTCATTTTGTTTAATGTCAGCAAAATTAGAATTGCATATCATTGGCTGACCTCGAATTATCAATTCTTATGCAAACAATGCACTTCTTACTTCTTATGCATTCTTCTCATTGCCATATCTTACAGGGGTTTGTGTTTTGTTTGAACTCTAAAATTTTTGGGAATTGCTTTGTTAATTTTGTGAAGCAAGTTACTTTCCTTTTGAAAATCCTAACTTGTTATATTCTATTATTTCTGGCTTTTACTTCAAGAAGATTCTAATGTCATTTTACCGTGATTTTACTGACGAAACTTTTAACCATAAAATACAGGCTTTCTGGTGTCGCATGGATGCTATCCCTGATGCACTTCTTTGTGTTTTAGAAATGATTAACTTATCTATATACTTTGTATCTGGTGAGTGAGCTATCTTAACAAAAACAAATGTTTTTATAATGATGCCCATCTTGAAGTTTTGGGGTTTTAAATGACAACTTTAACCTATGAAGCACCAACACTTCAAAATGTCCAGCGTGTCGGTGTTGGACTCTCCGACACTCCGACACTCTCCGACACGCATCTCAAAAGTCCGACACACTAGCTTGCGTGGGACTCGCGTGTCCCGCTCAATCGGACATGGTGAATTCGGGACGCAATTTGTCTTGCAAGTGCAATTTTTGTGAAAAATATTTTATAAGTATATATACAAGAGTGAGAACACATTTGCTAAGATTGGTGAAAAAGGAATTAGAAAGTGTGTAAAAGTCTCAAAGGAGTGATTTATTTGAGACGAAAAAATTAGAAGATGTGAATGCTAAAATAGTGAGTCTTGTTCATAAAAAAATGTCTTTGCCCCTTCTAGCATTTCAAGTAGTGCAAGTTATCTACTAATGGGCTGTATATTTTCTTTAGAAAAAGTATGATTGAAAGTGAGAAAATGTTTGCTTGAGAATCCATTATTTTTACTGATAATATATAATGGTTATGTGTTAATACAACAACAACATTCAAATCTTTTGGTATATAATGGTAATGTATTAATGTTCTATCATTTTTTGACCTTTTGTTAAGTTTTGCATTTGAATATTTGATGAGTAATATTTAAACATGACGTAGTTTATTTGAATATTTGTTAATTGTTAATTTTTTATTTTTTGTTAAATGTTTTAGGATTTTCATAATTATAAAAAGTAAATATTTAATATACGTGTCTCAGCGTGTCAGAATATGATATTTTTTTGAGAATTAGCAAGTCGCGTGTCGTGTCGTGTAGTGCCGGGTGTCCGTGTCGGTGCAACATAGACTTTAACCACCTTTCCTTTTTTCCCCTCTTATGCAGTACATATTTTAAAGGCATCTGTAATCTTTTACTTACTACCCTTTTTTTTTTCACTTGCATAGTTTCTGCTAAACAAATTTTTTTACCTAATGATTTATTTAATGATGTATTTGTTTTTTGCTGCTTATTACTTAGTAACTCACCTTGATATGCATATTTGTGTGGGAGCATTTTATTGTCCAAACAAATTTATAAACAATCGAACTGTTTGATTTTATGCTAACTTGGTATCAAAATGATTGAAACCCCATTGTCCTACACCGTTCTCTCCATCCCAACCCTTCCACACCTTTTACTTGCCATCGCTCGTATCCTTCAGGCTAGGCTTCCATAGGTCGCAAACCCTTATGCTTGTTTGCAACCTCTGCTGGTCTCATTCTCTCTCGGGGTCACAATCTTTTCCTCTGCAGGTTGCACATCTGCTTAGGCTCGATTTTGCAAAACTTAAAAAGTTAATTCTTACCTCTTTTGTTAGTGCTGTTATGGCTATCATCTTCATATGGCCACTTTTGGCTAACCTCTCTGGTAAGTGATACACTAGGGTGGTTCAAAATGGACAAGTGACCCATTTTTGTGACTTATTTTCCTTCAGGTTCATTGACGTGCACTTGTTCTCATGATCTTCAAGTGTGATTCATTTAATTCTACTATCACCGTACGAATTCCTGCAAGTATTCCCTTTGGCGACTATTTTTTGACTCCCAATCATTATGAATTCCTAAATATCATTACTCTGCAATTGGATGATATCAACAATCTCAAATGATCTTGAATTGCACAACATTATATATGAAGTCATTTGTTTTTTTGGGTTATATTTATACGACAATGGTTGAGCCTCCTCGCATGGATCCTTCATGGAAGAAATGAGATTTTGATAACTCATGGTTGACCTCTTGGTTACTAAACTTGATGTATCACAATGTTTACCATAGATAAATGCTTATTAATTCAATCTGCAAGGTTGGACACAAGATCAAAGTCCTCATAAATTGGTAGTTTAAATCAAGTTTGTGACTTACTAGTGAGCGCATGAGTTGAAGCACTGGCTGATGTCCGTCTTTGCATATGTTTTTGAGCTTGAACACAATTATCAAGAACGACTGTTTTGTAGACTTTACTCCACATTATACTACATATTCTCTTCAACTGAAGACGGAATACTATTTTCGTGTTCATGTTTTCCTCCTGGTATTGAACATTGAGTTTGACACTCTTAAGACTCATGTTTTACATTTTATTGTCCAAACAAATTTATAATCAATCAAATTATTTGATTTATGCTAACTTGGTATCAAAATGAGAGAAACCCCATCGTTTTATCCCGTCCTCTCCATCCTACCCCTTCCACACCTTTTACTTGCCACCCCTTGTCTCCTTCAGGCTAGGCTTCCACAGGTTGCGAACCCTTCTACTTGTTTGCAGCCTCTGTTGGTGCCATTCTCTGTTCTGGTCACAGCCTCTTCCTCTGTTGGTTGCACATCTCCTTAGTCTCGATTTTGCTAAACTTAAGAGTAAATTCTCACCTCCTTTGTTAGTGTCCGTTAGGATTATCATTGCCATATGGTCACTTTTGGCTGACCTCTCTAGTAAGTGATACACTTGGCTGGTTCAAAATGGACAAGTGACCCCTTCCTGTGACCTATTTTCCTTCAGATTCGTTGGCATGCGCTTATTCTCATGATCTTCTTGTGCGATTCATTTAATTCTCCTATCACCATACGAATGCCTCGAGTATTCTTTTTGATGACTATTTACAGACTCCCAGTAATTTTGAATTCCTAAATATCAGTACTCTGCAATTTGATGATACCAATTATCTCGAATGACCATGAATTGCACAACTTTCTATAAGAACTCATTTGTTTTTTGGTTGTTTTGACGCGACAATGGTTAAGACTTCTCACATGTAGTGGCGGATCCAGGAAATTAATAATGGGGGTGCACAATTATTTTTTAAATGAAATAACATAAACATTTATTATATATTTTTAAATTGAAGGAACATTTTTTTTCGGAAAATCCTTCAAGTACCATTGTAGCGTGGATCAAAAATCAAATAGTGAACATGGTACTCTTAGATGAATTCTGGAATCAAAAAAATTGAAATAATTTATTAAACATACTAGATCGAATGATATAAAACATAATTTAATTGATGATGTTATTTAGAGCACTCAACTCATGTGCGTGGAGCACACAATATATTTCTCCTATTTCAGCCCCTCACCATAAGAACATGCCACTGGGTTTTAGAAATTTTAATGGGGGGGGGGCAGACATCAACTTCCTCCCAAAAAAAATTTGAACGCTTTCATCTTATCCGAACTATTTATCAATCATCTGGCCACTATTTTTGATGTATGAGCAGTCAAAATTAATTGCCTCGACGAGAGGAATTCAAATCCACTAACCATTTTAAAAAATAATGGGGGGGGGGGGGTAGTGCCCCTCGAGCACCCCTCTGGATCCGCCCCTGCTCACATGGATCCTTCATGGAAGAAATGAGATTTTGATAACTCATGGTTGGCCTCTTGGTTACTCAACTCGACGTGTCACATTGTTTAACATAGATAAATGCTTATTGATTTAACCTACGAGATTGGACACAAGATAGAGAGACCTCTTGATGCAGAAAAAACTTCACACTTGCCTGTCACCCTGGAGTCCCACTAGGGGTCCCACCTTGACGTCTTACCAAGGTGACTTTATCAGTTCCGTAGACCGTACACCCCAACCCATCCCCGACTCCACTACAAGACCAATAGTTTGAGGTCGGGGCCCCCGACCTCCTTGATAAAGAGTCTTCAGGCAGGCTCTCATCACCAACTGAGCCCCGACCTCGACAACCTATCGGCCCTGTGGTGGAGCCGAGGATGGGTTGGGGTGTACGGTCTACAGACCTGATAAAACCGTCTTGGCGAGACGCCAAAATGTGCCCCCTGGTGGGACTTTAGGGTGGCATATAGGTGCGACACCTGATGGGGAGCCATCAGATGTACTTGGAGGAGCTCGCCGCAAGGCGGGGCCCACATACATGTACTCGCGCAGGAAGACTTGATCGGATCGCCGATCGGACTCCGCGGTTGCGTCCGGGACGTCGCCGCGAGTCAAAACGCTATATTATTTGATATTTTTTGAGTTTATTTTGATGTATTTCAAGGACTAACCCACCGGCCAATCATAGCCGTTGATGGGGATGCCCTAATTTATGTTTTCTTATAAATAGGATGCTAGGGGGCTGATTTGAAGCTATTGCAGAATTTGGAGAAGTGTAATCCCGGATTCCAGTGATCCCTCCCCGGTGCCGACGCCGTGGAACCCTACGTGACAACTCCTAGGCCGCCAATCTTCCCCCAAGGTAACCCCTATCCCCCTCCATCATTTTACAACCATTCCCCCCTTTTTCCACCGCCGGAGACTCCCAAAACCTCCTCCAAAACCTGCCGGCCTGCTGTGAAAACAGCAGCCGCCGGCCCTTGTTCGAACCCCCCACCCAGCCGCCTCTCTTACCCCCCCTTCCCGCCACCTCCCCTGCACCAGCCGACCAACCAGCCCCTCCCCACCGCCACCCCTGTCTCCAGCACCTCAACCGGCGGCCCCCCCTGCAACAGCCCAACCAAGCCGCTGCCTCCCTCCACCCACACCGGCTGCCTAACCAACCCTAGCCGGCCACTCCCTTTCGTTCCTCCGTCGTGGATCCACCCCCCCAACGCCCCGAAAACCCTAGATCTAATTGATCTAGCGCTACCTTCCCCCGATCTACCATCCACCTACATATTCCCACTCCCGTAGCCCGGATCCGCCCTAAAATTAGCGGATCTACCCACCGACACTCCGATCCATTCTCTAGTGGCCGGATCTCGCCGTTTCCGGCCTACATCCCCCTCTTTCCCACCGTGGGCAGCCACCGTGACGTCACCGTGCCACCGTGCTCGCCTCCGATCGCCCGTTTTGCATCCGGTCCCTCAAATTCTCCACCACCTCGGATCAACCCACTGCATCATGAGTATCTCGTGGTATTGTGTTTTGTATTAGACATTTGCACTTGGTTATTTATCTATATTTGTGCTGTGATCATAGTTTGGTAGTTGATGTTCTTATACGCTAATATTTGTTTGTGGAATTAAACGCCGCCGCTTGCTTAGGCCCTCCGCGCGGAGGAAGCCGTTGCCAAATTGCCAAAATTATTTAATTGCTTCTTTATTTTGATTAACTGCGTGGTGTTGCTAATTTTTATTGCTTAAATTACTTGTCGTTGCTATCCGACTGTTCATTACATGTAGCATTGCATTCGCATATCCTCTCACATGTGCACGTAAGGTCCTAGCGCCCGAGCACCAATAGCCTACCCCTACATCATTTGGTATCAAAGCGAGGTTAGGACACTTGCATACTCCGTAGTGGTAGGACTTTTAGAGTAAGCATGGTAGAACCACAAAACACCGAGGACCGAGCGACGAGCTCAAATTCGTACGCCGCTTTCGCTGAGTTCCAACGCCTTGTCCTAGTTCGCCTTGACAGCATAGGAGCCCAGTTCGACGATGTGCGTCATGACCTTGCCGAGGTGAACCTTCGTTTAGGCCACTTAGAGGATGCCAGAGACACTCCGACACAGCGTGACGATTCTCTTGAGGACGACACTGACGCTCCTCCACGTCGAGGGCAACGCCCGAGGGATGGTCCACCTCCCGCAGACCGTCACCATCGTGATAGTCCTCATCGAGCCCCGATTCTGCCGGTATGACGACATCCTGATTTTGAGAGAGATTATAGGCAAGCCCCAGCGAGGGATAGGCTGCCACCCCAGCGTGATGAGTATCGTATGCCACGTCAGCCTCAGCTGGACCCCAGAGATCGTGTGCCCCCACACGGTCGCCGTGACCATCACCAGGATGATTATTATCCCCCGGGTCGGAGAGAGCGTGGTCCCCCACCCGCTCGATACAACTACGCCCATGATGACTACCCCGAGGACTACCCCGATCCTCGGAGAGGGGGCCACTATCATGACATCACTCGTCGCATCCGACTCGACGCCCCTTCGTTCGATGGTCGCTAGATCCAAAATCCTTCAGCGATTGGCTCTTGGACATGGACCACTACTTCGAGTGGTACGACATGAGTGACGAACGTTGTGTCCGCTTTGCAAAGATGAAGTTGATCGGGCAAGCTAAGGTATTCTGGATTAGTGTTGAGAGAGCTCTAGAGCGGGATGGTTACTACCCCATCGCCAGATGAGACGAGATGAAGGAGAGACTGAAGGAGAAGTACCTCCCCGCGTCATATCGAGATCAGCTATTTGAGCAGCTACAGAACCTACGACAGATGACACTTACCGTCTCCGAGTACATGGCTCGCTTCGATGAGCTGGTCGTCAGGAGTGATATTTCAGAGGAGCCTATTGCCACTGCCGCCCGCTTCAAGGCAGACCTTCGTTCCGATATTCAGAGAGAATTGATTCCCCACCGCTTGGAGACTGTTGATCAGATATTCCAGCTCTCCCTCGAGTATGAGCAGTACCTTCGTTCGTCTAGTACGAGGCAGTTCACCTCTTGGGCTGATTCCTCGACCTTTAGGAAACCCGCTCCGCCCCAGACCACCACGGCCTCACCCTCACGTATCCCCACGGATGCGAAGGGTAAAACCATAGCCACTGATGGCCAGCGATCTGGGGGCATTGTATGTTTTAGATGTTCTGGCAGGGGCCACGCGGCGGCGCAGTGCCCCACACAGAACCTGTTACTTGAGGAAGAGGAGCAGGGTTTAGAGGGTGAAGAGGAGGCCCCAGAAGAGGTTAGAGCCGCAGTCGAGGAAGGTTGGGAGAGTGACGCCGATCGATCGTTAGAGGTGGGAGTGATTCGGCGCCTCCTACACACCCCACGTGTGGACGAGGATTGGCGACGCACGACCATCTTTTACACGTACTTCCCTAGTGCAGGCGGTCCCTGCAAGCTAGCTGTTGATGGTGGGAGTTGCGTGAATATCGTAGCCCAGAAGGCGCTTGACCGTATGTAGGCGAAGGCAGAGCCTCACCCCCATCCGTACCGTGTCGTCTGGGTTGACAAGACGACGATTCAGGTCACCCAGCGTTGCTTAGTCCCGATCACTATTGCGTCCTTTCAGGACAAGGTCTGGTGCGATGTCATTCCCATGGACGTCGCTCCCGTGTTGCTTGGCCGCCCTGGCTTTTTGATCGTGATGTCACGTGCTTCGGTCGCTCGAACACGTGTGTCTTTTATGATAAGGAGCGGAAGATCACGTTGACACCCACCCAGCCCCGAGATCGACCCAAGGGTGTGGTAGAGTCGTCTCCGAGCACGAGCGCCTCGCGGCCACTGCATATTCTGAGGCGAGGTGAGTTTCTGCGAGATAGTGCTGAGTCCGACGTTATTTATGTAGTCGCCGCTACCCAGGTTACTGAGGACGTCCCGGTTGATTTCCCACTCGTGGTGCGTCCCCTGTTAGGCGAGTTTGCGAACATTATGCCAGACGAGCTCCCCGATGAGCTACCTCCCCCTCGGGACATTCAACATGCCCTTGATTTAGTCCCGGGAGCTTCCCTCCCGAACCTGCCCCACTACCGTATGCACCCGGATGAGCACGCTGAGCTCAAACGGCAGGTTGACGAGCTTCTTCGGAAGCAGTTCATTCGTGAGAGCACGAGTCCTTGTGCGGTCCCCACCCTTCTTACCCCTAAGAAGGACGGTAGTTGGCGCATGTGCATCGACAACCGCGCCATCAATAAGATCAGAGTCAAGTATCACTTCCCTATCGCACGACTCGATGACTTACTGGATACTATGTCCGGTGCCCAGATCTTCTCCAAGATCGACCTCCGCAGTGGGTACCATCAGATACGAGTTCGTGAGGGGGACGAGTGGAAGACCGCATTTAAGACCAAGGACGGTCTGTATGAGTGGCTAGTTATGCCATTCGGGCTATACAATGCCCTGAGCACGTTTATGCGCGTTATGACGCAGGTGTTGCGGCCCTACATGGGCAAGTTTCTGGTGGTGTTCTTTGATGACATATTAGTCTACAGCCAGACTCAGGCCGCTCACCTCGATCATTTGAGACTTCTCTTTGACACCCTCCGCCAAGAGAAACTGTATGTGAACCTGAAGAAGTGCGCCTTCCTCTCCGAGTCCGTCCACTTCCTAGGATTTATTATTTCCTCCACTGGAGTCTCCGTGGACCATGAGAAGGTCAAATCTATTCGAGATTGGCCTGTACCTAAGAATATCCACGAGGCTCGTAGCTTTCACGGGCTTGCCACCTTCTATAGGAGGTTTGTCCAGGGGTTCAACACGATCATGGCCCCCTTCATGAGCTGTCTCAAGAAGGGAGAGTTTCAGTGGACCCCCGCAACCACTAGAGCCTTCGAGGAGATTAAGGAGAGATTGACGACAGCACCCGTCCTACGGTTGCCAGATTTTAGTCGCGCCTTTGAGGTCGCCTGCGACGCGTCCGGTGTTGGTATATGTGGCGTGTTGAGTCAAGAGGGACACCCAGTTTCTTACTTTAGTGAGAAGCTGAATGAAGCAAAACAAAAGTACTCGAATTACGATCGAGAATTTTATGCTATTGTCCAGTCTCTGCGCTACTGGCGACACTATCTCCTTCCTCGGGAGTTCGTGTTGTACTCCGACCACCAGGCCCTCCGTTACCTCGATTCGCAACGCAAGCTGGGCCACCGACAGGCGAAGTGGGTCGAGTATCTGCAGGATTTTCATTATGTTCTCAAACACCGCGCGGGTGTTGAGAACAAGCCGGCTGATGCGTTGAGTCGCCGCGTGTCCCTATTGCAGACGATGACGGTGAGTGTGCAGGGACTTGAGCGACTGATGCTCGATTACCCTACGTGCCCTGACTTTGACGAGATTTATACCGACCTATCCCGAGACCCACCCGACCTTGTTGAGGGATATCAGATTTACGAGGGATATCTGTACCGGGGTTCCCGCCTATGCGTTCCTCAGACATCTTACCGAGACTACCTGACTTGGGAACTGCATGCGGACGGAGCCGCGGGTCACTTCGGGCGAGATAAGTCCATAGCCATTGTTGAGGACCGTCTCTACTGGCCTAGCCTCAAGAAGGACGTAGCTCGGGTTGAGCGCCACTGCCGTATCTGTCAGACGGCCAAGGGAAATAAGCAGAACACCGACCTGTATACACCCCTACCCGTTCCACACCGCCCTTGGGAGGACATCAACATGGATTTTGTTCTCGGACTTCCTCGCACCTTACGGAAACACAATTCCATCTTCGTGGTGGTTGATCGGTTTTCGAAGATGGCTCACTTCATTGCTTGCCGCAAGACGGCAGATGCAACCCACATTGCATCTATATTCATGAGGGATGTCTTTCGGTGGCATGGCCTACCCAAGTCGATCGTGTCTGACCGCGATGTGAGATTCATGAGCTACTTTTGGAAAACCCTGTGACACAAGACTGACACTATCCTTAGGTTTTCCTCGGCATATCACCCACAGACGGACGGTCAGACTGAGGTAGTGAATAGGAGCCTAGGGAATCTGTTGCAGTGTCTAGCTGGAGAGCATGTAGGTAGTTGGGAGTTAGATTTGCCGATCGCCGAGTTCGCCTACAATAGCTCAGTCAATAGGTCCACCGGGTTGAGTCCATTTCATGTAGTTTCAGGATACGACCCTAGGAAACCTATAGACCTTGTCCCGAGTCCTTTAGAGTCCCGCCCTAGTGAGTCTGCTGAGTCATTTGCACAGCATTTGCATGATTTGCATGAGTCGGTCCGCCGACGAATAATAATAAACAATGATAATTATAAAGCGCATGCAGATAAGCGAAGACGAGAGCAGATATTTAATGTAGGCGAGAAGGTAATGGTGCGAGTCCGCCCCGAGAGGCTCCCTTCGGGGCCTGCCAAGAAGTTAAGCGCGAGGAGAATAGGTCCATATTCCATTATTAGTCGTATTGGGATCAACGCCTACCGGCTTGACATCCCGACCAGTATGAGAATTCACCCTGTGTTTAATGTTGATGACCTGACTCCATACTATGAGCCTCATGAGTATGTGGACCCGAGCGGGGGAGATGCCCAGCCACCCCCACCACCACTGTCGCTCCCATACCATCCGTCCACTTCGCCACCACCTGCTGGCCATCCTAGTCCACCCACTGTTGCCACCCACCCACCTAGGACTTCGTCCACTTTGGTTCCCCCGCAGGCACCACCGATCGCACCGGGACCCACCTTTCGAGAGGCGAGAGATGAGAGCATCACAGAGATCAGAACCCACCAGTTTGTTCCCACCTCGGACGGACCGCATTGCCGCTACCTGGTACATTGGTGGGGCCGACCTGACACAGACGATACTTGGATACTACCGGCAGAGCTAGATCGGCTCGCCCCCGGACTTCGACTTCAGTACGATCATCTCCATTCATCGGAGATGAAGGCCTTTCAGTCAGGGGGAGTTGATGGGGAGCCATCAGATGCACTTGGATGAGCTCGCCGCAAGGCGGGGCCCACATACATGTACTCGCGCAGGAAGACTTGATCGGATCGCCGATCAGACTCTGCGGTTGCGTCCGGGACGTCGCCGCGAGTCAAAACGCTATATTACTTGATATTTTTTGAGTTTATTTTGATGTATTTCAAGGACTAACCCACTGACCAATCATAGCCGTTGATGGGAATGCCCTAATTTATGTTTTCTTATAAATAGGATGCTAGAGAGCTGATTTGAAGCTATTGCAGAATTTGGAGAAGTGTAATCCCGGATTCCAGCGATCCCTCCCCGGTGCCGACGCCGTGGAACCCTAGGTGACGACTCCTAGGCCGCCAATCTTCCCCCAAAGTAACCCCTATCCCCCTCCGTCATTTTACAACCATTCCCCCCTTTTTCCACCGCCGGAGACTCCCAAAACCTCCTCCAAAACCTGCCGGCCTGCTGTGAAAACAGCAGCCGCCGGCCCTTGTTCGAACCCCCCACCCAGCCGCCTCTCTTACCCCCCTTCCCGCCGCCTCCCCTGCACCAGCCGACCAACCAGCCCTTCCCACCGCCACCCCTGTCTCCAGCACCTCAACCGGTGGCCCCCCTGCAGCAGCCCAGCCAAGCCGCCGCCTCCCTCCATCCACACCGGCCACCCTAGGGCCGAATCAACCCTAGTCGGCCACTCTCTTTCGTTCCACCGTCGTGGATCCACCCCCTCAACGCCCCGAAAACCCTAGATTTAATTGATCTAGCGCTACCTTCCCCCGATCTACCATCCACCTACATATTCCCACTCCCGTAGCCCGGATCCGCCCGAAAATTAGCGGATCTACCCACCGACACTCCGATCCATTCTCTAGTGGCCGGATCTCGCCGTTTCCGGCCTACATCCCCCTCTTTCCCACCGTGGGCAGCCACCGTGACGTCACCGTGCCACCGTGCTCGCCTCCGATCGCCCGTTTTGCATCCGGTCCCTCAAATTCTCCACCACCTCGGATCAGCCCACTGCATCGTGAGTATCTCGTGGTATTGTGTTTTGTATTTGACATTTGCACTTGGTTATTTATCTATATTTGTGCTGTGATCATAGTTTGGTAGTTGATGTTCTTATACGCTAATATTTGTTTGTGGAATTAAACACCGACGCTTGCTTAGACCCTCCGCGCGGAGGAAGCCGTTGCCAAATTGCCAAAATTATTTAATTGCTTCTTTATTTTGATTAACTGCGTGGTGTTGCTAATTTTCATTGCTTAAATTACTTGTCGTTGCTATCCGACTGTTCATTGCATGTAGTATTGCATTCGCATATCCTCTCACACGTGCACGTAGGGTCCTAGCGTCCGAGCACCACTAGCCTACCCCTACATCAACACCTGTCCTGCATCACCACTTAAATTGGTAGTTCAAATCAAGTGTGTGACTTACTAGTGAGTGCATGAGTTGAAGCATTAGTTGATGTTCGTCTTTACATATTTTTCTGAGCCGAAGCACATTTATCAAGATCTAATTATGTTGAAGACTTTACTCCACATTAGACTGTGATGTGTGTAAGGCAAGTGCACCGATCGCACATGTAATATAAAATGAGAGTTTCTCCCCAAGTATCGATCTCAGAGGAGTGCAGTGAGGGTGCGTAATTCGATTGATTAGAAAAATGATTGTTAGAGCGGGTGTAGAGCAAATGGTTTTGTTTTGGATGGTTTAAAAAAACCCAAACTATTATAACTACGCGAGCGCCTTCACCGCTTCGCAAGGGTGGTTACCCGAATGGGTAAAGATGTAGAATGGAAAGGATTTAGTGAGGGTCGTAGGCACCTCCTTGCAACACACACTCCTAGCAATTGCTAGAGCGACTCACACGAAATGGAAACGACAACAAAATGAGATAGAGGCGCTTCACACTAGCATAAACTACAAAACACCACATAGACATGGAAGCTTGCATTAAAACATTTAGAGTTCATGCACATCACAAAAAAATCTCAAATAATCAAAAGGAAATGTACTATAAAAGAGGAGGGAAGAATACAACCCACACACGAAGACTCTCCTAGGTTCACGACTGGAATCAAGGGTTGTCAAGCCTCGTCCGTGCTCGGAGTTCGACTGCCGTCCGGGGTCGAGGAGTGCTGTCCTCCCAATAACCCGTCTTCTTCGTCAATAATCGTCGGTCACGTTCTTCACCGGAGAACTCCCGAGGTGTAATGAGAAATCCCTTGAAATGGAGCTTGCAGGTTTGTAGATGATGGAGGAGGCCGAAGAGGATGCCCTAGCCTTGGATTTGCAAAGAAATGATGGCTGGAGCTTCTCCCCTAGGTGGGCGGCAAGAGGGACTAAAAGGGCGAAAGGGACGAATTTGGGCGTCCCGGACGCAGGGGAGACGAACCATCCAAATTAAGGCGAATACCTGCGACTTAAATAGTAGACGTTCAGAATTTAATAGACGCACCCCCAAACACATGATAGTGCGATTATAATAACACAGAAGGCCCAGTCCGAGGCAACAGGCAGATCGCGCGTTTTTGAACTCGTACGAGCAAACTGCTCCGTGCACGAACAAATCACACGGGGCATGACATAACTCGTTTTTTCAAGCATTACAGAGAGGTTGTGCGTTTTCCTTCATGCACGATTGAATCCAATCGTGTGTTAAGAAAAACACACGACAAATGCTCACTAAAAGGGACCTGTAGCAATCACACGACTGAAACGGTCGTGCGTCAAGGAAAACGCACGATCGTGCGATGTCTACATGCATCAATTTAAGCGTAGAGGGAACAACCCACTCGTAAACAAATGTCACAATCTGGAGCACACCTCCAACACAAGCAGAATCATGACAAAATAATCTAGAAAAAAAATATGGGGAGCACCATGTGCTTGCTCCCAGCAACGGGATGCACACTTGCACGCCCTAACGGGCCTAAAAAGTGTACTTTGTGTACTTAAACAATTCAAATAGAATATGAACAAAAACATGCTAAAAATGTAGTGCACGTGTGTGAAAACTAGCCCGGATGAGTCCGAAAAATCATATATAAATCAGACTCATCACACCCTCAGACTTAACAATTTGCTCGTCCCGAGCAAATCATCTCGCGGTGAAACGGAAAATGACTAGTTGACTTAGTAATTGCAAAAACGAAGTACCATGCGAAATCATCTACTCGTGCACATAAAAGATAAAGTAGAGGAGTTCCTAATTATGTAACATAGTTTACAATTTTCGAAGAGCGTATCAACATATTATTTTTACTCTAAAATAGGATCTCGACAAATCATTCGGTCACGCGCAGACGAAATCAGACAGAACGGTGAGGTGAGAATTGCCCAGGACAGAGGCTCAGGATAACCTCCAAAGGAATCCACCAATTTCAGTGACCATATGCTTACCCGTTCTCACTCTCTCCATGACACTGTTATAGTTCAACGCAATCGGCAGGACTTTGGGTTAATATAAGGGCTTGAGTTTAGGCGGGGTATACAACGATAAACATGAAGGCTCACGCACAAAACCCAAATGAGCTAGTATAACACGAACTATCGACACGCCACAATAATAAACACGCGGGTACACCGCACCCCCAGACTTAGACTTGACTATATGGGTACGTGCACCGCCTACTCCCAAGCAAGTTTTTTCACAAATAGATTTTCAATAAACTTTTTCCCTTTTTTTAACAATTTTTTCTTTTCCATTTTTTTATTTTTATTCAATTTTTTCAAAACATTTCAGCAAATATACAAGAGCGCACATCCACACTTCCAAGATAACACCATCACATCAACATCCCCATACTGAAAATAAATCAACAACGAGCTCAAATTCTGGAGTGCGACTAGGAGCGACTTTTAGGCTTTGGTGAGAAAGACGTGGGGCTGAATCAAAAGGATGAGATATGCACAACAGAGCTAACAAGGATTAGACGTTAGGAATGGTACAAAGCTCAACCGTGCCAAAATGATGGCCTACATCACACTTGCGCAATTGAAGTAACCTATATCCATGCTTCGAGAATAGCTTGGGGCAAGTTCTTAGCCAACGACAAAAACTAACCATCCCCCCGACTCGAGCAATACGAGTCTACCGAACGTCCCCACATAGTCATACGCTACTGTTTGATTTCGCCGAATCAACTAATTTTAGAGTAGAATAAACAATATCCACACTCAACGAAAAAGATATAGAAAAATCTATGAGCATAAATAACACCAACTCTACACAAAATTTTATGCGAGACACGAGCACCTGATTAGGAGCACTACAGGTGTCAACATTTTACTCCGCCTCACAATCCTAAGCTAACACCATTATTTTGCAATTTGCACACGCGAAATGGAATTTGATCCAAGACGCGTTAGTGGTGAAGTGCGCACTCAAGTGGGTGCACCAGTGTGCAGTGAATATGCAAATGATAATTATAAGAAAGAAAGGGCTTCTAATATGCAGTGCAATGTGCGAGTGCACGAGTAACTCGTAATCACATCCCACCCCCAGACTGTTTCGAATCATAATATGCATAATAAAATAATAAAATGAAAAACAAGGGGTCTAGGGAGGCGTTACCCATGCTCTGAATACAGCATACCAGAAGATTGACGTGAAATTTTGAATGAAAATGGACACACCCACTGCCAAATAGCACCACCTGCAAAAGAGAGATCTCCAACACATATGATATAATACAATAGCAAATAAGCATTAAAGAAAGATAGATAAGCAAAAATGGGGTTGTCTCCCGAAAACCCTTTTCTTTACCGTTCTTAAGGTGAACCAAATACCTGTATTAACAGTGATAAGAGAGTTCTTAACCAAAAAGCATGAATACTAATAAAGCCAAAACAAAATATCCAACTAAAATAGAACATAAAAACAGAACATCAAAGAGGAAAACAACCTGGAGACCCGTCACACCTCAGCTAAATGCTGACTTGTGGCGGTTCCCCCCAACCACGCGAGTTGGAGAAGAGGTAAAGGCTTTAGGGCCCAAGGAAGAGTTACCTCCATTGCCCCTAGCCTCTTCCTTCTCGCGTCGGAGGGCGGTAGAATGAGCCTTGCGCAACTATCTTTCATGTTTTAATTTCTTCACCGTGGGAGAGCACCAACGAGCACCATTCACTCGCCTAGAATCAATTTTTACGCTTTCCGAATCGACTTGGGTCATCATTTCTTCACCCCATGCGGGTGACTGATCGGCCCAATGGACCTGTTCTAATGGTTTACATACAGAATCCATATTAATAGGAAATTTCAATGAATCACCAACCAAAGTCTCAGCAGCAACACTAATCGTGTCTCAACCTCATCGCACCCTTTTTTCACAATCTCATCATGGACCATATCCTCTACCTCTTGCTTAGCTTTATCAACATCCGCCACATGATCTGCTTCCGATATCACCGCCTTTTTCTCAGCCTTCTCACTATTCACAGCCACCTTAGACCTGTACTTATCAGAACTCAAAACATCATTAGATACAACAAAATATAAATCAGGATTTTTCAACGGATCACCTAAAGTCTCAGTCAAAATGGGCAGACAAGAATGGTGTGCGGCCTTGGATGCCAAGGTAATGCCACCATCATTAAAATGCAAAGTTGCTCCACTCTCCTTCAGGAACGGAATACCCAGGATTGGAATGGATTATTCTCCATGGGTCTGAGCACCTGAAAGTTAGTGACGACAAACGTGCCGTCCACTATAACCTCCACTTCTTTATTTCTCCTTCCATTACAACGACTGCCCCATTTGCCAACATAAGAGAAGTCCGGTCATCGGTATCAATATTCAGATTGAGCTTCTCAACATCTTGCATGGCAAGAATGTTGCGCGATGATCCAGAATCACACAATGCGGCCTTGTCAATATTATTAATCTTATATTCAACAACACACGTGCCCTCCCGGAGACCATCAAACTCACCAACGCTCTTCCCCTGTTCACGTTGATTTTTCTCGGTTGTACAAGGTAGAGAGCCTTGAGTACGTTCAGAGAGAACTTGGGCCAACTAGCCTAGTTGTTTCTCCAGATTCCTCATGGAGGCAGTCTGGTTGGCCATGTTCGACTGGGCCATCTACACAAATTTCTCCATCATTTCTTCGAGGGTGATTTTTCTTTGCGTAAGGGCAGGTTGGTTATAACCCGACTGTGGTGGCCTCGGCTGGCTCCCAGAGGCTTGAGCATCAAATTGATGTTGGCCCGATTGCTATCATTGGCCTGGAGCGTTTTGGTTCCACGAAAAGTTTGGGTGATTTCTCACACCCGAGTTATAAGCATTCAAAAATGACACCGAATGAGTTTGATTATTAATATAGTTAACACTTTCATCATACTAGCATTAGAAAGATCAGGAGGTTGCTCACCAGCGGGGCATTCATAAGCGTAATGCCCAAGGTTCCCGCATCCTAGACATGAAATAGCCAATACCTGAGCTGGAGGCGGATCCGGTCTCTTTAGCAGCACAAAGCTATCCACAACTGACTGTGCATTCTCCACTGGTGGCCTAGAAGTGTTCACCTCAAAAAGATTTCTTGCACCCCTTGGTGCATTTCTTCTGGCGGTCCAATAGGTGCTATGTGACGCGATGTCTCGTAGAATTATCAAAGCCTCATCTGGGGTCAGATTCATAAAAGTTCCTCCCGCAACAGCGTCGATCATGGCCCGATAATTCAGCTCGATTGTGAATTAGAAGATCTCCATGATGTTCCATGGCTCGCAGCCGTGCTGAGGGCATCCTCACAAGAGCTTTGAAAAACTTTCCCAAGCCTCAAATAGAGACTCCTGGTCAAGCTGGCGGAAGGTAGAAATCTCACGCCGAGCGTTCACAATCTTATCAACTGAATGAAATTTGGAGAGGAACTTTGAACAAAGCGCGTCCCAAGTTGCAGCAGCGGGTGGAATGGAATGAAGCCAGGCCTTGGTCTTGTTCTGAAAACCTTTCCCAAGCCTCAAATAGAGACTCCTGGTCAAGCTGGCGGAAGGTAAAAATCTCACATCGAGCGTTCACAATCTTATCAACTGGATGAAATTTGGAGAGGAACTTTGAAGAGAGAGCGTCCCAAGTTGTCGCAGCACCGGGTGGAATGGAATGAAGCCACGCCTTGGACTTGTCGCACAAAGAGAACGAAAACAGTCTTAACTTCACAACATCATAAAAATACCCGCATAGCGGAATGTTCCGCAGATTTCAGAAAACTCCGCCAGATGGAGGTGAGGATCTTCACTCGGTAAGCCCGAGAACTGAGAATTGTTGCGAATCATGTTGAGGATGGCCGGCTTAATTTCAAACTTGTTGTTGATAATTGTAGGGCCAAAACCAGGATACAGACTCCCAACAGTGTGATAAAATCTCGCATAGTTCGCATCGTCGGGCGGATTGTCTCCTGCTCATCAACAACTTGCTCATCAACATGGGGGTCAGCATCTCCTCTGCCCGTTTATCACGACTCTATCACGATCCACTGCAACATCAGCTCTCAGACGGGCTCGCCTTGCCCTATCAGTCTCATGGTCAATTTCTTCAATAACACAGGGTCCTATCCCTGCATATGAACTCAAGAAGAACAACAAAAAAAACAAAAGCTGTTACAATAATTTCCTAAACAAGAAAAATCACACGACACCTGCACTCCTCGACAAGACCCCCAAAACTTGATGCGTGTACGATAAGTGCACCAGTCGCACAAGTAATATAAAATGAGAGTTTATCCCCAATGATTGATCTCAGAGGAGTGAAGCGAGGGTGCGTAATTCGATTGATTAGAAAAGTGATTGTTAGAGCGGGTGCAGAGCAAATGGTTTTGTTTTGGATGGTTTAAGAAAACACAAACTATTATAACTACGTGAGTCGCCTTCACCGCTTCGCAAGGGTGGTTACCCGAATGGGTAAAGATGCGGAATGAAAAGGATTGGGTGAGGGTCGTAGGCACCTCCTCGCAACGCACACTCCTAGAAATTGCTAGAATGGCTCACACGAAATGGAAACAACAACAAAATGAGATGGAGGCGCTCCACACTAGCATAAACCACAAAGCACCACATAGATTTGAAAGCTTGCATTAAAACATTTAGGGTTCATACACATTACAAACAAATCTCAAATAATCAAAATGAAATGTACTACGAAAGAGGACGAAAAAATACAACCAACGCACGAAGACTCGCCTAGGTTCTTCAGAGCCCGAGGGAGGGGGAGGATCTCGCTCTATACCTCGGTGTAGGGGCGGAGGCCGTAAGCTCTGTCCTGCTCAGGGAAGAGGGGAAGAAGCAGTTACCCATCTACTACGTCAGCAGAATCTTGAAGAAGGCCGAGCTCCGCTACCCCATACTGGAGAAGCTGGCCTTCTCCTTGTTCATCTCGGCTAGGAAGCTCAGGCCATACTTTCAGGCCCATTCAATCAAGGTAGTGACAGACCATCCCCTACGCAATATTTTCGAAGGGGTGGAGCACTCGGGGCGGTTGGCCAAGTGGTCCATCGAGCTAAGCGAATTTGATATCAGTTTTATGCTACGACTCTCCATTAAGGCACAATTAGTGGCCTATTTCTTGGCCGACTACGTCGTCGAGGTAGAGGGTGAGAAGCCGCCACTGCGGGAGGCTTGGAAGATGTTGTTCGATGGAGCCTCAGGGAAGCATTCTCTAGGGGGAGGGGTAGTGTTGGTAAGCCCTAAGAGGGTCATCATAGATCAGGCTGTGGTCTTGCGCTTCCCCGTCACAGACTCGTTGGTTTTGGCGTCACAGATCAGTGGTGAGTATGAGGCTAGGGAGCCTACCCTCACGAAGTACTTGTCCAAGGTAAGGGTGATGGTCGGCGGGTTTCAGACATTCTCCATCCAGCATGTCCCCAGGGAGGAGAGTGCAGCGACCGATCGGTTGGCTAAATTTGGGCCCCGGGGTGGAGGAACTTTGACCGAGCTGTTCCACCCGACGATCGAGGAAGGAGAGTTGATGAAAGTGGATAGGCGGCCCTCATGGGTTGATCCCTTCGTAGCTTTCTTGACTACCGACAAACTTCCCGAAGGGACCAAAGATGCGAAGGGCTTCAAAGATGCGTAGGGCTTCAGGCACAAATCAACACATTACCTAATGCATGAAGGAGGATTGCGTCGGAAGATGTTGTCAGGGCTTCTGGCGCGATGCGTGGCGGAGGAGAAAATCCCGCAGATTCTGGAAGAAGTGCACTCGGGCGAATGCGGCAGTCATTCAGGAGGCAGGACTTTGGAGGCACGGGTGGTCAGGCAGGGGTACTTTTGGCCATCCTTGAGGAAGGATACGACGAAGTTTGCAAGTAGGTGCCAAATATGTTAGCTCTACGCCCCCTCCAACTCTTGCCCGCCCAAAGGCTTTGAAGCATCACGATGCCATGACCTTTTGCCATTTGGGGAATGGATTTGGTTGGGCCTTTTCCCCCGACAAGCGGGCAGAGGTTTCTTCTAGTGATGATTGATTATTTTTCAAAGTGGCTGGAGGTCAAGGCGTTGGCTAAGGTGACCTTCCAAATAATCAGGAAATTCGTATGGGGGGAGATCATCTGCCGACATGGGTTGCCCCAAGCCATCGTCACAGACAACGGATCCCAGTTTGCAAGCGAAGAGTTCATTAGTTTTTGCACCCAGCTGGGGATTGACCTCAGGTTTGTATCCGTTCACCATCCTAAGAGCAACGACCAAGTAGAGGTGACAAATAAAATTATAGTGAATCTGCTTAAAAAGAAGGTGGATAACTTGAGGTTGAGTTGGGTGGAGCAGCTCCCCTCGGTATTGTGGGCTCTGCGGACAACCCCCAATACAGCCACAACAGGAGAAACCCCCTTCAAGCTTTCACACAGGTGTGAGGCGGTATTGCCCGTGGAATTTGAGGTTCGGTCGCCGCGAGTCGTAGCCGCCAGTGGCAGAGATGAGGAATGGAGGGAAGAAAATGAAGGGGAGCTACGACTCCCGCCGGATATGGTGGAAGAGCTTCGAGACGTGGCTGCCATCAGACAGGAAGAGATCAAGCGGCAGATGACCAAGTATTTTGACAAACATGTTAGGATCAAGCAATTCAAAGAGGGAGATCTAGTCCCGAAGAAAGTCGACGCCACAGGAAGGTCGACAGCAGTTGGGAACCTCAATCCAAACTAGGAAGGTCCCTACATAGTTGAAAAGGCCCTAGGGTCAGGTGGATACCACCTCCAGGATGTGGAAGGGGTATCCATGGGTCATGCTTGGAGCGGCGACGATCTGAAACGTTTCTACCTTTAGTTGGAGGTAAGATTGTAAATCCTATTATAATGAATTCATTGAATTGTCTCATGTTTGTTTCTTTTGAAGATTGCAAAGATGTTGTGATTCGCAAGGCCCCAAGTAGACATGCTGTCCAGGCTCTCCCTAGCTGACGGGACCGTAGTCTCGCTTGTGGGGAAAGGAAAAAAAGGTTTACGATTTTGAAAGACCCCGAGAGGATCCCGCTGTCCCGACTTCCATTAGCTGGCAGGGCTGGAAGGCGCACTCGGACCCGATTAGACCCGCTGTCCAGGCTCTCACTAGCTGGCAGTGGCGTAGGCTCGCTTGGGGGGAAATGAAAAAAGGTTTGCGATTTTGAAAGATCCCGAGCGGATCCCGCTGTCCAGGCTTCCATTAGCTGGCAGGGCTGGAAGACGCACTCGGCCCCGAGTAGACCAGCTGTCGAAGCTCTCACTAGCTGACAGGGTCGTAGGCTCGCTTGGGGGGGGGGGGGGGTAACAAAAGACCCCGAGAGAATCCCGCTGTCCAGGCTTCCATTAGCTGACAAGGCTGGAAGGCGCACTCGGCCCCGAGTAGACCCGCTGTCCAGGCTCTCACTAGCTGGCAGGGCCGTAGACTCGCTTGAGGGGAAAGAAAAAAAAAGTTTGCGAGTTTGAAAGACCCCGAAAGGATCCCGCTGTTTAGGCTTCCATTAGATGGCAGAGCTGGAAGGCGCACTCGGTCCCGAGTAGACCCGCTGTCCAGGCTCTCCCTAGCTGGCAGGGCCGTAGGCTCTCTTGGGGGGGTAAGGGAATACCCCGAGAGGATCCCGCTGTTCAGACTTCTATTAGCTGGCAGGGCTGGAAGACGCACTCGACACCGAGTAGATCCACTGTCCAGGCTCTCACTAGCTGGCAGGGACGTAGGATCGCTTGGGGGAAACAAAAAAAAGTTTGCGATTTTGAAAGGCCCCGAGAGGATCCCGCTGTCTAGGCTTCCATTAGCTGACAGGGCTGGAAGGCGCACTCGGCCCCGAGTGGACTCGCTGTCCAGACTCTCACTAGCTGGCAGGGCCGTAGGCTCGCTTGGGGGGTAAGGGAAGACCCTGAGAGGATCCCGCTGTCCAGACTTCCATTTGCTGGCAGGGCTGGAAGGCTCACTCGGCCCCGGGTTGACCCGTTGTCCAGGCTCACTAGCTGGCAGGGCCGTAGGCTTGCTTGGGGGGAAAGGAAAAAAAGGTTTGCAGATTCGAAGGCCCGCTCGGTGGCAAGACGCAAAATGCTTGGAATAATCAGATCTGGAGCCGCTCCCGTTGTCAGGCTCTTACCTAGCTGACTGGGAAGTTAGGCCCATGCCGAGCATTACGAAGTACTTCGCCAACAGGTTCTCAAACATTTCGGCATCTTTCCTAAGTAGAGATAAGGAAAGGTAGATCTATCTCGGCATCTATCTCTCGACAGGGGTTTCTTGGTATGCCTTTTTGGCATGCCCATATCAGCATACCCATCTCGGCGAAGTTTACTCGAATTATTCGACGATCGTGCCGCGGTCATCACCTAAGAGCCTTAGGCGTAGGCGAAAGCTTGAAAACGAGTACGACTGTTCAGCATAAATAGAGGGTCTCACACAATAGCCTTTCGGTAAGACCCTCCCGACAAGATCCTCTCGGCAAAGAACCCTCCGATAAACTCTGCTCAGCGAGTAAGGGTTCCGCGCGATCATCTTCTAAGAGCCTAAGGTTTGAGCGAAAGTTCGGCAACATTGGCGAATAACAATAGATAAGAAGCAAAAATTAACTACAAAAAAGACATTTCGACAAAAAAGAGGATTTAACTTTACTATCTCAAAAAATTACAGTTATGGGGGTTTCGCCACTTACATAGAAGATCAAAAAGAGAAAACATTGCAAGGCAAAGAATGACACGGGAAGTCTTCAGGAAGAGCCGCCGGACTTCTCGCTGGAGGAGCTTGATCCGCTTCCGCTTGACGAGTCGTCCTCTCCCGCAGGCTTTGGGATGGGCCTATACAACCAGGGAAGGACCCCGCGTGCCGTAAGCGTCTCGCCGCCTTCGTTCAGGAACCCCGACTCCCGCAGTACTTGGATCACGGTCATGGAGACCGCTTGGGCGTTTTCCTGCATCATCACCTCTATTTCGTAGTTCGAGTATTGATGACACAGGACCTTCTCGGCGGGCGGAGGCGGAACCAGTACGTTGGCTTCCCGCGCTTTTTTGAGTTCGGCCTTCAGTAGAGCGATCTCGTACCCGAGAGCAGCCTCCCGCGCGCGCGACGGCTGGGCCTGGGTGGAATCCTGCGAGGAATTTGGGGTTAGAACTAACATGAAATTGCTGCAAGGCGAAAGGTCTTTGAAGATTTACATACCTCGGTCGCCGTGTGAAGGGTGAGAAGCTTCTGGGAAGCCGCTTGTTCGGTCTTCAGGGTGGCCACCTCAGCAACGACGAGATCCCTTGATTTGAGCGCCTCGACAAGGTTGCGTTCGATGCTGATGCTGCGGCGCGCAGTCATGTGCGCGAGCTCGGACGCGCGCAGCTGGGCGCGCACGGATTCGTGGGCGAGAGCCCGGGTAGTCTCCCGATCATATACACTAGCGTCTACCCGGCTGTAAAGCCCGAAACCAAGCGCGAAGGCTTCGCCGCTGGTCGTGTCTTGCTCCATCCAGGAGGGGAGGAGCGTCGAGATCGAGACCCGTTGGCTTCTGGGTCCCACCGGAGCAGGGGCTGAACCTCTTCATCTAGGTATTTCTCGCTGAGGCCGAAGTTCCGATGCCCTTTTGACACCGGCTTGGAGAAAACCGTCTCGGTGGGGCCGACAACCAGCCCAACGACATCCGCTTCGCCCACGACAGGTGGGGTTTCGGCGGGGGTCTTGGCGGGTGTCTCGGCGACGGACTTGCCCTTGTCCGTCTGGGATGGTTTTGATTTCTTGGAGGGGGGCAAAGGAGCGTCGGGCTTCCGCTTCCCGACACTTGGTCGGGAAGAAGCGCCCGACTCATTCCAGCAAGCGAGAGCGGCTGACTTGGCGAAAGCCAGGGTAGCGGCGGAATCCCTGGACTCGTCAAAGGGCTGATTGAGGGGGATATCCCGATCACCTGCGACAGCCACAAAGGTTAAGTTTCCCAACAAAAAACAAGAGGTAAGGAGAATAGGGCGAAAAGAACCTTCACCGGCGGAAACCGGCGAAATAGAATCGACGTCCCTCCGCAAGAACTTCACGTCGAAATTCTTGGTCCCAAAGAAGTTGAGGAGGGCGGTCTCGCGCCCCCCAGTGCCGGAGGCCTGTATGTTGCCTCGTCATACTGAACCGGCGAGAGGGGTATGTTGCCGAAGTTCCCCAATACGAAGACAAACTTCTGGGGCCATTCGTGGTTTTTGTTGGCGAGACCGCTGGTCTTCACTGACTGGTCCAAGAAGAATACGAACCCTCCTTTCGCACGGAAGTTGAATAATTTGCGGAAGATGGAGAGGTTGAATTCGATCCTTTCTGCGCGCATGTAGCTGATGAAAGCCACCAGCAACGCCACAGAGTTGGGGTTGAGCTGGGTCGGCACCACCCCATAGTATCAAAGAGCCTGACGTATTTCCGGCCAGAGGGGGAGGCGGAACCCCACCTTGAAGTGTTCCAGCGGAATGACAAGCTCCCCTTCCGACAGGAAGTTAACCCTGTCCTCATTCCCAGGGTTGCGCACGACGAACCCCGCCGGAATGAAGTCCGCCACTATGGAGGCGAATTCCGTCACGGTCAGGCGGCAGTGGGGGGGGGGAGTTGTGCTCGAGGAAGTTTTGCACGCATTTGGTGTGGCCTTCGATTTCGCCCGACATCTTGTGAGTTGGCGGAAAGGGGAAAGAGAGAGAGACACACGAGAAGGATCGCGACTATGGAAGTAGCGAGAGCAAGGGGGAAGGAAAACGAAGGCTCGGTATCAAGTGGAAGTAAATGCGGTTGGTGAGCCGACCTATTTATAGAAAAAACATGCGGTAATCATGATATTTTTCCTAATGGCGGAACTGCGGATAACAATTTTGTACAATCCGACGTTTCGTCTTCCGTCTGGTCCCGCCAACGCTTCGTATACTTGCAGAGGGCGAAAGCCTCCGGGAGGGATCCCAGAGTAAGAGCAAAACAAATATATAAAGAGAGAAGCGGGGTGAGAACGAGACACTCAACAAGATAAAACAACATGAAAAAATAAGATTAAAAAACAGTAGGCCTCTCGCCGGGCGAGAGGCGCCCGACATAATAAAATTAAATAAAGGATCAAATGTTCATGTTTATTACAAGCACGAAAAGGTACATACGAGAAGGGAAGACTGGGGGTTAGGGGAAGAGAAGACGAGAATCCATAGAGCTCAGTATTGCTCCCACCGCCAGCGACCCTGACCCCGCCTCCCAGTCCTTGGGGGCACTCGCGGATAGTGGTAAGCAGTCACGGCTGTGAGCTCCTGGTGGACCAGATGCTGCTGATCCCGGGCCCGCACGATGTGCTTCCTGGGAGAGGTCTCCTCGCTTCCGCCTCTCATACGATCCGTCTCGCCCAGAAGATGTGTGTAGTCCCGCTCGATCACGGCTAATCGCCGCTCCATCCTCGCTTGGAAGGCACTCGCCTGCAGGAGTCTTCTCGCCGCATCCAGATAAGCTTGGATAGGACTCCCGCCACCCTCTCCCTCTGCTCCTCGGCGTCTCTGGAGGCTTCAAGAAAGCTCAACATTTCGCTGGGGGAGGGCGGTGGCGAGATCATCTCTTCACCTGTACTGGGCGATTCCGTAGTCTCCCTAGGACCTGGGGAGGGACAGTGTCATGGTCGACAAGAAGGCTAAAAAGGAAATCAAGTTTCGGCTTACTTGAAGGTCGGCGAGAGCTCTCAGGCCGCCCTTCGAAAGGCTTTCCAAAAAGCGGGAGGCGTGGTTTTCCCCGTCCCGAGGGGGGTGAGGTCTGCTCCGACATATGGGTCTCGGCTGGAGGCTGGGGGACAGCTTCCTCGACAGAAGGGCGAGAACTTGACGCAAAAGCAGGATGTTTATCAGTGACCCTCTCGGGCGAGAGGCGAGGATCAGGTTCTGGAATGACGGGGCTCTCGACAGCGGGAGTCCTAAGACTCGGGTGGATGGTGCCCAGGGTTCCGAAGGTAGAGTCTGCGGAAAACCAAGTGAGCATAGGAATGCATAAGCCATATAGAAACGAAAACCAAAACAAGAGTATTACCGGGAGCAATCAAAGGCTCAGCCGGGAGTTCCGGAGGGACCGCCGCCGAGACCATCTGAAGATCTTCGCCATCGGGCCGGACCGACTCGGTATTCGTTGGAGGATCGCCGGCGACGCCTTCCTGGACCGTCACCTACGAGAAGGATAGCAAATCAGTTCGACGAGCCCGCTTTGGAGGGTTTTCACGTCAAAAGCCGGAGGAAGAAAAATACCTCCACCAGAGGAGTAGGGTTCTCGCGGGTCGGGGTCGGAGTCGGCGAAGCCGGTTCACCCTTGGAACGGTCCTGCCGGACTGACTTGACCTTTTTTCGGCGGTAGACAGAGTCAGCCGGTTTCTTGCCCGCGAGCCAGGGCACGAACCCAGAGCAATCAGCGAGGGCCCTTTCCTGAGCAGCGGTGAGACGGTCCTGGACCTCTTGCGAGAGCGGCCTCTCGACGCGTTTAGCGTACATTTTCGTAGTCGCGCGGAAGCTCTGGTGGAAGGCAGTGTCAACAACGATGACCTGAGGACAGCCCCAGTGACATGTATATATATAAGGTCGTGGTAGGGCCCGCAAAAGATTCTCCTCCAGGTCAGCAAGCGCTCACTAAATATTAGGAGTTGAACGTTTCTTTCCGAGCGTTGAACTAGCTCACAAAGTGCGGAGATTGTGTACAACCCCATATTCGACGAGTAGGATCTAAGAGTCTGGGACCCAGGTTTGAGTGGGCTTTAAGCTAATCGGGCTAGGCAAGAAGAATAGGCGGAAGGGTTCCCGCCCGTGGCATGCGAGAAGGCTTGCGCCCGGGTAAGCGGGGGGCCCTCAGAGTTGGCGTTGAATGATGCGTCTCCACTCAACGCCTTAAATTTTTGGCGTTGAGTGAAGTGTTTCCACTCATCGCTCTCAACGCCTTTTCGCCTCTGGCGTTGAGTGAAGCCTTTCCACTCAACGCTCTCAACGCTGCTTAGCCTCTGGCGCTGAGTGAAGTCTTTTCACTCAACGCTCTCAACGTCTTTTTGCCTCTGGCGTTGAGTGAAGCCTTTTCACTCAACTCTCTCAACGCTTTTGTACTTAGCCGTGTCTCTTATAAGAGCAGGCGAGTGGGGTAGGAAAACTCGCACTCAGCTGGGTATTGGCCTTTCGATAGGGCATGCAAAAAAGTTTCCGCCTGGCTGAGCGGGAAGCCCATGGGGATCAGCGGAAGGGTTTCCGCCCAGTAGGGTCCAGAGGTAAAATTACCTGGATACCCTTGGAGGTCTGCATTTAGCTACTCAGAACATCGGGGTTTGGCTGTTAGCAGACCACTTTGGGCTGCATATAGCCTTTTTGAACAACGGAGTTTGGCTGTTAGCAGATCACTTTGAGCTGCATATAGCCTTTTGAACAGCGGAGTTACGATATTGACAGACCAACTTTTTGGATTCTATAAATAGACCCGCAAGGTACTTCAGAAGATAAACTTTCTCATTTTCTGAAGTCTTGCAGCGCTTTCTGAGGTATCCTTAGCTCAACACTTGATTAAGGAGGGAAAACCCTCTGAGATTTTCCGGGTTAATGGAGGGACCTCCGTGCTGTAGCCTAGGGTCAATTTCTTTGTTTCTTGTGTCTGGTCAGAGGTCTGGGCTTTGGAGAAGTAGGTGTTATCTACACACCAGGGTCCGAACTCTCGTTGGGGCCAGTTTTTGATTCCAACACTAGGGAAATTACAGTGAACGACTGATATCACACAAACATAATGTTTGACCTATCTACAAACCAAAATTCTAAAAATAAATAAAACTTAAATATACAACTACGATTTCAAATCGTCTAGATGGCAGTCCGATCTTCGCCTCCTACGGAAATATATACTCGGACTCATGTGAACTTTAGTGGACGATGACCCACTCTGCAACTATTGTCCCGTCAATATATATCTATACACACACATAGAAGCAAAAACTTTGTTACCCAAACTAGTTTTAATCAATTAAACTGTTTCATTTCTGTATGACTACATGTGTTTTCAAAAAATAATCTAGGTATCTTAGTTGCAGCTTGTTAATTTGTTTTGTTGTCAAGCTTAATTCTTTTGTAAATGTGATGATTTTCTAGGCGAGGTTGTTTGTATTCCTCTTCCTTATACCATCTCAAATATATGGCCCCTTCCATTTGGTTTGCTCCTCCAAAAGACGGCAGATGGACACCGTTCATTAAGTACTACTGGCTCAATATTACATGCAAGAGATATTTCTCGGTCAAAGGAATTTCATAACTGGCAGTCCACTGCGAACCATCTTAATTATGTTGACTCAATCCCGAAGGAAGACAGGGCTGCATTATCATCACACTTGATTTTGACCCATCCTATGGGTGAACTACAGGTGCATATGCTTATCTATTTATATTCCAGGTGGTTCAAGTTTTGTTCTCATTAATTCAGAATTTTGAGCTATAACTCTATCCGTACTTTGTTTTTCCCCTTTTCCTTTGATTAAAATGTTGAACATCAAGTTTCAAAATTTCTCTCTTATCTGTGAGTAGTTTATTTTTTACTATATGCACATAGTTTTGAAGTTTAACAATTTTAATGTACCCTGTGATTTTATCTTTGTTCCTTCATGATCAAATATTTTAGCAGGCGCTTGTCTAGTATAAGAATATAACCAGCAAGGCTATCAACCACACACTTAGGAGAGTGAGAGAACTACAAGTCCAATTGAAGTGATATTGGGGCAATTACTTGTCCAAAGTTTGATGAAACATCGTCTGATTCCCAAATGGTAAGGGGAGGAGTTCTCCCAAGGACAGTCCTGCTCCATGTTGCATTGTTGTTTGAATTCATTGCCAATACTCCAGTACCGATCCTTTAAGCTATAGTGCACGCTAAATAGGCCTTTAGTTATTTTCCAAAAGCTACCTCCATTCTCCCAAGTACATAACAAGTACTCCCAGTTAAGTCAAGGACGTATTTTCTTTGGGAGATAAAGATACCCTGCTTGGATCTGACAACCTATGCCAAGGAAGTACTTGAGGTTCCCAGATCCTTTACCTCAAATTCACTAGCCAGTCTTGTATTCAAATGTTTGATTTCCTCCAAGTCATCCCCAGTTATAACAATGTCATTCACATAGACCATCAACACTGTCAATTTTCCTTGTCTGTGCTTAACAAATAGAGTATGATCCACATTACTCTGAGTGCACCCAAACTTCACCATTGCTCGTTGGAACCTCACAAACCAAGCCCCCGATGACTGTCTTAGGCCATATAGAGCCTTCTTCAATCTACATATCTTTCCCACATACCCCTCAGAGTGCTTGGGGGTAGAGCCATATAAACTTCCTCTGTCAAATCTCCATGAAGGAAGGCGTTCTTCACATTTAACTGGCTAAGTCTCCACCCTTTGCATGCAATACACAAGAGTAGGATCCGGATAGACTTCGTCTTTGCAACAAGAGCAAAAGTTTCCTGATAATCAATCCCGGACATTTGGGTGTATCCTCTAGCCACCAACCTAACCTTGTACTAGTCCACAAAGCCTTGGGGGTTTTGTTTTACCAAAAAAATCCATTTGCATCCCACCACAATCTTTCCTTGAGGTAGATCAACAAGGTCCCATGTGTAGTTCTCAAGGGCAATCATCTCTTCCTGCATAGCATCCTTCCATTTTTGATGTCCCAGAGCTTCCTGCCACGAGGAGAGAATAGAAACGAAGGACGAAGAAGTGACAAAGGCTCTATGCCTGGATGACAGTGAGTCATAATACATATAATCAGATAAGGGATGTAGGGTGGAAGCACAATTACCTTGAGGACCTGTAGACGAATCAAATGTGCTTCAAGTATAGTGTGCAGGAGCTGATCGTGCTTTAGCCTACATGACTTTACTCCCAGGGGCGGTTTGTCTTCACGCGGTGGTCGCTGTCGTGGTAGACTTCTAGGGATGCCCCATCACTCTGCTCATCTGACTGAGATTCCGGAGGGCTGTCCCCCTCCGTTGTCCTTCTCTGCTGAAGAGATGGAAACTCTTCATCGCTTGATGCACGACCTTGCTACTGAGCCTACTACTGCCTCTATGTCATCATTTACCCATGCCCACACAGGTACTCCAGGTGCCCACTCTGATATTACTACTAAGTGGATTATCGATTCCGGCGCCATTAATCACATGACTGGTTCAAATTTAGGTTTTGTGTCATATACTCCACTTTCAGGCAGAGATAAAATGAGCATTGCTTATGACTCTCTCTGCTCAATTGTTGGAAAGGCTCCATCTTTTGTTCTTCTCTCACTTTATCTTTTGTGCTTCATATTTCAAATTTTTCACGTAGTATACTTTCTATTAGTCATGTGAAGACCCTTATTCCGGTCTCCACAACGGAATCAGAAATCGAGCGCAATTTCAATAAAAATGTTGCACCATGAATCAATAAAATGATCCACAGTACAAAGAAAACATAACAACAGATTTTATTTATTTAATTACACATTTACAACAGTTTTTACAACATAAAATATCTAATTATACTCATTACAGAAAACACACTCATAATCTTCACAGGTAGTTTTATGTTTTTCTTGTGCTTCCTCAATTCCGATAAAGATCTATAGCCATACCTTAGCAAGTCGCTCAACGCGCTTCCGTTTCTCTTCTATCAGGGGAACCTTTCGCGGTGCACTCAGTGACGCCCCGGTTGCCTAAAAAAATGTGTTCATAATGGGTTAGTCATAAACATATGACTATGTGAGCAAAGTATTTTGTGAACTGTTATACATACAGACAATGTGAGATATCAATATGCATACATAACAATAAACCAATATTCATCATTTGCTCTCAAAGTTCTCAATGTTTCCTGATCCACTTTGATATTTAATTACACAATGTAGGAAATGTTAAGGCATGCAACTTTAAATGACCCCACCCCTTTAGGGCAAAAATGTAGACAACCCCATACTGAGAAATCCGTCCGCAGGAATCCCCTATATCATCGGATTCGATCTGATCCTTAACATTTTTCTATGCAAAATTTTATTATCTTTTTATCCCATTGTATTTGAAAAACAAGTGTTCTAAAATATAAATTTCCCCTCAGAAATTGTATCGATTTTAGTTTCCCACGCACGTGCATTTCATAGCAATATATCATTGAATAAAACTTATATGCACAGACAGTATTATCTTGAATAAGTAAAACAAGAAATATTAAAAGTACTTGAATAAACATAATTTTAGAAATAAGAAACTCACTAACGCCTTTCCTTTACCCATATCCTTCTCTGCCTCATCGCCACGTCTATCTTATGGCACCATCCTGGGATTCTCAGCCTCAAAAAATACTGGAATAGTACGCACTTTAATTGGGCTGCGTCTCTTTGATATTCATAGCGTTGATGTTTAAAGGATTTAGACTTTTTATTAATGGTGTCAAAGGTTCAGGAAAAGCGTTTAAATCCGTCAAAAATATGAAAGTACATTCATATAAATTAGTCCAAACATAACGCCCCAAAATAACCCAAGAGTTTATAAGTAATTTTATCCAATTGAAACTAAAATAACGGCCAAATATACTTGTATATTTGCTGTCCCCAATAATTCCTTTCTTGAAAAGAGTTCACATAACTTTCCTCAACTCTAAACAGCCCAAAAGTGCAATAAATATGCTATCCATTATCAAAATCAACCCCAATTGTGTCTATCTAGTACATATACAACAAAAAAGCTGCAAAACATCCCAAAACAGCCACCATAAAGTAGTATAACAACCCACCAACAGTAAACAAATAACTAGCAAAAACTGCGAGTGAAAACAACCAAGTTTTAAGAGTTTAAAACAGCTACAACCAGCCTTAATAGGACACACACTACATCAATAAAAACAACAGAATAACTCATAATGGCCGGCTAACATAGGGCAACAACAATCCCATACTAGCAAGGCATCAATATCAGAAATATAATGAGAAGAAAGCATCCTTACAACGGGAGAGGGAGGAAGGAAGCGCTGCACAATCGATCTTTTGTGGATACGCCGGGGTTCAGCAAAATCCTTCCATGAACTCTGAAGAAGACATTGAAGTAGCTTTGAAGCAGAGGAGAAGTGCAGTAGCAATGACAGAAACTCAAAACCAGCGGCTAGGAACAACTGCACAGGAACCCTAAAAGAGCGGCACAGAAGCAACGACACGGTTCCAGTAGCATCAGCAAAGCACAAGAGGCACAACAACAAAACAGAGGTAGCAACAGTTACCAAGAGAAAGAGAGGGAGAAGATGAGCAGCCTGGAAGGTGTAGCCGGGACTAGCAGAGTCTGAAGCAACGTAAGGAACGGGAAAAAAAAGTGCGGAAGAAGAGGCTATCACATATATCAGCTACAAACCAAAGGTTATCAGCGTCTTGTCGTACAGTTAATCTTTCTATCCTATACTGACCGCGACATAACACATGCTGTGGGGGTCATTAGCCAATATAAGTACTCCTCGAAGACGAGACATTTGGATGCGGTTCATAGAATCTTAAGGTAGTTGAAGACCTCACCAGGAAGGGGAATCCTCTTTACTCTTAATACAAATTTGAAAATTGAAGTTTATACTGACGTAGATTGGGCGGGCTCCATTGAAGATAGATGCTCTACATCTGGGTATTGCTCATTTGTTGATGAGAACATAGTAACTTAGAGAAGTAAAAAGCAATTTGTCGTCTCAAGGTCTAGAGCACAAGGAGAATTTAAAGCTATGGCTCATGACATATGCGAGAGATTGTGGATACGCTCTCTTATGTGTGATCTGGGTTTAAGTGATTTTAGCTCTATTCGGTTGTACTGTGACAACAAAGCCGCTATCAGTATTGCCAATAACCCAGTTCAGCATGATCACACCAAACATATCGAAGTGGATAGACACTTCATTAAAGAGAATATCGAGAGGAATATTATCTGTATTCCATTTGTTCACTCAAAGGGACAACTAATTGATATTCTTGCCAAGAGTCTTGGGGTGAATGCTTTCTGTGTTTGTATCGACAAGTTGAGTATGAGAAATATAACATGCCCAGCTTGAGGTGGAGTGTTAGAATGAAATTATATGTTGTATTTCCCCCCTTATATATGAGGGCTCCACTATTGAATTATCATAACATTTCATTTCTGCTTAACAACCTTTATTGACTGTTTTTCTCGCATGACTTGGGTTTATTTGATGAAGAATAAAAACAAAGTGTTTCCTATATTTCAAAAAATTCATAAAATGATTTCTCCAAAGAGCCCTTGGTTCCACTCCCGCCGCAGCCACAAGACAAGCTTGAAGACAAGCTTGATGTTGAGCAAGCTGGAGATGTTACAGATTCTCATTGGGGGATCACGTACAAGCGCTGTGAGTCGCCAATGGCGCGCATCTGTACCGTTTTTTATCTTGTTTTAGTATTTTTTGCATGTTGGATAATTTTAACCTCACCTCTTGTTAAGCCTTGGGGGGGGGGGGGGGGAGGGGGGGTTTGGGTCTTTTGGTTGAACTTGGCCTTTATGTTGTGCTTTGGTCTAATATATCTCTCTATCTTTCGTTCATCCTCCCATAACCCTACTCGACGGACACATCGGAGATCCCGATCCCGCCGCACTAGCGCCTGCCACCCTCCCTTCGGCTCGCATCACCGTCATTCCTCCTCACCTCACCATTGTGCTGAAGGGTTCCAAGAAGGGATCCGCCTCCCTCCTCCAGGATTTCCATCTCCATCCTCCTTGCACTAGATCGCAATCTAGTGCACACAACACATTCATCGGTTTACAAATTAAAGGACCCTGGTATAATATTTACAAAAAGAGAGTTGTTCCTTGGAATTTTGGAAACTCCTGAGAAACCCTGTTGTGTTATTCCCCAGGTTGAAAGAAAGGCCTCATTTTTCAAACATAGAACCCTTATTATTTATAGATCCTACTAGGGCTGGGCACCATAAGTATACATGTCAATATTCTTGTTTGTTCTATCCATTAGACTCTTCATTGGCATTATAAAAAGTACTTACCTTTATTGTATTTAGCAAAATATATTTTGTTAGCTATATTTAGGATCTTTTCAATCTTTTAGATTACATTTTGCATGGATATTTTGCTGTTCCTTCTACTGTCCCGAGTGAGGTACAATTTGGATAAAAGAGTAACGTCGAATTGCGACTTCATCATTTTTCCAGGCGACTTACATTGAGGAAAGGGGAAAACTAACTGCCATGAAGGATTATGAGGAGAGGACAATTTGGACAAGCGATGTTATACCTTTGATGACTTCATACAATAAAGGTTTTTTATTTACTTCTTTTTTGGAATCCCTAATTGTTCTGAATGTTCATTTTAGTTTAATTGTGATTGCAGATAGGTTGCAGCACACTGTCTGGCTTGTAAAAGCTTCAGAGAACTGCAATACTTCTAATGCTGGTACCTTGACTTATCAAACTCCAAGTGAATTTTATCCGCATAAGTTCTCTCTTCAAAGGATATGGCAGGGAAAATGTTCTCAGTTTGCTGCTAGTAAGGTTGTGCTAAGTGTGCTTTAAATATATGCAGGATATTTTACTTACTTTATGTCTAACATCAAATAAACAAAATTTTAAGGTTTGTATGATATTTCCTTGAAATCTTATGATACAGATGGAGTAAGTACTTTCCCTTGTTTGCTTGCATTAATTCATATACATCAAGCTTGTTAATTTTTTGTTTTGTTTCAGTTTTGTCTTGCATAAAATAAATAAGATTTCTGATCAGAGGAAAGATTGCCACCAATTTTTATATATTTTGCGCATTTACTGTCTGTAACTAAAAAGACTTGGACATACATCTTTTTTTGGTTTAAATTCGCAGTGTTAATGCTCGACTTGTGAAGGTAATTTAGCATACTTTAATTTTGTTAAACATTCAATGTTAATTAGAGATGCAGCCACTAATAAAACCTCTAGAATTATGTAATTTACTAGTATGATCCGTGCTCATTAAATGGAAAAATAATATCCAGAATAAATGTGCAAGGCGCAAAAACAATTGTAATTGATATAATTCTTGAAATTTGTAATCATTGACGCTTCAATTCAACATAATCTATTTCTATGAAACTGCTCAGCATCCTTTCAAAGATCAACTTGGGATCAGTTTTGATTCAGAAGACACTGTTTCTAAAAGTATTTGATATTCTTTTGGTTTTAATTTTAACTTGCACTTTGATCGAAAGCCTCAGAGAGGGGAGGGGGGGGGGGGGGTCAATAATCCCTATGACTACAAAGGAATTCCGTATACAGAATAAGCAAACAAATTAGAAACAAATAATATCTTACCAACAGCACGAGGGAGTTACCTGTAGATGCTCTACTTCGATGCCTGAGAAGTAGTGAACGGGCCATGGTCTTCATTTTGAAAATGCTTAATCAGGTGAAGTTTGACCTTGCAAATTTCTACAGTATTGCTGTTAATGATAATAATATTTTCAACGTAGACGAGACGGATCACGATGCGCACTTGCAACTGATTAAAGAGAGGAATTAAAGGAGCTTGTCGGAAGCCATTGCCCTCTTCCAATACCGATGACCATTAAAAGATATCAAGAACCAAACAATGTTAAAATTTGAGAGTGTTCTCAAATCACTGCTCTGCTGCTGAGTAAAATCACTGCCTACAAGATGCACATTAAGGCACCAAACATGACTAGTCTACTTGTGTTTGGTTGTAAATTATCACTGTCAACCAACACAAGAGTTTCCCAAAGGCAATGACATGAGGTACCAAGTACAATCAACCTAAATGCGCCCTGCATTTCCTCATGCATGACTGTACGTCACCAAGGTTGTAAATATTGGATGTCGGCGACATGTCAGATTGAGTTTTTAAATTTCGGATATCGAAAGTCGGAGATATGTCGGAGATATGTTAAAATATCATATTTTCATATACTACAACACTCAAGCCTTTATCCCACTATAGTGGGGTTGACTATATTTATCTTTTGTCGCCATTGTGTCCTATCTTTAGGCATAATCTCACTAATGCCTAAAATTTCGTATTTTGATATCTCGCAAAAAATATTTTAGGTATACTAAGCATAATTATATGTTCTAAAATTTATAAAATAGCATAACAAGTTTATGAACATTGAATCATGCATATATAAAAGTAAATTAAAATAATATCAAAAATAAAATATTAGTAGCACACTATAACTACTATTAACAAACACAAATACATACCGTGTAAAATATATTTAATATTATACATATTTACAAAACAATAAGTTTTATAACAAATTTTTTAAAGCTAAATATTTTTGATTAATTATGTCTTTTCACACTTGAAGAATATAATTAAAAAATATAAAATAATCAATTAATAAAAATATTTAATAGTTTTAATATATTTGAAATACATAATACAAATGATAATAGTGAAAAATAATTTAAAAACTTGATTATAAGAATAACACATTAAAAAAATGAAACAACAGGTCACCGATTTAAGCATATACAATAAATACATACAAATGATTTAAACATATATTGCTAACATAATATAAAATATCGGAAAGTATGTTCAGAAGTCGTGTCCGTTGATATATCAAAAAAATTGGATACATCGACCTATATTTTATAAAAAGACAATCTATTTTTGTATAAGAATGTCGTTTAATCTAAAAAATGACATGCTTGCAGACATGTCATACATGTTAGAGGACATTTAAAACATCGCACGTCATGATGTATGGCAAGCTACTTGGGTGTGAGACTAACATGCAATCCTATGTGAAATGTCAAGGAAACAACTCGACAACCTTAAAACACTATATGCAAGATGAAAGATCTGATGACAAAATCAATCAAGCAATAAACAATTAAATCACAGTTAGATAATTGAAGCAATGCTAAATTATTTCATTAAGCGAACAAGTTTTAATTTTCCTCCACGCGAAGGGCCAGATCGAGAGAGTGCGGCGTATAGATCCTACAAATCACGAGAGTAATCAAAAACAAACAAATACTATTCAAGAGACCGAAACAAACATGAAATCATAACACCATATATTAATAATGAGAATTAAAGTCTCATACAACAAATAATAACTCACAAGCACGGGCTGCCATAGGTGGGTAGATTCAGCTAGGGAGACAGTGCAGAGGCGGGGTTTGAGGTTATAAAGTTAGATCCAAGTGGAAGTGGCTGTTATGGAAGGTGGGGGACTGACGCTGGTCAGATCTGGGTGGAGGTGACATTTTTGAAAAGTGGGGGGGGGTTGGTTTTGGGTGGATCTGGGTGGAGGTGGCTATTTTGGAAGGTGGGGGACTGGTTTTGGGCGGAGGTGACTGTTTTGGAAGGTGAAGGACTGGTTTTGGGCGGATCTGGGTGGGGGTGGATGTTTTAGAAGGCGGGGGACTGGTTTGGGTGGACTGGATGGATAACATGGTGGCTATGAGGAGGTGGAGGTGGATGTTGGGGGATTGATCTCGGCGGACTGGCAGGAGAGCAGGGTGGGCAACATTTTTTGGGGAAAAGGGGGGTGGCTCGGGCAAGTGATGGTGGGAAATGAAGGTTAGTGTTAGGTAATACCTTAGAGAGGAGGTGACTGTTTTGGAAGGTGGGGGACTGGTTTTGGGCAGAGGTGACTGTTTTGGAAGGTGAAGGTTGGGTTTTGGGTGGATCCGGGTGGACGTGGCTGTTTTAGAAGGCGGGGGACTGGTTTGGGCGGACTTAATGGACAACATGGTGGCTAGTAGGAGGTGGAAGTGGCTGCTTGGGACTCGATCTAGGCGGACTGGTTGGACAGCTGGGTGGGCGACAATTTTTTGGGGAAAAGGAGGGGTGGCTAGGGCAAGTGATGGTGTAAAATCAAGGTTAGTGTTAGACTGTTAGGTAATACCTTAGGAAGGAAGAACACATAGGAGTCGTCACCTAGGGTTCCACAGAATCGGCACCGTAGTAAGATCACTGAAATCTAGGATATTTGTTCTCCAAATTCTGCATTAGCCTCCAAGCAGCCCTTATGCCTCTCATTTATAATAAAACATAATTAAGGTATCTGATATCAACGACTATAATTGGCCGTGGATACGAAGGGACATATTATAATAAATATAACTCAAAACAAAGTAACATATGAAATCGTAGGTAAACGACGAGCCGGACACATCCTTGGAGTTAGAGCATCAATCCAGAGATGCTATATATGGAAGGTAGCCAATTGGCTCTGACCGGGCCCAAAACTCGTCCTCCGATGCGTGTCCACATCTCCATTCTCCATCATTCTCCCCAGCTTGAAAGAATTCATCTTCTGATGAATAGAGATCAGAATCCTCTTGGTCTGTGCTAGGTAAGAATCGATGAACTCCATCAGAGGTCATCGAAGTATCGTCGATGATAGGGCTCCTAGCCAATGGCACTCCCGTCTATCTGTCAGGCATCCGCTCTAATGGTACTCCAGTGTCTGTCTGTCAGGCGTGGCTATACACTAGTTTGCCATGATATCAGTAATGCTATCAAAATTCAAAAGATATGACAATGGTACTAGTGTGATCACAAGTGCAAACTTTGAAGCCATAGACAACTAATCCAAGGGCAGGTGGGGATTATAAGTGAACTGGTTGCTGGACTGAGGATGCGGTGTAGGCTCAAAAGGGTCTGGAGGTGTAGACTCAAGAGGATCTCCATCAAGTGAGTCCACTTGCTCGTGAGGCTTGTAGTATGACGTCAAATCCTCAACATTAAATATGAGACAAATACTCATGCTCGTAGGGATATCAAGATCATGGATATTTGCTCCGAAGCTTCTCATGATTGTGTAGTGATCCATTCACCTAACTTTAGCAGATCTCAAGGACTGTTCATGATGATGGGCGAGTTGATGTCTGCTCAACGGACTTTGAGCGGTGATAAGACAATTCAGTGCGTATTTCAGGTCACAGTCTAGACCGAAACCGGAAAGTGATCATAGTTGTCTCCTCTCAGATGTCACTCCTCACTACTAGCTCATCAAAATGATTCCTGTACTCAGAGACAGATAGGGATCCTTGCCGAAGGGTAAATAACTGATTAAGCAAGCTGCTCTGATACGCTGTAGGCAAAGACATATGACACAACCTACTCTTCATTTCTACCTAACTAGTAATGCTGTGAAGGTGATCTCGCTCACGGGTCCTTTCAATGCTCGACCAATAGTTTTATGCGACGTTCACCGAATAATTCGTAATAATAAAGATAATATTCCATATTTACAAGCCAATAATTGAAAGACTCGTGACTCGATGAACCGTTAAAAGGTGGGGCAACAACACACAACCTACACTCAAGATCTCTTTGAAAATGATGATCCTCATAATAGGTTTCCCTAAAATAATCGTGTCGTGTTGGAGGGTTAGCACGATCTGCTTGTACATGAGGATGGAGACGACGATAATCATCATATTAATCATCTTTAACACAGTGGAATCGCGTCGAGGGGTCGACACGATCTCTGAAAGTGGTGCACGACAAACGATAATAATCATCACAATAACATGTGGATTTCTCTAAAGTAGCTCTATGAGATAGGGATAGGTAGACACGGGATCCACAAATAGAGGAGAGGAATGTCGATCTTAATTAACCATAGATGAACCTAAGGACTCTATATGACCTACCACTACGTATATAAATATGGCTTAAACCTAGTTCTGATACCAATTGATGTATTATAGGGTACGTGGGTGCGCTACTAACATGCAATCCTTGGTGAAATGTCGGGGAGCAACTCGATAACCCTAAAATACTATATGTAAGATGCAAGATCCGATAAAAAAATCAAATTATGCAATAAACAATTAAATCACACTTAGATAATTGAAGCAATGCAAACTTATTTCATTAAGCGAACATGCTTTGATTTTCCTCCATGTGGAGGGCTAGAGAGAGAGAGAGAGTGCGGCGAATAGATCCTGCAAATCACGAAAATAGTCCAAAAAAACAACTATTATTCAAGAGATCCAAATCAACTTGAAATCATGACACCATATTTTAATACTGATCATTAAAGTCCCATACAACAAATAATAATTCACATGCATGGCGCTGCCGTAGGTGGGTAAATTCAGCTGGGGCGACGGTGCGAAGGCGGGGTTTGAGTTTACAGGGTTAAATCTGAGCGAAAGTGGCTGTTATGGAAGGCGGGGGACTGGTTTTGATCAAATTTGGGTGGAGGTGACTGTTTTGGAAAGTGGGGGACTGGTTTTGGGTGCATTTGGGTGGAGGTAGCTGTTTTGCACTCATTATGGACGCGCCGACTATACTGAGGCAACTTGTTATAAATCATGGGTTTCAGCAGCCGCCGCTTAACCCTCATCAAACTTCTTCTGGAGTGGATGGTCCCATCATGTCCCTCTCAGAAATTAACACCTTGAGGTAGGAACTATAGAATCTCCGGGGATTGGTTACTTGTTGTTTCAGGTACATCACCTTTACATCTAATGAAGTATATCATGTTTTTACCATAACTCTTCGATAGTGAATTTTGGGATGCAAAAACTCTAACTGGTGGGCACTTTCAGTTCCAGGTTTATCACTATTGCCGATCGAGAAACCACTTTGGTTAGCGGATCTGGAGATGTCTTCTGCTCTCACTATTTCTTTACGATCTGTATTTTATGACTTGGTTCATAATTTATTCTTCTCTCTGTTAGTCCTATGACTCATGATTATGATTGTTTCATCACCTTTTCCTTGTCTTCCTTTGTGGCGCAGGATCGACATGTGCATAGTATCATTGGTAGAGGGCAGTTGTTAAATGAGATCTACATTCTGCACCTACCCACCTTCGCTCTTTCTTGTCACTTTTGTTGACTGACACAAACATCTTTTACACACTCCTCTTCAACTACAAAAGGCTTTTCCAGATTTTACATGCGAATCTTGTGTCTATGAAAAACATCATCGTTCCACTTCCCCCCTCATTGTACTAGGTGCGATGCTCCGTTTTCTTTTGTTCATTTAGACGTTTGGGGTTCATATAAAACTGCTAGGTTATTTATCTACTGATGTTACTATTTTATAGATGATCATTATCACATGATGCGAGTGTATTTACTCCATGTTCTATTCAAGATAATACATATCTTTCTCTCGTTGCAAAAACTCACATTCATTTTCAACTCACATTAAAATTTCTTGGGACCGATAATGCTCGTGAGTACATTAGTCATGAATTTCAGGAGACTTGCAATACCTTGGATATTGTTTATCAAACGTCATGTGTTTATACCCCACAAGAAAGTGGTGTGGTAGAGCGGAAGAACCACAACCGTCTTGAGGTTGCAAGATCTCCCATGTTCATAATGCAAGTTTTAAGATCTTTCGGTACTTTGCTATCACCACCACATGCTATTTAATCAACCGCATGTTTTTGACCATACTGAACTTTGCGTCTCCTTTCTTCACCCCGTTTCCCTCTACACATCCCTTCCTCACAACTCCCCTAATTTTTCGGTGTGTGTCCTGTTCTCCATCTTGCTTAATATAGTGCAAGTATTGATCTCCTTGGCAGTCTATCGCCATTGTCTGCTGCGCATCAATTTGATTTCAAGAATGCATTCCTTAATGACGAACTAACAGAGACTTCTATATGCAACAACCTCCTGGATATGAGATTACAGGAGAGTTTCTTATCTACCGCCTTAGAAAGTCTATTTTATCGTCTAAAACAGTTTCCTTGAGCCGGATTTGACAAATTTATCCAGGTTGTTTAGGATTTTGAATTCGCTTGAAGCTCGACATACTTCTCCTTATTTACACCTCATCACCAAAAAGGCACTACCATCTTTCTTGCGTATGTTGATAGTATCATCATGGGTAATGATTTGAATAATATCTCATGATAGAGAAACACCTTGCCTTTCACATTTATATTAATTTGGGGCGTCTTAGTTACCTCTTATGCATTGAGGGAGCTCGCCGACATGATGAACTTGTTTTGTCTAAATGAAAGTACTGCATTGATCTTCTACGTGATGCTAGATACTTGGGTTGTAAGCTATCTGACACGCCAATGAATTCTAACCAATACATGCATGCTTCTCGTGCATCCCACCTTCACGCAGTCAAGCCTATCCTTTAGCATCTGAAGAATGAACCAAGTCAAGTACTTTTCATTAGCCCACTTCTTTCCTCTTGTTGGTGTCCTATTCTGGTGTGGATTATGCCGACCCATCTATGATCGTCAGTCTACAAGTGGCTATTACACGTAGTTTGGAGGGAACCTTGTCACTTGGCATAACAAGAAGCAAACAGTTTCACACACTCATCTGCTGCGGCTGAGTATCAATCGATGAACTATTCCATTTCTGAACTTAGTTGGCCGGAGAGTCTTCTTATTGAACTAGGTGTTTCTCTCACCTCTCCTGCAATCTTCTGCTACAACAGTCAAATTGTTCTCCATATCACCACAAATCTAGTTTTCCATGAACACATCTAGCATATTGAAGTAGATTGTCATTTTATCAAAGAAAAAGTTCAACTCCGCAAAAGCGATCTTCGACATTTTTCCGCTACTGATCAAATCTCTGATGTATATCTTTGTCCGACATTGTGGTTTAGAGTTGTCACTCCTCGCAACTATAAATATATATGTACATGTATTTGTATTTAGTTAAGTGAAGTAATAAAATTATTGTCTTGTTTCTCGATATTTCACAATATGTAAGATGCCACTCTAATTTTTGTCTACAAAATTGAGTCTTTACAACCTTAGATGAAACCATTTAATCAGGTCACAAATAAATAACTATGGATAGTCGTAAGAAAACTATTAGTTTATGTATTGGAACATGTTCTTTTTGTCGGTTATTGCATATTATTGGCATTTAGTTTATTCTATTAAAATTTTCTAGCAGCCTCTTCACGTCAATAATGTATCAACTTTTTTTTCTTTTGATTTGCTTTCTAGGTTTTCCTTGCTACTGATAGTGATGGGATTCCTATTATTTGTTTTATGTTGCAAGAACAAAAACTACTTGCTGTGAGACTTCAAATTGAGGAGTTAGGTGATGGGATTTATATTAACAAGAGACCTCTCGTGATCTGGAGTATCAGTGCAATTTCTGCTACTCCAGTAGCAGTGACGCGCCCAAGGTGATGGTTATGTTTTATTATTTTCAATGTGCCAGTTCTTTTTGTATTGACACGCCTCTTGTTGCAGGGTCAAAGTAGGACACTTAACATTCACGGACATACTCGTGCTGGATTGCGAAAATTGTCTTATTCTCTATGTAAGCTTAAACATCTATTCGATATTATACTTAATGAAATGAGTTGTTAACAATAGTATTTTGCGATCTCATTTGGTTTTGTTGAAGCAATCAAAGTGTGAGCAGCTTATAACTATTACTCCTTGTGACTTAATTATAGTGGCTTATGCAAAATTTGTCCTTATTACACGCACACACACACACACAGAATGACGCACCATGACTGAGAATGTCGAAAGGGTTGCTGATAACTAAAGGTAATGTTAAACCATTGCACTCATTTTCCATTCCAAAACCCGAGTCAAAGATGAGGGGCCTATTATAAGCACGAGTGGACCGTTTGGGTAGGCGGTGTGAGACTAATCTTAGCATGTTTTTTTTTGATTCATGCTGGACCGTCCAACACACCCCCTTAGCGTGAAACTAGCTCTGATATTATGTTAAACCACCACACTCATTTTCCATTCCAAAACCCGGGTCAAAGATAGGAGTTGCAGTGGCCTATTATAAGCACGAGTGGACCGTCTGGGTAGGCGGTGTGAGACTAATCTTAGCATTCCTTTTTATGATTCATACGAGACCATCCAATAGATAAGATATAAAATGTTATTCTTTGAGCTGTTATTGTTTAATCCTCTATGGAGTGTGAATCCTCAACATTCGTAACATGAAAAATCTTAGTGAGGAAACTCAACTTATTTTTTTTAATCATCAATTGAGCTAATTACAGTCCATTAATTTCTTAATTAAACAATTAAAAATCACATAATAATTTATAATCTAATCCTATCCAAACTATACTTAAAATTAAAACATTGTTATATATCTGAAAACCAACTACCCTTGAAGGTAAACATAAGATAAGCTCAACCATCGATCAGATCTTCAACTCCTCAAATGCCAACTCGCATTCCACAATCCAGTTGAAGGTTTTCCTTTCTTGTTAATTGAAGTCATAGGCAAAACAATTTTTGAAAAATCCTTATTGAATCTCCTGTAATAACCCTCCAACCCAAGGAAATTGCGGATCTCAGTAACTGCTTCTCCTGTAATAACCCCCTAACCCGAGGAAATTGCGGATCTCAGTAACTGCTTTCGGCATTCGCCAATCTCTGATTGCTTCTATTTTCTTCGGATCCACTGCGAGACCTCTCTGTCTAATTACATGATTCAAGAATGCCACCTATGGAAGCCAAAACACGAACTTCGAGAATTTTGCATACAACTAATTATCTCTAATAGTACTCAAAACAGTCCTGAGATGAGCGCCATGCTCCTCTTTGCTTCTTGAATACACCAGAATGTTGTCTATGAGAAAGATAACTAAATGATCCAAAAACTCTCAAATACTCGATTCATCCCGTCTATGAAAGCTGCTGGGACATTAGTCAACCCGAATGACATGACCAAAATTTCAAAGTGTCCGTATCTTGTGCGAAAAACCATCTTATGAATGTACTCAACCCAAATCTTCATCTGATGATAACCAGATCTTAAATCTAACTTGGAATAATTGCATGACCTTTCATACTGGTCTAGTGAATCATCATTTCTCGGAATAGGGTACTTGTTCTTAATGACGAGCTTGTTCAACTCACGGTAGTCGATGCACAATCTTAAACTGTTGCCTTTATTTTTTTAAAAAAGAACAGGTGCACCCCAAGGAGACGCGCTGGGTCTAATAAATCCCAACTTAAGTAACTTCTGCAATTGGATGTTTCACTCTTCTAATTCTCTGGGGGCCATGCGATATGGAGCATTGGTTACTGGTCAAAATTCGGGAGGAAGGTCAATTTGGAAGTCAACCTCTCTTACGAGAGGACCCTCGAGCAGTTCTTCTGGGAAAACATCTTGAATTCTGACACTACTGACACCTCCTATAATGTGTTGATAGCTTCTACATGCATCAACACTAGGAAAGCTGCTCAACCCTAGGAAAGCTGCCCAACTCTAGGAAAGCTGCCTAGCTCTTATTAATACTTCTGATAGCTTTGACAAATGAGATAATCAGTTTGGAAAGTCCTTTAATACCGCAAAAGATGATAAGAGACTGATCAAGTCCTTCTAATTGGATCTCCTTGCTCCTGTAGTTTACTTTAGCGTTTACATCAGACAGTTAGTCCATACTCTAAATCAATTCAAATCCAACAATAGGTAGGAGGGATGCCTCTGCGGTAACAAACAACACTGGAACCCTTCACTTACGACTGCTTTGCATAGTTGAACCGTTAGACATCATGACATCAAACCATGCCACGTATGGAAGAATTTCTAGATAGAGTCTATGGACAAAATATTCCACAATAACGTATGTGATGCACCCGTGTCAAAGTGAACCTTGGAGGGCACACTCTTAATCTTGAGTATATCTATATGCATGTTTGTGTTACTTTAGTTATATGTTATTGGGAAGGAATATTTAACAATTTAATTCAATCAGAATCATACCTGCAACCACATCCTCCTTTTTGGCCTCCTGATGGCCAAGTCCATAAGCTCTTGACTGTACTAGACCTCATCCTGAAGTTGGTTTTGGGTTGACGTCCAACACCACTTTTTCTTTGTCAGTCCTGCTTGGACCGACAACTTCAAACTTCGACTGTAAGACATGTCACAAGAGTTAGGCCTGTGCAAAAGGAACCGAAGAACCGAGAACCGAACCGAATTGGACGGTTCGGGTCTGTTCCTGTGTTGATCGGTTCGGGTCTGGATCCATGAAATATGAGAACCGGCGGTTCGGGTCGGTTCTCGGTTTCATCAGTCGGGTACCCGAGAACCGACCCGAGTTAATATTTAATCTTAATAATTTGATATACACTCCTATGACTATGAGTTATCCGCTGTCCGTGTTCCGAAAATTTAAACCTAATAGTAATATTAGCTAAGATTTTAAGTAATTTTATATTTAACATTAATAATATAATATATACTATATGTTTATAAGTTAATACTTAATATTAAACATCATCATATCAGGCTCATCAGTCATTTAACCACCCCCCGAAGCCCGAACCCTAGCATTTCTTGTCGGCGTTGTCGCTCCCGATTTCTTCCCAGCGTACCGTGACGGCGCGACGGTTTCTTCCCAGGCCCACCGACGCTGCTTCCTCCTCTCCCGCGACCGACATTTCTCGTCCCCGAGACTCCGATGATAGTAAGAATCGAACCCTCCTCCAGTCCTCTAGTCTTCCTTGCTGACTTGTATAATTGTTTGGATTATTTATTATCAAGTTCTGTTATGGACATCTATAAGGATTATTATCAAGTTAACATTGAGCATCTATAATATCCCCCAATTTATTCTTCCGATTAAGATGCAGTAATTTATTTGGCTGCATGAATTATTTAGCTTGGTAGCTTTCGATTTGAAGTTGCTTCACTATGATTGTTTCTAAATTTTCTGGATGTTATTTTAGGATGAAGACTCGAGCTTGCAAGAATGTGCATGCCTGAAAATAAAAGAATGTAGCATCTCAGATTAATTAATATAAGTAATAGTTCCAACGCGTCTCTAGTTAGCTCTCTGTAGAATTAACATTATTACCCAGCATGTCCAAATATTGCATCATTAATACTTGCACAACCTTCAATATTTTTTTGAAGACTAGTAGAACCAAGAACCAAACCGGAACCGAACCGAACAATTTGGTTTGGATCCGGTTCTATATTTATGAACCGTGGGTCGGTTCCGGTTCCAAAAACTTGTAACCGAACATACATGGGTCGGTTCCTGGTTTTGGGAACCGAACCGAACCGATCCGAGTTACACCCCTAACAAGAATAAGTTTTATGCTTAAAAGAAGGGGCTTAAATTAAAGTGCAGAGAAGTATTAAAATTAAGATTATATTACTTATTTGCCCGCAAATCCTGGGAAGGAACGGGCAAAGTGTCCTGGTTGCTGACATTTGTAGTAGACTCCAGAAGTCGCCAAACATTCTCGTTGGTGGTAGCGATTGCACTTTGGGCTTGCTGCCCTTAACTTCGGGATGCTTTCTTCTTTTCTCACCCATTTTCTGCCTTTTGTTCCAGTTTCTACCTTGGTTGCTTCTATTCTGATGTTGATGCGGCACATCTTGAGGTTGCTTGGAACTGATGTTATTGCGCCTTTGCACCCTTTGCTGGTCTACTTCCAACCTCCTTGCAGTATCTACTAGGCTTCTATAGTCGACATTGACCATAGTCATCAGAGGCTGTCTCAGTGAATCACACAGTCCATCTACAAATCGGTTACACTTATTATCTTCATCCCCTTGCAGTATGCCCACATAACGGGATAGGTGGGTAAGTTTCCGTTCATAAGTCGTGACAGACCTATCCCCTTGGTTAAGCCTGAGATTCTTTTCATGGAGGTTTTGACGCTCTGAAGGAGGTACAAACCAGTTTGCGAGTGCCTTAGAAAAGTCATTCCATATGCACATATTCGTTGAACGACCTGTCATCGGTAGACGTCACATTAACATTATGCTTGAAAGACATTGAATTCTAAAGTAAGGAAATTTGAACTTAATTTCTTATCAGCAGGATCATCCGCAAGGTGTCTGGTTGTAACAGGCCAATAATTGTTACAATGGGAAAAGGGCTGCCGAAGAACATAGTTCTCATGCTGGTGAAACGAGAGCAAGAGCGAGAGGGAAGATGGAAGAGGGAAGAGGGAAGAGGGAAGATGGAAGAGGGATGAGGGAAGAGAAAGATTACAAGGCTAAAGAAAGACTAAAATTTATGTTATAATTCTCAATGTTCATATAGAAGCTTTTATATCTATTTATAGCTAATTGCAAACTATTCAACTGATACTAATAACAATTTATTGGACCGTTGCTGATTACTGTGGCCTGTTGTGTTACGTAAATAATTTCAAGAAATTTGCCAGCTGTCCTGTGGGCCTTAGTGTAGTGTTAATTACATTCCATCCCCGCCTATAAAAAGAATATTCCAGCTGAAAAACCCTAAGCCACAACTTCCTTCATCCCACAAACCCTAACGAGTTTGCCGATGATCTGGATCATCCGCAAGGTGGAGCTTTTAGAGAGTGACGGTGAGTCGATGACCCTTTGAAGAACGGCGCCGCTTGATTTTCCATCCTGGGAGGGCTTTACTAAGGTTCTCCTCCAGATTTATTGATGGTTGAAGTGTTGTCTTTGTTTGTGTGCCTTCCTTTGTCTGGTGTTCGTCATCTGGTTCTCTTGAGTTTGTTGTTGTTCCATTTCGAGCGATTTGTTGTCCGTTTTTGTTAGCTTCATGCTGCTTTCTTGGCATTTTGTTTATTTGTATCATTGCATCTGGTTGGCCTGTGATACCATGACTTCCTCCGTATCCCCCGATGATGATGCTGGAGAGGGTGGAGGTGAGGTTCCATTGTCCATTTCTGAAGATGGTTCATTTTCCTGCGTACAAACAGAAGTTTGTTTGGTTTTAGGGTTAAATTTGGTTAGTACCTGAGGCATGAAGGAATCCATTGGTTCTCAACTTCTCATGATCTATCCTCTGGTGATAGCCCCTTCCACTGGATCAATAACTGGTGCTGCGGATTGCTGTTCACCCAAATCGCACCCAAAATATTTTCAACCTCATTAACCGGATCATTGTTGGTATTTTCTGGGGGTAGCGGGTGAACTTTTCTGAGGTTTGAGCATAGTATGGTTTGAGCATAGAAATATGAAACATGAGATGAATTTTTGATTATTCCGGAAGTTTTAATTTACACGCCATTTCCCCAATAGTTTTAAGGACCCGTAAGGTCCATAATATTTCGGTTGAAATCGAGCTTTAATTACTGAATGCATGGAGCTTTAATTACTGAATGCATAGTGCCACTGTTAATTGCATGCTGAATGATCAGTGTGTGCAATTGTTGTTTAGTAATAGTTTATGTTGTCAAATTATTTAATCTTGCCAAGCAATATTATTTATTATTGTGAGTGAAAAACATGTGTTTAGTAGTGTAGTCTGTTGTCACTGATCCCAGGGCTGATAACCAGGTATGACCTAAAATGATGTTTGCTCCTGATAAATCAATGACATATAGGGAAATTTGGAAAAGGAAATCCTATACCTATAGGGAAAAATGATAAATTTTCACATTTCCATGTACAAATCAAATTTGCTCCATTTCCTACCCAAACATTAAATGCCTTAATAACATCAATGTGTAAGTCCAAGAGTTTTGTGGTTTTTGAAGACAAGAAGTTGTGAGCGCTACAGTCATCTATTAAAATGTGAACTTTTTTTAAATTCAGCAACCCATTAATACAAAAAGAGTTTGTACCGGTAGCTCCTCCGAAAGCATTATAGCTAATTTCGGTAATTTCTTCCGTGTTAAGTGTATCGGGTGCTGTAGGTGGGCCACTATCTTCGTCGTCCTCTAGAACTATTAAGGTTGCCTTACCCTTACAGACATGTTCTGGGGTGCATGATTCATTACAGGTATAGCATAAACCTGTTTCTCGACGGAATTTTAACTCAGATGGAGATAGACGTGGATATGGAGTTCTTGATTGGTTAGAAAAATTTTGTTTGGTTGTATTGTTAGATGTTTTAAAATTGTTTATCTTTGTTGTTTTGTTATCATAATGTGGTTCTTCAAGAAGTTATGCCAAAGAGAATACCTCATAGAGTGAATGAGGTCTATCAGCCATCACCGTTCCACAAATGTTTTGTTGGAGGCCAGATATAAATAAGTGCATTAAAACTTCACCTGGCAATCCATTTGTGTGAGATGCAATAAGTTCAAAATTATCATGATAAGCCGAGATAGATCCAGTTTGGGTTAGGCGCTTCAATTTTCCAATAGGTTTATCGAAAGAGGAAGACCCAAAATGATGGAATATGACATGTTTAAAGTTTATCCAATGTAGTCCAGGGTTATCTCTGGATAGACTGGAAAACCAAATAGAAGCCGGGATTTCAAGATATAAAGATGCAATATTAACAAAATCGTAAAGCATTAAAATGTGAAATTGAAAAAAACTTTTCCACCTTTATTATCCATTCAGTTGGGTCACCCGAGCTAAATTTTGTAAATTTAATAGCATTGTATGGTAGCCGGAATATCTAGACAAGTATTTGGAAAGAATGTTACCGGAGGGGGAGCAAATTCGAGTGCGATTGACGAGGTGCCTTGTTGGTTCTGTGGTTGGGCGTGTAATTGTGGGTGGTTGGATGTGTTAGCTCCTTGTGTTGAAAACATGCCATCGGAAGATGGCAAAGTTGAAGTTGAAAGGAATAATATAATTTGTTAATTATCCAAAGGAGACCTTACTCATACATATACTAGAGTAAGAGAACAAAAAAGACAACATTACCCCAAACCAGGGTAAACACATTATTGATGACTTGTAAATAATAATAGGTTACAACTCCCCCCCTCAAGTCGGACGAAAAATATCGGTCATCCCAAGCTTTTGAATGTCATCCGCAAACACATCACTTCCCAAGCTTTTGGTAAACACATCAACCAGTTGCTCTTTAGAATGAACAAAAAGGGTCACCATAGTCTTTTTATCTAAGTGAGACAAATATATGAGTTTTCCAACCAATCTGTGGTACTGTGATACATTTATGTGATCACCATCACCATCTTCCCCGATCCTGTAATTTTCTTCCATCGGTGTGCTCACAGGAACACATCCAAACATGCAGTCTACTTTATGAGATCCAATATATACTTACGTTGGGATATGAAAATGCCCTGATATGATCTAACCACCTCGATACCCAGAAAGTATTGTAGTCTTACCAAGTCTTTCACCTCAAATTTAGCAGATAAGATAGTCTTTAGGTTAACAATCTCCTCTGTGTCATTTCTGATGATCACATTGTCATCTACATAGATAATGAGAACCATAACCCTTTGTTCACATCTCCGGATAAAAATAGTATGATCACACCGTGCATGCTTGTACCAAAATCTGAGCATAACTGTGAGAAATCTACCAAACCAGATCCTAGAATTCTGTTTTATGCCATAAAAAGATTTCCTAAGGCGACAGACAAGTCCTTCAGCTCCTTCACAAAATCAGGGGGAATTTCATGTATACCTCCTCATAAAGCTCACCGTGGAGGAACACATTCTTAACATCTAGTTGACTGGCCTTTGGATATTGGATTCCTTATCTTTGATCTTTGTCGACGACTTCCGGGCTTCTTGCTTCTTTTGACTTTCTTTTCTGTGTTATACTGTTAGTACTTGTGTAACATAAAATGTTTATACTAATTTGATAGTTTTATAATTTCATTAAATATTAAATTGTTAAAATATTAATAAATATAAATTTAAAAAACTGATTATCTATATGTACATTAATGTATAGAAATATTTAAATTTTGAAACTCAATATATGGAATATCCTCATTATTTTAAAACCAACATGAAAAACTCAAAACGACGCAATTTCGACATCTAACATCTGCAGCCTCACTTGACGAGGTATACCTATGAATCTTCACGTGTCTTCAATGTCTAGATGCTTTCCACGTCTCACCATCTGGACCCTATGGAGTACTGTTCGTACAAAGGGTATATTCTTTTCAAGAAAGAGTTTGATGCTTCTCGGATGGCCTTCTCTCGTTGCAGCTGCCAATCCCGTTGAAATGCAATATTTCCAACTTCTTGTTGAAGGTTCCTCAGCTCTTGTGGCCTTACTGCTACGTGCAATTTCCTTGAACTGGATGGACTGGATGGGCTAGTTTGAGTTATTTTATATTGTATTACTTTTGTTGGGATCCACTAGTATTTATAAGCTGACCGGGACATAGCTGAGCTTGATTGAGGAACTTGCACCAATGATGGATATAGTCAGCTCCCCTTTCGTTTATTGCTACTCTCCAAAATCCCACATTTATCATTTTATCTTATTGATTATGGCAAGTTCGCCATGTCTTATCGACCGATTCTTCGAAAGTGACGAGGCAAAATACTATTAATCCAAGAGTGGGAGCTGTAGTCTTATCTCTGTAGGCGGTGGACCTATTTTTTTCTCACCTCTCATTTTCTCTTTTTTACTGTTTAGTATATTCATTTTTGGAGCTTCTATGATAATTCTGTGGAACTTGTCTTTTTATGATGTTATTATTCATCTGTTGTAATGTTTATGTGATTCCAAAAAAGTTTGAATTACCTTACATTTTGATTTATTTGGTTAAAGGACTGTTTTCAACTCTCATGTTTGCGGTTTTTTTTTGTTTTTTCCTTCCCTTGCATAAAAAATGGATTCAACTATTTTTATGCACTACCTGTTCTTTATCATGACATAAATTCCGAATTATGTATCTGGGTGACCTGAGATGCATTAGAAGTGTACTAGACATCCTTCATTGCCAATTGAAGAATCATTGACAATGTAGTGAGACTGCCAATTGAAGAATCATTGACAATGTAGTGAGACGAAGGTGGAACGAGTAGTGAACTCTAGAACATGTCGAACCTGCATTGGTGAATGAAAAAAAAGAGAAATGGACTTACTATGAAGAACTTCATTGAGCCGCCTCACCCAAGCAATGAAACCTTGCCATAGCCAAAAAACACGCGTAATGAGTGTTAGGCAAAGCATCTGAAGACTGCAAAGCGCCGTCATTGCAACTTGTAGTTTTGTATTCATACTTGTATTTTTGTATTTAAGAAGTATATACAAGGTTTGAACCACTTTTTTTACATGGTATCAGAGCGAACAGTCAGGCCTGTTTTTTTTTTCTAACCGCCCAGTCTTCCGGTTAACCAGACAGCCTGTGATTCTGCTTAACCGCCTTGCTTCTGCGGCTTCATCCTTTCTAACCGCATCTTTTCTCGCTCCCTTTACAGCCTTCCTCTCTCTGGCAAGTGGACCCCACTCTCGTGCGGTTAGATTTTTTAACTGCTCCGGGCTGCTTCTCCCTCCTCTCTGCGACTTTCCTTCTTCCTGCGGCTAGATCTAACCATCTGACCTATTCGTGGCGGCCTGTCCCTATCCGCTGCGACCTGCATCTATCCGCTGCAACCAGCTTTTGTCCGCTGCGACCTGTTCTTATTCGTGGCGACCTGCTTTTCTCGGTCTTATCACATCAATAGTCTTTCCCGCTGCGGTGTCGTTTCTTGCCGCACGGTATCCTTGTTGCACAGACCTCTTGTCACAAGGAGTCTTATCGCTCTTGTCGCAAGGACTCTTTCCCGCTGCGGCCTCGTGTCTTGCCGCGCGGTCTCCTTGCCGCGCATACTTCTTCTACGGGGCCTTCTTGCCGACCAGACTGCCTTGCCGCTCTTCTCTTGCCGTTTCCTTGCCGCTTCGTGTTTCTCTGCTCGACTTGGCTGTTCGCACGGACTGCCCGCGACTTCTCGTGAACTCCACTGATCTTGTTGCGGTCTGACTCTAACCGCACGGTCTAGTTCCTGTTCGCCAACCTTTGCTCCTGGTTGCCGCCAGCTCAGGATTCTTGCCGCTGTACCTCTAACCGCTGCGGGCCTCTTCTACCCGCTACGACCTCATGGCGTCCGAAAATTCTAATGCCTTCTCTGTTCTACCCGATCGTGCTGCGGCCCCAGTCTCCGAGCTTCGCGATGAACTCCGAATTACTCCTATCTCTCTTAGTGGGAAGCGAAATTTTGTGGAATGGGTACACTCGTTTCGTCGCGTCCTGCAGACGAAAGGCCTTCTTCATCACCTGACTTGGGTCATTCCGACCGCTCCCATCGATGAGTGGCTTCAGGATGATGGCCGGGTACAATCTTGTCTCCTCAACTCCATGGACATCGAGGCCTATAGAATGGCTATATATCATGACACGACAAAGGTCATGTGGGAGGAGCTCCATTCGTTTTACTTTGGGCAGAATAGTTTGCAACACTTATTCGACATTATCTCGGATCTTCAGAACCTTGATCCTGGGGCTCTTGGTGATATGATCTCCTTTGTTTCTAAAGCCAATGCCTTGGTCGAGGCCTGGATCCAGCAACAGCCTCCCACTACAGATCTGACCACTCAACAGGCCCAGAAAGAAGTGGTCGGGATTGCGATGATGATGTCCCGGGTTCCCTCTCACCTGCACAGTGTTTGGGCCCATATTCTTTCATTTACTACCACCCCATCTTTGTCTGATGTGTGCTCTATGATTCTGAAGGTCACCCCACTCCAGGATGCTCCTGTTACTCTCTCCCCAGCTCTCCTCCCGCACTCCACACCTGCTCCGCCTCCTCGGGGGTCCTCAGCCCGTGGGGGCCGCTACACATCTCGGGGACGCGGCCGGTCTGGCAAATCTCAGTTTAAGTGCACCTATTGTGGACGAGATGACCATCTTGAGGCCACCTACTATTGCAAACATGGTCTGCCTCCGCATCTTGCTGCTCCTGCTATGGCTGATCCTCCCGCTTCTCCTGCCCCGGACTCTGCTGCCTCTGCTCGGGCAGTCATTGATGATCTACGCACTCAGCTCCAGCACATGCAAGAGGTGATTTCTCGCTCTTCTGGCTCCGTCGCATCTATTTCCAATGAAGGTATATATTGTCTCTCACAGGGCTCTCACTGGATTGTGGTCTCGGGTGCTACACATTTTATTACGTCGCAACGTCCTCTGCAATATTCGGTGATTGCTCACCCCAAATTCATCACTGTGGCAAATGGTGATACCACCCCCGTTTTTGGTGTTGCTGATATACCCCTCACACCCAGTCTCTCTCTGACTTCTGCTCTCCATGTTCCTGGTTCCCCATTTAACTTACTCTCCGTTAGCCGCCTCACACAAGACCTTAATTGCTGTGTTACTTTCTCACCTTCTATCTTTGTTGTGTAGGATCGACAAACACAGAATATCATTGGTAAGAGACGACTGTCAAATGGACTCTACCTCCTCGATGTCCCTCCTTCTGCTCTCTCCGTTGTCTCTATTACCAATTGACATCGCCGTCTTGGACATGCTCCCCTCCAGATTCTTAAGAAGGCTCTTCCGGATGTCTCATTGTATGAGTTTTCTTGTGAATCGTGTATCTTTGGCAAACAACATCGTGTTTTTTGTCATCTTATTTGTACTCAGAGTGATACTCCATTATCATTAGTGCATTCTGACATTTGGGGTCCTTATAAAACCCATAGTATGTTTGGCTATTTTTATTTTTTCACCTTTATTGATGATTATTCACTCTTAACCTGGTTATACTTACTTCAGGATCGTGCAGAACTAACCACTACATTTCGTGCCTTAGCGAAATCCGTACACAGTTCCCCTCTCCTCTAAAGGTTATTCGCACAGATATTGCAGAGAATACACTAGCCGGACATTTGCGAACTTATGCACCGAATTCGGTATTATACATCAAATCTCGTGTGTATATACCCCTCAACAGAATGGTGTGGTAGAGCTAAAGAATCACCATCTTCTTAATGTTACTCGGTCCCTTATGCTTCAAATGCAGGTTCCTACTTTTTTTTGGAGCTTTGCTGTCTCTGCGGCATGTCACCTCATCAATCACATGCCTTCTTCTATGCTCAACTATGCCACTCCGTTTAGTCTTCTCTTTCCATCCCAATCCCCGTTTACTCTCACACCTCGTGTATTTGGCTGTACTTGCCATGTTCACAATCCTGGTCTGATTACGAATAAGTTTGCTCCTTGGGCCAGCAAGTGTATGTTTCTCGGGTACTCTCAGGCCCAAAAAGGTTATGTGTGTTGTTCTCCGACTACTGACAAAGTTGTTGTCTCTGCCGATGTCACCTTTCGGGAGGCTCAACCATTCTACGACTCATCCTCTGCCACCGATCCTGTCACAACCCGCATTTTCTCCGAAATTTTAGAAGTATCAGAGTAGAAGAAAACGCGCGTTGTGATGCCACGTCGGACAGGGGATAACTGTCGACGCTCAGGCGACCACTAACTGCTAAGACTAAGAAGGTTCAAAACTTGAATGATGTGCAAACCAATTATATTTTTTTGAGGCCGTATCCCTCGGCTTCGTGGATCAACTAGTCCACCCTTTCAAAATTATACTTATACGTAGCGGAAAAATACTTTATTCATTTTTTTTAACATCCTAAGAGGGTGCTTACGCGTCCCCAGGGGACGCCTAAGGCTATGCAAAACCCTAGATTTAATTTATATATCATATATAGGAAATACCCTTTTTTTTCGCGGTTTGAAAATAGTGGTTAAGCTCTTTAGAAAGGAAAACATGATGCCAATATTTTTGATATAATAGTTATTTTCTTTTATAGGTTTTAAAATAACTAGCAACCTAACATAAATCATCCCAGAAGCAAGTTGAATAAACTCCAAAACAGGAAGTATAGCAGTATAAGCAAGGTACAAAGCTTCTAAAAGAGAAACCACCAGTGGGCGCCAACAACTGACACGAACCCACTGGTGAGTAGGTATATATGTACTACAAGTCTAAAGAACTACCTCCCAGGAGTGAGGAAAAGAACTCAGCAGCAGCTACAGCACTAGCAACTCCAGAAGAACCCTAGCCGCTCAGTCGGCTATAAACCTGTACCTGAGGCATTCATAGAAAAGAACGCCTCAGCAAAGCAATATATAAATATGGAAATGAACAGAAGCATAAGAAAGAAGTGTAACAGGTAAGAGCTAAAGTAAACCAGTGAATGAGGAATACTCTACACGAGTGAGCAAAAAGGAGTGCACCAAGTGCACGGGTGAGGTCAAGCCTCTCAAGTCTCTGCAGGAAGGATTAGCAAAATAATAATTCCAGGTATAAAGCTAGAGCAGAAAGAGTCACCTAATACTGGAGATGGACAAAAAGAAAATCAGAAACACAGGCCTAGACTGGTGGCAACGGTCCAACCACGTCTAACGGGCCCAAACATCTCAAGGTGCTGTGGTGGTGGCATCGGTCCAACTCAACCAAACAGCTCACATTGTCTTAATAAGACAAGAAGTAAAACAAGGGTGGCGGCATCGGTCCGACCCACCTCAAAACCACATCCAACTCCAGCATTAAGTGACTCGGGAAAGAAAAACCCTTCCTGGTAGTCCCATGAACCACCATGAAGTCAACACTGAACCCTAAACATCTAGAGTAACCCGCCTAGGAGACTTGGCTGACGACCTTGGTTAACTAGACCCGCACCTAACCTCGCAATTTATTCCACTTGAGTACACAAGGCACTGCAGAGAGTTAAACACCCGATAATACTGTATTGCAAACCATTATCTTGGGCTAGACTTCAGCGTCAAGAGGTCTTACGCCTACGAATTTTATAAGTACCAACGAACTAAACCCCTAATCTGCTCATTCAAGCGGCCTAATACGAGTGAAAGAGCGTAACTCAATACTAACTGTAACTGAGCGGTTTGATGCCTCACACGCACAAGAGAATTTATACAACACATGCACGATTAGCTCACCAACAACACATGTACGCGTAAATTTAGGGGTTTGATACTGCACAAACGCACGGGGATTCGACATTGCATGCAAATCGGGGAAATAACACTAGACCAACATGAGGTTTAGGTGATTTTGACACAAATCCGCCTTCGGAGCAACTACGGAGCAAGCTAAAAATATTCATGCGACTAATTAAAAACAAGCCTTAGCAAAGGCACACACCCAAGGGAGACCGCAACCAATGAAATACCCCATGTAGCGAACAACTTACTACCGGGGGGCTCTCGAGTTATATCCGATCGGGGCATAAAAAAAAAGGGAAATCAGCCCGATAGCACCCCCATGTAGTTGCAGGAATGACAACAAAAAAAGGGAAACAACGCGTGGACAACAAACAAGCCATGAATGCGAGGTTTGTACCGATTTCCATATGCAACCAAGTAAAAAAAAAGGCTATGTATGCAGGAATAAATTTTCAGAATTCAAGCAAATAAGGCAAGGTACGGATTTACTTTGGCAAGGGTGCACTTGCCTGGACCTCGAAGGACTTCGGCCGGCAACCCTCTTCTCAACAGGACCGGCCACAGCAACCACCGGGAAAACCTGCACGAAGACAAACCGAGCGATCAAGCTTGGGAGAAGGCCGGTCGCAACTCTCGGTTCCGAAAAAGAACACGGTGGAATCCCAAAAAAATTACCTTGGATCGAAGGTCTAGCCTAGAGGAGTTCGGATCCGGTCTCAAACGAAGATTTCGGGGGGGAAAAGGGCGGCGAGCGGCCGGTCGGAGCAGCGTCGGGGCTTCCGCCTAAAATCGCCTATCGCACGGGTTCTGCGAATCGCCGTCGGGCTGAGGGGATTCCTAACCTAACCGAACACATAAGGATATATATATGAACCTATTATTACTTACCCAACCTTGTATATTTGCACACCACACTCACATATATATTTACACACCCTTATTTACACATATATAAATACATATACATACATTTGAATACACATATATATATATACTTACACATACACTTAAATACACATGACCGCAGACACGCACACGCAATTTATTAAAATCTTGCATGCCTACTACACGCGCTATGCCCTAAATGCGAAAACATAAAAAAAAATACGCTCGCACAAATGACGACTCGCTAACTAGCGACCGTCGAAAAAGGCGCGGAAACTAACGTTCTCGGATTCCGACCAAATCCGCACCGTAGCTAAACACTCGGGCCACGAAAACATCGGCGAAGTCGGACACAACCTCCGACGACCACGCACTTGGGCAAACCTCGCCCGAAGCCAAAGCACAAGGATTCCCTAAGAGGCTCAGCCGGGCCTCCAAAACAGACGCCGGCTAGCTGGGGAAACCATACAACAGGCTAAAAACTCTAAGAACACCTAACGGGGTACTCTAACAACGGCACGAGCCGGGAATGCGCCAACGTAACGCCAACGAGGACTTAAATGATTGCCGAAAAAATTCGGGGGCGTTACAGTCACTCCCCCTAAAAGAAAGTTTCGTCCCGAAACTTTACGTACACTACTACTACCAAAAGAAAGTAACAATATAAAAGTTACTGGAAATAAAACATACCCGACAAATCACGAGAACAGGCGAGGGTAAGCCTCCCTCATCGCCGACTCTAGCTCCCAAGTCGCACTTTCCAAATCTTGATTCTTCCAAAGAACCTTCACCATCGGGATAGACTTTGATCGCAGCACTCGGTCCTGAGTATCCAAGATGCGGACCGGCACCTCAACATACGAGAGGTTGGGCTCCAACTGGGGCACGACATCCAAGACTTGCCCACTGCTCCGCACACACTTCCGCAACTGGCTCACGTGGAAGACATTATGCACGCCTGGGAAGTTGGCGGGTAGATCCAACCTATATGCTGCCACACCAATACGCTCCAAAATTCTGAATGGGCCCACATACCTCGGATCCAGCTTACGGTTCTTGCCGAATCTCTTCACTCCAACCATCGGAGACACCTTCAAGAAAACCAAATCCTCTACCGAAAATTCCAAATCAGACCTACGCCGGTTGGCGTTTTTCTCATATCTTTCCTGAGCTAACCGAAGCTTTTCCCGAATGAGTTTCACTGCAACCTCCATTTCCTCTAGAGCATCAGGACCCAACAACGGCCTCTCACCGGCCTCAGCCCAAAACAACGGAGTTCTGCAGCGCCTCCCATACAATGCCTCGAAGGGAGCCATTTGCAAGCTCTCTTGGTAACTGTTGTTGTAGGCAAACTCCATGAGCCGCAAACGCTCATCCCATGCTCCACCGTGATCTAGAATGTAGCATCTGATCATATCCTCCACAATCCGGTTCACACGCTCGGTCTGCCCATTTGTCTGAGGGTGGTAAGCGGTAGAATATCTCAAGTCTGTGCCCAAACCCTCCTGCAAACTCTTCCAGAAGCGGGAAGTAAATCTGGAGTCTCGGTCTGAAATGATGCTCACGGGAACTCCATGCAATCGGATGACCTCACTCAAATACAGCTCTGCTATCTTCTTCATCGGGTAGTCGATCTTATAAGGCACGAAGTGCGCACACTTCGTCAATCGGTCCACGATCACCCAAACTGAATCAAATCCTCTTGGAGATCTTGGTAAGCCCGTGATGAAGTCCATAGAGATACTTTCCCACTTCCAAGTCGGGATTTCCAAAGGAGTCAGCTTCCCACCAGGCCTCCCATGATCGGCCTTCACCCGCTTGCAAGTGTAACATTCAGAAACATACCGAGCTATATCCCCTTTCATACCTTGCCACCAGGCGATCTGCTTCAATTCATGATACATCTTCGTGGATCCCGGGTGGTAGGCAACACTGGATCCATGAGCCTCTTTGCATACCGTGCTCCTGATGTCTCCAACCGCGGGGATGCAAAACCTGCCGCGGTACTTCAAGGTACCCGAATCGTCGATGGAGAAATCCGGCAACTCCCCTCTCTCAGCCCTGAGGTACAGGTGTAACAAATCTGGATCATCCTTCTGGTGCAACCTGGTGAGCGAAATCCAAGATGGCTCTGCCACTGCCAAACTGCTTTGCAAATCACAGCCTCCCACAGAGATGTCCATCAACAAGAACTCTTCCACTAAACGATCCGCCGTGAGGTTGAAGATCTTCCCTGTCTTGCGGCTCAGGGCGTCGGCCACCACATTGGCCTTGCCTGGATGGTACTGGATCTCCACATCATAATCGGCCACGAACTCTAGCCACCGGCGCTGGCGCAGATTCAGCTCCTTCTGAGTAAACACATACTTCAGACTCTTATGATCTGTGAAAATCTTGCACTGGGCCCCATAGAGTAGATGCCTCCACAGCTTCAACGCAAAAATCACCGCCGCAAACTCGAGGTCATGCGTAGGATAATTCCGCTCGTGAGTCTTCAACTGCCGCGACCCATACGCGATCACCTTCCCCTCTTGCATCAATACGCCCCCGAGCCCAACATGCGAGGCATCCACATAAACATCATAGTCCTTGCCCTCCGTAGGCAATGTCAAAACAGGAGCAGTGCACAATCTCCTCTTTAGCTCCAGAAAGGCCTCCTCGCACTGCTCGCTCCAGATGAACGCTGCATGCTTCTGCGTCAACTTAGTCAAGGGCGCTGCCAAGGTAGAAAAGCCCTCAACAAACCTTCTATAATAGCCGGCCAACCCCAAGAAGCTCCTAATCTCCTTGGGTGTGCTCGGCCTATGCCAATCCATCACTGCAGAAATCTTCACCGGGTCCACTGAAATGCCATCCTCGTTCACCACATGACCCAGGAAGGATACCTGAGGCAACCAGAACTCACATTTGCTCAACTTGGCGTACAACTGATGATCCCTCAAGGCAGATAACACCAACCGCAAGTGCTGATCATGCTCCGCAGCATTCCGAGAATAAATCAGAACGTCGTCTATGAATACGACCACAAACTTGTCCAGAAAATCCTTGAACACTCGGTTCATCATGTCCATGAATGCTGATGGCGCGTTGGTCAACCCGAAAGACATAACTAGGAACTCGAAATGTCCATGCCTCGATCGAAACGCCGTCCGTGGAATGTCCGACTCCCGGATTCTGAGCTGATGATATCCTGATCGAAGGTCAATCTTGGAGAACACAGAACAGCCACGTAACTGATCGAATAAGTCGTCGATTCTGGGCAGGGGGTACCTGTTCTTGATGGTGACTTTGTTCAACTCCCTATAGTCGATGCAAAGGCGCATCGAACCATCTTTCTTCTTCACAAAAAGAACGGGTGCACCCCAGGGCGACGAGCTCTGCCTTATGAAACCCTTCTCCAATAACTCATCCAACTGGGTACGCAGCTCCTCCAGCTCTCGCGGGGCCATCCGGTACGGCGCCTTAGCAATAGGACGCGTACCCGGCTCCAAATCAATCACGAACTCAACATCTCGGGCAGGGGGAAGACCGGGAAGGTCGCTAGGGAACACATCAGAAAACTCACGGACAACAGGGATCTCTTCCAACAACGACACACTGCTAACAGTCCCCAGCACCGAGACTAAGCAAGCAAAACAATCGGAACTGAATAACCTCTGAGCACATACCGCAGAAATCGCCGGAGAGGCCTGACACGGATCGCCATAAATACTCCCAGGCTGACCGTTGTCCTTCTTGAAGTCCAAGCGCTTACCCCTGCACTGGATCACCGCATCGTATCTGGACAACCAATCCATACCCAGGATGACGTCGAAATCTTCCAAGTCTATAACCTTCAGATCCACCTTGGCTGGGAAATCCCCCAACATAATAGGACAATCCAGAATGCCCTGATCTGATATCACAGAATCACCCGAGGGGAATTTGACGCAAAAGGCATCACCGACACGATCAAGAACCAGCTGGCACCGCTCTACAAAGGCCCTAGCCACAAAGGAGTGGGTAGCACCTGAGTCAAAGAGAACGCGCGCCCAGCGGTTCTTTACCTTAAAACTCCCTATATAAATATCAACGGGGAATAACACAGTCAATGAAGAAACAAAAGCCAGACTAATATGCAAAAGAAGTAAAAGACTAGCAAGAAGGTTTACCTGAAATGACTTGCGTCGAAGTTTGAGCCTCCGCTGAAGATATCACGTTCAGCTTCCCTTTGCCTCTATCCATAGACTGAGGCGGTGGCAACGCCTGAAGAGGAACTGGTCGGTGCACAGACTGGAGCTGCGGGCATCGGGCCTTGGTATGACCTTTCTGTCCGCACTGATAGCAGACCTTGTCCTTCAACCAGCAACGGGCAACATCATGCCCCTCTTTCTTGCACAAAGTACACACTGCATTCTGTCTGGGAGCATCCTGTATAGCATGCACATGCACCTTCTGCGCCGCAACCCTCTTGAAACATCTCTCAGCAGGATGGCCCGACCGGCCGCAAAAACTGCAAACCTCCTTGCTCCTCTTCCCCGAAGGAGCACCATGCACTTGGGGGCTCTTTGCTTCAGCAGCTTTCCTCTTCTCATTCCTCGCCTGCTGTCCTCTATGCTTTGCGTTTTCGATGGCCTCTACCTTCAAAGCGGCCTCCACTGCCCCAGCATAACTCACCGCTCCATGAGCCACCGCTAGCTGCTGTACCTCGCTCCGCAGGCCACCGAGGAACCGCTTTGCTCTATCCTCCTCTGAGCTCACCAAACTGGGGCAAAGCGACTGAGTTTGCTGAACTCAATCTCGTACTCGCTGACTGAGAGCTGCCTCTGCTTCAGATGTAAGAAATCATTCATCAGCCTGTCTCGCTCCACTGACGGTAGAAATTTCCGCATCAAGATCTCCTTGAAGGAAGCCCAAGTGCTTCCTCCTACCATTCCCTCCTTCTCCCTCATCCACCAGCTCTTCGCTAACCCCTTCAGCTGATAGGCGGCCAGCATCACCTTCTGATCATCAGACACTCCAGAGTAGTGAAACATCTCTTCTATGGTGATTAACCAGTCATCCAATACCATGAAGTCCGCCTTACCATCGTAGGTAGGGGGTCGCAGTCGCTGGAACTGAGTGATGAAAGCCATCTCCGGGGGTACCACCACTGGAGGCACCAAAGGGGCTGGGGGTGCAGGAGGTGCGGGGACAGCTGAACCCGCAGCGGGGTCCTGCGCTCTCGGGGCTAGTCCTGCCACCACAGACAACAGGGACTGGATCTGAGACTGAACGTCCACCATCTGCCTCGATAGGGCCTCATTGCTCTGCCTCAGACTTTCCATAACTGTGCCGCTTTGAGTACCAGAAGACCCGCCCTCAGATTGGGGAGTCGATCTTGCCACTCTACGCTTAGGCGCCATCCTAAAAAGATCAACAAACAAACATCAGAACCTAGTTCAACTACTAGGACAAAACAACAGGTACAGACAAACCTACATAAGTACTTGCTTTCACTGCCAACTTGCTCTGGGGTTTTTATATATGTATATATATATTTATACAGGGGAAATAATGTCATGCTTAACCTAAGATGGTTCACCACCATCACACTAACTCTTGTGCCTAAGTCGAGCATGCATGAATTTTTAATCTCTTTTGACTCAAAACCATGTGTGTACATATGTCATCCTGCAAGTCTTTAGCTTGGCACGTTGTGCTTATGCAATGTTATGCTATGCATGATTGTGTTATGCATTCTAAAAAGGCCCTAATGCATGTTATGAGCGGCGTACACATGAAAATGTTATGCATCCCATACTACATAACATTTTCATGCAACGAAAAAGGAAAACGTGCTAGTCGCATTCATGTGGTGAGGTTATGCATCCCATACTACATAACCCTCACATGTTGCCTCCTATGGTGGATCCATATACGAACACATATTATGCATCCCATACTACATAATATGCCCCGTATACTTCATGTTATGCTATGAGTGTAGTGTTCGTGCTTCAGCCAAGACGTGCCGATGACATACCGGTGTGTGTATGACATGATGCTAAACTTCTAATACTCACAAGGAAAGGTTGCCCGACAAATTTGTCAAGCAACCTCCCTCTGATACCAACTGTCACAACCCGCATTTTCTCCGAAATTTTAGAAGTATCAGAGTAGAAGAAAACGCGCGTTGTGATGCCACGTCGGACAGGGGATAACTGTCGACGCTCAGGCGACCACTAACTGCTAAGACTAAGAAGGTTCAAAACTTGAATGATGTGCAAACCAATTATATTTTTTTGAGGCCGTATCCCTCGGCTTCGTGGATCAACTAGTCCACCCTTTCAAAATTATACTTATACGTAGCGGAAAAATACTTTATTCATTTTTTTTTTTACATCCTAAGAGGGTGCTTACGCGTCCCCAGGGGACGCCTAAGGCTATGCAAAACCCTAGATTTAATTTATATATCATATATAGGAAATACCCTTTTTTTCGCGGTTTGAAAATAGTGGTTAAGCTCTTTAGAAAGGAAAACATGATGCCAATATTTTTGATATAATAGTTATTTTCTTTTATAGGTTTTAAAATAACTAGCAACCTAACATAAATCATCCCAGAAGCAAGTTGAATAAACTCCAAAACAGGAAGTATAGCAGTATAAGCAAGGTACAAAGCTTCTAAAAGAGAAACCACCAGTGGGCGCCAACAACTGACACGAACCCACTGGTGAGTAGGTATATATGTACTACAAGTCTAAAGAACTACCTCCCAGGAGTGAGGAAAAGAACTCAGCAGCAGCTACAGCACTAGCAACTCCAGAAGAACCCTAGCCGCTCAGTCGGCTATAAACCTGTACCTGAGGCATTCATAGAAAAGAACGCCTCAGCAAAGCAATATATAAATATGGAAATGAACAGAAGCATAAGAAAGAAGTGTAACAGGTAAGAGCTAAAGTAAACCAGTGAATGAGGAATACTCTACACGAGTGAGCAAAAAGGAGTGCACCAAGTGCACGGGTGAGGTCAAGCCTCTCAAGTCTCTGCAGGAAGGATTAGCAAAATAATAATTCCAGGTATAAAGCTAGAGCAGAAAGAGTCACCTAATACTGGAGATGGACAAAAAGAAAATCAGAAACACAGGCCTAGACTGGTGGCAACGGTCCAACCACGTCTAACGGGCCCAAACATCTCAAGGTGCTGTGGTGGTGGCATCGGTCCAACTCAACCAAACAGCTCACATTGTCTTAATAAGACAAGAAGTAAAACAAGGGTGGCGGCATCGGTCCGACCCACCTCAAAACCACATCCAACTCCAGCATTAAGTGACTCGGGAAAGAAAAAAACCCTTCCTGGTAGTCCCATGAACCACCATGAAGTCAACACTGAACCCTAAACATCTAGAGTAACCCGCCTAGGAGACTTGGCTGACGACCTTGGTTAACTAGACCCGCACCTAACCTCGCAATTTATTCCACTTGAGTACACAAGGCACTGCAGAGAGTTAAACACCCGATAATACTGTATTGCAAACCATTATCTTGGGCTAGACTTCAGCGTCAAGAGGTCTTACGCCTACGAATTTTATAAGTACCAACGAACTAAACCCCTAATCTGCTCATTCAAGCGGCCTAATACGAGTGAAAGAGCGTAACTCAATACTAACTGTAACTGAGCGGTTTGATGCCTCACACGCACAAGAGAATTTATACAACACATGCACGATTAGCTCACCAACAACACATGTACGCGTAAATTTAGGGGTTTGATACTGCACAAACGCACGGGGATTCGACATTGCATGCAAATCGGGGAAATAACACTAGACCAACATGAGGTTTAGGTGATTTTGACACAAATCCGCCTTCGGAGCAACTACGGAGCAAGCTAAAAATATTCATGCGACTAATTAAAAACAAGCCTTAGCAAAGGCACACACCCAAGGGAGACCGCAACCAATGAAATACCCCATGTAGCGAACAACTTACTACCGGGGGGCTCTCGAGTTATATCCGATCGGGGCATAAAAAAAAAGGGAAATCAGCCCGATAGCACCCCCATGTAGTTGCAGGAATGACAACAAAAAAAGGGAAACAACGCGTGGACAACAAACAAGCCATGAATGCGAGGTTTGTACCGATTTCCATATGCAACCAAGTAAAAAAAAAGGCTATGTATGCAGGAATAAATTTCAGAATTCAAGCAAATAAGGCAGGGTACGGATTTACTTTGGCAAGGGTGCACTTGCCTGGACCTCGAAGGACTTCGGCCGGCAACCCTCTTCTCAACAGGACCGGCCACAGCAACCACCGGGAAAACCTGCACGAAGACAAACCGAGCGATCAAGCTTGGGAGAAGGCCGGTCGCAACTCTCGGTTCCGAAAAAGAACACGGTGGAATCCCAAAAAAATTACCTTGGATCGAAGGTCTAGCCTAGAGGAGTTCGGATCCGGTCTCAAACGAAGATTTCGGGGGGGAAAAGGGCGGCGAGCGGCCGGTCGGAGCAGCGTCGGGGCTTCCGCCTAAAATCGCCTATCGCACGGGTTCTGCGAATCGCCGTCGGGCTGAGGGGATTCCTAACCTAACCGAACACATAAGGATATATATATGAACCTATTATTACTTACCCAACCTTGTATATTTGCACACCACACTCACATATATATTTACACACCCTTATTTACACATATATAAATACATATACATACATTTGAATACACATATATATATATACTTACACATACACTTAAATACACATGACCGCAGACACGCACACGCAATTTATTAAAATCTTGCATGCCTACTACACGCGCTATGCCCTAAATGCGAAAACATAAAAAAAAATACGCTCGCACAAATGACGACTCGCTAACTAGCGACCGTCGAAAAAGGCGCGGAAACTAACGTTCTCGGATTCCGACCAAATCCGCACCGTAGCTAAACACTCGGGCCACGAAAACATCGGCGAAGTCGGACACAACCTCCGACGACCACGCACTTGGGCAAACCTCGCCCGAAGCCAAAGCACAAGGATTCCCTAAGAGGCTCAGCCGGGCCTCCAAAACAGACGCCGGCTAGCTGGGGAAACCATACAACAGGCTAAAAACTCTAAGAACACCTAACGGGGTACTCTAACAACGGCACGAGCCGGGAATGCGCCAACGTAACGCCAACGAGGACTTAAATGATTGCCGAAAAAATTCGGGGGCGTTACAGATCCTCCTCCCCTTCCATTCCTCGTCCGATTGTTCCCGCTACGTCTTCTCTATCACCTCTTCTTCCCACTCCTAGTCTGGCACCTGTTCCACCTCTACCACCCAAACCACCTCTTCTTTGTTTCTACACTCGTCGTACCCCGGCCTCTGGAGCTCTACAACATCCTTCCTTCACCAGTGCTATCCAGTGGACTGGCGATCCAGCATCAGCATCTACCGCTCACCCAATGGATAATTATGTTTCTATGCATCGCTTTTCTTCACCTCTACGTAAGTTTGCTCTCTCCCTCTCCTCCATTTTTATTCCTGACTCAGTGCAGGAGGCTCTTCTACATCCAGGGTGGCGCACGACCATGAACGAGGAAATGACTGCTCTTTGGTCTAACCAGACTTGGTATCTGGTTCCTCTTCCTCCCGGACACTCGTGTGTCAGTTGCAAGTGAATGTTTACTATAAAACATACTCCTGATGGGGCACTCGACCGACTAAAGACCCGTCTTGTAGCTTGGGGATTTACTCAACAACAGAGACTTCATTATGATGAAACCTTTTCTCCCGTTGCCAAGTTGAACTCTGTTCGGGACTTGATTATGCTTTTTTTGAATGACGATCTTCAAGAAACAGTTTACATGCATCAACCTCCCGGGTTTGAGACCACGGGGGAGTCTCGTGTATGTCATCTTCAAAAATCTATTTATGCTCTCAAACAATCTCCTAGGGCTTGGTTTGAAAAATTTAGTAAGGCCGTTCGTGACGTTGGATTCAAGCGGAGCTCAACTGACTTATCTCTCTTCACTCGTCATCAATCAACTAGGACTGTCATTCTCCTGGTTTATGTAAATGATATCTTGATCACTGGTGATGACATTATAGGGATATAGAAAATCAAGCAACACTTGAATTCTGTTTTTCAAACAAAAGATCCGGGAGCTCTCAGGTACTTTCTTGGACTTGAGGTTGCAAGACGGTCCGATGGTCTTGTTTTGTCATAATAGAAGTATTGCCTTGATCTTCTCCACGATGCTGGCTACTCTGGGTATAAACCTGTGGAAACTCCGATAGATACCAAACACAAGTTATGTGTGTTGGGTATTGCATCCACAATAACCCAGATTTGTATGAAGTCACCTTTGAACTAAGATGAATTAAGTTTGTATTTGATGTCTTTTCTAGTTGAGTGTTTGCATGATATATTTGCCAAGTGTAGACTAATGTCAGTTACAATGAGTCACCAAACACAGGACCATAAAATGTAATCCCTGATTGTGTGATACATGATGTTGACTCATGTGTAGCCTCTCTATTGAGACATACTTTTTTTTCAAGCACTAAAGACATGTGAGAAAAATTGGTTGCTGAATTTCTTGAAGAAAATAAGTTTTCAGACATACAAAAAATTTCTAAATATTTTTCTCGAGTACGACCTTTTGTACTCGAGTAGAACTAAGGTTTATACTCGAATGAGATCAGTCATGTATTCGAGCAGTTCTCGAGAAAGGTTAGTGCTGTTCTCGAGAAAGCCATGTATACTCGAGTAGTCCATGATTCTCCTTCCCGAGTTACCTCATTTCCAGTCAAAACTTTTTCCAAGTCTTTTTCTCGAGAAGCCAAAGATTTTTCTCGAGAAGGCCATGTATAGTTCTCGAGAATCAGAAACCTTTTCTCGAGACCTTGAATACTCTTCTCGAGAATCAAAAATTTTTTCTCGAGATACTTCCTTGTTCTCGAGTACCAGAATACTTCTTCTCGAGAACAAAAAATTATTCTTCTCGAGTACTTATTCTCATTCTCGAGATAGCTGGATTCCACCTCTACATTTTTCCTAAGTACTTTTCTTTAGAACTTCATAATTTTTCTCGAGAAACAGAAAACATCATCTCGAGTACAATTGACTCTCCCGAGAAATGCAGTACCGATTTCTGAATTTTTCTCAAGTCCCGACAGAAGTAATTTCAAATATGATTAGCATTTGATTGGTTCACGTGACATGCATTTAATGTGATTATGATCGTTAGACAAGTTCTCTAAAAGATCTTATCATAATCGACCAACCATAACAACAAAAGAAGAAAAATCTAAGTATTCTGAATCGCAATTTTTATTCTAAATCGGGAAACCGCCGTTGTTCATTGTCTTCATCGCCAATCTGTTTTCGATACAAGAGATTCAGAACAAGAGATTCAACAGATCAAGATTTTCTACATCGACAGATCTTTTCCTTGATCGTGCTGAGTCCAAAGTTTTCAGATCCAGAGATTTTGCCTTTGTCTTCTTTGATCTATTTCTGACAGAGCTTCAAAGTTTAAGAAGCAAGAAGGACTGAAGATTCAGATCTGAGATATTACTATTTGTATATTTCTCTGTAAATCATTTTATTCTTGTAGGAGATTCTTTTACGAGTTGTAAGAGCTTTGTTCTCCGAGATTTTTATAGGAAGTTTCTCTTCCGAGTGTAGATCCTGTTTTGGGGGATCGAGTTGTAGGAATCTTGTTCCGAGTTGTAGGATTGTTTTCAATCCGAGAGAATAGTGGAGTAGCCGAGTCTAGTGCGTTGTTAGATTGGTGAGGTGGAAAGTGGATGTATCCAAGGTTAGGGAACCACTATAATTCTTGGTTTCGTCTGTGTATGCTTGTTTAGTTTCTGTGCATTGCTCTTACAATTTTTTATTCCGCAAAAAGACGCATAACTCACCTATTCACCCCCCTCTAGGTGATTTAGGTAGAAAACTTAAACATTTTCAATGTGCTCATGGGTCTGATTCCGATTCCCTGCTTATGAATCTTGAGTATTATCGACGTCTTGTGGGAAAACTGATATACCTAATAGTTACAAGACTTGATATTTCAATTGTTGTTGGAGTGGTTAGCCGATTTATGCATGCTCCTCAGACTTCTCATCTTCAGGCTGTAGAAGACATCCTCAGATATGTAAAGATAGCTCCTGGACAAGGATTGATATATAAGCCATCTTCCTCTCTATCTCTTGTTGCATACTCAGATGCGGACTATGCGCGCTCCATGGATGATCGACGTTCCAGTACAGGTTTCTGTACCTACTTTGGGGGGAATCTTATCACTTGGCATAGCAAGAAACAGTATGTGGTTGCACGCTCTTCTGCTGAAGCTGAGTATCGTGCAATGACAACCATTGTATCTGAAATCACCTGACTTGAGGGCCTACTTATTGATTTGGGGGTCACTTTATCCTCATCAACAACCTTGTTTTGCGATTGTCAGGCTGCAATTCACATTGCGAAGAATCCTGTGTTTCATGAGCGGAACAAACACATTGAAGTTGACTGTCATTTCGTTTGTGAAAATGTTCAATTAAAAAAGTTAGAGATAGAGCATGTTCCTGTGTCAAGGCAAGTTGCCGACATTCTCACCAAGACATTAGCACGGCAAATGTACCATCAGTTCTTATTCAAGCTTGGTGCCTACGTCTTGTAAGCTCCAACTTGCGGGGGAGTGTTAGAGAATACTAGGAAAATGATGTATTGGCCCATTAATATGACCCATGTAGGATTTAGTGTTTAGTCCCACATTGTTTGTATAGCTGAGTCTTCCTCTCCTCTCTCCTATATATTTGTACTTGTAGAGAACAATGAACAAACCTTGTATATAATTCTTCAGGTGTAAAATACAAGAGAGAATACAAATATATAGACGAAGAGAATTAGAAAGAATCCTATATAAAAGATGTGGGACTAAAGGAGAATAGAGAAATTTATCTATAAATGGGCCTTTACATCATTTTTCCCTATATCATCTAACACTCCCCCGCAAGCTGGAGCGTACAAGTCGTAGGCACCAAGCCTGGACAAGAACTGGTAATACAACTTGCGAGACAATGCCTTGGTAAGGATATCAACAACTTGCCCAGAGGCAGGAACATGTTCAAGCTTTAGATCCTTTGATTGAACCTTTTCTCGAACGAAGTGACAATCAACCTCAATTTGTTTAGTCCTCTCATGAAACACAAAATTCTTTGCAATGTGTATTGCAGCTTGACTGTCACAGAACAATGTTGAATGTGAGGATAATTTAACTCCCAAGTCCATTAGAAGACTTTCAAGCCAGGTTATTTCGGATGTAACAGCCGCCATCACACGGTACTCAGCCTCAGCAGACGAGCGAGCAACCACCATCTGCTTCTTACTTCACAATGTGATAAGATTTCCTCCAAAGTATGTACAGAACCCAGTAGTGGAACGTCGATCATCCAACGAGCCCGCATAATTCGCATCCGAGTATGCAATAAGAGAAAGGGAGGAAGATGACTTATACACAAGTCCTTACCAAGGGGAAGTCTTCAGATACGTGAGGATGCGTTCCACTGCCTGAAGGTGAGAGACTCGTGGGGTGTGCATAAACCGGCTAATCACACCGACCACAAATGATATGTCAGGTTTTGTAACTGTTAGGTATATCAGTTTTCCCACAAGACGACTATAGTATTCCGGATTCGGATGTAGAGAATCATTCTCAGATCCCTGAGCACACAACATGTGGTTGACTTCGATCGGGGTTTCCGCAGGTTTGCAACCCGCGAGGCCAGCATCTTGCAGAAGGTCAATGCAATGCTTACGCTGGGATAAGACGAGGCCATCAGTTCATTGTGCTACTTCTAGTTCAAGAAAATAATGAAGATTTCCCAGATCTTTGATTTGAAAGATATAGTTTAAATGTTTCTTCACATGCTGTATCCCAACTGAGTCATCACCAGTGATTAGAATATCGTCCACATAAATCAGAAGTCTTATAGTCTCAGTTGATTGGTGACGAGTGAAGAGAGAGGAATCTGCCAAACTTTGTTTGAAGCCAACCTCACGAACGATCTTGCTGAATTTTCCAAACCACGTTCGTGGAGGCTGTTTGAGACCACAAAATAGACTTGCAATGTAAACATACCCGAGTCTCCCCCGTGATCTCAAACCAGAGCGACTGATGCATGTACACTGTTTCAAGAAGATCGCCATTCAAGAAAACACTCTTGACATCCAGCTGATGGAGGGGCCACTGACGATGAACAACTAAGGAGAGAAGGACCCGAACCGAATTCAATTTTGCGACTGACGAGAAAGTTTCCTCATAATCAAGGCCGTACTGTTGGGTAAAACCCTGGGGCCACAAGTCGAGCCTTTAAGCGATCAACTGTCCCATCTGCGACATGTTTGATAGTAAAGATCCACTTGCAGCTAACACAACTGTGACCAGGAGGAAGAGACACAAGATCCGAAGTGTGATTACCTCACAAAACCGTCATTTCTTCATCCATGACGGCATGACACCGCGGATGCCGGAGGGCTTCCTGCACAGTGTTGGGTATAGAAATAGAGGAGGGATAGAGCAAAGGTAAGAAGAGGCGGAGAGAGCCGATGTAGAGAGACATAATTGGCCATGAGATGTGCTGTCTAGGAGGATGCCAGATCAACAGGCCGTGAGATCACACTGGTAGAGGGAAGCTGCTGCAGGGCATCTGGACGTGGATGACGACGAGCGTACACTTGAATGACAGGAGGTTTGAATGAGACTGGTGTTGGGGGAATCAAAATGATAGGAGATTTGGACTGGTGGTGCATAGGGGTAGGGAGAAGTGGTGGAAGTGGAGACGTTACAGGTACGGTGGGCCGGGGTAGAGGAGGAGGAAGAAGGGGATCAGAAGGACTGATGTGATGTGGTTGGTCTTCATGGAAGGTGACATCAACATACACAACCATCTTGCCAGTGGTAGGATGAAAACAGACATTCCCCTTCTGAGTGCGGGAGTACCCAACAAACATGACCTTGGTAGCCCGAGGGGCTAGCTTGTCAGTGGAAGGACCAAAGTGGTGGACATAACAGGTACACCCAAACACACGAGTTGTGAGAGAGAAGAGAGTCGTAGATGAATAAAGGAGAGTAATGGGTGCCACGAAGTTGAGGACGGATGACGGCATACGATTGATGAGGTGGCAAGCTGCAGAAACTACAAAGTTCCAATAAAGAGGAGGAACCTGCATTTGGATCATGAGAGATCTAGGCACATCAAGGAGTTGACGATTTTTCCGTTCCGCTATGCCATTCTGTTGAGGTGTCTAGGCACACGAAGTCTAATGTATAATACCGAACTCAGCGCAGAGATTGGAGAAGGTGCGACCAATGTACTCTCGAGTATTGTCTGTACGAAGTGTTTTTATACAGGTAGAAAACTGAGTGCGAGTTTCCGTAAGAAACGTACGGAATGCAGTTGTGAGTTTGGTTCAGTCACGAAGTAAATACAAGCAGGTTACTCGCGAGTAATCATCTATAAATGTAACAAAATATCAGTACCTAAAAACACTAGGGACCTTATAAGGCCCCCAGATATCAAAATGAACTAAGAATAAAGGAGCATCGCTCCGAGCACATGAAGAAGGAAAAGATACACGATATTGCTTGCGAAAATATAAGATTAACAAAAAAACTTTTGAAGAGAAGCAGTAGGAAGAGCTTTCTTGAGAATCGGAATAGGAGCATGTCTAAGACGATGATGCCAATCCGTGGTGGAGACAGTGGTGAGAGCAGCGAGAGAAACATCGAGAAGATACAACCCGTTAGACAGTCGCCCTCTACCAAGTATAGTCCGCGTTAGTCGATCCTGCACAACAAATTAAGAACGTGAAAAAACAACGCAACAATCAATATCTTGTGTAAGACGGCTAACAGAAAGGAGATTAAAAAGAGAGCCCAAAACATTAAAAACCGAGGATAAGAAGAGGGAGGGAGTAAGAGGCAGATGAGCAGTGCCAGAAACCGAGATCATGTCATCATTAGCCACAACGATGTTCTTGGGGTAAGTAGTATCTAAATATTGAGGCGGCCGCTGTGGAGAGAGATGATGTGTAGCACCCGAGTACACAATCCAGTGACAGCTGTGTGAGAGGCAAGATATAACTTCATTGAAGATCGAGGCCACGGAGCCAGAGGAGCGACTAACCACTCCTTGAAGCTGTTGTAGTTGAGCATGTAACGCAGCAATATCATCACTAGTTGTGGAGGGAGGTGTGGGAGCGATCGTTGCAGTAAGATGAGGGGGCATGCCATGTTTGCGGTAGCAGATGGACTCCAGATGGCCATCCATGCCGCAGTAAGAGCCCTTAATGAGAGTTCGACCACCTCGACCGCGGCCCCGAGACTGGCGACCACCACGAGCCGGTGGACCACGATTAGATGGAGCGAGAGTGGCCACGAGCTGCTGAAGGAGAGCGGGAGAAGAAGACGGAACATCCAGAGGTGGAGTAACTTTTAGGAGCATTGAGCACACATCCGAGAAGGATGGAGTAATAGCGGATGATAAAACATTAGCGCAAACACTATAAATATTGGAGGGAACACGGACCATCATCATAGCAATTCCCACTGCCTCCTTCTGCTGCCGTTGAGTTACCAAGTCCGTGGTGGGAGGCTGATGCTGGATCCAAGCCTCAACAAGAGTTTTAGCCCACGCAACAAAGGAGGTAATGTCTCTAGTAACTCCAGTGTCAAGGGACTGAAGATCAGTAGAAATGTCAAACAAGTGCTGAAGACTGTCCTTCCCAGAGTAGAGAGAATGAAGATCAGTCCACATAACGTGAGCGGTCTCATGGTACATAGCCATATGATAGGGCTCGGTGTCCAGAGAATTGAGAAGCCAAGATTGAACCCGTCCGTCGTCACGGATCCACTCATCAGTGGGTTCTGTGGGAGGAGTCTTGGTGAGATGATGAATGAAACCTTTAGTTTGTAGCACACGCCGAACGGAGTGTACCAATTCCACAAAGTTTTATTTTCCATGAAGAGAAATAGTGGTAATGCGCAGCTCATCTCGAATCTCAAGAGGAGCAACACGAGGATAGCCTGAGAGAGGAGTAGAATCAGCAGCAGTGGTGGAATCTGAAGCCATATTCCTGAGCGGCTAGGCACAATGACCGGGCGGTTAGAAGCACGTCGCTAGCCGGATAGAACCAGCGGCTTGTAGTGCAGAGAGCGGTGAGGAGACGAAGCTGCGGAGAGAAGAAATAGTCGCAGTGAGTAGAAGTAGCTGCCGCGGGTAGAGAAAGCCGCAGAGAGAAACATGCAACGACTAGAAGAGGTCGCCGGAGGCAGCGACTTGAGGGAGAAAGCCAGTCGCAACAGAGAGAGGCCGAAGCGGAGAGAAGAAGTCGGCAAACTGAGACGGTCAGACCGGTCACCAAACCAGTAAAAACAAACCGCACAGTTAAAAGGTCGCAGACAGCAGCAGATCGATCGGTCAGTAGCACATACCGAGCGGTTTGCAGTAGACCGTAGCCAGAGCAAAGGCTGAGCGGTTAGAAGCAAACCGCAGCGGTAAGGAGAAGACCGCAACAAGAGCAAGACCCAGACGGTCAGCAGCAGACCGCACCGGGTAGAAGAAAAAAAGGAAGGCCGCAGCGGATAGGACCGCAGAGGAGGTTAGAAGAAAACTAACCGAACGGAAGTGGGGTCCACGAGCCAGAGAGAGGAAGGCTATAAAAAAGGGGCGGAGAAGAGGTGGTGGATCCACGGGAGAGAAGAAAGAGGTGGTTAGAGAAGAGAGAAACCACAAAAATGAGCGGTAAGCCGAAAGACCAAGCCGCACGGTCAAAAAGATAAACTGAGCGGTTAGGGAAGAAGAGAGCCGATCGGTTAGAAACAAGCCGGATCGAGTGCCTCTGATACCATGTAGAGAACAATGGGCAAACCTTGTATATACTTCTTCAGGTGTAAAATACAAGAGAGAATTCAAATATATAGGAGAAGAGAAGGAGAAAGAATTCTATACAAAAGATGTGAGACTAAAGAAGAAAAGAGAAATGGGCCTATAAATGTGATTTTACATCATTTTTCCCTATATCATCTAACAGTACTCATTCTTGTATTTTTGTATTTAAGAAGTTTATACAAGGTTTGAACCACTTTTCGACACATGCGTTAAATAATGGTTATATTTGACGATTGAAATTATACTATAATTTTCACAGCATGGCCTTACGTATAATTATAATGGTTTGGTAATTGATGTGGATGTACGAATGGCTGTATGATGATTTACTGTGCAGATTTATGTACTTATTGACAACAGCATTAATCTCCATGTTATTCTTTTTTTCCTTCTGGTTTCACACGTCAAAAGAGTTGTTATAGTGAGACATCATGGTTTCTTTTTTATAATGCTGGAACTCTTAATTCTTTTGGCCTTGTAAATAGCAGACAGGTAAACAACGTCTATGCAAGTACTTATTACCAGTTGGTGTCGGAAGGGGTCCTACTCCCTGTGATAGTAATTATTCAAGGCTACCATATAATTTCTATGACATGAAGATCATTGGAATTGATAATGCCGTGGAAGGACGCATAAATATAACCACCAATTCTGGTCAGGTAATAAGATTTTTTCTTAGTTACTTTCGTATGTGCCATTCTGTTCACTTATTGCTGCTTTCATTAGTGCATGTGAACTGAAATTTTAGGTGCATAATGACCAGTTTTTTTTTCATGTTGTCCATCTATTTTGCCATTTTACCTCTTGCAAATCTTTAGAATATTTTGTTTTTTGTTTTAGGATAATCTAAGATAATGGTTTTGTGATAAAAAAAGGAAAAGAAAAAAAAAGATTGTTGATGCTTCAAATTTAAGATGTTGCAAATGACATTTCAATGGAGATCTGTGATTTTTTGAGATCTTTAGGTCTCCAAATTCTTCACCTTGCATCAACAAGTAAAACTAGATTTTCATTAGGCCACATGCAAACAAGTGGTAAAAAAAGCTCCGCCAAAGAATTTTGAGTATCCTGACTTGATGTTCTTTTGGAGGTACAAAATTTGTGTGTACGTAATTTAGGAAGCACGAATATCGTATCCAAAATGTTTCATCATTGACTAAGATTGCAACATCTGAATTTATAACAATCTAGGAAGCACAGATATCGTATCCACAATGTTTCAAAATCGGGATATTCACGGAAACCTGTCCTTGTGACTCTCACAAACATTTTCTTTTAACTGTAAATTAAATATTTTTTTTTCTAGATACACTCGGATACTCTCAGACAATGTTTTAAATATTGGATATCGGCGACATGTCAGATTGAGTTTTAAATGTTGGAAGTAAGAGACATGTCAGAGATATTTAAAAATATCAGATTTCCATATCATATAAACAAAAAAATTAATTTTATATTTATTAATTATAATATGTTCTGAAAGAAAAAAATAACATTACAAATAAACAAACAATAAGTCATGTATATCCCAAAATAAATTCAAAAAATATCAAAAGTAAAATATTATAAAAAGGACAAATAAATACAATATAAACGATCAGCGCAGTCCGTTCATTTCTTGGGTTATGTTGTATCGACATCTAGTATTTCTGTCGATCCTGACAAGGTCAGGGTGATTCGAGAATGACCGATCCCTACGAACATTCATGAGGCCCGTATATTTCATGGACTTGCCACCTTTTACAGGAGGTTTGTCGGAGCCTTCAGTTCGGTCATGACCCCCATTACGAGCTGTCTTTGTAAGGGTGATTTTGTTTGGACAAAGGCTGCCACTCAAGCTTTTGAAGAGATCAAGGAGAAGCTATCTACTGCTTCCGTTTTAGCCTTCCAGATTTCTCTAAACCTTTTGAGGCTGCTTGTGATGCATCGAGAGTTGGTATCAGCGCAGTCCTTAGTCAGGAAGACCACCCAGTAGCCTACTTTAGTGAGAAGTTGAACGAAGCCCGACAGAAATATTCAAACTATGATCGGGAGTTTTATGCCATTGTGCAGACACTGCGATATTGGTGACATTATCTTTTGCACAAGGAGTTCATTTTATATTCTGACCATCGGCCCCTGAGGTATCTTGATTCTCTGAAAAAATTGGGTCACCGTCACGCCAAGTGGGTGGAGTATATGCAGGAGTTCCACTATGTTCTTAAGCACCGTGCAGGTGTTGAGAACAAACCGACAGACGCATTGAGTCGCCGAGTTAGCATCCTCCACACTATGAGCACCCGAGTAGTGGGATTTGAGCAGCTAGTTCACGCTTACCCAAAGTGCCCTGATTTTGGGGGTATTTACTCCGCATTCTCGAAGGTTTCGCCCGACCGTCAGGAGGGTTATTCGATCTCCGATGTGTATTTATTTATGGGCTCTCGCCTCTGCATTCCTCAGTCGTCCCTCCGAGATTTCCTTATCTGGGAGTTATACGCAGGCGGAGCTGCGAAACACTTTGGAAGAGGTAAGACGATTGCGTTGGTTGAAGACCGTTTCTTTTGGCCCGACCTAAAGAGAGATGTCACCAGAGTAGTGAGGCATTGTAGAGTTTGCCAGACGACAAAGGAGACTCGACATCCCACGTGGCTTTACACTCCTCCCCTATAACATCCGCAATCTGATGCAATTTATTTAATTTGTAGGGTTAAATCGCGATGGATTTTGATCAAGGAAGTGCGTCGTCGAGATATAATGTTAGTATTCCTAAATCGCGTTCGTTAATTAGTGACTTATGTGAGTCGTAAAGTTTGTGTAACACATTTTAATTTAATTGCAAAGCACAACACATTTTAATTTAATTGCAAAGCACAACACATTTTTATTTGTCTTACAGAGTTAATGAGGGTTGATACGTTTAGGTGGGGGTTGCGTATAGTAATTTACACCTCTTTGGGTGGAAATAGGGGTGCCAATAACAATTCCCATATTCTTTTATTCCCCAGCGGTTATTAAAAGCCGCACTATGCCTATTGATTAAAATTCGTAGCCCGTGAATTAAGATCCCGTAACTTATTCTCACGGGAGAAACCGCAGCCGTGCCTTCCGTCTCCCGCAAACGGCGCACAACCCGCCTCCCGCAGCCCTAGCGACGCCTCTCCCCACTCCGTTTCTCAGCGTAAGCCATTCCTCCTTCCTCTACGGGCGCCGGTGAGCGCTCTCCTTCCTTCCATTGTCGTGGGAGAACCGGTTTCAACCCTAACCGGTGGAAATCATGGTTGCAAGAGCAACGTTTTGGTTCCGGTGAGTTAGTTCCTCTTTAGTCTTCTTTCTTCGTGGAAATCCTTCTATTGGAAGTTGATCCTAACATTTTTCGCATTTTCCTCTTGCCTTAATTAGGGATTTGAGTTCTAGATCCACCGCAAATCTGTAGTTGGGCGCATTGAGAGCCTTAGTTCGCTCTCACGTAGAGGTAATACACTATTTTGGTCCTTTTTGTGTTTACCCTAGCTAGTTTAAGTTTTTTTTACTATTAACCCTAAATGGGGAAACGTGTGTAATTTAGGTTGTTTTGGATTATAGATTTTTGGTGGCCTCGGGGCAAGGTTCCGGAAGTCCGCAGAAGTCAGATTTTCGTCGGAAAAGCAAATGTCGCCGTGCTGAGTGTACGAGCGCCGCACCACCACTGTAAGGAATTTTAACTCTTTTTAGTTAGACGTATCAATGAATTATTTTTATGTACACATGTGTAAATTTTGTACATGTACTATAACGATGTAAAGAAAGGTGCGACAGTAGGAAAACTGTCGCGAAGTAGTTGAAGGATAACACTCTTTTCCAAGACCCGAATAGTCAGGTCATGTAAGCAACGTTAGGCACAAGATCTTTTGTCTAAGTTAGGGCGTGAATGTCCCTTCTAGTCGACCACAAGAAAAGTAAGGGTCGCTCAGTAGTACACCAAAAACACGATGTCCCAAGCAGAGTAGCATTAGACCGAAAAAAGGGTCAGTAAGCATGCATAAGTCTCTTCGTGCTAGGTAGAGGCACACTACCTGTCTCATAAAGCATATGGAATCCTATGAGTAGTAAAGTCTTGCGAGTTGACTCCCCTTTGAGGCAGTTAGTAGATTCGAGATCGTGTCCGCGCGCCAGGAAAACAATTGAGCTCGTCAGATGGCCCCGGGTCGTCAGACTTCAGTTGCGCGTTAGGAGCTACTCTGCCTGGAGTCTTTTAAGTAGAAGTACAAAATAGAAGCCACCTAGAACTCAAGCATAGAACTGACGTGAGACGGCGCACTAGTTAGTGATCACCGGGGCATGGGTAAATATAATGAAAGTTCATGAATGTAGAACGAGTAAGTTTGTTGACTAGGAAGCATTGCAAACGCATGCATATCTTCTAGCATAAAGATTTTAATGAACAAAACTATTTTTCAAAGAGCATGCATTCATCATTTAAGAAAAATTTTTAGTGTCATTAGAAGAAGTTATTTTTCTTACTCTGATCCCTCGTGGACAATGTTTTACAGGTGACCCAAGTGGGAAGCTACGATATGATGAGCGTCCTTGTGGTGTCAGTTTGTAGATGTTTCCCTTTTCAGTTTTCTTTCATTCAGTAGACATTTGTAACCTTGGATATTGTATTTGGTTAATGTTTAAAATATCATGTATCAGACTTATTATGTTACTTCAGATTTACAATTCTTTCATCTTATTTCATGTTTAGCGGCTCTGTGAATTCAGTATACAAGTATGTGGTTACCCTTAGTTTTCCTTCATAGCTTCCGTTGAAAGTTTAAATTTTTTTAGTAGTTTCTCTTTATATCTGCTGTGTGCTAGTTTTGATACTGTTTCCTAATTTTCTTTATATCGCTGACCCGGCCGGACTACGGATTATTGTAAAACTGGGAAGTGGTATTACAAATTGATATCAGAGGGAGGTTTAGGATCCCTGGACCCAAGAAATATTCACAGAGCCATAAGAGTGTGTAAGAGTAAATACTTGTTAGTAGAGTATTTAAGTTGCGTCTAAGCCCTAGTTTTTCGCAAGGGTGTGAAATTAATTGCTAAGCCAAATTTCCCAGATACATGATAAATAATCATATTTCTATTTTTGTTCCATCAGGCAACATGAGTAAGTGAACCGGGTGAATCTTCACGTCAGGATCCTGTTCCTAACGCTGCCATGGGAGATGCTGATGTGCCACAGGTGACACTAGTTCCAGCAGCTCTAGAGGCCACTGACATAGCATCTCAGATTGCCAAGGCGGTCACTGTTGCCTTGATGGAGTTTCAGAGAGGACTGGATGCAGGGTTTCCAGCTCCAGTGCAAGTACTAGCCCCTGCACCAGCTCCTGCACCAGCACCGGTGGAGATGACCCTGGAGCGTTATTTGAGCAACTTTAGAGAGCTTCAACCGTCAAACTACAGCGGGGATGAAACCTCGATGGACACTGGCGACTGGATTGCAAACACCAGAGATCTGTTGAACGTTATGAAGTGCCCGAAGAACAAGAAGGTTTCTCTGACAGTTTTCCTTCTCCGGGGTGAGGCAAAGGTCTGGTGGAACAAGTACCAGACAGATGACCCTGCATGTAAATCGTCATGAAAATTTTCTCTTATTTTAGAAAGTAATACGTTCATTATAAATGGTATGACCTTGCTTGTTGGATAGGTCGTACGTCGGATATGTTTACGTGAGGCGAGTTTTCTAGAGCCCTTGCTAATTGGTTCGTGCCTTCTTCCGCACGACGAGGTCTCTAGGAGAATTAGACACTACCAGGGGGACAAGACCGTTACTGAGTACGTGCGAGAGCTTGCCCATCTGGCTCGTTATGCAGGTGTGATGCAGGGAGATCAGGCTGAGAAGTGTAGCCGCTTTGTGGATGGCTTGCGTGACTCGTTGAGGCAGCCGTTGATGACCATGGTCAACGCAGACTACAGGAGCTGAGTGGATACGAGTCGCAGGTTGGAGGCTGATCAGCAGAAGGTACAAAAGCGAAATAGTTTTCGCACGAAGCGGCCTCAGGATTCGCATCAGCCGCAGCAGAGTAGGAATGACTAAGGGAACAACTGGAATAAGAAGCAGAAGCCCGATGCTAAGAAGAGTGATCAGTCTGGAGACAGAAGCAAGGACTACCCCCCTTGTCCTAGGTGCCAGTGTCGTCATCCAGGAGAGTGTTTGGCCAATGCTGGCGTGTGCTACAAGTGGCGACAGCCTGGACACATAGCTTGCTACTGTCAGGAAGTTGGTGCTAATTAGGTAAACCGAAGCCTAGTTGTATGCACTTTTTTTTATTATTTTTGTTATAGTAGATAACAAATGTAACTCGTTTCCTACAGTCAAAGTTCGAGGTTGGTGGCCCAAGCAGTGTAGACAAGGACAAAACATTGATGATTTTTGACGGGAGGCGACAACAGTGTCGAGATGTAGAGCAGCCCAGAGCGTATGAGCTTGGCCAACAGGAGATAAATGATCAGGAAGGTGTAGTGACATGTAAGTGTTTAACTTACTAATAAATTTTATTTAATCCTCCGTAGTGACACTCACATCATCTTTTGTAAATCATTCATGTAGGCATCCTTATGATTCGTAATGTACTCTCCAAGATTCTGTTCGATACGGGCGCCTCACACTCATTCATCGCAGAATCTCTAAGTGCGTAGGCTGAATTTAGAAGTCTTTCCAGAGACAGTACCACTGGAAGTCATGCTGCCGAATGGATCCCTTCTGCAGACCAGAGATAAGTGCAGGGTACCAGTGCAGTTTGGTGATCCTATAGCCAAATCACCAAAAACTGGAGATCTCCTTCCTCCCAAAAACCCGATACCAGCTTTTCCGCCCGCTCCCGTGAAATTTTATTTCCGACCCGCGCTTCCGCCCGTCGCCGGCGACAAAGTCGCCGTCGACCTGACCGGTGCCCACCGGCGAGTTCACCGGGCCCCGACGAACTCGCCGGGGGGCACCGGTCAGGCCGGAGGCGGCGGGCGGAAGCGCGGGTCGGAAAACAGGTTTTTTATTTTTTTCTATTTTTAAATTTAAGAATTAATTAAATATATTATATTGCTTTAATATTTAATAAAATTATGAAAAAAATCAAAAAATTAAATTTTCAAATATTTAATATTTTGAATAAGTGTCGGGGGGGGGGGGGGCGGCGAAGCCATCCGTTACCGGTAGTTGGTTTGCAGGCGAAGCCCGTAATGCCGCATCGAGAAAAGGCGAAGCATGCGACGCCCATAGCAACGCATCGAGAACGAGCGAAGTTCGCTTGGTTACGGGCGAAGCCCGTAGAGACGCATCAAAAACGGACATAACAAGCCCGCGAAGCTCGCTTTGTTGCGGTCGTAGCCCGCAGCTATGCCCGCAGCGACGCATCGAGAACGGGCGAAGCCCGTTCGAAGATGCTAGTGTATATATATATACATATATATACACACACTCACATATATATATATTCATATATATATATATATATGCATTTATGGATGTATATATATATTTATGTATACATATATACACATACATTTATATGTATGTATATTTAGTTGTATACATACATATATATGTATGTATACACAATATATATATATATATATATATATATATATATATATATATATATATATATATATATATACTAGCATTTTCGCTGCGGGCTCCGCCCGTTCTCGATTCGTCGCTGCGGGCTTCGCCCGTTCTCGATTCGTCGCTGCGGGCATTGTTTTAAATGTCCTCTGACATGTCCGACATGTCTCCCGACATGTCGTTTTTTTAGAGGAAAACGATATGTTTTTCTCAAAATAATAGATTATGTCATTTTGTAAAATATCGGCCGATATGTCCGATCTTTTCCGATATATCAGCCGACACGACTTTTAAATATATCCCACGCTATTTTATTTTATGTTATATTTGCAGACAAATATCATATATTTAAATCACATATGGATACTATATTATGTATATTTAAATCGATTAAACTTATTATTTCAATTTTTGACGTTTTATTCTTACAATCAAATTTGTATAATTGTTTCACAAATTTTAAATTTCATATTATAAAAAGTACGAAAATATTTAATACATTTATTAGGTGATTTTTTCATATTTTTAATATAAATTTATAAGTTTGAAAAAACTTATAATAAATTAAGTATTTTTAACTTTTAAATTTTTTTAATTTGCAATAAACTTATTTTTATCAAAATAAAATTAGTGTATAGTATTAAATATATTTTACAATGTATCATTTTGTATTTGTTAATAATATTTTTTCTTACATACTATTTAAATTTATTTCATAATATAAATGACTCATTTTTTATCTATTTGTTATATTATTTTTCTATTTTTATAACATATAATTATAGTTAGTATACATTAAATAAAACTTTTATTTATAATATATGAAAATCCGATTTTTTAAAATATCCCCGACATGTCTCCGACTTCCGACATCCGACATTTAAAAACACAATCTGATATGTGTCTGACATCCGATATTTAAAATTTTGGCTGCGGGCTCCGCCCGTTCTCGATTCGTCGCTGTGGGCTCCGCCCGTTCTCGATTCGTCGCTGCGGGCTTCGCCCGCAACCTAACGGTGAACATGAGGTTGTTTATCCTCTAATATCATGGGGGAAACATTGGTCGTGAGTGGCAATATTGTTTGTGGGAGACGACATTGTTTGTGGGCGGCGACATTGGTCGTGGGCGGCGACATTGGTCGTAGGCGGCAACATTAGTTGTTGGCGGTAACATTGGTCGTGGTCGTGGACAGACACGGGGCTCCGACCCTATCCAAGGCGACATATATCATGGGCAATCGCCGTGTTGGCTCCCCATGGAGAGGAAGGCCTAGGGTTGAAATGTCAAGCGTGCACGTAGAATGAATTCTAGTGTATATATTTTGTGCGTGTGCTTGATGGAAGTTTAGATGGACAGTTAGGATTTAGTTGGCGTCTTATATACCTAGTCAAATTCTCAAAGATGATATTTCTTTTTAATAAAGTATAGAAGTTTAGATATACACACGCGCGCGAGTTATAGACACGCACCTTCGCTCATATCCCCAGCCTCTCCGTGACAGCATGGCTGAGTGAATAGATGTGAGGCTACTGGGAAGAATTCAATTCCTTGTAGAATTTACGGCCTTGAATTAAAAACCTGAAGTGATAAGCACTTTATGAAAGAAGGGTTGTTTGGTCTTGTTTCAAAAATAGAAATGATCGGACCCCTGTTAACTAAAACTATGAAGTCATTCCAAAATCATTCTCACCTAATGAAACCAAACTAAATTGATTTGGACATGATGTAGTCCCCAAATGAATTATTTAATTTCATTTTTCTACTTTTAGTTTGATTAATCATTCTCACCAAATAAAACCAAAACAGAATGCATAAAGGAATAATATGAGTGCATAGAGAAATATATTAGTCTTTGTTAGAGAAGCCCATTTGACAAATGCCCATTATGTATTTTTTATTGTTATTTCTCTCTTCTCTTTAGTCACACATCATGTATAGGACCTTCTCTCTTTCTCCATCCTATAAATATGTACTCATTCTTTGTATTTGATACAAGTGAACATATATACAAGGTTCAGTTTTCCTTCTCTACATGGTATCAGAGGGAGGTTCGGCCTCTTGCGGACTCCCATTTTCTGTCCGCCTCTGTTGATCTCCTGCGGCCTGCTTGTCTACCCGCTTTCTCTTCAGTGGCCTGCTCTTCAGCGGCCCGTTCTTCCTTCTCACTCTTTTCAGCGGCCTGCTCTTCTGCATCCGCTTTCTCTTCCTCATGTGGTTCCACCCCCCCTCCTTAGGCTTCTTATAGCCATTTCTCTTCCTGTACCGTGGGGCCCACGTCTCCCTACAGTTCTCTTTCAGTCCGTTGTATTCTCTGCAGTCCGCTGCCTCTCTGCAGTCTGCTGCGACCTCCTGCTCTTCTCCCTGCGAACTCTCTTCCAGTCCGCTGCGACCTCCTACAGTCCGTTTTCTTCCCTCCCCTACTTGCGAGCTTCTACCCGTCCATACTGCGCTCTCTTCTCGCGGCCTCTTCTGTTTCTCCTACAGCGGGCTGTTCATATCCGCTGCGGGCTCCCTGCTCGCGGACTGTTCACGGTCGCTACGTTTTTTTATTTGGCGGACTGCTCCAGCTCTCCGCGGCCTGTTTCAGCTCGCCGCGATCTGCCTCTTGTCTTACTCGCGGGATCTTCTTGTCCGCTGCGCTCTGCTATCCGCTGCCTTGTCATTGGAGTCCTACTCGCGACCTCTTACTCGCCGCGACCTGTTCCTGCTCGCCGCGATCTGCCTTCTCTATCCGCTTGAGTCTTTTTACTCGTGGTTTCTTCTCCCTGTCCGCTCACCTTCCTCTTGCGGCCTCCTTTTGCACTGACCGCTGCTGTGCTCAGCCAGACCGTGCAGACTGTTGGCTTCCCGCATTTAGGTCGTGGTCTTCTTCTTCCCTCCCTGCGGTGCGTGGTTTCCAGCTCTTCTCGCTGAGCTCTCCTCTTTCCTGTCCGCACGACTTGTCTCTGTCTACTACGGGCTTCTCTTCCTGTCCGCTGCCTTCTCCTTCTGCCGGGCTCTGCCTTTGTTCGCGGCCTCCTCCTGCCGCTTGTGTCTTCACATCGTGACCGCCTCCGCTCTAGTCGCGCGGTCTCCTCTGTTGACGGTCTGTTCTCCTAGCCGCTGCTCGTCTTCATGGCCTCTTCTGCTGACTCTACCGGAACGACGGTTCCTCCTGCAGACCGCCCGACCTCTACTCCGAAAGTACGTGATGAGCTCTGTATTACTACTATATCTCTGACAGTTAAGAAGAATTTTGTGGAATGGGCGCACTCTGTTCGCCGAGTCCTGCAATCGAAGGGGTTTCTTCATCACTTGACCCAGGCCGTTACCGGTACTCCTACTGACGATTGGTTACACAACGATGGTCGTGTGCAGACATGGATCCTTAATTCTCTTGATGACGAGTTTTATCGCCTGACCATGTACTACGAGACGGCCAAGGGCATGTGGGACGAGCTTTATACCCGCTACTCTGGCAAGGATAGTCTCCACCATTTGTATGACATTATCACGACACTTCAGGCCCTTGATAGTGGTCGCGCGACCGATCTGACCTCCTGTGTTACCCAGGCTCGATCTCTGGTCGAAGCTTGGATCCAACATCAGCCTCCTACTATGGACCTTGCAGCCCAACGTTCCCAGAAGGAAGCTGTTGGTATCGCCATAATGATGGCTCGGTTCCCACATCACCTTCACATTGTACGAGCTCAAGTCCTCTCCTCTACTGTCACCCCGTCCCCGGATGCGTGCTCGATGCTTCTCAAGGTCTCCCCGCCTTCGGATTTGTCTGGACCTTCTCCGGCCCTTGTCCAGCAGGCCCATGCACCTTTACTGTCTATACTTTCTTCAGCTCGTAGGTGCAGTTCTGATTCTCGGGGACGTGGTCGGGGTGGCCGGCCTCGACCTAAGTGCTCTTTCTACGGCCTTGACATCTTGAAGCCACATGCTATCGCAAGCATGGTCATCCTCCTCGTCCGCAGGCCTCTGTTGCTGCCACCGTCTCCTCTCCCACTCGTACTGACCTCGACGAGGTTTGCCTTCAGCTCCAACATCTTCATGGCCTGCTCAGCCGCCCGCCGGCCTCAGTTGTCTCCGCTGCCTCCATCTCTAATGAAGGTATCTCCTTCCTCTCCACTGGCCCGCGATGGATCCTCGAGTCTGGTGCCACTCATCACACCACCTCTGTTCGCCCGCCTCAGTACTTGTCTTCTCCTCACCCGAAGTACATTACTGTTGCCAATGTGGCAGCTGTCCCTGTCTCTGGCTGTGCTGATATTCCGCTCGCCTCCTCCCTCCTCTTGCGCTCGACTCTTCATGTTCCGGGCTATTCTTTCAATTTACTTTCTGTTGGTCGCGTTACTACTGATTTAAATTGCTTTGTGACATTTACTTCTTCTTTTCTGATACAGGATCAGCAGACGCGGACTATCATTGGTAGGGGGCGACTGCAGAACGGGCTCTACCTTCTTGATAACTCTCCTACTCTCCTCGCATCTGTCTCCTCTTCGGATTGGCAATGACGTCTTGGTCATTCTCCTCTTCCCGTCCTCCAGAAGGCTCTCCCGGATATATCTCTTCTGGCTTTTCAGTGTGAAACCTGTATTTTTGGCAAGCAACCACATTCCTCTTTTCCTTCTCATTGTACTCGGAGCTCTGCTCCTTGTTTTAGTACACCCCGATATATGGGGTCCGTACAAGATTACTAGTATCTCTGGCTACCGTTATTTTCTTACATTTATCGACGATTATTCTCGCATGACTTGGTTGTATCTATTTCGTGATCGTTTCTAGCTTCCCCACATATTTAGGGTCTTCATTCTCGAGACTCGCACTCAATTTTCTGCGCCCATTCAAACTATTCACACTGATAATGCGCGCGAGTACACTGACCATGACTTCGCGACCCTTTGCTTCGAGTTTGAGGTTATTCACCAAACGTCTTGTGCATATACCCCACAACAGAATGGTTTCGCCGAACGCAAAAATCGTCATCTCCTTGATGTGACTCGCTCTCCTATGCTTCAAATTCGGGTTCCCAAACCATCCTGGAACTTTGCGCTCTTCACGGCCTGTTTCCTTATCAACCGACTACCGTCCTCCGTCCTCCAGAATGCTACTCCCTTCAACCTCCTATTTCCCTCCACTCCGGCCTTCTCTCTTACTCCCCTCATTTTTGGGTGTACATGCTACGTTCACCACCTCGGACCATCTACCGACAAGTTGGATCCCGTGCGGCCAAATATATCTTTGTGGGCTACTCACGCACTTAAAAGAGCTATGTGTGCTATTCGCCCACTGCCCGCAAGGTGACCGTTTCTGCGGATGTCACTTTCCGGGAAGATCTTCCCTTCTTCTCTGCTCTGGATCTTGCTCCTCTTTCGGTGCCCGTTGTGCGCCCTGTCATCTCTGTTCCCCGGTCTCCACCTCCCCTTCCTGCCCAGCCTATGGCCCTTCCCCAGCCACCTGTCATCCAGGTCTATTCTCGTCGCTCTCCTCGTCCCGTTGGCACACTGCAGCCGGCTTCGACCTCTGACGCTCCACAGTCTGCTGCTCCGGCTCCAGCCTCCACCGCTCATCCTATGGCGAATTATGTATCTTTTCATCGCCTTTCACCGCCGCTTCTTCACTTTGCCACATCATTATCCTCTGTTTCTGTCCCAAACTCTGTGCAGGAGGCGCTTCAGCATCCAGGTTGGCGGGCTGCCATGGACGAGGAAATGACGGCCCTTTGGGCCAACCAGACCTGTGTCCTTGTTCCTTTTCCTCTCGGTCAGCAACCTGTTGGGTGTAAATGAGTTTTCGTCATCAAACATGCTCCTGATGGCACTGTTGACCATCTGAAGGCCCGCCTGGTGGCCCGTGGCTTCACTCAGCATCAGGACCTTGATTATGAGGAAACCTTCTCTCCGGTGGCCAAACTCAACACCGTTCGTGTCCTACTTTCCGTGGCTGTGCATCGGCACTGACCCCTTCATCGACTGGATATCAAGAATGCGTTCTTGAATGACGATGTTCAGGAAAACGTATACATGCGCCAACCGCCCGGGTTTGAGACCACGGGGGAGTCTTGGGTGTGTCTTCTGAAGAAATCCATCTATGGTCTCAAACAATCCCCTCGGGCGTGCTTTGACAAGTTCAGCAAGGTTGTTCGGGACATGTGCTTCACTCGCAGTTCCACAGACTTCTCCTTATTCACTCGACATCGGGCAACATGAACGATCCTTCTGCTGGTTTATGTTGATGACATCCTGCTCACTGAGGATGATTCAAAGGGGATTCACGCGGTCAAACAAATTCTTAACACTGTGTTTCAAACTAAAGACCCGGGGAATCTTCGCCACTTCCTCGGTCTTGAGGTCGCATGACGTCCGGATGGGCTTTTTCTCTCCTAACGGTAGTATTGTCTTGATCTCCTCAAAGACGCTGGCCAGTCTGGTTGCAAACCAACTACTACTCCGATGGAGACAAATCACAAGCTGTGTGCTCATGCCTCTGATGATGATCTGCTCCTCCAGAACCCGTAATACTATCGACGCCTTGTGGGAAAATTGGTCTACCTAACGGTCACGAAGCCTGATATATCGTTCGCTGTTGGGATTGTCAGTCGGTTCATGCATGCTCCCCGGGTTTCTCATCTCCAGGCGGTTGAACGAATTCTCCGATATCTTAAGGCAGCTTCAGGTCAAGGGCTGGTTTACAAACTCTCCTACTCTACTCCAGCATTAGTTGCATATTCTGATGCCGATTATGCTGGCTCCCTGGACGATCGACAGTCAACCAGTGGGTTCTGTACATATTTTGGCGGTCATCTCATTACATGAAAAAGTAAGAAACAAGTCGTGGTTGCTCAATCCTCCGCGGAAGCTGAATACCGATCGATGACATCGGTTGTCTCAGAACTCACATGGCTCGAAAGCCTCCTTGCTGACCTGGGGGTAAAACTTGCTTCATCTGCTGTTCTATTTTGTGACAGTCAAGCGGCCATACACATTGCAAAGAATCCGGTATTTCACGAGCGCACAAAACATATCGAGGTAAACTGTCATTTTATTCGGGAGAAAGTTCAAATGAAGAAACTTGAATTAAAGCATGTTTCGAGCACTGATCATGTTGCTCATATTCTCACAAAGGCTTTATCAAGTACCTTATTTTGTCAGTGTTTGTCCAAGCTGGGTGCATATGACTTGTACGCTCCAGCTTGCGGGGGAGTGTCAGAGAAGCCCATTTGACAAAGGCCCATTATGTATTTTTTATTGTTATTTCTCTCTTCTCTTTAGTCCCACATCATGTATAAGACCTTCTCTCTTTCTCCATCCTATAAATATGTACTCATTATTTGTATTTGATACAAGTGAACATATATACAAGGTTCGGTTTTCCTTCTCTACAGTCTTCAACTTGATGCCTATATCTACAATTCATTAACTGCTCTCACTACGTACGAATGCCTAAAATTACTCTTCAGATACAACTATAGTTCAACAAGCATTATAGGAAATATAACAGGCAAGCTTTAGGAGGCTGCAACCCAGAAAATCTCGCATCGAAAAGAAGAAATCCAAGGAGAAAGAAAATTGCAGCAGCCTAAATCAAGAAGGCGGTCAATCGTAAGCCAGGGAAACATCTTCATACCTTTCCTGTCATCGGTGGGAAAGTTGAGCCAACGATGCCTCTCGTGGTTCTTTTCCTTCTACGCGAAGACAATACTTCAACCTGAAGTTGATCGGAAAGCATTAAGCATTAACTAAACTTATTACGGGCAATCTGTGATATTTTCATTAAAAGCTATTGAACTATTAGTGAATAGGACTCACCGGGTATAGCAGAACAAGGCTCACTTTCTTAATAACTAAACTTATTACAACAGGTAGGAATAAAACATATGGCATGAGAGAGATTCATTTGATCGTACATGTATGAGAAAAGCAAATCCCGAAGACATCATATAAATTTTTTATGCCAATCTCCACATGGCAGGTATAGTGTTGATGAATTTATTAATCCCACTATTAATACATATTTATAACTATATTATATCTTGCACTAAATGTGGTGTGAAATTGTGTCAACATGAATTCATGTAGAAATTATAGTGAAGTAGATAGAGAAATCAAATTTGTAATATGAACAAAAAATGATACGTAGAGTTAAAGCTAGAGGCAATTCAATACAAAATAAATAAATAAATGCATGTATAGGCAAATTTTCTAAATTGAAGAGTGAACTGCTGCTGTATGGTGTAAACTCACTACATAATAATTTGAAGCATAATAAAAGTATGAAAGTGCTTAAAATCGATACTGGTGTTAGACTAAAATTGAACATCACATGTAAAAAAGTCAAAAAACTAAGATGTAAATCGACATTGGTGTATCAACAATCAAGAAAACTCTGTTAATATCAAGATTGAATTGGTTAACCAATTACACAGATAAGAGTTTTTTTTTTACTTTCAGCTAATTATGGGATAGTTCAGAAGAATCAAAAAATTGATAAGTTTGCTGATAGTTTTGGACATGAAATTAATGACAAATAATATTCTCCAATTCAATTTATTCAAATCTGCATCTAATAACAAATATATGTGGACATGTAAGAATCAGGATTACGTTAATGGACATGTACGAATTGTTAACAATGTTGTCCTAGAATACCGAATTTTATACAATCATAGTATTGCTATCCAATCAATCAAGAGGAAGAAAAATTAAGCTTACTTATTTTGGGGGAGAAGAAGGTATGCCTCCAGGTCACGTAGAAATGTAACGATGTGTATCTCTGTTGAAAGAGAAGGGGAGAAGAAGGTGAATAGGGGTTTGGAGAGAGATCTAAAAGGGGAGGGAGAGACACGATACCTTCGATGTGCTGAAGCAGGTGGAGAGATAGTGGCTCGAAGAAACCTCAAGCGGGAGTAGATGTTTATTTGGGGGAGATCCGCGATGCAGAGAAGTGGCACTGAATTTCTTTTTCTGTAAAAAATGGGGATACCGTTCTGATGAGGGTTGCCGATCTGGAAAAATGGCAGAAGACGAGAAGAAGGTAATGCTTCGCTGCTTTGAGGATTGCCGATCCGGATGAGGGTTGCCGACAGAGGATCGTCGGGATGAAGGCATGGTGAGCTGCGGTGGATTCTGGTGATGGCGGTGGCTTCTAGTGAGGGCGACGACGACAACTCCTGGCGGGGGACCGACAAAATGTTAAGCGCGCGAGGATCTGAGAGAAACAACAGTGATGGATGTTTGCCTGGGTTCGAGAGATCCGCATGGAGAGAAGCAGGAGATCGGGCAAAGCCGTCATGACCTAGAGGAGAAGATGTGCGGGAAGGGCGACCACTTCTTTCTATCGGGGTTAGAGAGACGGGAAAGCTGGATATATCCGAGAGCATTAGATCCAACAGCTCAAAATCAATATATTGGAAATCCAATGGCTGAAAACCAAAGTGTGGTGTGCCTCCAAATATCTATATTGGTTTATATAATATATATATATACATACATGTATATAGCACTGTGCTGACAATTACTGCAGAATATTTTACTACCCCCCTTGAGCATATTGTATATTGCACTGCTCAGGAGGAGAGGCAGAACCATGTAGCAAATACGTATAGTATTGTTTACCATCACCATCGGTTACCACCCTAGGTGTTCCAGGAGCTACGACGTGAACTTGATGGGGGGATCAAAGATTTACAAAAGATTGTTGATACCTTTAGCAACATCATCAGTCCTATAGTTTGCTCAGTAGGTTACTAGGTTTATAGATTTACAGTATTTTGTACATTAGTATTTATCTGACTTAACATGTTTACTTGTGTATCCCCGAACTTTCTATAAGTTGTTGTATTTGGACTGTATGTCCATTGTGTCGTTGTGGTTGCTTTCTGTCTTGTTTTATTACTCGTATGTTTTTGTGATCTACTACATGGTTTTGTCTTCCACTAGTACATATTCCGCTAGTACATCTCCCTCTGCTTATAGCATACTCAATATGTGGTGTGATGGTTATTCTCTTAACACCATCGTCGGTTCACAGCGTTAGGAGAGAATGATGGGAGATGGTTGAGACGTTCATACCTCTACTCTTCCGTTACTCCCTTCTTTATTGTGGATTGGCGGTGGTGTGCGATAAGATCCCCTTGTCATATCTAATAATTTCTAGGTGGGGGGTGGGGGGCATACACCTAGGATGGTGATAAGGACCTCACAAAGCTTTCTTCTTCAGTGAGATCCTTGAGGTCAATTGAGTGTTTTTTGTTGCATGAGGTCGGTTGATGCGAGTATTCACTCCACGAGTTTTGCTTCTCGAAGGCTGGAGGAGGACTTTAGTCTCCCAATCCTTCTCCTTATGATCTGCATCACAGATCTCGCCTAGTTAGGTATGTTGATCAATGGGGACCAACTGTTACACCAAATATGACTCAATTAACAAAAATACTTATCCCTCTTGTGTTTCTTGTCCTTCTCACATTTGTCCTTGATCTTCAGAGAAACACCCATGTGATAAAAGAATGCCCCTACTGAATTTGGCGTACTTGGAGGATTCATCTCCTCATGATTAAAAATATTGGTCGAAGAACAATGCCGACATACCATATTTATATAGACCAGTTCACCTTGCTGAAGTTAGGGTCTCATAGTTTTTTCGACATCTGGCCAAACTTTAAAAATGTAGGGATCATGTATGACCCGTATTCTGCGAGATCCAGAAGGTGTCAAGTGGAGAGCACCCATACATTGGAAAACATTGCTGGGCCTTGACAAGTTTCTTCAGAGAACCTTGCCAGGACCGTGCAGACGTCCATCATACAATTTCTGACAGTTAGATATAAGGTGACCCAAGGTCCTACATGACTTTGACAATGATCTCGCAAGGACCTCGCGCGGGGGTGAGGCCCACCTTTTGATTATGGGGTATCCCGCTACATTTTTCTATAAATGTGATCTATTGTAATGGGAGGAGTGCAGTTTGCCCACATCGAGAGGAGGCCATTTGAAAATTTGGTGACCTCGCCTATCTTTTCCGGAGCACACACAACACTTGGTTCTGATGGGTGAGCCCCTTTACACTTATGGGTGCGGTTAGAATTCTACACTGTAACAGATCACCTCACTTCTCTTTTTTCTCGTCTCTCACTGTCGGCGATCTCTTGCGATCTAGTAGACCTTCGACTGTCACAGTCCGAACTTCTAGCTGGCTGAGATCTTGGCTCCGAATAAATAGTTCCAGAATTCTTTTGTTGCTTCAACCTCCATCTTACTGTTGTTTTTTTTAAAGCATTGATTACGAGCTGTAATTTAATTTTCATTATCTTGGGCTCTTAACCATTTTTATATTTATCTATTGTTGTGCAGATAACCTTTGTGTGAACATTTTGTAATGCAGATATTCAGATGCACATTATGTAGACGCCCCTCTTCATCTCTCACAGATGATTGCATAATGGTGATGGCTGAAGGATTGCATTTTTCTTTATACAATCATTTTTTAAGTCTTTTCTGGGGAGGAGTTCATTCCACAAACGTTCAAAATAATGATTCAAGTGTTGACTCTGAATGGGAATCATTTTTAACTACAGTGCAGAAAATCAGTGATCAGTATCAGTGTAGTCCTTTCTCTGCAGTGCCTACCAATTCATGGGATTTTCTGATTAGTAGCAAATTTCATGCTAGTTATGGTAAGCAAGCTGCAAACTCTTGTATCTCCCTGGTGACTGAGTTGAGTTCTAGAGATCCTAGTCGCTCTGCTGTTCACGCACATGATGAGGAAAACGAAGAATTGTTTTATTATACACAGCTTATGTCGGAAATGCTAGATTCATTGCATGCCCTTTATGAAAACTTGAAGCTCAATACTCTTCGCAAGCAGTAAGGAACTATTTCTCAGAGTTCATGAGATTATATCTTTTCAAAGCTAGTTTAATTTCTGTTGTTTTAAGTTTTGTTAAACTTCTCCCTCTTTCTTGCAACTATGCGTTTGATATTTTTTATTCATCACTTTGTCTTGCTGCTCTCCAAGTTGCATGTTGTCTTCCAGGTATTTATTAGTTGTAAAATTTTGTGGATCGTTCCTACTTTTGATGCTTTAGATGCATCCGTGCTAACTTTTTTGCATGCCTACATGTTTATGTTTTACTTACCTGTTTGTTAAAGATCCCTTTCTTGTTTTTCCGAGAAAAAATTATAGATAATATTATATATTAAGAGCTTAAGTATAGTCAGCAGTTTCTTATTGCATTTCTTTTAGTGATTGAATATCTGAACTTTGCAATTAATGCTCACCTAGTTAACAGTTTTTCCTTTGTATGCCGTGGAAGTCTCCATCTGTCCACTGCAAGTCTGTCTGTGGTTCGTTCAAAGAAGCTAGTTAGCATAGTTATTATACTAGATTTTACAAGTAGCTGTGTTGCCAAATGTTCCCTTTAGAAGTGTTCTCTTGTTTCTCCATCCTTCTAGAACTCAATTTGTTTGAACTGTCCGCAATAACACGCGCTTCTGCCGATAACCATGCACAATGCTCTATCAAGGAGCTATCCAACATTGCCACTAGGGCCGAAATAAACATTGAATATATACTTTCACACCCGACTCCTATAACTGATATGATTATGATTTTGTGATACGGTTTGTTAGAACATTAGATAGCCCATGTATAAATGGCCATTGGGCCCTCTCTCTTAGGTTTCCTTGGTCCCACATTGATATTTTAATTTGTGCTCAGTCTCCCTTGTTATATATAAAGGAGCCCCTTGTACATGTAATATTCTTAGATTGAGAATAATATTATTTTGAATATTTAATTATTCTCCTCTATATAAAGGAGCTCCCACTCCTGCAAAATGCTTGACCTCTTCTCAGGCGACCTCCTCGCCGATGATGCCACATCCTCCCGATCATCAAATGCCTAGCCGCACTCACAACTACTATCTCTATTCGCCTATTCGCTTATCTCGCCAAAGACGCCTGCTCCCCTTCTTGCGACCCGCTTACCAAAGTCCAAAGTCGCCTGCCTGCTCACGCAATCTACTCGCCGAGTTGTTCATGGCCGGTTCTTTGTTGTTGTTCACACTATTCACTACTTTAGCAGCTTGACCTAGTCGCCCGTCTGCTTGGTTGTTTCATCCGTGTTGGCTATCCGTCAAAATCACTAGATTGCCTGTTCGCCCTCCCTTGGGAACAAATGTTGCCCCGGCTTCCTAAACTCTTCTGGCTCTTGCTCCGTCTCCTATCTCTGATGCTCGGGTTGAACTCTGACTGATTACTATCTCCCTTGTCGGCAAATAAGAATTTTCTGGAAAGGGTACACTCCGTACACCAGAGTTTTTGTACTAAAGGTCTCCTTCATCTTCTTACTCGTTCCCCTTCTGCCAAGCCCACCAAGCTCTGGATTTGCGATAACGACCACATCTAATCTTGGATCCTGAATTCTATGGATGGTGAACCGTATCAGATGCCAATGTATCATGGGACTGCTAAATCTATGTGAGATGAACTCCATTCTCTCTACTATAGCAAGGATGACCTTCATCACATATTTGACATCTTTCTCTCTTTAGCAGCTCGACCCATGAATTGATGGGGATCACACATCTTATGTCGCCTAATCCAAGACTCTGGTTGAGTCTTGGATACAACATTGGCCCCCAACTCAGTATTTAGTGGCTCAATTAGATTAGAAGGAAGCTGTTAGTATCGCCTTATGATGGATCATGTTCTTCCTCATTTCCATAGTGTCCATGCACTCGTGGTAATCTCTGGGTCGAAGTCGCCGATGATGACATGGAACTCTTTCACGACACACTCATGGTTTAGGGAGTAATGTTGGAGGCATCAAAAATAAAGTCCTTTGCTACGAAGCTCGCTGTAATCACTGTTGGAGATCCGCTGAGGGGCTGGTGGTCGGCCAGGGCGGTTGCCCCCATATGGAGCCTGTGGCGGAGGGACTGCGGCGGTTGGTTTCCATGGTGGCTGGGGAGGGGGTTTGCCGGACGTAGGAGCTGGTCGCCAAGAGGGGTGGTCGACCTCCTCCAGACGCGCCAAGTCAAGAACGTCAAAGACCTTATGGTGGTACGTACGAAGTCGCGAGAGGATGTGTGGCAACATACTCTGCCTGAAGATGCCCAAGTAATGGTCAGGCATGAGGCCGAGGATGTGAGTGACGAAGGCGTCAAACTCATCAATATAGTCGTAAAGGTTATCTGTTTGGTGGACATCGCAAAGACGCTCGATAGCGGAGAAGCTGGAGTTGTAGGTGCCATACTGCCAAATCATTTCCTGTTTGAGCTCGAGCTAGGAGAGGGCTTGGTTTGATTGATAGAGCCACCAGATCCAATGGAGTGCCGAGCCGTCCAAACCAACTATAATGGTGGACATCTTGTCCTGCTATAGTGTGTAGTTGAGGTCAATGCGCTCTTCTTCCTTTGCGTTCTAACGCATCAGATCGGTGCCGACGAAGGACAAAATGTTGAGTGAGAGAGCTGACCGGCCCGAGCCGGGTGGTATTACGACTTGGATGTCTCTCCAGTCTGGCACCGAGTAGGGAGCCCCCGTCCGCGGTCGAGTTGGAGCCTGAGGGTTTGGTCGACGCCTGGAGGGAGTCGACCTTGGAATAAAGTGCGAGGAGTGAGGCATACATGGAGGCAATGATCTGGTTCTGTGCCTCGACGCAACGTCTAAGAGCATCGGAGGCGGTATCCGGAGCGAGATTACTAGAGGATGAAAGGGCGGGAGCCTTCGCTTGATCCGGTGAATTGCGACCTGGATGACGGCTGGAATTGACGGACGGTCTTGGAGGAAGCGCATCCGGCGGATCAGGGGTCGCTGGACGTGCGAGCGAGCGACGCCGAGTCGTTGACTAGAAAAACCCGCCATTTGGGAGATTGGATCAAGACGGGTCGAGCGAATCTGGTGTGATCGGGATTGGAAGGAGTGAAACAGGTGGACGGCGGTAACTCCCGTGAGTTGAGGTGGAATTTGGTGCATAACAAAGGCCGCGATAGTGAGCACAATCTGTTAAATGGTTGGCGGTGAGGGAGGTCGAACCAAATTGATTCGATCCCTGATAGGAATTCGACAATGGGAGGGCCGACGAGTAGGAGAGTTACAAGAGGTGGAGGAGTAACTAAGACGAATTAGGGAGCAACCCTAAAAGTTTCATTCATCCACAGATAAACCCCTAATACAAACATACAACCCTCTTTATTGCAGCAGGGTGTGAATAACAAAATGTGGTCTACAAATAATAAAACTAAAAACAACAGTGAAATAAAGATAATCAAGTGGATCAATCGGCTCTCTCTTCACGATAGGCAGGCTAGTGTCTATCGCCTTCCTACGCGTATAGACCCACCACACCATCTCTTTGGCATGCACGTCTATGACATCCTAGTAGCACACCACGTCGCCAATATTTCTTTTGACGGGTCTCCATTTTCTTTCTTTCTCTATTTTATTTCCTTCTCATGACTTGTAAGGGGAGTTGAACAATTCTTGTCACACCGTTGTTTTTAGATTTTGAGCCCATTTGGTTAAGTGGATTAACGATTAAACTCATAGGGTAGATATCTCACAAGCTCCTTTTTAGTAAAACATTTCTCTAGTTATACGAAGTGAAATTACCTATCCCGGTATTTCAGCAACATTATCAATTGCTCTTGATAGTAACAGTGCCCTTTCTCGGTTGAATCATCCCAACCTTCTGCAGATGTTTAGAGAGGACCTTTTCTGTTAATTTTTTCTTTTTTGTTATATGCTTTTTCAGAAAGGTTTTACCTCCACTGTAGTTCTATTCATTTCACTTTCATTTATGTTTCTATATTGTTTATGTTCTTTTTTCTAATTGGGGTGTATTTTCAGGGATTTAAGGAAACTTGTTGTTCTGCTGTGTAAAATCGCAGCTTCCTTGGGTGAAGCAAAATATGTGGATTATTACGCTCGAGATTTCCCTTGTGTTTTATCGGAAGTTCATTTCTTCAGACAAATTTCTACCCTAAGAACTCCACCAAGCCTCTTCCATTGGTTTGAAACTTGTTTACGGTGTGGCTGCCATATGACTGATTTGAATGACCTTCCATCTCTTATATTTAAAAATAATAATAATAATGCCTTGTGCTGGGCAAGAAAAGTAGTTTGCTTCTATAGTTTACTGTTAGGTGCTGAGAGAAATGGGAGGAAACTCTCTACTGGTGTATATTATGACATTGCTCCGGGAACAGCCCAAACAACAGATGAACTCACTGTCTTGGCCATGGTTGCTGAAAGATTTGGACACCACCAGCTTGATCTACTGCCTGTTGGCGTTTCTCTACCGCTTCAGCATGTTAGTTTTCTTGCCTTATTTCTTTGTCAGTGTAATCTAATTTGCTCTTTATTTTTAATTTTTTATAATTGTTTTTCCTGCCACGCCACTTTTCATAGTTTTCAGTCCATAAATGTAAACTTTGTATTTTTGGAGACAATTAGCAGCCATGCACGGGCTCATTCTCGCAGTGTGCAATGGTGACAAAATCCAACTGTCACTTCAACGATTGAACATTATTGCCACCACATAGCCCACATGGGGACCCTGTGCATGTCCGCTACATTTATATTTTATATTTTTATATTAGCCGTTTCGTTAGATCAGAGATTAAAATTGAAGGGCCGTGATATTTTTATGGTTCTACTTTTGGACCATGATCAATGACAGATTTTTTTGATGGCCCCATATTTTCTTTATATTTGTAGAAATAGGCCCAAAACCTTGTATATATTCATTCAAGTAATAGTTACAAGTATACACACATTTATATAGGAGAAGAAGGAAGGGAGAAATCCTAATACATGATGTGGGACTAATACAAGAAGAGAGAAAAAGAAAAAACAACATGGGCCCTTAAATGGGCTTTTCTAACACTCCCCCGCAAGCTGGAGCGTACAAGTCGTAGGCGCCAAGCTTGGATAAGAACTGATAGTATAGCGGCCTGGAGAGAGCTTTCGTCAGGATGTCCGCAACTTGGTCGGTAGCAGGAACATGCTCCAAATCTATCTTCATTGACTGTACCTTTTCCCGGATAAAGTGACAGTCAACTTCGATATGCTTTGTTCGTTCGTGAAAAACCGGATTCTTGGCAATATGAATTGCTGCCTGACTGTCGCAAAATAAGGTTGCCGGAGATGAGAGACGAACACCTAAGTCTCCCAGAAGGCCTTTAAGCCAGGTTAGCTCAGAGACAACAGCAGCCATAGCCCGGTACTCGGCTTCGGCAGAGGAACGCGCAACCACATTCTGTTTCTTGCTACGCCAAGTTATGAGGTGTCCACCAAAGTAAGTACAAAATCCAGTTGTGGAGCGCCTATCATCAATAGATCCTGCGTAGTCAGCGTCAGAATACGCGACAAGAGATAGAGATGTGGATGACTTGTACACGAGTCCTTGTCCGGGGGCGATCTTGAGATATCGAAGGATGCGCTCGACAGCTTGAAGATGAGATGTCCGAGGAGCGTGCATGAAACGGCTCACAACTCCCACAACAAATGAGATGTCTGGTCGAGTCACCGTAAGGTAGATCAACTTCCCAACCAAGCGTCTGTAATATTCCGGATTTGTAAGTAGCTTGTCAGAGTCAGAGCTATGAGCCGAGAGCTTGTGATTTGCGTCCATAGGAGTCTCCGGAGGTTTGCACCCAGAATAACCTGCATCACGAAGGAGGTCCATACAGTACTTCCTTTGAGATAACACAAGACCATCCGGGCGTCGGGCGACCTCGAGCCCAAGAAAGTACCGAAGGTTGCCCAGATCTTTGGTTTGAAAGGCAGAATTCAAGTGTGCCTTGATCTGTTGTATTCCTGCCGTGTCGTCGCCAGTAATCAGGATATCATCAACGTAGACCAGAAGAATCACAGTCCCGGTTGACCGATGTCGGGTGAAGAGAGAAAAATCAGCCGAGCTCCGAGTGAAGCCACTAGCACAGACCACCTTACTGAACTTTTCAAACCACGCACACGGGGACTGTTTGAGACCATAAATGGATTTCCGAAGATGACAGAACAAAGACTCCCCCGTGGTCTCAAACCCGGGAGGCTGCTGCATATAAACTGTCTCCTGGAGATCGCCGTTGAGGAAGGCATTCTTGATATCCAGCTGATAAAGTGACCAGTGACGATGAACAACCAAAGAGAGAAGAACGCGGACCGTGTTCAATTTGGCCACGAGAGAGAAGGTTTCCTCGTAATCAAGGCCATGTTGCTGAGTAAACCCCCGTTCCCCAAGACGTGCCTTCAGACGGTCGATAGTGCCATCCGCCACATGTTTAATGACAAAGACCCATTTGCAGCTAACAAGGGTGTGACCAACAGGAAGAGGAACCAGATCCCAGGTCTGGTTAGCCCAGAGAGCATTCATTTCATCGTGCATAGCAGCCCGCCATCCTGGGTGGTGAAGCGCCTCCTGCACATTGTTAGGAAGAGAAATAGAGGAAAGAGAGGTGGCAAATGCGTAGAGAGGCGGTGTTAGCCGATGTAGAGAGACGTAGTTGGCCAAAGGATGAGCTGTAGAGACGGGAGCGTGATCGACCGCAGCCGAGCTATCGCTGGCAGCAGGGAGCTGGGTCACGAGAGCATCCTTGGATGGGCGAAGAGAGTAGACACGGATGAGCGGTGGAGGAACCCGAGGAGGAACGGGGGGAGAGGAGGAAGAAGACGACACAGATGGCGTGACCGGGACAACGGGCCGGGGAAGAGAGGGAGCAGAAGACGAGGGAGCAGAAGACGAGGTGGTGCTGGGTAAGTGGAAGGGCTGGTCTTCGCAGAAGATGACATCCGCAAAAACGACCATTTTTCCGGTAGTAGGAGAGTAGCAGACGTACCCCTTTTTAGTGCGGGAGTAGCCACCAAACATATACTTGGCAGCCCGAGAAGCAAGTTTGTCGGAAGGAGGGCCAAGAAGGTGGACATAACAAACACACCCGAAGATCCGTGGTGTGAGAGAGGTTAGGGGGAGGGAGGGATAGAGGAGTTGGATGGGCGAGGCAAAATCAAGGACAAAGGAGGGAAGACGGTTGATGAGATGACAGGCGGTGGAAACAACAAAGTTCCAATATTCAGTGGGAACGTGCATTTGGAACATAAGGAAGCGGGTAACATCGAGAAGATGATGATTTTTGCGTTCTGCCACCCCGTTTTGTTGAGGGGTATACACACATGAAGTTTGATGGATGACACCAAAGTCAGTGCAGTGATTGGAGAAGGCACGACCCGTATACTCCTGAGCATTATCTGTGCGAATGACTTTGAGAGGAGTGGCGAACTGCGTACGCATCTCAAGTAAAAAAGCGCGAAAGACAGGGAAGTTCAGTGCGATCATGTAGTAAATAGAGCCACGTGGTACAAGAGTAATCGTCAATGAACGTGGCAAAATACCGAAAGCCAAAAATACTAGGGATCCTATAAGGACCCCAAATATCAGAATGAACTAACGATAAGGGAGTAGTACTCCTGGTACAGGCAGGGGGGAAAGAGGAACGGTGTTGTTTGCCGTAGACACAATATTCACAGGAGAACTCCTGTAAAGATATATCAGGAAGAGCACGCTTGAGAATCGGAAGGGGAGCATGTCCAAGGCGGCAATGCCAATCAACAGTAGAGATGGTGGAGAGAAGAGTTGGTGGGATATCCATGATGTACAACCCATTCACCAGCTGCCCCTGACCAATGGTACTCCGGGTGCGGCGATCCTGCATAAGAAAAGAAGAGGGTGAAAATGTAATACAACAGTAAAGGTCGTGTGTGAGACGACTAACGGATAATAAATTGAAGGGAGACCCCGGAACGTGAAGAACCGAGGAAAGAGAAAGGGTTGGCGTAAGCTGAAGATCAGCGGAGCCAAAGACGGGGAGGGTGTCACCGTTGGCCACAATGATGCGAGCAGGATGGGGCGTTTGGAGATATGCTGGGGGCTTCTGGGAGAAGATATGGTGAGTAGCGCCGGAATCAATGATCCAACAAGGATGATGAGAGAGGCAGGTGATACCCTTCGTAGAGAAGGACACAACAGAGGTGACAGCTGAAGCAGCAGGCACCATGCGGTGAGCAGAAGAAAATACCAGGCGGCTAGCAGAGACGAGGCCTGGAGGCTAGCAGAGAGGAGGCCGGCGACGAGCAGAGGGGAGGCCGGCGACGAGCAGGAACAGACCGCGGCGGACTGGAGCCGGTCGAGGCGAGGAGGGCAGATCGCAGTGGCAGAGAGAGGCCACACAAACAGAGAGAGGCCGCAGCGGGAAGAGAGAGGCCGCGCGGACAGAGACAGGCCGCAACGAGCAGAGACCGACCGAGAACAGAGAAGTCCGCAGCGGGTAGAGACAGGCCGCGCGGACAGAGAGGGGAAGAGACGGAGGAAACCGCGACCAAGATGCAGGGGAGAGAGGAACAACCCGCACGGTCAGGCGGACCAGAGAACTGAGGAGAAGAACCGCGCGAGGAGAGAGACTCAAGCGGAGAGAGAAGAGATCGCAGCGACCATCAAGAACCCGCAGAAGAGACAGGCCGCAGGAGGCCGGGCGGGTAGCGAGCAGAAGAGAGCAGAAAGAGGCCGCAGCGAGCTAGAGCTGGAGGGGTAGGCCGCAGCGAATCAGAGTAGGCCGCAACAAGTAAGGGATTCCGGTGCGAGCAGGTAGTAGGTAGGGTGGAGAACAAGCCGTAGGCAAGCCGCAACACAAGAGAACATGCCGTGAGAGGGAGAGCGGTCTGGAGGAGAGAGGCCGCGAGTAGGAACTCGAGCGGCTAGAGGAGATAAAGACCGGGCGGCTAGAAGCAGACAGACCGCAAGCGGCAAGAGAAGTCGCAGAGAGAGGTGGGGCCCACGAGAGAGAAGAGAGGTTATAAAAAGGACAGAGGGGGGGGGGGGGTGGATCCACGGGAGAGAGATAGTGTGGAGGAGCGGATCGGACAGAAGAGACAGGCCGCAGGAGGCCGCGCAGGTAGCGGACCGAAGATAGACCGCGCGGGTTCAAAAAGGGCAGGCCGCTCAGTTCGAACCTGGCTCTGATACCATGTAGAAATAGGCCCAAAACCTTGTATATATTCATTCAAGTAATAGTTACAAGTATACACACACTTATATAGGAGAAGAAGGAAGGGAGAAATCCTAATACATGATGTGGGACTAATACAAGAAGAGAGAAAAAGAAGAAACAACATGGGCCCTTAAATGGGTTTTTCTAACAATATTGTAGAATAGATGTTGATTTATCAACGAGGATCAGATATTATACTTTTTTGCATTAATTCTTTTCCTCTTAGTACGATATCTTGGCCACTGATATTTACCTTGCATTTAAGGCGTTGGATAAGTGTAGAGAATCTCCTCCATCCGATTGGCCTGCAGCTGCTTATGTTCTTGTCGGCCGCGAGGATCTGGCAATGTCATTCATTAATCCCTTGAACAAAGAAGATAAATCGCAAAAAAATGTAAACTTGACATTTTTTTCACCAGCTTATAGGCTTCATTTGCGGCCTGTGACAATTCCTTCATCTGTCTCTGAACTTGCAAGAGCAAGCTGTACGAAAAAGGAGAATTTAGATGCACCTAAATCTGTGGAAGATGGCATGGAACACATTTTCAACTCAAGCACACATTTACGTTTTGGTCGCGATCTCCGTTTGAATGAGGTATGCTCTAAGGCGGCAGCCCTTTCTTTTTTCTACAGATTCATGAATTTCTGTTATGGCGTGTTTTGTTCTACCCATTTTTAAACTTTACTGTCAGCTTAGTTCTAACTTCCCTTTAGTGCACTCTATTTATTTATTTTCTTTTATTTCAGTGCTTCTAGTCTTGATTTATACAATGAATTTATTTTCCATTATTTACTTGAATCTGATATTTAGCTCTATTTTTACGAACTTTGAGGATTAGATCCGTGCATTCTGCAGAAAACAAAAACAGGTCACTTCTAACACTGCCAGAATTTTTTTAGAAGACATAAATGCTCTTAAAATGTCTGATTTATGTAATTGTTTTTCTGATTGTGAAATGAAATATATTAGAAGTGTTGTATAGAAATGGAAATTGATGAGGAGATGAAAAATAAAGCAAAAGTGCATAAGAACAAATCAACTTGCAATTATTTCACCAGTTTCTTTATAACTTTGGCTATCGTGGAATAAAAGTCGATTGACACGCACGAAGATAAATGATATCAGGATAACTCTAGACTATCTCTTGGGCAGGATCACCCTAAGAGCCGACTCTCCAAGGGAGCCTAAATACTTGATCCAAAGTTCCCAAAAAGATTCAACACTCCCTTATATATGCAGGATTGATATACACACAATTAACAAAATGCCCTTAAGACTATATATAGATAGGAGAATATGTGAATCCTCGGGAGAGTCGTTGTATCAACACTTCACTCCTGAAAATATCCTTGTCCTCAAGGTTGAGACTCGTGGGGTGTCATCAAAAAATGTCAGAGGATCCAGGTCTACGGAGTTGGGATTTTTCGTATTCAGCACCGAGCGTCACGCACAGATTCTGGAGAGGGCATTTGTGGGTGGGTGAGTATGGCCGGTGGTAAAGATAACGAGGCCCTTGAGGTGAAGAAGCTCGAGATACTGCTTGTGAGATTAAGTGCTGGGGTGATGCGGATACCGACATAGGCAGGATTGGCGTAACGACGACGACGGAGATCCAAGCATAAGGGTTTAGATAGAGGATGCAACATTTGAATTGATTGGATGCATGAGCTAATTCTTCTCGAGCCTTTTAATTGATTGGATGCAACATTATGTTGTTCTTATACTTCATAATAATGCCTCAAAAATCTCTACTTGAAATATTATTGTAAATTTGAATGTCTTCTATGCTTGAAGGAAGCCACAATAGTAGTGCCTTCATTGTTTGTATTTCAATTTCTCAAATATTAACTCGTATTCTACTATCTAGTTGAAACCTTTCCACTTTCCTGGTAAGTGACTTCAAAGGTGGAATAACTTCATGGAAATCTTAATTAGTCTTCTATATAACTTGCTAATCCAAGAAAGTTGAGGACCACAATGACAACATTGGGTCTCAACAAACTTACTTATATCTTCCTTGACTCCACTAAGAGTCGTTCATTACTAACATCGTATCCCCATGGCAAATTTTACGAGTTAGGCTTGTACTTTAAGAATTTTACTTGTAAAGTCAATGATACTCAACTACGAGTACTCAAAACTGTCTTTCATTCTTCGAATATACAAGGATGTTATCGAAAAAGAAAAACCAAACTAATCTAGAAATTTTAAACACCTCATTCATTATATTTATGTAAGCAGAGGGGACATTACTCAACATGAAAAGCATGACCACAAACTAGTAGTGCTCATATCTTGTGTTATAAGGTGTCTTCGGGATGCCCCCATCACTATTTTTGTTGGAAATCTTATTTGAAATCTAAATTAGAGAAAGTGCAAGACTCTTCGAAATGGTCATAAAATTTTAATCTTAGAAAGTGATTATTTATTTTTAATTGTGTACCTATATAAATCATGATAATTGATGCACAACTTCAAACTGTCATCCTTCCTAACAAAAGAACAGGTACTTCTAGAGGTAATGTTGTTATGCCATGTAAATACCAACTCTTGCATCTCATGAATTTGAAACAATGACTGCTAATATTTTAGGTGTGATGCTGGAAAGATTGGTCATAGGTAAAATTCTAGAAATATATTTTGTAGAAAGTAGAAGGGAAATAGAAGGTGCAATATTATTCTTCCTCAAAGGGGCTTTATATAGGAGCTACAACATGACTCACAACACCGATAGGCGGTGTGGGACTAAACATAATAACACTAAAATATTAATATCTCTAACACTCCCCCTCAAGCTGAAGGGAAAGCCTACAGCTTGGACACAACATAAAATAGAGGGTAAAAGAAGGAAGGCAGCGTGGGACAAAGCAACAGCCACCGAGGCCCAACCGCGTGTCACCGGGGATGCTTCAACCGGGCAAGAGCCACACGACGTTGGTCCGCAAACCGACCATGACAACGCTGGATACACTCGGAGCGGAAACAAGGTCAACCACGCAAGACCAAACCAACCCTACCAAATCCAAAGAAAACGACGAGGAGACACAAACAACATATGAAATCCGCCTAGGGGCCATGTGTGACTAAGGCAAGAGTCGGGAAAGAAGTATCCGAGTCGCCATGATCACAAACACTCCCCCTCACGTGGATCATGTGCAAGAAGACATAGGTTATACCTAGGGGCCGGGTGTGACTAAGGCAGGAGTCGGGAAAGAAGCATCCGAGTCGCCGATATCACAAACACTCCCCCTCACGTGGAATACGTGCATGAAGGTATAGACTACGCCTAGGGGCTGTGACGTACACTCCCCCTCACGTAGATCACGTGCAAGAAGGCGGGAATCATAAAGACGCAACACAAAAAACACAAACAACAACTTAAAAAAATTTAAATTTTAAACCCTAGGGGCCGGGCTGGATCTGAAGAAGAAGGAAGCATCCGTCGGACGAAGGAGCAGCACGGCAGCAGCGGAGGAGAAGCACGGCTCGCAGAGCAGCCGGAGAAGAAGCAGCGGCGGCAGCAGCAGGCCGGAGAAGATGAGCACCGGCAGGCAGAGCATCTGGAGAAGAAGAAGTAGCCGGAGAAGTAGTCGGAGAAGAAGAAGGAGCCGCCGGTGAAGAAGAGCAGCGGCAGAGCCGGAGGAGAAGCAGAGGCGGACGGGTCGTCGATGTCGCAGAAGAAGCAGAGAGCCGACGGGAGAAGCAGAACCGTCGACAATGGACGGAAGCAGAGCCGTCGGCATCCTCGGGAGAAGCAGCGACAGGGGAGACCATCGTTGTTGCAGAGGAAGCAGCCCAGGGCGGCGATGATGCAGAGGAGAGCCGACGAAGCCGTCGGGATCGTCGCAAGGAGCAGCGTCGGCGTCGTCGATGGCGCACAGGAAGCCGAGCAGCGGCGTCGGCGAGCGGCAGAAACTGCAGGAGCCGTGGAATCGGGGCCGCTCTTGTCGACGGGATTCACAATGGACTCCGTCAACAGGAGCGGGAGCGGTCGACGTGAGCCCTAGCAGGGCGCGGGAGAAGAAATCACGGGACGGGAGGGGGGATTTGGTTCGGGACGGGAGGGGGGATTTGGTTCGGGACGGGAGCCGGGGGGGGGGAAATGTCAGCTCACCGGGAAAAATTTTGTTTAGGTCTCAGAATATTAGGCTCTGATACCATGTAGAAAGTAGAAGGGAAATAGAAGGTGCAATATTATTCTTCCACAAAGGGGCTTTATATAGGAGCTACAACATGACTCACAACACCGATAGGCGGTGTGGGACTAAACATAATAACACTAAAATATTAATATCTCTAACTTCATTTGAACATTTATCTCTATAAATTGATTGCGAGAAACCTTCAGTTTCTTGGGGAAAGACATCTAAATATTCCCAAAGTAATGGTAACTTATGAAAATTATTTCTGTTTTTGACGTGTATCAAACTAGAAACACGTCATAACTGATACTAATACCCCGTAATTTTCTTAATCAACGAGGCATCAATTTCAACTCCTTTCATGAAATAGGAGTGAACATGGTCGGGACGTTCCATACTTGGTTTAATAAGTAATCTACTTTTTGCCTCTGCTATTTAGGTCATATATATAGTTAGATCCATCTTTGTTATAACAGGAATGTATACTTGTATTATTGGTTCTGACTTCAAATTACTAGCTATCATTATAGCTAGTTTACATAAGAGATCCATTCAACACTAGGATTTCCAATACTGATATGTCTAGAAAAATTCAAAGATTGATAAGTAAAAGATCTTATTATGAATGGGTTCAATGAACCAATGTTAAAGAGAATGGAACATGATTCATAATGATGAAATTGACATGGTAAGATGCTAGAAAGATATCAGACTGTAAAAGGGTCTTTTCGTATAATGTCATGAATGTGAGAAGTCAAGTTTGTCTGTCTTGTCGTCTTGCACTAACTTAAGGTACATATTTTGTAGAAGTCAGTATTATAGGTAAGCACAAACCAGCTTAAGGAAATTGTCATGGACATCCTTCGAGCGGCATGGTTAGAATTGCTCATAAAGAGTGGCATGCCATGAACTTAATGATAATCACTCCTGAAATTAAAGGATTTGTGGACGTCAAAGGTTTAGACGTTAACCAATCGTGTAACATTGCACAATTCTATGAAACATCCTACATTACGATTACATAGCTTATAGATGATTACTTAATGACTCTAACATACAAAAATGATTTAGATAAACATCCAAGGCTCTGTGAATTTATTAGGTCTTGGGATCCTAAACCTAGCTCTAATACCAATTGTAACATCCCGACATAGTTTGACATCAATTCATAAGCCTGATAAAAACTTCTGATGTGAAGCAAACTAAGCAAAATTATAAAATTAGTATCATAACAATATTAACTAAAGTTTACAACGGAAGTAAATGACTAGAAATTAAATTAATGAAATACCTTACTGTTGAAACACACAACCAAATAGTAAGTAAAAGCGAACAACTTGACCCAAAATCCCTATAATGAAAATTGCGAAAACGGATCAACCCACTGATGAAAAAGAAATACTTTTTCCTCGAGTGCCACTAAAAATATTTTTAATCAAATTATAGGAGCATGTTTTTAAAATAATATTCGATACTAATAAATATAAACTATGTTCTATACATGTTTTTTCTATAAAGTACATAAACAAATAAATGTCCAATCTATCACGTGATCTTAAACTAAATTTTATTTTGAATTTCAAAACCGTTGACCTATAATGATTTCTAAATTTCAACTTGTATTTTGAACTAAGATGCCTCGTTTTTTATATTCTTCACATTTTAGTTAAGTAAATTCTTATGCACATTCTAATGATTCGAGTTCCTACTAATGAACATATGTGTTCTAATGTCTCTCGTTCACCGCCACTGACTCAAATTTACTAGTCTTTGTATGAGCTGTAGACCCCCCAACTAGAGTCTCATATGGTCTGCTAAGCCCTTTGAATATTAGGGTGTGCCTCCATAAATCTTGCAGAAAAATACCTCTCATGCCCTACCCTTTTGAAATGATCATCTAGTGGTTGGTACGATCATTACATTATGTCGTTCACTACTCCGAGGCTTGTTATATATTTTAAACGTTTATTTTTAGTCTAACTGCATATAACATCTTCAACTGGTTTATTCGTTCGTTAAGATGTTATTCCATGGGCTGATCTGTATGTCAAAATATACTAATTTAATTGACATTTAGTATGAATTCATATGCTATCGTTGATACAATTTCAGGTATATTCTGTAATAAATTATTTGTCTAAATATGAATTCGTGTGCTACTGATGATATTTTTTGTGACTGCAATAATAAATTATTTGTCTGAATATGAATTCATGTGCTATTGATGATTTTCTCTCACATTTGTTTTATAAATAATTATTTGTCATAATATGAGTTCAGGTACTATAGATGATTTGTTTTCACGTATATTTTGTAATAACTTATTTGGTTGTTGATATTGTTGTCCACTGATTTGTATGCTGAATTTAGTTAACTTAATTAACATTTAATATGAAATCATGTGCTACTAATGATTCTATTTCACGTGGATTTTGTATTAAATCACCTGTTTGTTATGATGAATTAAAAAACTACGAGCATTGCAATTTCACATGTGTTCCGATACGACTAGTAAATAAATATACACTAAGTGATATGTCTAGCCAAAAGAAAACGAATTTCTTACATCGGTGAAGCGACGTTCGTACACACGGTGCGGAGGCTTGATTTTCCCTAAGTTAAATTTTGAAATTGAAAGACTTCTCTGATCTTCACTCCAAAAGCCCTTCTTAATTAACCACTAAGTTTTACCTAAGATTTAAATTATACCTTACCAAATTAATAAGAATGGAGAGTGAATTTAGATATTACTCTCAATTTCCAAGGTTTTATTGAGAATTATTTTTTCCTTCCAAATATTCTTATGGAAATGAAAGGATGTTTGAAAAGAGTTAAAGAACAAAAGGGGTTTCTATCTCTTTACAATTTGTGGAAAACTACAAGAAGATTCTTTGATTCACTCCCCCCTTCCCAAGGGTGCAAATTTTAAAACCTTAAAATAAAGGTAAGGTCACAAATAAACTTATGTGCTAAGGAAATAAGTTTATGGATTTTCGCTTCCTTCTAGGTTTCGCTATGCATGCCTCAACATTCCAAGTACTGGAAGAAATGGAAAGAAAGAATCAAAGAAGAAACGAAAAAGCTCTTTTACCTCTATCCAAACAACAGATAGCTTCACCTAAAGCCGATAGATTTAAGAATGGGGATGCCGAGATCTTTGATTCCTGAGATTGAAACACATGGAACATATTCTGACTTAGAGAAGTAGGGTATTGACTAAGGGATGATTGAAAACTCACTATAAAGAAGGTGGTTCTGGGGCGTTAAGCACAAAAATCATAAATCCTCACTTCCAAGGTCACCAATAACGTCGACGTGCCTCCACGATCCATTCGGGCTTGACGCCGAAGGAGATCGATCGATTGAGTCCTGGAAGTAGTTGATTTCCTTCCTGGAGCATTTCCTTCCTCCAGACGGCAAGAGGAGCACCAATTTCTTCTTTTAGACAGACGCTCGACTTGGTGGGGAGGATAATTAAGGAGGCACGATAAATCTTGGGCATCTGTTATGAAATACAATCAGGAGTTATTATCGTGGCTCATAGTTCATACTCGATAGTGAGGGAAAATAACTCTCTTCCCCTAATTACCATAACTACCTCAACCACATTTAAAACCTTCAAACATAATATGTTTCTCCCTCTTACAATTTGAAACCGAGCCAAGCTAAATTGCTTAAAATTTTCCCTTTTCATTGCATCCTTTTAAGATTACGATTAACATCTAAAATTTAAAAATGTAAGGGCATGTACCTGCTTAAACGGTGGCTTTGACACAATTTACTCGCAATCAGATTCTATTATTATTATTATTTTCATAATTAAATTACAGATGTTACAACCGCCCCTTCTACCGCTCACTAAGTTCACGTCATCGTCTGTTGTTGGACTAATCCCCCCACATTGGCCCCTACATCTCTACAGTACTCACAACCTGATCGTCGGAACTCGCCAACACCTGTGTCTTGCTCAAACTTGCTGCTTCTCTGACTTGATGAACTCATGGAAGCCTGTGTCTGTATACTCCTGTTGTTTTTCACATGGTTCAATCACTCTCCTTCACACTCCATGCTCCGAACTCGCAGACGTCTGCAAAACTCGTAAACTACTATTTTTGCTGTTTCTCGTAGACACTCCAACACTTATCGATCCTTCTCTCTAGCGATCACCTACTTGAGTTTGCCCATGGTTGAAGTTCTCCCAAGGTTCCTTCAGGATCTCGCAGGGGTCCCTCTGTGATTTCATAGACTCCTAATTCCTAAACTCGACCATACTAGAACCCTGCACAACATTTCTTATAGCGTTGTTTTGTTTACTCGTCGAATCCCCTCTTTTGAACTCTCTATGTAACGCCCCAAAACCTTGTTGCTTTGGAGGGTGTTAGGGTCCCTAGGAGCCTAAGGATGACCCCCGCATTTTGGGGACTGTTCGTAGCCTTTCCAGAAATCTTCAAGGCTGGTCGTGTGTTTCAGACTCAAAAAGTTTGTTTTGGCCAACTTATGGACGGATGATCGTTCACGTGTTAAATAACACGATTGTGCGATTTGATTCTCCAAGCACTATTTTGTCATTTTACGCACGCTCGTGCGTTTTCAAAACGCACAGTCCTGCGATCGGGGGCTTGATCGGTTTTAGGCCCGATTTTTTGAGCCATTCAAGCTAATCTCTTAAGATCCAATGACAGAGATCCGCTGAGGGGCTTATTAGGTTGTTTGGAGGCTGAAATGAGCTCATTTGAGTTCATTCTTTTCCCTCTATTAGGTAATAGAGACTTGAAGAAGATGGAGAGGTGGAGCCCTCTCCCGCCATTGGAGGAGCTTCAGATGTCATCCATTTCCGGCAATGCGTAGAGGAGTTCCTTCTGCACATGCTTATGCCTTTTCTTGAGGAGACCTCTCCCTTCTCTCTAGATTGGTGTTGAAATATTGGAAGACCTTGAAGCTTCCATCTCAAAAGTTTGAGTGAAGGTGTATATCCATGGATGGTGGTTTGTTTTATGCCATCAGATGGAGTCTCCGATCGTGTTATTTTTGTGAGTTGTCCCCTTTCCCCTTTTGTTATTTTCGCGGGGCTTTGATGGATCCTAACCGTGATTGCTTAATGTAAAGTTGTATTTGTAAAGAAAGGAAGAAACGTGGAGAAACCTAGGGCATGTAGGAATTTAATGTTGCCCCCGAAGATAGAGGGCTTGAATCGACGAGCCGTCGCCGCCAACACAAAGGAAATTGTACTGCGGTCGCTATGCACCCCAATTGCTTGTGGCTCTTTTGGCCGGAAATCATTGCAATAGTGTAAATTATTTATGGAAAATGTTTAGTGGTGGACATTCATCACTAGTAATCTTCTTTGTTCAGCTTCCACTAATGTTTATTGCGCACTCTGGGGTGTTGGTACTGTTTATCATCTTTTAATATCTTACTTGTGTGTATGTTTTGTCGTGGGGGTCCCAATGGGATATTATATTAATTGTGCAAGGAAGGTGTTACACACCAACTCCCATCTTCTGAACTCACCAATTCCCTGTTGTTGAACCTCACAGTTTTGTTTTTTTGCCTAACGCTCCCCGGCATGCTCCTCCCAGAACTTTTCTTATAGCATGGGGATGAACGTAACATCCGCCACACCCACCATTCCGGCCACGCTCGCTCCGCCTCCAATCTGTGAAATTTGCAATGAACTCAAAATTACCACAATCCCCCTTATTGGGATTGTTTCTTGCCGAGTGGATTCATTTCGTGCACCATGCCTTCCAAACCAAGCGTCTTCTCTACCTTTTGACTCACTACCTACCTGTTGAGCCTACCGAACAATGGATCCGGAATGATGAGTGAGTTTAGTCCTAGATCTTAAATTCTATGGAAAGTGAGCTGTATCGCATGACCATGCACCTTGAGACCGCATGGCTATGTGGGATGAATTGAACTCCCTATACTCAAAGGAGGACAACCTTCAACATTCGTTTGATCTCTTTAGAGATCTCTATGCCGTCAAACCTAGCTTAATTGATGACCTAACATCATTCGTGACCCAGATAAGACTCTTGCCGAGACATGGATTCAACACCAACTTTCAACGATAAATTTCACTGCACAACGTGCTCAGAATGAGGTTGTCTACATAGCACTAATGATGACACAACTACTTCCTCATTTTATCAGTGTCTGTGCGAATATCTTAACGTCCCCCATTATTCTCTCTCTCTGTTGTGTGCTCCATGATTTTGAAGGTGACTCCGCCCACCAAAGTCTTCTTGACCCCTCTGACCCTTCTCCAATACTTTATGGATGCTTGTCCTCCGCCTATTGGGCACCGAGGAGGTCTCCATGGGTCTTGAGGCGGTGGTAGCGATTGTCGCAATCGCTCCAAGCGGAAAACACTCCCCTATGTACTTGTTGTCAAACAAATTATACCGAGGCTACCTGTTACAAGAAAGGTCCCGCCGCTTCCTTCTAACTCTCAACATCATGTTTCTCTCATAGAGGATGTTCTTACCACCTTTTGCTCCGACATTGAAAATTGCGAAAGAGATACTCCAACATCTCCGCGACCACCAATCACATCGTTATGCAAGAAAACATCTCGGTAAACGAACTCTGCTTGTCGTAAGTTTATTATGATGGCCAATGGAGAAACCACCCCGATCTATGGATCTGGATGTATGCCTCTCACCCCGTCTCTCTCTCCACTCTGTACTTCTTGTTCCTGGCACTTAATTTAATCTCATTTCTGTCAGTCATATTACTCATGATCATGACTGCTCCACTACTTTTTCATCTTCTTCCTTAGTGGTGTAAAATTGATAGATGCATAATATCTTTGGTAGAGGATGTTTGCCAAATGAGCTCTACGCTATGAACCTTTCCACCTCGATTCTCTCCCATCACTTCCATTGACTGGCACTGACGCCTTGGCCTTGCCCTCCTTCCTATAATGTAGAAAGCCCTTCTTTTTTTGAATTTACTTGGGAATCTTGTATCTACGGGAAACAATATCTCTATACCTTCTCCCCTCATTGTTCTAGGAGCTCTACTTCATCTGATTTAATGCAGTCAAATATTTAGGACCAATATAAAGCTACAGAATATCATTGTTTTCTTACATTTATTGATGATCATTCTCGCGTGGTTGTATTTGCTGCGCGATCGCTCGGAAATAGTATATGTCTTTTGCTTCCTTATCGCTGAGAGCCACACTCAATTTTTACAATCAATTAAACTTTTTGAACCGATAATGCATGTGAATATAAGTCATGACTTTCAAAAAATCTGCAATACGTGGGTATTTGATATGTGAAAATCATATACTAATTTTTATACAATTCTAGCTCGCATTTTCATTCATTTCGCTCCTACTTTATTGATTTTTTGTTCATATCTTCATGATGCTAAAATGACATAGGAGCATGTCTAGAGCTATAATGGATCAAATTTCATGTTGTTGAAGAAATTATGTATAAAAGGCCAAAAATTTGGCCCATTTAGAGCCCACTACATCTTTAGAATTTAGTTTCACATCTTAGAATTTAGTTTCCACTCCTTTCTCTTCCTATATAATTATACAAATACGTATGCGTATTCATAATGTTTAAGAAATTATCTTTTATTATTTTATGTTTTATGTTTTTCTAAATGGTATCAGAGCGTAATCAAGCATAAAAAATTTCTTTTTTGTGACTCTTGCTTGCTTCTCCAGCCTATCTGTGCGTCTTGCTTTTTTTTTTCTAACCGCAGCTCTATGGCCCATACCCCTCCCTTTGTTCCCCATCCAACCCAACTCCTTTTATAGCCTTACCACTTATCCTTCTGTGCCCCACCTGTCTGTCTCTTCCACGACAACTCTTTGCTTGCTGCTTCTTCAATTCTTGGCCACCGTTGCTTTCACGGTCACTTTTGGCTTGCCGCTTCTTTAGTTCTTGGCTGCAGTTGCTTGCCGTTCGCCCATCTCTTCTGGTTCGCAGATTCTGCTCGCAGCTCCTTATCGCCGAGACTTCTCCTGGCTACTGCTCACCAACATCCCTCAAAGCTCTTTCCCGTGAGTGTTTGACCGCAAGATACTCTTCCGATTAGGCCTCCTGATCGCCGAGGCTCCTCCTGTAAGCTCTCTTGTTCACTAGGCCCTCTGTTCGCACCACCTGGTCATTGCTTTCCTGCTCGTCACTGGCAACCGCCGACTGCCATGATCTCATCGATGGTGTTCTTCCTATCATGCTTGCCTCTTGATTGCCTGTCCAGTCACAATTCCCGGTTCTTCAACTGCTTGACCGCTATACTTCCTGCTCGCCTAATTGCTGCTTGCTTGTCTATGGTCAGTTCGACGGGTTCTGTTGCCACAGTAGCCTGATCACAGGGGGTCTTCTTTATGACTGCAGTGGCCTTCTCGCAACAACTTTCCTTTATCTAACTGTAGCCGGGTGACTGCAGAAGTCTAGCCACAGCTGAGTGTCCGCAGTTGCCTTTGCCACAATGGACTTGAATGAATCCCCGTCCCTTCCCACTCGTGTATCCACCTCTCTTCTTGACGTTTGGGATGAGTTTCAGATTACCAAGACTTCTCTTCGTGAGAAGATGAATTTTGTGGAATGAATGCACTCCGTCCGTCGGGTTCTTTTGATAAAGGGTCTTTTGCATCTTCTAACTATGACCACCCCTTCTGCTCCCACTTAGGAATGACTCCGTGATGATAGTCGTTTCCAATTATGGATCCTCAACTGCATGGATAGTGAACCTTATCGTATGACCATGTATCATGAAACGACTAATGCATTGTGGGATGAACTGCACTCCCTCTATTTCGGCATGGAGCGCCTTTAACACCTGCCTGACATCATCACAGAGCTCCAATTTCACAACTCAGGGGCTGATGGCGACTTAACCTCCTCCGTTGCAATTTCAAAAACATTGGTCGAGACCTAGATTCAACATCAGCCTCCAACTGCAGATCTTGCTGCCTAATGTGCTCGAAAGGGGCTGTTGGTGTTTCCATGATGATGACTCTTGTCCTGCCACATCTCCACAACGTCCGGGCTCAGGTCCTCTATTCATCCACCATCTCGTCTTTCTCTGATGTTTGCTCCATGCTTTTGAAGGTGACACCACCACCAGATGATTCTGGACCACACTCTCTGGCTCTTCTCCAGCACTAATCTATATCTCTCCCTACCCCTCCATCTGCTTGTGGAGGTCGCACTGGATACCATGGTTGAGTTCGCAATGACATGCCTCGTCTTAAGTTCACTCACTGTGGTAGGGATGGACATCTTGAGGCAACATGCTATCGTAAACATGGTTTGCCTCCTCCACCCAATGCCTCCGTTGCTGCTGAAACGTCATCTACCACTCGTGCTGTCATTGATGCCACACACATCTAGCTCCAGCATCTCCAAGAGTTACTCAATCATCCGTCTGGCTCTGTTGCTTCTATCTCCAATGAAGGTATCTCCTGTCTCTCCTATAACTTCATTTGGATTGTGGACTCCGGTGCCACCCATTATCTTACTCCGCATAAACCACCTCAGTATTTACAATCTGCGTATCCCATGTTCATCACCGTGGCTAATGGTGACACAACCGTGGTTTCTGGCTTCGCCCCACTCCAACTCTCTCTTTGTTCGGTCCTTTATGTTCCGGGATTGCCTTTTAACATTCTTTATGCTAGTCGTCTTACTTAGGACCTTGATTGTTGTGTAACATTCTCTCCCTCCTCTTTTGTTGTGCGTGATACTTAGTTGTCAAGGCACGCTCCTAGGAGCTCCTAAGGCATCGGGCGCAGCCCGCCGCTCCTCAGCATGGCTGAGGTGGGCGATGTGCCCCAGCCGCACTCCTCAGGCGCGCGCCTTACAGGCTCCTAGACGCGCCTGAGCCTTTCAAGGTGTTTTTTTTAAAAATTTTGAGATGAGAAAAAACATGATCTCAGACGCACCTGAGACACCCCTAGCTACATTTGGGCGCCCAATTCGCTCGACTTGGGCGCCCAATTCGCTGGAATTGGGCGCCCAATTCCAGCGAATTGGGCGCCCAATTCGCCCAATTCCAGCGAATTGGGCGCCCAATTCGCACAATTCCAGCGAATTGGGCGCGCAATTCGCTCAATTTTCTTTTTCTCCCATTTGTGCGGCTCATGTGCTTCAGGCGCTGCGCCTGCCCCTTGCGCCTAGGCTCCAGGAGCCCTTTGCGCCTCGACGCGCCTTTGATTACTTAGGCATGATAGACGAATGGAAAATTTCATGGGTAAAGGGTGACTGTCCAATTGACTCTACATCTTGGATGTTCCACTCACAGTTCTCTCATCTGTTACTTCTGTTGATCAGCATCAAAATCTTTGGCATGCTTCCCTTAGATCCTCAAGAAAGCTTTTCCTGTTATCTCCCTCAATGACTTTACTTGGGAACCATTTTTTTTCCGGAAAAGAACATCGTTCGTCTTTTCTCCTTAATTTTACTCAGAGCAGTGCTCATTTTGTAAGTAAATTATGATATTTGGGGACCATATAAAACATCTAGTGTTTCTTGTTATCGTTTATTTATTACATTATTTATGATTACTCTCGAATGACATGATTGTGTTTACTACGTGATCATGTTGAAGTAACCTCAATCTTTCGTGCTTTTATTACTGAGACTCATACTCAGTTTTCCAATTCACTTAAGATACTCCGCAATGACAATGCGCATGAATATACAAGCCATACTTTTACTAATCTTTGTATCGAGTTTGTGATCGTCCATTAGACTTCATGCGCTTATACACACCAACAAAATGACGTGACCGAGCGCAATAACCGTCACTTTCTTAAGGTCACACGCTCACTGATGTTTCAAATGCATATACCTAACCTTTCTTGGAACTTCAAGGTTCTACAATCTGCCATCTTATCAATCACATGCCCTCTTTCATTCTTAACTTTGCGATTTTTTTTATTCTTCTTTTTTCCTTCCACCCCCCATTTTCCGTCACACCTCACATTTTTGGATGTACCTGTTATGTTCATTATATTGATCCTTCCACTGACAAGTTTGCTCTTCGTGCTACCAAATATATGTTCATTGGTTACTCCCACCCTCAGAAATGGTATCTGTGCCACTCTCCCCACGATTGCAAGGTTGTCGTTTATACGAATGTAAATTTCATTGAAGAACAACCGTCTCACTCTCCCCATCTAGCTCCTCCCGCCCCTCCACTATTACCACATCCTACCGTCCCTATTTCGTCTACTCTTACTCCACTCCTTTTAAATTCAACTCCAGTACCCTCCAAACCACCTCTTAGTGTGTATACTCGTCGTTCCACTAGAAATGATGCTCTACGACAGTTAACCTATACTTGTGATACCTCTACCTGAAGATCCGACACTTGTCTCTATGACTCATCCCTTGACAAATTATGTATCCTTGCATCGCCTCTCCCCGACGCTTATCAAACTCGCGACTTCTTTATCATTCAGGAGATATCTGCCCTATGGGCTAATCAGATTTTTAATCTTGTCTCTCTTCCTCCGGGATAGACCTTTGTGGGATATAAGTGGGTCTTTGCGATCAAACATTTTTCAGACGGGACAGTTAAACACTTCTCTTATAGATCGGGGGTTTATACCACAACAAGACCTCAATTATGATGATACCTTCTCATTAGTCACCAAGTTAATTTCTGTCTGTGTCGTGATCTTCTTAGTTGTTCATCGATAGTCGCCCTTACATCAATTGGATGTCAAGAATACCTTTCTCAATGACCTCCTTCTAGAGACTGTCTATATGCACCAATCTCCCGAGTTTGAGACCACAAGGGAGTCTCGTGTTTGTTACATATAAAATATATTTATGGTCTCAAACAGTCTCCTTGTGCTTGGTTTTCATTATATTTGTCGGTCGATGACAAGTAAAGAGAGAAGTTTCTCAATTGGATGTCAAGATATTATGATTACTGATGATGACTCCAAAAGAATATAAATTATCATGGAACACTTGAACTCGGTCTTTGAAACTAATGAAATGGGAAATTTTTGGTACTTCTTTAGTCTTGAGGTAGCGAGTTATCTTGATGGTCCCGTTCTATCTCAACGAAAGTACTGTCTTGAACTTCTTCATGATGTTGAATATTCTGGATACAAGAAAACTATTACTCCTATGGATGTCAACCACAAACAGTGTACTTGTCTTGGGTGAGAGTTACAACAAGTTGATGTCAAAAATGCTTTCTTGCATGGTGATCTGTAAGAAGAAGTATACATGACTTTCCCTCCTGGATTTACCAAAGAAGGGTCCAATGAAAAGGTCCACCGTCTGCAAAAATCCCTATATTGCAAGAAACACCCACCGCCTGGTTTGAATGATTTAACAAAATCATGCTTCAACTAGGATATATTCAAGGAAAGACTGACCACAATCTCTTTATCAAGAGGAGAGGAGCTCAAATATCGATACTTATTGTATACACGGATGACATCATCATGAGCTGACCTAGAGGAGATTATGCACTTGAAAGGGCAATTGAACAAATAATTTGAAGTCAAAGATCTGAGAAAGTTGAAATGCTTCTTGAGAATTGAAGTAGCGAGGTGTCTCCAGGGGATCTTCATCTCTCAGAGAAAGTATAACCTTGATCTTCTGGAGGAAGCTGGTATGCTTGGGTGTGCTCCCGTTGATACACCTATTGAGGCTAATCACAAGATTGATGCTGATACTAGTGGGGAGAAATTTGATGTTTCAAGGTACCAACAAATGGTTGAGAGACTCATATACTTATCACATACTCACCCTGATATTATGTATGTTGTGGGTGTAACGGGCCAGGCCCACCCCACGCAGGGACTTACGGGACCCTAGCTGACACCGCTACTGGGCTGCAGCCCGGTACACCCCAACGCCTCTCTGTGCCTGTTTCTCAGCAACAGTGCGTTGTTGGCGCTAGGCTTCGAACCCGCAACCCTTCATAATACTCAATTCTGCTTGAGCTTATCACCAACTGAGCACCAACTCAGTTGGTGATAAGATCAAGAAGAAGTGAGTATTATGAAGGGTTGCGGGTTCGAAGCCTAGCGCCAACAACGCACTGTTGCTGAGAAACATGCACAGAGAGGCGTTGGGGTGTACCGGGCTGCAGCCCAGGTAGCGGTGTCGGCTAGGGTCCCGTAAGTCACTGTGTGGGGTGGGCCTGGCCCGTTACATAAAAAGTGCACTTTTTTATGTAACGGGCCAAGCCCACCCGACACAGGGACTTACGGGACCCTAGCTGAAACCGGTACCTGGGCTGCAGCCCGGTACACCCCAACGCCTCTCTGTGCCTGTTTCTCAGCAACAGTGCGTTGTTGGTGCTAGGCGTCGAACCCACAACCCTTCATAATACTCACTTCTGCTTGAGCTTGCGGTGTCAGCTAGGGTCCCGTATGTCCCTGTGTGGGGTGGGCCTGGCCCGTTACAGTGGGTGTCCTAAGTAGATTCATGTACTCTCCCATAATTTGTCATCAGCAGGCTGCATATCGAGTATTGAGATATCTCAAGAAGTCTCCAGAGTGTGAAATTCTATTCTCTGCAAACCGACCTTTGAAAATTGAAATGTTTACAAGTGTTGATTGAGCTGGTAGTCAAGAAGATATAAAGTCTAGTACCGGACATTGATCATTTGTGGGTGTAAATCTTGTATCTTGGAAGAGCAAGAAATAAAATGCTGTTGCCCGCTCAAGTGCCGAACAGAGTATAGGGCTATGAGACAAGAAGTATGCGAGGAGTTGTGGTCGAGGACAGTTTTCCAAGATATGAGTATGCAGGTGAATAAACCAGTTACTATCTATTGCGACAACAAAGCTGTCATCAGTATTGCTCACAATCCAGTTCAACATGATAGGAAAAAACATGTTGAAGTTGACAGACCTTTAATCAAATATCTCCTAGACGAGAAATAACTGTACACAGTTCGTGAACTTTTATGATCAACTTTCTGATGTCTTCACCAAATGGGTTAAGCTATGACAACTTTATGAACGATACGGTTAAGTTGGGGATAATTCATATATATTCCTAAGTTGAGAGAGAGAGAGTTGAATATACACATTTTATTTCTAGTTTTATTTTCCCGCTTCTCATTTCATGTGATATGTCACATGCATTGTTTCCTTTATAAATGTATGCTTGGCCAGAATTAGGGCAACCTTGAATAAAATTTTCCTCTCGTCTACTGAACTTACATAAATGATGAGAGTCCAAAAAGGTGATATGATGCTGATTTCAGGGACTAGACCAATTTCATCAAAGTTGTGCACAGATTTAAGGATCTGGCAATGGTTTGCTAATAATTGGTTAACCCTGGAGGTGATTTTGGAGTGCACGGATTGAATCTGGAGAAGAGCAGGGGATGTGGTTGATTGTTATGGGAGTGACGTGAGATTTTTGTATATTTGGTGGGTTGGGTGTTTGGGGGGTGGAAAGGTAGGAGGGAATGGGAACCGGCAGATTCAGATAACTGAAGGAGTTTCGGTCATGGAATGGGCACCATGGGGATGTGAGCACTGAGGGGGTGCCCATTTGGGTCCAGGTGAGGTTGCTGGATGAAGATGGTTGTGAGGGAGCCGTTATCATGGCAGTTAACTACGAAGGGAGTTGACTTTAGGAAGTTACACTGTGTTTTAGTGGGAAAAGGAGGCTGTCATAGGAAATTGTGGACTGGATGAAGTCTTTTGAATTGTTAATTGGCTATTTGAAGGTGGAGGCTGTGGGGAATTGGTCCGCAAATTGGTGAAATGAAGTTTTAGGATTATGTACTTAGATTCCACAAAATCAACACTGCCGAGAGATCACGAGAACTTATTATTTCTGTTCAAGTTCTGTAATTTCTAGAAATCAAACTATTGACCTCTTGTTTATAGATATAAGACCCACTATGAATGCTCTTGATCATCTTTATTTTCAACGCCTATATGTCAACTCAGATTGTTCATACGACGATCTTAACTTTGTATCCTGCGTATGTACACCCGTGCAGGTTCGAATAAGGGTCTATCCCTCCGTGATCTGCCATCCCCATTAATATGTGTACTAAGCTTTACATTGTTGACATATTTTTGTTCAACTTGAGAGGAAGCGTTAAAGCCCATTGCAATAAACCCATTATGAGGCCCCATTGTAGTTATTAGTTTTCTTTAGTCTCACATTGAACAACCCTACACTAGTGTTAGAGGGGATTTTCAATATATTAGATAAATATAATAAATTTTTTATTTCAAGTATTTAAACACCACTATTACGTATATTTTTAGTCAGTTGTAAAAAAAGCCAGTCTTGTGATATTTATCGTTCAATAAAAGAATCCTTCTTGGCTGTGCTTTCTAAATGAAAAAAAAACTCTTACTCTGATGATCTCTTTACAACTCTTATTGGCCTTGCATAATTTCATGCTTTTGAATGTGAGATTGCTCTTTATGCATGGATGTGTGCCGATGGAAGATTTCCAAAACATGTCAGTTTAGTTGTATTTAACATACTGGAATATTTCGTAATTACATATTTCACTCATATAGGTTAGACGAATATTATGCTCAGCAAAACCCGTGGCTATTCAAACACCTGTTAGTCCTAATGCAACTGATCAGGATTTCCAGCAGGTAATGTTTTTCTGCTTCCTCAGTTATATCTACTTTTTTGTGGTTATTTTCTTTACGATTTCACTACTCTACATGAGATGCCCCCCAATGTTATTGTCAGCTTTGATGTTTGCCTTTGGATTAGTCGTTATCACATTTAGTCTTTGCATTTTGATAGATGGGTATGCAATTATGTGCTGGCATAAGCATGTACACAAGCATATACATGCAAACTTAGACAGCCTGCGCCGAATGTTGTTTATTTTTCATGTGTGGAACTTTTCTAACTCACAAAAAGCTGCTCATGCATGAAGGGAACACCCCGAGTGCACACATCAGGATTTTTTTAAGGTTGTTTGTCTTCATAGTTATAAGACCATGATTTGGACAATTGGAGGCCATGCATGCTACCAACTCAAATTTTTATGTAATTTTCTTTATTTTTTGATATACATATAATTTTTTTTTTGTTTAGTGTGATTATCTGTTGTGGTACGAGGTCACAAATATGATCATTTTGAGGACTTGAGTATCCATGGTTTAACAAACACAGGAACCTATCATTCCCTCTCAGCTACGAAGCAGAGCAACTTGTTGTGAAGTGGAGTCTTAACCACCTTTTTGCTGAGGTAGAGCCAGAAAACCACTGCCTCGCCTCTTGCCTCGAGCCTTGAGGTGCCTAAATAACCTCCACCTCCCCCGACAATTATAAATGCATTTCCTTCGGCATTTGATGCAACTTTCAGCCAACTTCTTTAGCCCCATAACCATTTCGCGACACTCCCGCCAACTCAATGAGATACCACTCCCTGATTCCGTCGAAATATCCCGGCATGAAAATCTAAAGTTCTTGTTGACTCCATGCAAACCGCTTGTTCGTGCCTACAGGTCACTCTTATTGCCTCCCAAATTCACCCACCACACTCATTCTTCGTTCACCCCTGTCATTTTGAGAGATTTAATTCTTGTTTCAAATTTCTTCACATTTGTTAAGAAGAAATGGTAAAAGCCCAATATAAAAAGCCCGCTCTTGGAGCCCATGTAAATTCTCTTTAGTCCCACATCATAGGATTGAAGTTCTCCCCACTTCTCTCTTTCTATATGAGTGTATGCATACATGTAACCACGTGTACAAGTTGGAGAAATTAATAAAATTGAATTATTTTCCTCTCAGTTCTGCTCTTCTTTACATGGTATCAGAGCGGGAAGAGAGGAAGCTGCCATGGAGTCCATGGTAGCAAAGGAGTTGCGGTTATTAAAGAGAGTAGCGTGTAGAAAAGCGGCAAGAAGCTGCGGTTAGAAGATAGAGTAGCCGGTAGAAAAGCGGCGTGGAGCTGCGTTTAGAAGAGAGAGTAACGGGAAGAACAGCGACAAGTCCACAGGAGCCCGCAACAGCTTGAAGAGAAGCACATCGGGTAGAGAAGAAACAACCGCAGGACAACACATCGACAAGTCCGCAGGAGCTCGCAGTGGCTAGAAGAGAAACCGGAAGTCCGCGACGAACATACAAGAGGGGGCGAGCAGTGGGCAGACCGCATGACAAGAGTAGTCTGTGCGACAAAAGGAGCAGTCCGGGCGACAATAGCAGGCCGACAGATCGGCAAGAGCAAGCCAGCAAGAACAGTCTGCGCTACAAGCAGTCCGCGCGACCAACGGGGCACACGATAAGCCAATTGCGACGAAGGCGGGGCGGTCTGGCTAGCAGAGAGAAAATAAAACTGCTGGGAGACCGCGGGGAGCAACAAACAAAAGGAGTCTGCGAGGAGCAGCGAAAAGAGATCTGAGCGGTCTGAATAGGTGTGGGGCCCAGAGAAACCGTAACCGCACAAGGGGTTGCAGTTGGATAGAGTTAACTGTAACATCCGTTATCTGACGCGAAATATTATTTTTTAAATTGTAGGGTCAAGTTGCGACGAATGTTGATCGAGGCAGCGCTTCGTCGAGGTACGATATTAGTGTGGTCAAAAGGTCGCGTTCATTAATTGGTGATTTATGTTAGTCATAATTTATTGAGACACATTTTAATTTTAGTAACGAAGCGCGGCAAGAAATCGCTTAGTGCAAGGGCGTTAGTTTGGTGTGGAGTGAGTTGCGTATAACAAAAATTAATAGCATTGGGGTGCCAATAGCATTTTTAAACTCCCCCCTCTCTTCATGCGGTTATCAAAACCGCAAGCCATGAATATATTTTCCCGTAAACCTCACTCACGGGAGAATAGAAACCCGCACGCCTCACTTGTTCTCGGGAATTAACCGCAGCCCGACGCTTCCCGTTTCCGCACGCAGCGAAGCCGACGCCTCCCGCAAACCCTTTCCTCTGGCCGATCCCCCTCCAGAGCGCCTCTCCGACTTCTCCTTCCTCTACGAGCGCCAGTGGACATTCCTTTTCCTTCCTTGGCCGTGGAAGAGCCGGGTTCAACCCTAGCCGGTGGTAGTGGAAACGATTTTGGTTCTGGTGTGTCGATTCCTCCCTTATCTATTTTCCCTCATGGAGATCCTACGATTTGGAGATCAGACTAAACTAATTTTTGTTCCTAATGCCCTAAATAGGTTTTGAAGTTTGCTATCCTCCGCGAAATTTGGGTTGGGCGCATTGAGAGCCTCAATCACTCCACGTAAAGGTAATATCTGAAGTTTAGCGCTTGAATTTTTGTAACCCTAGTTGTATAAAATTTTTCCACGGGAAAATCGTAGAGGGAAAAATTACGAAATTAGGGCTACTCTAAATTGCAGGACTTTGGTGGGCTCGGGGCAGCATTCTGAAGATCCCCAGCAGTAGGATTGCCTTCGAAAGTGAAAATGTCGCCGCGCCGAGTGTACGAATGTCGCAGCACCACTGTAAGGAAACTTAACTTCTGTTAGTTAGACATAACAAACAGTATATTTTTGTATACACATGCTTATGTTTTGTAGGAGTATCATGACCATGCATAGAAAGGTGTGGTGGTAGGAAAACGATCGCGAAAAAAGTGTAGGATGACACCCTTCTCCAAGACCAAAGTAGTCAGATCATGAACAATAACGTTAGGTACGAAACCTATACCCGTGTGCGTAAGCTTGGAATTTGTCCAACCAAGGGCGTGAATGTCCCTTCTAGTCGACCATGAGAAAGTCAAGGGTCGCTCAGTAGGACACCAAAAGAGATGTCCCAAGCAGAGTAGCATTTGACCAAAAGGTCAGTAAGCACACTTAAGTCTTTTCGTGCTTGGTAGAGACGAACTACATTCCTCATAGGGCATATGGTATCCTATGAGTAGCAGAGTCTTGAGAGTTGACTCCCCTTGAGACAATTAGTAGATTCGAGACCGTGTCCACGCGCCACTAGAACAATTGAGTTCGTCAGATGGTCTCGGGTCGTCAGTTTCAGATGTGCGTTAGGAGCTACTCTGCCTAGAGCCTTCCTAGTATAGGTGCAAGCTAGAGGTCACTTAGAACTCAAGTATAGACCTGACGTGAGACAGTGCACTAGTTAGTGAACGTCGGGACTTGGGTTAGTGAACTGAAAGTCGCAAACATAGAACAAGTAGATGCTTTGACCAGGTAGTATTTTGAAGACATGCATAACATATAACATAAATGTTTTTAATGCACGAAACTAATTTTCTAAAGGCATGCATTCATCGTATGAGAAAATTTTTTTAGTGTCACTAGGAGGAATTGTTTTTCTTTACTCTGACCCCTCGTGGGCAATGTTTTTACAGGTGACCCAGGTGGGAAACTACGTATAGGATGAACGTTTGGTGACGTCAGTTTGTAGTGTTTTCTCATTCACTTTTCTTTACTTTCAGCATATAGTTGTAGTAGTAGACAATGTAACTTGTTGATATTTTATATGCCATGTATCAGACTTATGATATGAATTTAGAATTTCAGTCATTTCAATTTTTTTCAAATTTATTGGCTCTGTGAATCCAGATATTCAGGTACGTGGTTACCCTTAGTTTACTTTCTTAGCTTCCGTTGTAAGTTATAAAATTTTCAGTAGCTTCTACTCTATACCTGCTGTATACTAGTTTTAATACTGTTTCCTAGTTCTCTTTATATCGCTGACCCGGCCGGATGATTGATTATTGTAAAACTGGGAAGGGGTGTTACATTAACCGCGGTAAGAAGAGAGCACAGTGGAAGCTATGTGAGAGAGAGGGAAAGGCGGACTGGAAATGGAAGTCCGCAAGCTTGTGCGGATATAGGGAAGAGAACAGGCGCGCAGTCAAAAGAAAGTTAGCCGAAGGAAGGACCTTTCTGGCTCTGATATCATGTAAAGAAGAGCAGAATTGAGAGAAAAATAATTCATTTTTATTAATTGAAGTGTATGAACATCATAGGATTTGAGTTCTCTCCACTTCTCTCTTTCTATATATGTGTATGCATACATGTAACCAAGTATACAAGTTGGAGAAATTAATAAAATTGAATTATTTTTTTCTCAATTCTGCTCTTCTTTATAACATTATACAAGTATTTATCTTTATTTCTAGTGAGATTCAGCTCATATTGTTTGTATCCTTACTTTCAATAGACTTGTATCATTTATTTTTCCCGTACTTATATTTTCTGCTCATGAGCAATTGTGGATTGATAGCATTAGAATTATTTATAATCAATTGTTATTCTTTGCACAATTTTAATTCACTTATTTAAATAATTACATGCATCCCAGAAGTGTTAGGATAGTCGTTTTCTCATTTGCATCTATTTGTGTCTGCCTTCATTCATATATGATCAGGTGGTGATAGTCTCGTATAATCTTTTTGCATCTATTTTGTGTTTGCCTTCATTCATATAGAATCAGGATGCGGTAGTCTCCTGTAACCATGTCCCGCATCAGGAACTATAATGATATATAGAAGTTTGTATTATTAAATTTTCATTCTAGACATGTATACAATTATATATATCAGTGGAAACCGATTATGATTTCATTACTCAAAATAAAAGAAACTACTCATACATGTACATGATTGGAAAGTGACATGTAAACAAATTAGCAATATCAAATATTACACACATTTGACATAAAACTTGGATTCAATAAATAACATAACAACAACTCCCCCCCCCCCCCCCCCCGATGTCTGCTGTAAAATGTCAATCATCCCTAGCTTGTTTATATGATAAAAATGAACATATCACGCCACCTTTGGTGAAGACGTGAGAGCTAGTTGGTCTTTTGAACGAGCAAATGGATTGACCACAATCCCTTTTTTCAACTGGTCTTTGATGTGGATCATCGTTAACATGTTTGGTACTATCATGTTGTCCTGGGTTGCTAGCAATACTAATGGAGGCCTTATTATCACGACAAGGAAAGAGGGATATGCTCCCGGAATCTCAGATCTTGTAACATGGATTGCAACCGCAATCCTTCATAATGTCCTTGAGACATCATCATGCACTCAACCTCCACGCTTGATCTGGATACAACATTTTAGTTTTTGCTTCGCCAGGTTACCAAATTCCCCAAAATAAAAGTACATTACCTCATAGTAGACTTTCTGTCATCACGACTTCCAGCCCAATCTACGTCTTTGAAGACTCTGATCTTTAAGTGATTGTTCTTAGAGAACAAGTGTCCTTGACTAGATGCCTTCTTCATATATCTCAAAACTCGATGTGCAATCTCTTGATACCTGATTCTGGGAGCATGTATATTTCTACTCAAGATGCCGGACACATATGTAATGTCAGGATGTGTGTGAGATAGTATCTGAGTTTTCCGACCAATCATTGGTAGCTCAATATATCCGTCCTATCTCTCTCAGTGGGAAGCACAATTTTGTGGAATGAGTACACTCGGTTCGTCGTGTCCTGCATACGAAAGGTCTTCTTCATCACCTGACTCGGGTCACTCCGATCGCTCCCACCGATGAGTGGCTTCGAGATGATGGCCGGGTCCAATCTTGGCTACTCAACTCCATGGGCACCGAGCTCTATCAAATGACTATGTATCATGACACAACAAAGATCATGTGGGAGGAGCTCCTTTCCTTTTACTCGGGACAGAATAGTTTGCAACAACTATTCGACATTATCTTGGATCTTCAGAACCTTGATCTCAGGACTCTTGGTGATATGATCTCTTTTGTTGCTAAAGCAAAGACCCTGGTCGAGGCCTGGATATAGTATCAGCCTCTCACTACAGATCTAACCACTGAACGAGCCCAGAAAGAAGCTGTCGTGATTGCGATGATGATGCCCCGGGTTCCCTCTCACTTGCAGTGTTCGTGCCCAAATTCTTTCATCTACTACCACCCCGTCTTTGTCTGATGTGTGCTCTATGCTTTTAAAGGTCACACCACCCCAGGATGCTCTTTATTCTCTCCCCATCTCTTCTACAACACTCTACACCTGCTCCGCCTGCTCGGGGGTCCTCAGCCCGTGGGGGACGCAACACGTCTCGGGGACGTGGCCGGTTTGGAAAATCTCAGTTTAAGTGCACCTATTGCGGACGAGATGACCATCTTGAGGCCACCTCCTATCGCAAACATGAACTGCCTCCACATCTTGCTTCTCCTGCTATGGCTGATCCCCCTGCTGTTCCTGCCCTAGAATCTGCTCCCTCTACTCGGGCAGACATTGATGCTCTACACACTCAACTCCAACTCCTGCAAGGGGTTATCTCTCGCTCGTCTGGCTCCGTCGCATCTATCTCTAATGAAGGTATATTTTGTTTCTCACAAAGCTCTCACTGGATTGTGGATTTAGGTGCCCATCATCATATTACTTCGCAACGTCCTTCACAGTATTCGGTGACTGCTCACCCCAAGTTCATCACTGTGGTGAATTGTGATACCACCTCCGTTTCTGGTGCTGCTGATATACCCCTTACACCCACTCTATCTCTGACTTTTGTTCTTTATGTTCCCGTTTCTCCATTTAACTTACTCTCCGTTAGCCGCCTCACACAAAATCTCAATTGTTGTGTTATTTTCTCACCATCTACCTTTGTTATGCAGGATCGGAAAACGCAAAATATCATTGGTAAGGGACGACTGTCAAATGAGCTATACCTCCTCGATGTCCCTCCTGCTCACTACGTTGTCTCTACTACCGATTGACATCGTCGTCTTGGGAATGCTCCCCTCCAGATTCTCAAGAAGGCTCTTCCGGATGTCTCTCTGCGTGAGTTTTCTTGTGAATCATGTATCTTTGACAAACATTATCGTGTTTCTTTTCCTCCAACTTGTACTCAGAGTGATACTCCATTATCATTAGTGCATTCCGATATTTGGGGCACTTATAAAATCCCTTATATGTTTGGCTATCGATATTTTGTCACTTTTGTTGATGATTATTCATAACCTGGTTGTACTTATTTCGGGATCGTGCTGAACTAACCACTACATTTCGCGCCTTCCTTAGCGAAATACGTACACAGTTCCCCTCTCCTCTAAAGGTCGTTCACACAGATGACTCCATGGAATACACTAGCCAGACATTTGCGAACTTATGCACCGAATTCGGTATTATACATCAAACCTCATGTGCATATACGCCTCAAAAAATGATGTGACAGAGCAAAAAAATCGCCATTTTCTTGATTTTACTCGGTCTCTCATGCTTCAAATGCACGTTCCTACTCGTTTTTGTAACTTTGCTGTTTCTGCTGCATGTCACCTCATCAATCGCATGCCCTCTTTTGTGCTCGACCATGCCACTTCGTTTATTCTTTTCTTTCCGTCCCAATCCCCGTTTACTCTCACGTCTCGTGTGTTTGGCTGTACATGCTATGTTCACAATCTTGGTCCGATCACGGATTCACGGATAAGTTTGCTCCTCGGGCCCTCAGGTGTATGTTTCTCGGGTACTTTCGGACCTAGAAAGACTATGCGTGTTATTCTCTGACTAATGACAAAGTCGCTGTCTCTGCCGATGTCACCTTTCAGGAGGCTCCACCATTCTACGACTCATCCATTCTACGACTCATCATTTGCCATCGCTCCCCTCTCCCCTTCCATTCCTCGTCCGACTGTTCCTGTCATGTCTTCTCTACCTCCTCTCCTTGCAACCCTCCTCTGGCACCTGCTCCACCTCTACCACCCAAACCACCTCTTACTCGTGTCTACACTCGTCGTACCCCGGTCTCTGGAGCTCTACAACAAACTTCCTTCACCAGTGCTATCCCGCAGATTGACGATCCAACATCAGCATCTACCGCTCACCCCATGGCTAGTTATGTCTCTATGCATCGTCTTGCTCCACCTCTACGCAAGTTTGCTCTCTCTCTCTTTCCTCCATTTCTACTCCTAACTCAGTGCAATAGGCTCTTCTACATCCCGGGTGGCGTGCGGACATGGACGAGAAAATGGCTGCTCTTTGGTCTAACTAGACTCGGGATCTGGTTCCTCCTTCTCCCGGACATTCGTGTGTCAGTTGCAAGTGAGTGTTTACTATAAAACATGCTCCAGATGAGACAATTGACCGGCTAAAGACCCGACATGTGGTGAGAGGATTTACTCAACAACCGGGACTTGATTATGATGAAACCTTCTCTCCCGTTGCCAAGTTGAACTCTGTTCAGGTGCTGATCTCCTTGGCTGTGCATCGTCACTGACCTCTCCATCAGCTAGATATTAAAAATGTCTTTTTGAATGAGGATCTTCAAGAAACGGTCTCCATGCATCAACCTACTGGGTTTGAGACCACGTGTGAGTCTCGTTATGTCATCTTCAAAGATCTATTTATGGTCGCAAACAGTCTCCCAGGGCTTGTTTTGAAATTTAAGTAAGGCCATTCACGATGTTGGATTCAAGCGGAGCTCAACTGACTTTTCTCTCTTCACTCGTCATCAATCGACTGAGACTGTCATTCTCCTGGTGTATGTGGATGATATCTTGATTACTGATGATGACACTGCAGAGATACAAAAAATCAAACAACACTTAAACTCCGTTTCTCAGACAAAAGATCTGGGGGCTCTAAGGTACTTTTCTGGGCTTGAGGTTGCAAGACGGCATGATGGTCTTATTCTAGCACAACAGAAGTGTTGTCTTGATCTCCTCCACGATGCTGGCTGTCACGGCCCCAATCTCCGTCACAATTTTAAATCGTTATTTCTGGTAGGGTTTTTCACCCACTTATACACAGCAGTATAATAAAAAAAGTGTACCAGAATTATTCAGAATACATAATTACATTGTCTAAATGCCAGATATAAGAGTGTCTACATATATTACATCATCACTATCCAACAAAAGAAAGAAAAGTAAACTCCTGCTAACCCGTGGACGAGCCACGTCTGCAACTGGTCCTCGCTCTGCCTCTGCCTGGGCCCATCTAGCGGGGTCTGGTACTCTGATGCTCGGTTCCTACTAATGAAGAACCAATTAGTTATAAAACTAAGTGAATTCTTACACTTGTAACTTTGCACTGCAAGAAGACAAGAAAGTCAACATCAATTAAATTTATATGATCGGAACAGTTAAAATCAACATCTCTATCTCTGATATCATTTCATATGTCAGTTGTACTGCTTTTATCAATCTTCTCTTGTTCATAATTCGTTTCTCGAAATACTTAGGGTCATTTGATTAGTTCAATTATCCGGGTCCGTCGACCCTTTCGATTAGTATCCGATTTAGGGCGCTTCTACGCGCACAGGCTTCAACGCCTCCTACTCGGATTCATATCATCATCTGTAGGAGTTCGACCCCCCCTACGAGGTGTGAGAGTTCTACCCCCCTCACGAGGTATAGGAGTCTGAAACATTCCTTCCCTACTAGGCCGACCCTTAGTATTTCGATGCGTCGACACATTCTCCATTTTCATTCAATTCAATCATTGCAATTCGTTCAACCCTCAAAATTCTATCGCTCGCTAAGCCACGTTAGCGTTTCCAGCGATTCATATATCCAGTGCTATCGAGTAACTGAAAGGTTCACAAAAGAGTAAAAAGCAGTAAGAACTCACCCCAAGTTTTCGTTTGCCCTTGTCCTTCGAAGGGTTCACGTCACGTATATCGCCGGACGCCATCCTCTGCAGTATCAAAATATCATTTACTTTAGGGCTGCGCCATAAATAGTTATGAGCGAGCTCCTACGACGGTCACAACTACGACCTCTAGTAGTTGTCTAGGGAAAGATTAACATGGGGGATCAAAAAGAGGGCACACCGTTCAGCATATATCTATCCAATTTGCTCCAATGCACAACCACAAAAATTGTCACGAAGGCAACATTAAGGGATGCGAATTGCAGCTCAATTTAAGGTTTCAATCCCCACAAAAACAGCAGGACAATTCATACCCAGCAGCCCAAAAGTACAAAACAGCCCCCGATGAATCTTCACATTATAGCCAACAACCAAAAGGTTGCAAGGGGTCAAGATAAAACCCCTAAGGAAACCCTAACTTCTTCACTCCCAAAATGAGTTCAAATCTAGGCTTAGGGTTTGGAAAATCATAAAGAAATTTCTGATTTGAAACATGAATCAATTCCAAAACCCCAAACCCTAGGGTTTCCTCCATGAGCAATTCATACACAAACTTCATACAAGACGAAAAAGAATTAGAGAGAAAGAGATTACCGACCCAACGAAAGAGAAATCACACGAAACGGAGAAGATTTGAGGCGGCTACGGCTAGCGGCGCTGGTGCGGCCCGGGAGTTCTTCCGTCGGAAATGAAGAAGAAGAAAGAAACACGGGAATGTAATCCACGGCGTATCCACTGCTAAACCCAGGCAGTCGGTCACCCTACCGGTCCAGCCGGTCCAAATATACTTAAATTACACAGCCAAGCCAAATCCACCGGTTCACCCTTAGCACAGCCACCATCCACCCAAATCCAACCCAAATTCACTTAGGTTTATATTAAAACAAAGCGGCTATCACAAAATATAATATCAACAAAAAACCCGCACATTAAATTAAAGTGCGACGTCACGTCAGCACAAAATTGTTCTTTCATCATCGAGGATATTCACATAGTTTATTATTTTTATACAAAAATGATACGTTCGAGTCTTATAATTTCTCCCCTCCATATCAGAATTTTCGTGCTCGAAAATTCAAACATCTTCTTGATTCCTAAAGAAAGAGGGAAATAGTTTCCTCAGCAAGTCTTCTCGCTCCCAGGTGGCATCTTTGGCGGAATGATCGGTCCACCAGACTTTGACGAAATTTACTTATCGATTCCGAAGACTTTTTGCTTTGCCGATCAACAATCTGATAAGGTGTTGTCGGACTTGACAAATCAGCTTCTATCTGCACGTCACTGGCAGATACCATCAACTCTGGATTCGAGATATATCGTCTGAGTGCAGATACATGAAAAACATCATGCAATCGTTTCAATTTGGCAAGCAGAGCTAAACGATTCGCTACTTCACCAAGATGTTCAATCACCGGTAAGGGACCAATATATCTTGGACTTAATTTTCCAATCCGTCTCAATCGAAAAATCCCTTTGAACGGTTTTATTTTTAAACACACCTGATCGCCTACAGCAAATTCCACCAGACGATGTCGGACATTATAATATTTCTGTTGACGATCTTGTGCGATTTTCATTCGTTGTTGTATAATACGGATCTTTTCCTCAATTTTGTCTGTCCTCTTCTGCGAAAACAATTTCGTTTCGCCATCTTCTGCCCAGCTCAAAGGAGTTCTGCATTTCCTCCCATAAAGAGCTTCGAACGGAGCCATTTGGATCGTTGCTTGGTAGCTATTATTATACGCAAATTCAGCTAGCGATAAATATTTTTCCCAAGAGCCCTTCAAGTCTAAAACTATCATTCGTAACAGATCTTCGAGCATCTGGATGGTACGTTCAGACTGACCATCTGTTTGCGGGTGGAAGGCAGTACTGTATAATAATTTTGTTCCCAATCTGTTATGTACTCGCCGCCACAAATCCGATGTGAACCGTGCATCACGATCTGACACAATCGTACGTGGAATACCATGTAATCTCACGATTACATTTACATAGAGTTCCACCAATTTTTCATTAGGTCCGCTTTGTTTGATCAGTATAAAATGAACGCCCTTTGTCAATCGGTCAATGATGACCCAAATTCCATCATTCCCAGCTTTACTGCGAGGCATGCCAAATACAAAATTCATTGCAACATCATCCCATTTCCATTCCGGAATGGGAGAGATCGAAGGTAACCTGCAAGTTTTTGATGTTCGGCTTTTACTATTTGACAGATATGACATTGCGCAATATGCTGAATGATATCCTTCTTCATATGTGGCCACCAGAAGTCCTGTTTCAAATCGTGGTACATCTTTGTCCGACCAGGATGAATCGAATCTGGCGTATTATGCGCCTCATACAAGATATCTTTCCGTAGGCTATCAACATCTGGTTCACATAATCTGTCATTCAGGAGTAATAGGGAATCCTTTTCAATAAAGGTACTCACTTCTCCCTTTCTCAGTTTTTCAAATATTCCCATCAAAAATGGATCTTGAGGTATCACTTTCCGAATTCTTTCTTTAAGTGAATATTGAATCCGCATCTGGAATAGTTGTGCCTGCTTTTCTTCAGGCGTAAATATTACGAATATTTCCATTTCCTGAAGCATATAAAGAAACTTCCTATTATATTGCGGTATCACTGACAGCGTAACAATATTCTTCCTGCTTAACACATCTGCGACCACATTTGCTTTCCCTAGATGATATTGAATATCTAGATCATATTCTTTAATGAATTCTAGCCATCTTCTCTGACATAAATTAATTTCCCGTTGGTCGAATATATATTTCAAGCTCTTATGATCTGTGAATATCTCGCATCGAACACCATACAGGTAGTGACGTCAAATTTTCAAAGCAAATACCACCGCTGCTAATTCGAGGTCATGTGTCGGGTAGTTCTTTTCGGCATCCTTTAATTGCCGAGAAGCAAAAGCAATTACCCTTCCACGTTGCATCAATACGCAACCCAATCCTTTATGGGACGCATCGCTATAAATTTGAAAACCATTCGAGCCTTCAAGCATCACTAATACTGGCGCCGTCGTTAATCTTTCTTTTAAGGCTTCGAATGCTTGCTGGCAATCATCCTCCCATGTAAACACTACGTTCTTTCGAGTCAATTGTGTCAATGACAGTGCTAGCTTCGAAAAGTCCTTGACAAATTTCCGATAATAACCCGCTAAGCCCAAGAAGCTTCGTTCTTCAGTCACAGATTTAGGTCAGGTCCAATTGATTTAGGTTGGATCAACAACCAACTCTTCTGCATTAATCACATGACCGTGAAAGGCCACCTCAGTCAGCCAAAACGCACATTTCGAGAATTTGACATACAACTGTTGTTCTCTTAGTAATTGCAAGACTTGGCCAGTTGCTGGGCATGCTCTTCCTCTGTTTTTGAATAAATTAATATATCATCGATAAACACTATCACGAACTGATCCAAGAATGCCTTAAACGCACAATTCGTCAAGGCCATAAAAGCAGCATCACTAATACTGCCGCCATCGTTAATCTTTCTTTTAAGGCTTCGAATGCTTGCTGGCAATCATCCTCCCAGGTAAACATTACGTTCTTTCGAGTCAATTGTGTCAATGGCAGTGCTAGCTTCGAAAAGTCCTTGACAAATTTCCGATAATAACCAGCTAAGCCCAAGAAGCTTCGTACTTCAGTCACAGATTTAGGTCGGGTCCAATTGATTTAGGTTGGATCAACAACCAACTCTTCTGCATTAATCACATGACCGAGAAAGGCCACCTCAGTCAGCCAAAACGCACATTTCGAGAATTTGACATACAACTGTTGTTCCCTTAGTAATTGCAAGACTTGGCGCAGTTGCTGAGCATGCTCTTCCTCTGTTTTTGAATAAATTAATATATCATCGATAAACACTATCACAAACTGATCCAAGAATACCTTAAACGCACAATTCGTCAAGTCCATAAAAGCGGCAGGAGCATTCGTTAGGCCAAAAGGCATAACTACAAATTCATAATGTCCATACCCAGTGCTGAATGCCGTCTTGAAGACATTTTCCTCTACAATTCTCAGCTGATGGTATCCTGATCGAAGATCAATCTTTGAAAATACACGGGCACCCACTAGCTGATCGAACAAATCGTCAATACGCGACAGAAGGTATTTGTTATTTATTGTCAACTTGTTGAGTTCGCGATAATCGGCGCATAGACTGAGAGATCTATCCTTCTTTTTCACAAATAATACCGGAGCTCCCCAAGGTGAGGTACTCAGTCAGATAAATTTTTTATCGAGCAATTTTTGCAATTGCACTTTCAATTCGGCCAATTCTTTTGGCTCCATCCGATACAGAGTTTTTGCCACAGGAGCAGCTCCTTCAGTCATCTTAATTTCAAATTCGACTTCTCTGGCTGGAGGCACACCAGACAACTCTTCAGGGAATACATCCTTGTATTCCCGCACTACGGGAACAACCAAAATTTCTTTCCTTTCTTCTTTCGTTTATTTCATCATCACCAAAATGACCTCACAGCCTTTCCGCACCATTTTTCTGGCTTTCATTGCCGAGATCCTGGTTTTTGCAACTTCGCCCAGACCTTTATATATCATCGGACTTCCATCTTGGCATTTGAATGCCACCTCTTTCGTTTTACAATTAATGACGGCTTCTCGATTTGATAGCCAATCCATACCGAGAATGACATCGTACACAACCAATGACAAGACCGCAACATCGGTTTCAACACGTTTATCATTAAAAAGCAGCGAGACTACAACTTGCTCTTTTGTCATCAGAATCGTATTGTTCGGTATCAGTACACTCAAAGGTTGAGCCACTTGATATGACCGTATATGAATTGATTCGAGAATAGATGTTGAAATAAACGATTGACTGACACCAGTATCAAATAAGACTTTCAAGACTTGATCATGAACAAGTAGAATACCTGTAACAACAGTATCATCTGCCTTCGCCTCTTGCTGACCGAGATGAAAAGCTCGACCCTGCATTAGCCGCTCCTCTCTGGCCCCTTCAGCGGGCGCTGATGCTATCGACTCCCCTTCTTTGGAAGTCCCAATATGGTAAATTTTCTGAGACGGTAAGGCTGGAGCTCCCCTCGAACTTTCCTCCCTTTGCAGTTTTGGGCAATCCTTTCGACAATGGCCCGATTGGCGACAGAAAAAACAGACTCCTGTCAAGCATTCTCCTCGGTGCATCTTGCCACATTTGGCACACTTGGTCGACGTTGATTGGGACACTTGCGTGCTACCAGTTGCCACCGATTGTTGCAGCTTCTTCTTTTTCCACGGGGCTTCACTTGTTCCGCCCGATTTCTCTTGGCTAACACCCTCTTTAAATCCCTTTCTCATCTCCGTCCTCCTCTGTCTCTTCTCATTGTCTAGCTCGACTAATCAAGACTTTTCCTCCAGCAGTGCATACTCTGTAATATCAAACGGAACCACTGAAGCGCGGATATCGTCCCGCAACCCTTCCTGGAACCGTACACAACGAGCTTCCTCGGTTGCCACTGCAGACTCTGCATAGTACGCCAAGCTGGAGAATTCGGCTTCATACTAAGGAACAGAGCGATTTCCTTGTACCAATCGCAAGAACTTCTCCTGAAGCTGCCTCTTCTCTGTCCGCGGGACTAACCACTTTGTAAATTCACGAACAAACTCTGCGCAAGAAACATTCACCAAATCGCGAGTCTGAAACTTTCCTTTCATCAAATTCACCCACCATCTTTTAGCCTCCCCTTTCAGAAGAAAAACAGCCAACTCCACCTTCCTGTCCGCGGGACACCGCATCGTATCAAATATCGTTTCTATCCGCATGATCCAATCTTCCGTCTCAATCAGAGACAACCCACCGCAAAATGTCGGCGGTTTCAATTCTTAAAATTGCTTCACGTCAATGTCAATTGAGCGAAGCTGCTGCGATTCCATATATGCTGGAGGAGGTACAGCTGGAAACACTGGGGATACGCCAGGAGGAGGTACAACTGGAGGGGTGTCCCGAACTAGCCGAATAGCTTCTGCGATAGCTGGTGCAATATTAACGATATGCACTACAGAAGACTGTCTGCCACTCACACTTTCTTCTGACCTGGTGTCCCTTGAGTCCTCAGGTTCATTCAGAGCCTCTCGCACTCTGCGGCTCGAATACATTTGGAAAGGTTCCTGAGGCATAAACATAAGACAGTTTAGTATTTTCTGATATTTCAATCTCATCATTGTACGTTCTGTTCTATCCTGGTACGCTCTGCGTTATACGCACTGCGAAAAACCTGACTCTGAAACCACTTAATTGTCACGGCCCCAAACTCCGTCACAATTTAAATCGTTATTTCTGGTACGTTTTTTCACACACTTATACACAACAGTATAATAAAAGAAGTGTTCCAGAATTATTCATAATACATAATTACATTGTTTAAATGCCAGATATAAGAGTGTCTACATATATTACATCATCACTATCCAACAAAAGAAAGAAAAGTAAACTCCTGCTAACCCGTGGACGAGCCACGTCTGCAACTGGTCCTCGCTCTGCCTCCTCGTGGGCCCGTCTAGCGGGGTATGGTACGCTGATGCTCGGTTCCTACAAATGAGGAACCGATTAGTTATAAAACTAAGTGAATTCTTACGCTTACCTGTAACTTTGCACTGCAAGCAGACAAGAAAGTCAGCATCAATTAAATTTATATGATCGGAACAATTAAAATCAACATTTCTATCTCTGATATCATTTCATATGTCAGTTGTACTGCTTTGATCAATCTTCTCTTGTTTATAATTTGTTTCTCGAAATACTTAGGGTCATTTGATTAGTTCAATTATCCGGGTCCGTCGACCCTTCTACTCGCACAGGCTTCAACGCTTCCTACTCGGATTCATATCATCATCTGTAGGAGTAAGACCCCCCCTACGAGGTGTGAGAGTTATACCCCCCTCACGAGGTGTAGGAGTCTGAAACATTCCCCCCCTACTAGACCGACCCTTAGTATTTCGATGCGTCGACGCGTTTTCCATTTTCATTCAATTCAATCATTTCAATTCGTTCAATTACTTTAAAATAGAATTATATTGTATTTGGTTCCTCTCAGAATTCTATCGCTTGCTAAGCCACGTTAGCGTTTCCAGCGATTCATATATCCAGTGCTATCAAGTAGCTGAAAGGTGCACAAAAGAGTAAAAAGCAGTAAGAACTCACCCCAAGTTTTCGTTTGCCCTTGTCCTTCGAAGGGTTCACGTCACGTTTTTCGCCGGACGCCATCCTCTACAGTATCAAAATATCATTTACTTTAGGGTTGCGCCATAAATAGTTATGAACGAGCTCCTACGACGGTCACAACTACGACCTCTAGGAGTTGTCTAGGGAAGGACTAATATGGGGGATCAAAAAGAGGGCACACCATTCAGCATATATCTATCCAATTTGCTCCAATGCACAACCACAAAAATTGTCACGAAGGCAACATTAAGGGCTACGAATTGCAGCTCAATTTAAGGTGTCAATCCCCACAAAAACAGCTGGACAATTCATACCCAGCAGCCCAAAAGTACAAAAACAACCCCCTATGAATCTTCACATAATAGCCGACAACCAAAAGGTTGCAAGGGGTCAAGATAAAACCCCTAAAGAAACCCTAACTTATTCACTCCCAAAATGAGTTCAAAGCAAGGATTAGGGTTTGGAAAATCATAAAGAAATTTCTGACTTGAAACACGAGTGAATCAATTCCAAAACCCCAAACCCTAAGGTTTCCTCCATCAGCAATTCATACACAAACTTCATACAAGACAAAAAAGGATTAGAGAGAAAGAGATTACCAACCCAACGAAAGAGAAATCACATGAAACAGAGAAGATTTGAGGCGGCTACGGCTAGCATCACAGGTGCGGCCCGGGAGTTCTTCCGTCGGAAATGAAGAAAAAGAAAGAAAACCGGGAATATAACCCACGACGTATCCACCGCTAAACCCAGGCAGTCGGCCACCCTACCGGTCCAGCCGGTCCAAATATACTTAAATTACACAGCCAAGCCAAATCCACCGGTTCACCCTTAGCACAGCCACCATCCACCCAAATGCAACCCAAATTCACTTAGGTTTATATTAAAACAAAGTGGCTATCACAAAATATAATATCAACAAAAAACCCGTACATTAAATTAAAGTGCGACGTCACGTCAACACCAAATTGTTCTTTCATCATCGGTGATATTCACATAATTTGTTATTTTTATACAAAAATGACACGTTCAAGTCTTACACTGACTACTCTAGGTGTAAACTTGTGGAAACTCCGATGGATGCCAACCACAAGTTATGTGCTCTTGGGTCTGATTCCGATTCCCTGCTTACGAACCCTGAATATTATTGGCGCCTTGTGAGAAAACTGATATACCTAACAGTTACAAAACCTGATATTTCGTTTGTTGTTGGAGGAGGCAGCCGATTTAAGCATGCTCCTCAGACTTCTCATCTCTAGGTAGTAGAACGCCTCCTCAGATATTTGAAAACAACTCTTGGACAAGAATTGGTATATAAGCCATCTTCCTCCCTATCTCTTGTTGCATACTCAGATGCGGACTATGCTGGCTCCCTGGATGATCGACGTTCCACTACAGGCTTCTGTATCTACTTTGGGGGGAATCTTATCATTTGGCGTAGTAAAACGCAGTCTGTAGTTGCTCGTTCATCTGCTGAGGTTGAGTATCGTGCAATGACAGCAGTTGTATCTGAACTCACCTGGCTTGAGGGTCTACTTGGTGATTTGAGGGTCAATTATCCTCACCAACAAACTTGTTTTGTGATAGTCAGGCTGCAATTCACATTGCGAAGAATTCTTTGTTTCATGAGCGGACCACACACATTGAAGTTGACTGTCATTTCATTCGTGAAAGGGTTCAATTAAAGAAGTTAGTGCTGGAGCATGTTGCTGCGTCAGGGCAAGTTGCCGACAATCTCACCAAGGCATTATGACGACTTGTACGCTCCAGCTTGCGGGAGAATGTTAGAGAATACTAGAAAAAATGATGTATTGACCCATTAATATGACCCATGTAGGATTTATTGTTTAGTCCCACATTGTTTGTATACCTGAGTCTTCCTCTTCTCTCTCTTATATATTTGTATTCATACTTGTACTTTGATATTTAAGAAGTATATACAAGTTTTGGACCTTTCTCTACACCTGTGATGAATGTCATTCACATAAATAATGAGATTCACGATCTTATGTTCACATATTTTTATGAACATAATGTGATCAGATTGCCCTACTTGTCCTATTTGGAGCTATTTCAGTCCATGCATGAACTTTTTCAAGTGGCAAACTAGCCCTTCTTGCCTCTTTCTCATAGATCCAGGAGGGAATTTCATGTATTCCTCTTCATCCAGCTTACTGTGGAGGAAGACATTCTTCACATCTAGTTGATAAAGATCCCAACTCAGTCAAACATCACAGGATAAGAGAATCCATATTTATTCCCTCTCTACCAGGGCAAAGGTTTCCTGGTAGCCAACCCTTTCAGTCTGGATATATCATTGAGCCAACATCCTTGCCTTGTAACGTTCTACCTTGCCATCCCAATTTTGTTTATCAGAGAATACCGACCTCAAACTAGTTGCTTTCTTCCCTAGGAGAACTGGAGAAATGTTCCATGTGTGATTCTTATAAAGGACAGACATTTTCTCCTCCATTTCATGTGATCATTCAAGGATATGCTGGACTTGCTGTCATGTGTTGGGAATGGTAATCTAGGATAACAATTTAACAAAAGCCTACGCGCATGAGTAATATGATGATAAAAACCATAATTGGAGATAAGGCATTGCGTGCAACTCTCTTTGCTTTCAACAATGCAGGAGGAAGATTAAGATCATTTCCAGAATCTGAGTCAGAGATGGACACTGGTAGGGGTGTAACAGTAATTAACTTTTACCTATTTGTCTGCGATGATATACAATCAGAAGTGGAAACATCAGAGACCGAGGAGGAACATGAGTTTAGGGTGTTGCCTTGATGGAAGGGAAATTATGAGCGGGAAGAATAAGAGGATTCAAAATGGAGATATCAGTGATATCATCACCTATATACCCCTAACGAATGGAGTGAATCAGATCCGGAAAGTAGGATTTATGCTCGTGGAAGGTAACAGCCATGGTGCAAAAAATACGTTTTAACAAGGGGGGGGGACACAGATACCCCTTCGTGGTAGAGGAATAACCAGTGAGTACACAATGTTGAACTCAAGGATCAAGTTTGAGCCCATGAGGCTAGTGAACATGAACAGAACACACGCACCCAAATATCCATTCAATTAGTGTGGTGGTAACATCTTGTGCCTAGGTATAGTTATTGGGGCAAAAGAGGTAGAGACACCAAAAGACATGTTAGTCTAGAAAGAGATGCCTAAATAAGAGGCTCTTCATAAATTTTCGTGGAATAAGCAACATCATGAAGACTCGAACCCCCGGGCAAGAACCCCCTCTGCCCGGCGCACGACCATGTCGAAGTGGTGCGGGATGAAGATAAAGTTTGAAACACACCTCCCGATTTCCCCCACATACATAATAATCACATGTAGGGACAACAACGAACAAAACTAGTCAAGGTAGACCGATCGTTAGGAATACTCGTGCTGAGAGATTTTCGATGGTCTTTGTTCCCTTTGAATCATACTTAATGCCTCTCGAAGTGAAGAGAGAGGCGGGCGATGGAGAATGTAAGTCCGAAATGTATCTAAATCCATGTTCAAAACCACCAGGATGACATAAACGCGGTAAAGTTCCTCTTTTTTCTGCAACTGAACAACATCTATAATCTGTCAAACTCATAAAAATATGAGATCTTTACAGATCCTTGTCGCAGTTCCATAATTGAACGAGTAATCTCGCATATCTGGGTGGAGCTGCGAATCTGTAAGTATGTTTCACGGGCCCGAGTTCAGATCTAATAGGAATAGTCAATAAGCATATAGCTCTGGTACACCTTTGAGACATTGAATGCAAGTGCCATGAGACTATAACAAAACCTTTTTAATCCTAATGCTTCTATTTTGCATGTCTTGGGCCGCTGCACCACAGTCCCATCGATGTATCCAAACTTTTGGTGGCCACAAATCACATGCTGGGCTGCCCGAGACCATTTGATGTAATTTATCCCATCAAAAAATGTGATATTGAACGAGCCAGTATGACAATGCGTCCTTTGAGGATCACTCATTTTAGCATAGTGTGACTATGAATAACCAGCCAAGATCAAACAAACAGAGCGAAAGCATAAACACCAAATCATGCGCATCTGAGTGAGATCTGAGGTTCTTCCGCATGAAATGAGCCTAGTTGAATCATTAGCTACGAAGCATGAATACTTAAAAATGCTCTACGCATCGACTCAAACGCGTATCAGATACGGGAAATGCTCGAAAACTCGCGAAAATGTGTTTCCGAAACTATAGGAAACACAATTTTAAATTAAAAAAGAATTTTATTTCGGAATCGCGTATCCTGCAAGGGCGATATGCGATTCCGTGCAATTTTGGTCCCGCCTTGCTCGCGTATTTCATTTCACGCTTTAGGTTTAGGTTTAAGCGCTCAAAGCTGTGGCAATGCTCCAATCCTGCTCCCGCTCCACTACGGCTCCAGATTCCGCCTTGGTCATAAGCTACTAAGCTCTTCTTCTTCTTCTGATTTCTCTTCTTCTTCTGATTCTGATTTCTTCTTTTTCTTCTGATTCTGATCTCTTCTTCCGATGATAATGATTTCTTCTTCTTCTAATTTCTCTTCTTCTTCTTCTGGTTTCTTCTTCTTTTAATTTCTTCTCCTTCAGTTATTCTTCTGATTCTCATTATTTTATCATTTTATTTTCAGGTTGCATGTTGATCATTTTATCAAATTATGAGATTTTGAGACATAATAATGTCAGGTTGTAAAGATATTAGTACAACCATCATCTTCTTCATGTGCCGAGAGAAATTGAAGTAATTATTCCTTTATCCATTCAATGAAAAGGAATATAATGACACCGAATGTGTAGGAGATTTAGTAAATATCCATAGTAATCTTTGAATTCTTTTTAGAAGAGATCAAAAATACAATGAATGAGAGTATATATTGTGGGATAGTGCGGACGATGACTTTGAGTCATTTGAAGATGTAGGTGCATTTGAGATAGCTCATCTATCGCTTGATGAACCAATGTTGGTGCTCTCGATTATTGAAGAAGATGAAGTTGATACTATTGGAGAGAATGTTTAATTTTTAAACTTGATGTTTTGCATGTGAATATAACAAAACAATGATCAATTGATGTAATGATGTATTGATGTTGACATGCGATATATTGTTCTTTATGATGCTTGTTTTCTTGAATGTTATTTATAACATTATATGAAATGTCAATGATATATAATATATTTTTATTAAATTTTTTTCGTTATAATTCAAGATATGTACAAATAGTTTGTTAGTTGTCTTATTTTTATATTAATTAATACTTATATTAAAATAATTAAAATAATTAAAAACGTTTCCGTATCCTTATTTTTTTAAAAATCACATTTCCTGTATCCGTTTTGTATCGTATCCCGTATCCCGTTTCTGTCCCCGTGCTACATAGATCATTAGTGAGAAGCAGTGATATACGTTCGAAGGAGCCAGGCGGGCTTTAAGGATTGGCATAAGCAGGCTTCAACCAGGCGAGAAGTGTCGGCTTCAACCAGGCGAGAAGTGTCGACTTCAACTAGGCGAGAAGGATCGACTTCAACTAGTTGATAATTATAAAATTCAAGAAGGCTTCAAAGCCGCCTTCAATTAGGAAAGAATCTGTCGAGCTCGTGTTTGATTGATGCAGCACATGCACGAGAGGAGAAGAGGGCTTCGATCGATGACAACGAGGGGAATGCCTTCATCCACGACTTGATTGAAACAGGAACATGAATCCTCCAAAGATCGGCGGTGCGATACACCCGTCTATGTCACACACAGGATCGACATCAGTTCCGAGCTTGCAGAACATCACAAGCTGCTCGTTTGAGATACCAGAGAGGGTTATTATGTGCCTATTCAGAGGTTGCCAAAGGAGAAGATGACGATTATGGGGGAGGAGACTATGGAGATGGAACTGTCACTGTTTAAGACTTGCTCGTTAGAGGATAGAGCTACCGATATCCCACAAATAAGAGGAAGAAAAACAAAGCAAGTCTTTCTTACATTATAAGGTACAAAGAGTTTTTAAATAGACATACAACGGACATGGCTGTTAATAAGTGACACACTGGGACAACAGACCTAATTGGAAATAAGCGGCATACATGAACTCAAATAAAGAAGACGGACAAAAAAGAGATGCGACATAAAGACATAAATAATTATAAAATTGCCTGACATTATAGCCCATAACATCTCTCTCACCTTGCAAAAAGTGCTTGACCTTAAGCTCGAGGGAGATCAGTAGTTTTCGCCTTCGTCGACACCTTCTTCATCAGAATCCTCAATCTGCAGGTAGAAAAGTCGTTTGCACCTGTGATCGTGAGTGTACTGCTCGTCACAGTTATAACATAAGACTTGCGTGCGCTGTTCCATCAAATCGGTCTGAGATAGTCAACGAACTGGTGGGACTGGATGACCCTTGGGACGGCCTTGCTGAATGCCGATGTAGATGGGTGGATAGGCCTCCTGCGCCAGTTGGAAGAGGCGGTCACATAGCCTGGTCAGAGTCATAACAATCACCAAGTATGGATGAGCCTCAAATTCGACATCAATTCATAGGTGTTCATGAAGTCCGACGGTGAAGATGCCGACCTGCATCTCCGGGGAAAGCGTGACAAACACTAGAAGACAATGAAATTTTTCTGGATAAACGTCCACGGAGCCCGTCTAGCGTAGTAATGACATCAAGGGGGTTGTTATAGATGATAGGGCCGAAACGCCGGCGGCAAAATCGCATGGAGTCGTCCCACGTCAGATCCAGGTGATTACTAAGGAAACGAGTGGCCTAAAGCAAGCCAAGTTGAGTAGGTGAAATGAAGCCAGAGGAAGTCGTTCAACTGCCAGTGTTTGTTGGTGGCCAAAGAACTGGTTGCACCTAGTAAGACATCCCAATGGAGCAATTTTTCCATCGTAGGTGGGAAATTCCGACCGGATATAACGTGACAAAATTGCTGTGTTAAGGAATAAGATGGTCAGCCTAGGTGGCTCGTGGAGGATGAGCGGCGGTAGAGGAACTTGATTGTTGCTGGCGTGATCTGTGGGTCGTGTGGTAATCACAGAAGGTGTTGATGTTAGTCCATTAAGCTTGTCGGTGAGGGTTGACATGTCTTCGTATTGACGTGCGCTGACATCTTGAAAGCGTGCTTATATTTCCTGAAGTCGTGCATCCATGACATATATAACTGAGTGTAGCCGGTTCATAGCATCCATGAAATTGGGTGAGTCTCCTATATTGTGGATGGAGGTTGCACGAGATAAGGAGCTGGTGATGAGCTTGCTAGATTGCTCGGAGGCATCTGGTTGAATGTTGTCGTGGGAGCCGTATCGTCTCCGAATGACGACGACACGAATTTGATTACTTAATTATTCATAACAACACAACACTCAAGCCTTTTTCCCACTATGGCGGGGTCGACTATGTGGATTGTTTGTCGCCATTGTGCCCTATCTTTTGTCATAATATCACTGATTACTTAATTAATTCAATTAAAAATTTATAAGAAGAATTCTGTTGGTTGAAGTGGAATTAGATTAATTTCATTATTCAGCAACACTCTTGAATATATAGGAGTGGGAAAAAGAGTACAATGGGTAAGTCAAACAAAATATAAAAATAACGTAACAACAAATAACGAATCTTCAACACTCCACCACAAGTTGGGCGTGTAATGTCAACCATGCCCAACTTACCCAATTTCTTGTCAACGGAGCATTGACTCAGTCACTTAGTAAGTACATCTGTGAGTTGCTGGTTTGATGAGACAAAGGGGTACACACCATTCCCCTTACTATTGTGACGCCAACAAATCTAAAGTTGGTTAATATTACAACATTTATTTATTAACTATTGTGTGTAATTGGTGTGCTTATATAAAATAGGAAGAGTAAAGAATGAAACCGGTTAAAAAGGGGGTTTGAACCGGCTAATCCCGGTTCAAAGACCCGCGTGTTGTGCTTGGGAGAAGCGGCACCCGATAACAAAATGAAGGAAAAACCCGCTGCTCATTCTATTACTCTCCCGATCCCGCAAGACAACACGGGCGACAACCAGAAGCCGACGGAAGCCGCACGGCGCTCATTCCTCCCGAGAGCCCGATTCACCTCCGTTTCTTCCAATTTCTCTTCCATTAGAGGGGTAATATCTTCCTTTCTAGTACTCTTGTTTCTTTTTCAAAGATTTTTCAGGGATTGAAACGGGTAGATATGTTAGGGTTTAAAGTTTTTCGATTTTCTTTGGTTCTTTGCATATTAAAAATTTCTGTAATGGATTTTAAGCCCAAATCCGTGATTTCAAATAATTTTGGTGGAACCCTAGTTAAGGTTAAGTTGATTTTGATTTTAGGGTTGAAAAAGGGGAACCCCTACGGATCCTTAGCATGGATATCTCTCCCATATGAGTAAAACCCCATCTCCACAGTCTTTGGATGACAACTTGTTGAATGAAATATTATGCTTATAATCCAAATAATTATTTGGAGACTAAGTATTGCTGTCCCTTTCTCTAAAACTGTGAAAGTCCACTAATTTCACTTAGGGCAGCAAAACCCTACGTCATTAAAAAATTCTTTGACCTAATTAGGTCAATTGAAACCTATCAAATGAGATTATGACATGCTTGACCTAATTAGAGACATCAATTTGATGTTCTTAACATAATTAAGGATAATATATTATAGGAAATTGCGTCACATGGAAGCAGAATGCGCAATGGTGGTGTTGAAGCCAAAATTGACTTCAACGGGAGTTCACAAACAGGGGTGCAGCCAACACCTACTTCTCTCAAGCCTCAACCCTCGACTAGCTGCAAAGGACCTAAGACTGACCCAAAGCCTCAGCAGGGAGGTCCCACCTCACACCCGGAAGATCCCTGAGAGCTTCCCCTCCAAAGCCAAAAGCTGGGCTAGGAGCTCCTCAGAAAGTACTGAAGTTGGGAGATAATGACAAGCTTGCTTTCTAAGGAGCCCTTATGAGTCTATTTATAACATCTTGCTGACCTGAGATTACTGAAATACCCCTAGTTGGTCTGCCAATAACCAAATCTCGCGGTTTTCCGGAGGGTATGAGGGTAAATTTACCTGAGGGCAGTTTGGTCGTTTTACCCAAGGTCCTGGGCCCCACTCGGCGAGAGCTCTGAGCCGAGAGCCTTCTGCCCCGAACCCGGCGCAAGGGGTCTCGCCTGTCTATATGTGAGAGCTTCTTCAAGTCATCTGGGTTCGACGATTTGGCTGCGGTCGACGATCTGGGTTCGACGATTTTCGAGTGCGGGACGCCTTGCGGGCAAGAGCTCCTTTGAGACAGAGGCTCAGCGCTTGCGCAAGCGTTCCCGCCTGCCCGGGCGAGATCTCCCTTAGGGCGAGAGCTCCTTTGGCTAGCCTAACTGAGACCATTGCGCCTTCTGGTCTGACTCAGCGAATATGGGGTTGTACACAATCCCCGCTCTTTTTAAGCTAGCTCTGCGCTCGAAAAGACACGTCCAACCTATAAATATTCGCTGAGCACGTGTCATCATCAGGAAATCTTTTGGTGGACCGTACCGTGGCTATAAATATATGTGCTGATATACGGTCATAATTCTGCCCTCGAATCGCCACTCTTCGTCTGAGCTCTCGCCTCCTCTCGCGATGCCTTCCAAACACGCCGACAAACCGCTCCCGCAGGATCTTCAAGACCGCATTAATGCGGCACAGGCGCGAGCCAAGGCTAACAACGCCCTGGTTGCCCCATGGTTGGCGAGACAATCGTCCGTCGCTGAGCCTTCTCAGCACAAGAAGAAAAAGAAGAAGGCGAAGGTGGTTCAGCGGGACCTGCCCCGCGAGAACAGGAGCCCGCCTACCCCGACCCCCAGCCGCGCGGATGATCCCTCTCCGCAGAAGGTATGTTCGATTCACTGATCATTGAAACTACTAGTTATTTAAGCGAGAGGATTTGCATCTGACGCGAGACTTCTCGCAGGAAACGGTTCCCGACGTCGTCAAGTCCCCGCGGGAACCCCTGGACCCGTCGTCTCGCCCCCTCGAGGATCTACCGCGGGTCTCGGAGGCGGCTCCCCCGCCCGACCCGAGAACCGAAGGTAACCTTTTCCGCTTTCGTTCTCAACCCAAATCTCCGAATGCTGAAACGTCTTTCCGCAGTGCCAGCTTCCGCCCATCCGGGTCTCGCTACCCGGGAGAACGAAGCAAGGGCTGCAAATCAGCCTGCCTTCGCGGTTGACTCCTCCCTACCGGCGGGAGGAAAGACTGCCGAATCTTCCGCAGCTCCATTGGATGCTAGCCATCCCGTGCGAGAGGAGACCTCCCCCCTGCTTCCGGCCAAGCCGGGATTACCACTCGCAAAATCTATCCCCCGGGAAAAGGAAAGCCGATCCACCTACTCTTTGGAACTGAGGGGGGGGGGGGGGGCTGGGCCTTCTCGCCTGCCGTCGACCGAGAGTTCTCGCCGTGCTGCAGGTATGCGGTACGTTTATCACGATTATCTTGTAGCTCTCGTCTCAACTCGAAATCTTGTCAGGGGAGCTGGGCTCGCGGTATGGAGCTGACGCGGAGGAAGAAGAAGAAGAAGAAGAAGACAGAGAGGGGGAAGACGGCGAGAGCTCCCCCTTCCCTTCTTCTGACGAGATGGAGGAGATCGTGACCAACGCCGGGAGCGCTAAAAGACGGGGGAAGAAGGTTGCCGCCGTCCTGTCAAAGCTAATCCGGCGGGAGCGGGCTCATGATTCCGCGGCGAGAGAGTTTCGCCAGTCGGTGGAGAAGAGGCTGGAGGCCCTGGAGCGAGACTACCTCATCGGCGAGATGGATCGGCCAGGTGGGCCTACCGCCGGGTCTTCTCCTGAAAGGTGTATCGCGCGGATCCGGGACCTGACTCGCCGGATCAACCTGGGGTGCACCGTCATGTCGTCCTACTTCAACCCGCAGGCGCCACCGAGGACTAGGCAGCGGGAGCGAGGAGAATTGCGGTGGGAGCCTTATTGACTGGCGAGACCTCACCCCTCCTTGTCCCCGACCTTCCCCTTCTCCATTGTACCCCGTTAATTTTATCTCAATTGATACTTCTGCTATTAACGCCGCTACTTTTTATTCAGCTCTCGCTGGGCGAGAATAATAATCATTGTTATTATTTTTGTTTCTTGTTTAATTTTCGCTCGGCGAGAGCAACCTGGCCTTCCGTTTATTTGTGGTTATTATTATTGATACTTCTTATTCAGCTCTCGCTCCGCGAGAGCAAACCTATTCCCGTTTATTTGTCGAATGTCATTTCACAAGACTTGCGCCAATCACCTGTCAGACAGTCAAACTTGGGCGGGAAAACGAAGCGCCGCCGACTCAGGGCGTGACGGCTGTACCTCCGCCGCCTTTTTGAAAACAGTCATCATGATTACGGTTGTCTATAAATAAAGAGGCTCACCTACCCTATTCATTTCTCCGACCCAAACCCACTCTTTTCCCTTGTCGTTTTCGCGGCTTGCCGAAGCTCTCGCCTGCGTTCGCCTCCGCTCGCCTCCGCTTCCTATTCTCGCACGATTCTCGTTCTCGCCTCCCTCCTAAGGACCTCGCCTACAACTCCAACACGATGCCGGGCGGAAGCGAGGGACGTTCAAACTGTGCGGAAGCATTCCAGAAGCACCTGTTTCCTTCCTGCACCCTTACCGTGGACGAGTTCAACCTGACCCAAACTCGCTTCGTTCCTGCCGGCTTCACCGCGCGGAACCGTGACAACCACGATAAGGTAAACAGCGCGGCGGAGGGGGAGCTCGCCATCCCCCTTGAGCACTTTGAGGTGGGCTTCCGCCTCCCGCTGTGGCCTGAGATGCGACAGGCCCTCCGGTATTACGGAGTGGTTCCCGCGCAACTGAATCCAAATTCGGTTGCGATTCTCGTGGCTTTCATATGCTACATGCGATCCGAGAGGATCGAGTTCAGGCTTCCAATCTTCCGGAAGCTATTCACCTTCCGCGCCAAAGGAGGGGTGGTTTTCTTCTCAGGACAACTGCTCAAGACGCTCGGTCTCGCCAACAAGCACCACCACTGGGGCGAGAGGTTCATCTTTGTTTCCGGCGACTTCGGGAACGTGCCTCTCGCGCCCATCCAATATGAAGATGCCGCCTACAAGCCCCCCTCCTTAGGCTCGCGCGAGAGCGCCCTCCTTGAGTTCTTTGGAACCAAGGACTTCGACGTCCTCTTCCTCCGGCGAGACGTTGATTCACTCCTCCCCGTACTTCCGGGTGAAGGTAAGGTCTTGCCTTTGTCTCGTTATTCCCCTTTCAACGTTTGAATTGAGTGTGGTCACCTTCGCAGGAGAGCGCGAGATCCCCCTACGCCAACCTTTTGACGAGGCTCGCGCTGCTGGGAGGCAACCTCCAAAAGACCCGCTGGCTCTCGCAAAGGCCGCAACACAAGCTTGCCGGGATGAGCCAACCCCGCACCCCTCGACCGACGCCGGGAAGCGAAAACCCGGCGCCCCCCTGCTCCCACCGATCAAGAGGCCTAAGATAACTGCCATCGAGAAGGGCAAGGCTGCCGTGGTGCCGCCCTCCCAACCTCCCGCTGCAGGCCGCTCCTTTGAGGAGCTCTTGCAGACCGCCAGCGAGATCGCGGCTGCAAGGGCGGGCACTGAGACGACTGCCGAGAACCCCCCAGCCCCCGGTGGAGAAGATGGCGCGGGTGCTGCCGCTGAGACCTCTGCCCCGCCCCCTCCTGGGGAGGTGCCGCGGGGTCACCACAACTTTGGTCTCGGCATGAGATGCCTGGACGCGGAAAACAAGCGGCTTCTTCAGTGGGACCCTGATGTCAACATGGTCTCAATCTCGTCTCTTCTGCCCAGCTGGGCGGAGCGAGACGAGGTCACCAGCGAGGCTTTCGCCTTGGGCTACTGCCTCTACAGCCGGGAGGACGACACCATTTATGACAAGATGTCCACCAGGCTCCTGGCCTATGACTCCGCCCGGGCTCTGATGCGCGGGATGGAGCTTGCGCACATGTGTGCTCGCCGGAGCATCACCATCAACCGCAACTTCCAGGATATGCTCAAAGCCAGGGAGGACGCGATGGCTCAGGCGGCCACTTTGGCGAAGGAGCTGACAGACGCCCAGCAACTGCTGTCTTCGCGCCAGGTGGAAGGGGTAAGCGAGATCTCTCACGACACTTACTCTCGCCACTTTAACTCCTTTTCATTTCATGCTAACCTCTCGCTGTTCAGGATTCCGCCCAAGCCGCGCTTCGTGAGAAGCTGTCCCAGGTGCGATACGAGAATGTTCTCCTGAGGGATCAGATCTTGCGCCTGGAGGCGAATGCGCCCCCTCCTCTGGACGAGAGACTGAAGAGCCGCTACTACTCGGTCTATGACATCGACAAGCTTCTCCAGGCCAACGCGCAAGATACAGTCAGGATGACCCTGGAGACGCTGCGAGATGTCGACTACTGAGATGGGAGGGGCAAAAACATCACCGCTTAACAACTCGTTCCCTGGCTCTTCGAGCCTGTCCCAAAGCCCCCGGGCGCGCCTGATACCCCACCCTCAGATGTACCGAAATCCCCTCCCGCGGGTGGCGAGACATCCGGGGAGAGCTCGGGCGAGAGCTCCAGCGGGAGTTCAAGCGCGAGCTCTGAGGGGTACAACTTGTCCCCCTGATGGACCCTCTTCTTTCTTTTCTTTTTCGCCTCAGTGTAAAGAGCAAGACGCTCTAAACTTGTAATTATATAAAAATACTTAGTAAATATTTCGTTGTAAATGTTAGTCCTGTTCTCATTGTGAATGTGCCTGATGTAATTGCTGTGGCCGAGTGTTCCTTAAGCACGCTTCCGCCGAGACCCTCGGCCTCCCTAGGGTAATCTCCCTTAGTAACGGATAGGCGGGAACCTGCCGAAAGAACCTCGGACTTGGATGTTTCGCTTCCGCGCTCTGCCAAATACCGTCTGCCGGGAACATTGCTCGTGGGCCTTTCGAGGCCGTCCCTCTTTAGCTTGCGCGCACCGTTAATGCCATATATAACGCTTCCCGATGTCTAAGGATATTATGAGTCTTCCTGCCGGAAACCTCCTTCGGCGAGATCTCCTTGACGGGAGCCTCCCTGCCGATATCAGTTCTCTCCGAAACCTCTCCTGTCTTCCCCTCTTTTTATTTTGTGTTCCGGGTGCGTTTCCTGCCTTCTCAAACCAAACCTATCCCCCACAGGCGAGCCTTCGGACCTGCCAGCTAGATGAGAGTCTGCGCAGTGGGTCTACCTAGGGCCGAGCAAAGCTCGGAGTGCCGATGACGATTCCAAACCAAACCTATCCCCCACAGGCGAGCCTACGGACCTGCCAGCTAGATGAGAGCCTGCGCAGCGGGTCTACCTGGGGCCGAACCAAGCTCGGGGTTCCGATGAAGATTCCACAACCAAAACCTATCCCCCACAGGCGAGCCTTCGGACCTGCCAGCTAGATGAGATCCTGCGCAGCGGGTCTACCTGGGGCCGAGGCGAGCTCGGGGTGCCGATGTAGATTCCACAACCAAAACCTATCCCCCACAGGCGAGCCTTCGGACCTGCCAGCTAGATGAGAGCCTGCGCAGCGGGTCTACCTGGGGCCGAGCCGAGCTCGGGGTGCCGATGAAGATTCCACAACCAAAACCTATGCCCCACAGGCGAGCCTTCAGACCTGCCAGCTAGATGAGAGCCTGTGCAACGGGTCTACCTGGGGCCGTGCCGAGCTCGGGGTGCCGATGAAGATTCCACAACCAAAACCTATCCCCCACAGGCGAGCCTTCAGAACTGCCAGCTAGATGAGAGCCTGCGCAGCGGGTCTACCTGGGGCCGAGCCGAGCTCGGGGTGCCGATGAAGATTCCACAACCCAAACCTATCCCCCACAGGCGAGCCTTCGGACCTGCCAGCTAGATGAGAGCCTGCGCAGCGGGTCTACCTGTGGCCGAGCCGAGCTCGGGGTGCCGATGAAGATTCCACAACCCAAACCTATCCCCCACAGGAGAGCATTCAGAACTGCCAGCTAGATGAGAGGCTGCGCAGCGGGTCTACCTGGGGCCGAGCCGAGCTCGAGGTGCCGATGAAGATTCCACAATCAAAACCTATCCCCCACAGGCGAGCCTTCGGACCTGCCAGCTAGATGAGAGCCTGCACAGCGGGTCTACCTGGGGCCGAGCCGAGCCGGGGTGCCGATGAAGATTCCACAACCAAAACCTATCCCCCACAGGCGAGCCTTCGGACCTGCCAACTAGATGAGAGCCTGCGCAGCGGGTCTATCTGGGGCCAAGCCGAGCTCGGGGTGCCGATGAAGATTCCACAACCAAAACCCATCCCCCACAGGCGAGCCTTCGGACCTGCCAGCTAGATGAGAGCCTGCGCAGCGGGTCTACCTGGGGCCGAGCCTAGCTCGGGGTGCCGATGAAGATTCCACAACCAAAACCTATCCCCCACAGGCGAGCCTTCAGACCTGCCAGCTAGATGAGAGCCTGCGCAGCGGGTCTACCTGGGGCCGAGCCGAGCTTGGGGTGCCGATGAAGATTCCACAACCAAAACCTATCCCCCACAGGCGAGCCTTCGGAGCTGCCAGCTAGATGAGAGCCTGCGCAGCGGGTCTACCTGGGGCCGAGCCGAGCTCGGGGTGCCGATGAAGATTCCACAACCAAAACCTATCCCCCACAGGCGAGTCTTCGGACCTGCCAGCTAGATGAGAGCCTGCGCACCGGGTCTAACTGGGGCCGAGCCAAGCTCGGGGTATTTACAAAACACATTACTACGTCCTATCATACAAATTTCACAATAGTTAAAGTAAAATCAACTGATGCAGTATAATAAATTTATTTTTGAAATACATGGTTACATCCTTCCCCTTTCATGGGTAGAAGCGTTTCAGGTCATCACCGCTCCAGGTGTGACTTAAGGCCCTCCCCTCCACGTCCTGGAGGTAGTAACCTCCTGTTCTTAGGGCTTCCTTCACTATATACGGTCCTTCCCAGTTCGGGTTGAGCTTGCCCACGGGAGCCGACCTTCCCGCCGCGTCAACCTTTCTCAGCACCAGATCACCTTCAGTGAACTGCTTGACCCTGACATGCTTATCAAAATACTTGGCCATCCGCCGCTTGATCTCTTCTTGCCGGATAGCTGCCACGTCTCGCAGTTCTTCCACCATATCTAGCGAGAGGCGTTGCCCCTCCTCATTTTCCAACTTCCAAGCTTTATCCCCTTCGCCCGCGGCTGTGACCCGTGAGGACCGAACCTCGAACTCCACTGGTAGGACTGCCTCATTCCCATGAGAAAGTTTGAAGGGGGTCTCACCGGTGGCCGTGTTCGGGGTTGTTCGTAAGGCCCATAGGACCGAGGGGAGCTGTTCCACCCAGTTTTTCTTTAGGTTCTCCACCTTTTTCTTTAGTAGGTTCAGAATGATCTTGTTTGCCGCCTCTACCTGACCGTTGCTCCTGTGGTGGTGGACGAAGGCAAACCTGAGGTCGATGCCCAGTTGAGTGCAGAAGCCGATGAACTCTTCACTAGCAAATTGGGGGCTGTTATCCGTGACGATGGCCTGAGGCAGCCCGTGCCTACAGATGATCTCCCCCCAGAAGAAGTTCCTGATGACTTGGGAGGTCACCTTTGCTAGCGCCTTAACCTCCAGCCACTTGGAGAAGTAATCTATCATAACCAGGAGGAACCTTCTTTGCCCACTAGCTGGAGGGAAAGACCCAACTAAATCCATTCTCCAGATGGAGAAAAGCCATGGTGCTGTGATGCTTTGGAGCCTTTGGGCTGCTAAGAGTTGAAGGGGGGCGCAGAGCTGACATTTTTGACACCTTCTTGCGAACTCCGCGGCATCGCTCCTTTGGGTGGGCCAGAAGTATCCCTGCTTGACCACCCTCGCCTCCAGCGTCCTTCCTCCAGAATGACTGCCGCACTCGCCCGAGTGCACCTCTCCCAAGATCCTCGGGATCTCTTCTTCGGTCACACATCTAGATAGGAGCCCCGACAACATCTTACGATACAGGCCTCCTTCTATCATTAGGTAGTGAGCTGCCTTGCGCTTGAAGCTTCTCCCGTCCTTGGTCCTCTCGGAAAGTCCACCGGTGGTTAGGAAGGCCACCAAAGGATCTACCCACGAGGGTCGCCGATCCACCACCATCAGTTCTCCTTCCTTGATAGCCGGTCAAAATAGCTCGGTCAAGGTCCCTCCCCCCGAGGTCCAAACTTGGCTAATCGATCAGCAGCAGCACTCTCTTCTCTGGGGATGTGTTGGATGGAGAACGTCCGGAACCTCCCGATGACTGCCCTTACCTTGGACAAATACTTCACAAGGGTGGGCTCCCGAGCTTCGAACTCTCCTCGAATTTGGGATGCCACCACCAATGAATCCGTGAAAGCCCCAACGTCCTTGATCTCGAGTTCATTTGCCAAACGAAGGCCGGCGATCACGGCCTCATACTTCGCTTCATTGTTGGTCCCCGGAAAGTGAAAAACCAGCGCCTGCTCTATCGCGACTCCCTGGGGACTTACCAGAACCACTCCTCCGAGGGAATGCTTTCCCGAAGCCCCATCTACCATCATCCTCCATGCTTCCTGCGGCTGCTGCTCTCCCCCGACTTCAATAACATAATCTGCTAGGAAGTCCGCCACCGCTTGCGCCTTGATGGAGAGTCTTGGAAGAAAAGAGATGTCGAACTCGCTTAGCTCGATAGACCACTTAACAAGTCTCCCCGAGTGCTCTACTCCTTCAAAGATCTTGCGAAGAGGATGGTCGGTCACCACCCTAATCGAATGTGCTTGAAAGTATGGCCGGAGTTTCCTTGCAGAGATAACCAAAGCGTAGGCCAGCTTCTCGAGGATGGGATAACGAAGCTCTGCTTTCTTCAATATCCGGCTGACGTAGTAGATAGGCAGTTGCTTCTTTCCTTCCTCCCTTACTAGGACGGAGCTCACCGCCTCCGCTCCTACTCTAAGGTACAAGGTCAGGTCCTCCCCTTCTTTCGGACTCTGAAGCAGAGGGGCCTGAGAGAGCTGCCTCTTCAGCCCCTGGAAGGCTTCCTTGCACTCGGCGGTCCACTCAAACCTCTGGTTCCCCCGCAATACCTTAAAGAATGAGGAACACTTATCTCCCGACCTGGAGAGGAACCTGCTTAGCCCGACCAGTTTGCCTGTCAAACGCTGAACTTCCTTGACGTCGCGAGGTGATTCCAGATCCAGGATGACCTTCACCTTGTCCGGGTTGGGCTCCACCCCCACCGGAGTCAAGAGATGCCCAAGGAACTTCCCGCGACTGGCCACGAAGACACACTTCAAGGGGTTTAGCCTCATCTTGAACCTCCTTAGGGTGGCGAATGTCTCTTCTAGATCTTTTAGGTGCGAATCCACGCACTTGCTTTTGATCATTAGGTCGTCGACATAGACCTCCAAATTTCTCCCCCTCTGATCTCGAAAGACCCGATCCATCATGCGTTGATATATGGCCCCTGCGTTCTTCAACCCAAAGGGCATCATTTTGTAACTGAAGAATCCCTCCCTGGTGATGAAGGAGACATCCTTGACATCGGGAGGGTGCATCCGGATCTGGTGATAACCTGAAAAAGCATCCAAAAAGCTCATGATAGAAAAACCGACGGATGAATCAACCAGCGCGTCGATCCGAGGCAGGGGGTGGCAATTCTTAGGGCATGGTTTATTTAACAAAGAAAGGTCAATACACATTCTCCATTTACCCCCCCCCCCCTCTTGACCATTACCACATTGGAGATCCAGCCTGAATACTGGATCTCTGAGATGAAGCCGGCCTTCAGGAGCTTCTTGACTTCCTCGCGGATTGGCTCTTCCAGCTTGGTAGCAATGACCCTCATCTTCTGACGTATGGGGCGAGTGCGGGGGTCCAGGTTCAGGCGGTGTCAGGTCACGTCCGCGTCGATGCCCGGCATGTCTGCCGCGCTTCAAGCGAAGATATCGATGTTGTTTTGAATGCAGGCCCGCACTCGCTCCTGGGCCTCGGGACTCAAGCCCCCGCTGACCCGCACCCTTTGTACCCGCCCTGCGCTGGTGAAGACCTCCATCTCCACCACTTACTCTGCCGGCTCCCGCCGCGACTGCTCCCAGCCGACCCTTGCTTCTTCCCCCTGCTCCAGCTCCTCTGCCTCTTCCTCGATCTCCATCGCTTCCTCCTGCCCTTCCGGCAGCTGCTCAACTCCCACGACCCTCTGAGCCTCTCCCTCAGCTCCTCCTGTTTCTTGCTCTTCTACCTCCCTCGCCCTTTCCGGGCTTTCCCGCTCCTCGTCCCTCTGGACCCTCTGCACGTCTCCTTCCTGCTCTTCCTCAATCTCCTCCCCTCTGACTTCTTCCTCAGCTTGCCTTCTTGCCTCCTCCAAGCTCATCTCCTCCCTGACAACCTCTCCTTGCGCCACCATCTTCTTTTCGCACTCCTCTGCCTCTGCCATCCACGATATGGTGTTGACTGCCATAACGTAGCATTGTCTTGCCACCTTTGGGTCCCCTCTGACCCTGACCTGCACCCCTCCATTGTTGAACTTGAGGCACTGATGAAACGAGAAGGGGACACAGCGAAAGGCGCTGATGAGGGGGCGACCAAAGATGACGTTATAGCTGCTTGGGGCGTCCACGATCACGAACCTACAGTTCCGTGACACGCCCCCTAACTTCACGTGCAATCCTACTCCCCCTTCCACTTCCTTCCTCTCTCCGGAAAACCCAAACAACGGTCCGTCCGAGGCCAAGATCCTCTTTCCTTCCACCCTCATCTCATCGAAGGACTTCTTGAAGATGCCATTTACCGAGCTCCCGTTATCCACGAGTATCCTTGAGACCGTAAAATTCTCTACCGCCGTCTTGTTCACCAGGGCGTCACAGAACGGATCCTCATAGTCTGGCATATCTGCTGACGAAAAAGTGATTTTTTCTTCCAGTGGGGGAGCCTGGGAGGTAGAGGCGACCCCCCTTCGGTACATGGTTTGCAGGCTCCCCTTGCGGGTTGCCTCAATCCCCACTCCTCCGTGAATCACCCCGATTCCTCCTCGGGTCCCCACATCTACCCGATCTTCACACCTATCTTCCATCTCCCCCGATTGTACCTGTATGATCCTTACCGGCGGATCCTGCCTCCTTGCTCCTCTGGCTTCCCTCATTTCCAAGAACTCAGGGCAGGTGGCCGTTGCGTGGCCCTCCTCCTGGTGGAAGTCACAAAAGAGCAACGCCACCCCGCCCCTTCTTCCTTCTCCTCTTCCTCTTCTTCCTCCCCCTCGAGCTCCTCTCCCCGCTCCTCTTCCTCTGCCTACTTCCATGGCCTCTTGCGGCGGCGGAACACGACCCCTCGACTCCTGCCTCCACGCCGACTGGTCGAACCTCCTAGGTTCCCGTAGGTTATCTCTTCCCTGATATCCTCCTCCTTGGCCCTGGGGGCGACCCTCCTGGGGCCTCCAACCCAACCGGTTGTTCAGCTCCCGGGCCCCCCATCCCTGCTGCTGCCCCTGCCTTCGGGGCTCTTCCCTCCTCCTTTCGTCTCTCTGCTCCCTCGGCTCCTTCTGCCTTCCCACTGTAGGTTCCTTCACGTCATCCTCCGCCAGCCTGGCCAACTTCCTGGCGAATGCTGGGTTTGCCCTCTCGAAGTCTATCTCCTTTGCCGCCCTCTCCATGAGCTCCTCAAAGGAGGAGGGGGCGAGGGTACTCTCTTCAACTCCATACTAAAGAATCCCGGCCTCAGCCCCAGGGTGAAGACGAGCATCAACGCATACCCTGGGACCTCCTGGACCAAGAGGATCTCTTCTTGAAACCGGTCAACATAGTGACCCAGTGTCTCGTCCGGCTTCTGCCTCACCGCAAACAGGCACTCCGCCTCCTTCCTCTTCTTCGATGTCGAGAACCTCAACATAAAACTTCTTCGCAGATCCTCAAAGCAGTAGATTGACCTCGCTGACAACTGATGGAACCAATCCCGAGCCTTGTCCTTCAACGTGATGGCAAACAGCCGACACTTGAAGGCATCCGTCATTTGCCTTATTGAAACAACATCTTCAAACCACTGCACATGTTGTACAAGGTCATCCTTTCCTGAGTAGTATGACATGTCAGGCTCCCGGAACCCCTACGGTACCGGAGCTGAGATGATGTGTTCGCTGAACGGGCTCTCGCCTCCTGCCTAACGAGAGGGCACGTCCCGCGGCCTCGGCTGGCTAGCCCGATCCGCGAGACCGTGCCCGGGGAAAAGTTCCCGCACCGCTGGCTCCTTCTCGCCTACATCTGTCAATGCCTCCTTGCCCGGGCGCTGGCCCTGACCTGGGAAGAGCTCCCGCGCCGCTACGTCTCTCTCGCCAGCCTCCGCCGGGACCTCCTTCCCCAGGCGCTGCCCAAGGGCGTTCTCGCCTAGGAGCGGGACCTCCTCTATCGGAACCTGAGGTGTGGCCCACTCGCTTCTGGCCGAGAAGGCCAAGCTGATCGTCTGCAAGACTTCTCGCCTTAATTCATCTAGCATCCTTTTCGTCGCTTCCTCTCCCCGGGTGGGGGAGCCTCCAGAACCAGTCCCTTCCCCTTCACCTCCAGACATGGGACAAAACTTAAGACTTTCTTGTATCGACTGCCTTCCACGCTCACCGCACCAGAACTGTTGAAGCCAAATTGACTTCAACGGGAGTTCACAAACAGGGGTGCAACCAACACCTACTTCTCTCAAGGCTCAACCCTCGACTAGCTGCAAAGGACCTAAGACTGACCCAAAGCCTCAGCAGGGAGGTCCCACCTCACACCCGGAAGATCCTTGACAGCTTCCCCTCCAAAGCCAAAAGCTGGGCGAGGAGCTCCTCAGAAAGTACTGAAGTTGGGAGATAATGACAAGCTTGCTTTCTAAGGAGCCCTTATGGGTTTATTTATATCATCTTGCTGACCTGAGATTACTGAAATACCCCTAGTTGGTCTGCCAATAAGCAAATCCCGCGGTTTTCCGGAGGGTATGTGGGTAAATTTACCTGAGGGCAGTTTGGTCGTTTTACCCAAGGTCCTGGGCCCCACTCGGCGAGAGCTCTGAGCCGAGAGCCTTCTGCCCAGAACCCGGCGCAAGGGGTCTCGCCTGTCTATAGGCGAGAGCTTCTTCAAGTCGATCTGGGTTCGACGATTTGGCTGCGCTCGACGATCTGGGTTCGACGATTTTCGAGTGAGGGACGCCTTGCGGGCGAGAGCTCCTTTGAGACAGAGGCTCAGCGCTTGCGCAAGCGTTCCCTCCTACCCGGGCGAGATCTCCCTTAGGGCGAGAGCTCCTTTGGCTAGCCTAACTGAGACCATTGCGCCTTCTGGTCTGACTCAGCGAATATGAGGTTGTACAGGTGGTAACAAAAATGATAAAGGGAAATGGAAAGCCACAATGATAATGGGGGGGGGGGGGAGTATAATGATCGGGGTCCCTTTGGCTCTTACCTCACCTCTCACGGTATCATCCACCAGAAAACCTGTGCTTATACATCTACTCAGAACGGAGTGGCCAAACGGAAAAATCGCCACCTCCTTGAGGTTGCTCACTGCCTTTTTACCCCTATGCACCTCCCTAAACCCTATTGGGGTGATGCGGTTCTAACCGCTGCTCACCTTATCAACCGTCTCCCTTCTCGTGTCCTTTCCTTTAACACTCCTCTCGCTCGTCTCTCCACCTCTGGTGTGGTTCATACCTCTCATTTGCCACCCCGTGTTTTTGACTGTGTATGTTTTGTGCATGTGCACCAACCTCAATGTGACAAGCTTGACCCTCAGGCTCAACGATGTCTTTCTTGGTTATTCTTCTACGACCAAAGGTTATCGCTGTTATCACCCTCCTTCCCGGCGTATGTTCTGTACCATGGATGTCACCTTCCGTGAGGGGGAGCCCTATTTTCTGCCTTCGACTCACCTCTTTCGTCAGGGGGAGAACCGTGATGATCTGGATGTTACTCCTGTTCCTCTTCCTCTTCTTCCTTCCATTCCCTCTACTCATTCTACTCCGGTACCCATAGCTCCCATCCAGGTACCTGACTCTTCTACTATGATTTCTCCCTTTCCCCATGTTTACCACCGCCGCAGTTCAGGTACTCAGGTTACCACAACTCGACCTCTACCAGTGCCATCTTCGGTCTCAGATCCTGATGAAGCTGATCTGCATATTCCTATTGCATTCCTCAAGAAAGGTAAAGCTCCTTGTACGCAACATTCTATCTCTAATCACGTGGCTTACCACCCTCTTACTCTGAGCCATCAGGCGTTTGTTTCATCTCTTTCCCAAGTTGTTATACCTAAGACATGACAGGAAGCTTTGGAGATACCGGCCTGGACTCAAGGCTATGCATGATGAGATGTCTGCCTTGGACAAGAATCACGTGTGGGATGTTTTCGCTCTCCCTTCCGAGAAGAAAGCTATAGGTTCCCGGCGGGTCTTCTCCGTTAAGAAGAACCAAGATGACAAGGTGGAACGGTACAAAGCACGTCTAGTTGATCAAGGGTACACCCAGACAGAAGGTGTAACATCCGTTATCTGACGCAAAATTATTTTAATTGTAGGGTCAAGTCGCGACGAATTTTGATCGAGGCAGCGCGTCGTCGAGGTACGATATTAGTGTAGCCAAAAGGTCGCATTTATTAATTTGTGAATTATGTTAATTATATTGATAGTGAGACGCATTTTAATTTAGTGACGAAGCGCGACAGATTTTTATGTTGAATAGGAGGTAATGTGAAATATCACAGTTTGGGGTGCAAATAGCGGGTCTCAAATTCCCCCCTCAACTCATGCGGTTATCAAAACCGCAAGCCATGATTTATTTCCCGTAAACCTCATTCCACGGGAGAAAACCGCAGCCGAACCCGTGCTTCCCGTCTCCCGATATTCTCCCATTCCGCACGCCGCAACGCCCGAGCCGACGCCTCCCGCAGGCCCTAGCCGACGACCGATCCCCCTCCAGAACCCCTCACCGACCTCTCCTCTTTCCTCTACGGGCGCCGGTGGGTGTTCCTTTCCCTTCCTTGGCCGTGGAAGAACCAGATTCAACCCTAATCGGTGGAAGTTGAACGTTTTGGTTCCGGTGTGTTCGTTTTCTCCCTTTTCTCCATTCCTTCATGAAAATTCTTCGATTTGAAAGTTAATCTAAACTAGGATTTCTTCCTCTGGCCCTAATTAGGTTTTGGAGTACGGAATCCATCGTGAAATTGGAGTTGGGCGCATTGGGATCATCAATCACTCCCACGTAAAGGTAATACGCTGTGTTAGCTATTAATTTGGACTACCCTAGCATTTTGGAATTTTTCCAACGTTAACCCTAAGGTGAAAATGCGATATTTAGGTGTTGCTTGGTTTGTGGGATTTTTGGTGGCCTCGAGTCAAGGATTCAAAAGTCAGTAGTCAGATTTTCCTTCGGAAGAAAAAATGTCACCGCGCAGAGTGTATGAGCGCCGCACCACCACTGTAAGGAAACCTAATTCCTGTTAGTTAGACATAGCAAGAAATATATTTTTGTATACGCATGTGTAGGCTTTGTACATGTATCATGACCATGCGTAGAAAGGTGTGCTGGTAGGAAAACGGTCGCGGAAAATGTGTAGGATGACACCCTTCTCCAAGACCAAAGTAATCAGATCCTGAACAATAATGTTAGGTACGAAACCTTTACCCGCGTACATAAGCTTGGAATTTGTCCAACCAAGGGCGTGAATGTCCTTTCTAGTCGATCACGAGAAAGTCAAGGGTCGCTCAGTAGTACACTAGAAGAAATGTCCCATACAGAGTAGCATCAGACCAAAAAGGTCGGTAAGCACACATAAATCTTTTCGTGTTAGGTAGATGCGCACTACCTTTCTCATAAGGCATATGATAACTTATGAGCAGTACAGTCTTGAGAGTTGACTTTCCTTTGAGACAGTTAGCAGAATCGAGACCGTGTCCGCGCGACACTAGAACAATTGAGTTCGTCAGATGTTCTCTGGTCGTCAGTTTCAGATGCGCGTTAGGAGCTACTCTGCCTAAAGCCTTCCAAGTAGATGTGCAAGCTAGAAACCGCCTATAACTCAAGTATAGACCTGACGTGAGACAGTACACTGGTTAGTGAACGTCGAGACTTGAGAAAATATAAACGTCGGGACTTGAGAAAATATAATGAGAGCTCATGAACGTAGAGCGAGTAGGTCTGTTGACCAGAGAGCATAGTAAACGCATGCATATCACAACATAAAGATTTTAATGAACAAAACCTTTTTTCAAATGACATGCATTCATCATTTAAGAAAAAAGTTTTTAGTGTCACTAGGAGGAGTTACTTGTCCTTACTCTGACCCCCCGTGGACAATGTTTTTACAGGTGACCCAGGTGGGAAACCTCTCCTAGTATGAACGTTAAGTGGAGTCAGTTGTAGTTGCTTCCACTTTCAGTTTTCTCTTCTTCAGCATATGTTTGTAAATTTGGACAATGTACTTTGTTAATGTTTTATATGCCATGTATCAGATTTATTATGTTATTTCAGAATTTCAGTCATTTCACTTCTATTCATATTTAGTGGCTCTGTGAATTCAGATACCAGGTACGTGGTTACCCTTAGTTTACTTTCTTAGCTTCCGTTATAAGTTTTCAATTTTTTAGTAGCTTCTAGTTTATGACTGCTGTGTACTAGTTTTGATACTGTTTCCTAGTTCTCTTTGTATCACTGACCCGACCGGATGACTGATTATTGTAAAATTGGGAAGGGGTGTTATAAATTGGTATCAGAGCCAGGTTTAGGATCCCTGGACCCAAGAAAGATTCACAGAACCATTGGAATGTGTAAAAGTAAACTCTTGTTAGTAGAAGATTTAAGTTGCGTTTAAGCCGTAGTTTTCGCAAGAGTACGAAATAAATTGCTAAGCCAGATTTCTCAGATGCATGGTAGATAATTATATTTCTTTTATGTGTTCTATCAGGCACCACGAGTCAGCGAACTGGGTGAATTTTCACGTCAAGACCCTGTTCCTAACGCGACTATGGGAGATGCTGTCGTGCCACAGGTACCACCAGTTCCAGCAGCTCCAGAGGGCACTGACATAGCATCTCAGATTGCCAAGACAATTACTATTGCCTTGATGGAGTTTCAGAGAGGATTGATTGCAGGGTTTCCAGCTCCAGTACAAGTACCAGCCCCTGCACCAGCTCCTGCCCCAGCACCCGTGGAGATGACCCTGGAGCGCTATTTGAGGAACTTTAGAGAGCTTCAACCCTCGAACTACAGTGGGATGAGACCCCGATGGACACAGATGATTGGATAGTAAACACCAGAGACCTGTTGGATGTTTTGGAGTGCCCAGAGAACAAGAAGGTTCCTCTGGCAGTTTTCCTCCTTCGAGGTGAGCCAAAGTTCTGGTGGGACAAGTCCCGGGTAGATGACCCCGCAAGTAAATGGTTATGAAAATTCCTTTTATTTTGGGAAGTGATACATTCTTTTTAAATAGTGTGGCCATGATTTTGGCCAGGTCGTACGTCAGACATGTTCACGTGGGGCGAATTTTCTAGAGCCCTTGCAAGTTGGTTCGTGCCTCCTTCCGCACGACGAGGTCTCCAGGATAAATACCTTAGGCTTTTCCAGGGGGACAGGACTGTTGCTGAGTACGAGCGAGAGCTTACCCATCTGGCTCGATATGCGGGCGTGATGCAGGGAGATCAGGCTGAGAAGTGCAGCCGTTTTGGGGATGGTTTGCGTGACACGTTGATGCAGCCGCTGATGACCATGGTCAATGCCGACTACAAGAGCTTAGTGGATACGGCTCGCAGGCTGGAGGCTGATCAGCAAAAAGTTCAGAGGCGAAGCAGTTTTCGTACGAAGTGATCTCAGGATTTGCATCAGCCGCAACAAAGCAGAAATGACCAAGGGAAGAAGTGGAACAAGAAGCAGAAGCCTGATGCAAAGAAGAGTGATCAGTTTGGAGACAGGCGCAAGGACTACCCCCTTGTCCCAAGTGTCAGCGTCGCCACCCAGGAGAATGTTTGACCAACGCAGGCGTGTGTTACAAGTGCCGACAACCTGGGCACATAGCTCGCTACTGTCAGGAAGTTGGTACGAATCAGGTAATCAAAACTTAGTTATGTTCGTTACATTTATGAAATTACTGTAGATGACAAATATAATTTGTTCATGCAGTCGAAGTATGAGGTTGGTGGCTCTAGCAGAACAGACAACGGAAAAGCTTTGATGATTACTGACGGAAGATCACAGCAGAGTCGAGATTTGGTGCAGCCCAAAGCGTACGGGCTTGGTCAGCATGGGGTAAAGGATCAGTATGATGTAGTGACAGGTAAGTGTTTACTTTGCTTAACAAGTTTATTTAATCGTTCGTAGTGACACTCTTTTCATCTTTGTAAATCATTCATGTAGGCATCCTTATGATTCATAATTTACCCTCCAAGATTCTGTTTGATACTGGCGCCTCACACTCGTTTATCGCAGAATCTCTAGTGCGTGGACTGAATTTAGAAGTCTTTCCAGAGACAGTACTACTGGAAGTCATGATGCCGAATGGATCCCTTCTGCAGACCAGAGATAAGTGCAGGGTACCAGTTCAGTTTGGTGATACTGAGATTATCGTGGAAGCTTTGCAGCTTCCTATTGCAGGATTCGACCTGATCTTTGGAATGGACTAGCTTTCGACAGTCAACGCCAAGATTGATTGTAGGGCGAGACAGATACAATTTGAGGGCCCTAGCCAGACTGCATTTACGTTTCAAGGCTTGAAATGAGTAGTGAAGATGATCATCTCCGCTGTCCAAGCTAGAAGGTGCATCAGTAAGGGTTGTGAAACCTTTGTAGTACTGATGAACGCGGAGGCTAAGGCTGACTTATCAGAGGTACTAGTGGTGCAGTGTTTCCCCGATGTTTTCCCAGAAGAGCTTCATGGTGCCCCTCCAGATAGAGAGATTGAGTTCCCGATAGATTTGCAGCCCAGGGCTACACCAGTAGTCAAATCCCCCTACCGGATGGCTCTAAGGGAACTAGCGGAGTTGAAGAGCCAGTTGCAGGAGTTGCTTGATTTGTGCTTTATACTTCCCAGTACTTCACCTTGGAGTGCTCTAGTACTATTCGTGAAGAAAAAAGGATGACAGTCTGAGACTGTGTATAGACTACCGTGAGTTGAACAAATTGACAGTAAAAAACAAATACCCGATTCCCAAAATTGATGATTTGTTCGACCAGTTGGTGAGCTCGTGCACCTTTTCCAAGTTAGATTTGAGGTCGGGCTACCATCAGTTAAAGATTCGAGACGTGAATGTTCAGAAGACGGCTTTCAGTACCAGGTATGGACACTTCGAATTCGTGGTCTTGCTGTTTGGGCTGACCAATGCACTTTCAATATTTATGGACCTGATGAACATGGTATTTCAGGAGTACTTGAATTGTTTTGTTATCGTTTTTATCGATGATATCTTGGTGTTCTCAAGGAGTGCAGAAGATCATGCCACACACCTCAGGATTGTATTGAGCACCCTCGAGAAGAATCAGTTGTATGCCAAGTTTTCTAAATGTGAGTTCTGACTTTCAGAGATAGCATTCTTAGGCCACATCATCAGTCAGAAAGGGGTTAGTGTCGATCCGAATAAGATAGAGGCCATTAAGAATTGACCAAGGCCAATGACAGTTTTAGAGGTTCGCCTCTTTTTGGGTCTAGCTGGTTACTACAGAAGAGTCATCAGAGATTTTTCAATGATAGCCTTACCACTGACTTCCCTCAGCAGGAAGGGTAAGGGCTTTTATTGGACAGTTAAGTGTGAATTGCCTTTGAGGACTTGAAGGGCAGATTGATGACCGCACCGATCTTGAGTTTACCTTCAGGGCATGACAGGTTTCAGATTTATAGCGATGCGTTAGGTCAGGGTTTGGGCTGTGTTCTCATGCATCATGGAAAGGTCGTAGCCTATGCTTCGAGACAGTTATAGTTTCATGAGAGGAACTATCCCGTGCATGACTTGGAGCTTGCAGCAGTCATTCATGCTCTGAAGATATGGAGGAACTATCTCTATGATGTTCATTGCGAGATATTCACTCATCATAAGAGCCTCAAGTATATATTTGATCAGCGGGAGCTCAATTTGAGGCAGCACAGATGGTTAGAGTTTCTATCAGACTACGACGTAGACATTTAGTACCATCCAGGAAAGGAGAACATTGTAGCTGATGCCCTTAGCCGTAGAGGTTCGTGTTTCTTCCTTCTCACTTAGCAGGAGGAGTTAGTGCGGGAACTAGAGACTGGATATCACCGTTGTGCCACACTGTAGTTTTGGTTCTGTAAGGTTGAATTGGATGGAGATCACCTGCGACATTAAGGATAGAATCAGGACAGCTCTACCATTGGATCCGAAGATGACAGAGATTTGGACCTCAGTGCAGACGGGTCAGAAGGAGAGATTCACTATTCAGGATGATTTATTATTGCATGATTGCAGGGTGTGTATCCCCGATGTTAGCCACCTTCGCGAGGACATTTTATTTGAGGCACACAATTCCAGATATTCTATACATTTAGGTAGCACGAAGTTGTATGCAGATCTCAAGAAGGTAGTCTTGTGGGCAGACTTGAAAGGTGATGTTGCAGATTATGTAGGCAAGTGCGAGACATGCAAGTTAGTTAAGACCGAGTGCCAAAGGCTTGGAGACAAGTTGCAGCCACTTCCTTTCCCGAGTGGACTTTTGAGGATATATCCATGGACTTCATCCATGGTCTGCCGAGATCTCAGAGTGAGAATGATTCTTTATGGGTTATAGTAGTTCGGCTTTCTAAGGTCGCCCATTTCATTCCTCTTAAGAAGACAGATCTGGGTCCCAGTTTACCACAGTTATATATAGACGATATAGTTCGACTTCACGCTGTTCCCAAGACTATAGTTTCAGACCGAGATGACAGATTTACCTCCAGGGAGTGGAGATACATTCAGGAGCGTTTGGGTACCAGATTACATTTTAGCACCGCATTCCATCCCCAGACCGATGGACAGATTGAGCGCACAAATAAGACTTTGGAGGATCTGCTACGGATGCACATTTTGGACTTTGGAGGAAAGTGAGAGAAATATATTACTCTTGTGCAGTTCTACTACAATAACAGTTTTTAGACGAGTATTGCAATGACATCATTCGAGGCCCTCTATGGTAGACGTTGTCGGATACCGTTGTGTTGGGCTGAAACTGAAGAAAGATCTACCAGCAGTGTGTCTTGGATTGATAAGACCACTGACAGAGTCAAGCTCATTCAGGAGCGTATGAATACAGCTCAGGATCGCCAAGCCAAGTATCATGATCAGAAGCACAAGTCAGTAGAATTCAGAGTTGGTGACTACGTTTATCTGAAGGTCAGACCAGTCAGAGGAGTCTCTAGAATAATGCGGATGAAGAAACTGAGCCCCAGATTCGTTGGTCCTTTTGAGATACTGGAAAGAATGGGTGAGGTTGCTTATAGGTTGACCTTACTTGAGGAAATGAGTGGTATACATGATGTATTCCATGTCTCCTATTTGAGGAGAGCAGTCAGAGATTCCAGCCACATCATCAGTACCGAGGAAGCACCAATCGAGACAGATCTTAATATTGAGGTTAGCCAAGTTAGAATCGTGGATTCAAGGATACGGAAGCTCAGGAATAGAGAGATTCGCATGGTCAAAGTCTTTTGGATGAACTGTGGCCGTCCAGAGTATACTTGAGAGCGAGATGATGAGCTTAGGAGCAGTGCAGACTATTCTTTCCTCTTCGATTCAGGTATGGTTACAATTTATGAGGACAAAATTTTTTGTTTGGAGGGTAGATTTTTAACACCCGTTATCTGACACGAAATTATTTTAATTGTAGGGTCAAGTTGCGACGAATTTTGATCGAGACAGCGCGTCGTCAAGGTACGATATTAGTGTAGTCAAAAGGTCTCATTTATTAATTTGTGAATTATTTTAATTATATTGATAGTGAGACGCATTTTAATTTAGTGACAAAGCGCGACAAATTTTTATGTTGAATAGGAGGTAATGTGAAATATCACAGTTTGGGGTGCAAATAGCGGGTCTCAAATTCCTCCCTCTCCTCATGCAGTTATCAAAACCGCAAGCCATGATTTATTTCCCGCAAACCTCATTCCACGGGAGAAAACCGCAGCCGAACCCGTGCTTCCCGTCTCCCGATATTCTCCCGTTCCGCACGCCGCAACGCCCGAGCCGACGCCTCCCGCAGGCCCTATCCGACGACCGATCCCCCTCCAGAACCCCTGACTGACCTCTCCTCTTTCCTCTACGGGCGCCGGTGTGTGTTCCTTTCCCTTCCTTGGCCGTGGAAGGACCGAATTCAACCCTAATCTGTGGAATTTGAACGTTTTGGTTCCGGTGAGTTCGTTTTCTCACTTTTCTCCATTCCTTCATGGAAATCTTTCGATTTGTAAGTTAATCTAAAATATGATTTCTTCCTCTTGCCCTAATTAGGTTTTGGAGTACAAAATCCACCGCGAAATTGGAGTTGGGCGCATTGGGAGCATCAATCACTCCCACATAAAGGTAATACACAGTGTTAGCCATTAATTTTGGACTACCCTAGGATTTTGGAATTTTTCCAACGTTAACCATAAGGGGAAAATGCGATATTTAGGTGTTGCTTGGTTTGCGGGATTTTTGGTGGCCTCGAGTCAAGTCTTCGGAAGTCCGCAGTAGTCAGATTTTCCTTCGGAAGAGAAAATGTCACCGCGCAGAGTGTACGAGCGCCGCACCACCACTGTAAGGAAACCTAATTCCTGCTAGTTAAACATAACAAGAAATGTATTTTTGTATACGCATGTGTAAGCTTTGTACAAGTATCATGACCATGCATAAAAAAGTGATGGTAGGAAAACGGTCGCGGAAAATGTGTAGGATGACATCCATCTCCAAGACCAAAGTAGTCAGATCCTGAACAGTAATGTTAGGTACGAAACCTTTACCCGCGTACATAAGTTTGGAATTTGTCCAACCAAGGGCGTGAATGTCCCTTCTAGCCGACCACGAGAAAGTCAAGGGTCGCTCAGTAGTACACCAAAAAAAATGTCCCATGCAGAGTAGCATCAGATCAAAAAGGTCGGTAAACACAGATAAATCTTTTCGTGCTAGGTAGATGCGCACTACCTTTCTCATAAGGCATATGATACCCTATTAGCAGTACAGTCTTGAGAGTTGACTTCCCTTTGAGACAGTTAGCAGATTCGAGTCCATGTCCGCGCGACACTAGAACAATTGAGTTCGTCAGATGGTCTCGGGTCGTCAGCTTCAGACGCGCGTTAGAAGCCACTCTGCCTAAAGCCTTCCAAGTAGATATGCAGGCTAGAAACTGCCTCGAACTCAATTATAGACCTGACGTGAGACAATACACTAGTTAGTGAACGTCGGGACTTGGGAAAATATAATGATAGCTCATGAATGTAGAACAAGTAGGTCTGTTGACTAGGGAGCATAGTAAACGCATGCATATCATAACATAAAGATTTTAATGAATAAAACCATTTTTCAAAAGGCATGATTCATCATTTAAGGAAAAAGTTTTTATTGTCACTAGAAGAAGTTACTTTTCCTTACTCTGCCCCCCCCCCCCCCCCCCCCCCGTGGGCAATATTTTTACAGGTGACTCAGGTGGGAAACTTCTCCTAGGATGAGCGTTAAGTGGAGTCATTTGTAGTTGCTTCCACTTTCAGTTTTCTCTTTTTCAGCATATGTTTGTAAATGTGGACAATGTACCTTGTGAATGTTTTATATGTCATGTATCAGACTTATTATGTTATTTCAAAATTTCAGTCATTTCACTTCTATTCATGTTTAGTGACTCTGTGAATCTAGATATCAGATATGTGGTTACCCATAATTTACTTTCTTAGCTTCTGTTGTAAGTTTTCAATTTTTAGTAGCTTCTACTTTATACCTGCTGTGTACTAGTTTTGATACTGTTTCCTAGTTCTCTTTATATCGCTGACCCGACCGAATGACTGATTATTGTAAAACTAGGGAGGGGTGTTACCGAAGGTGTTGATTATCAAGAGACGTTTGCTCATGTTGCCAAGATGGATTCTATTCGGATGTTGCTATCGTGTGCTGTGTGCCTGGACTAGGAGCTTCATCAATTGGATGTTAAAAATACGTTCCTCCATGGTGAGCTCGAGGAGGTGTACATGAAGTTTCCTCCTGGTTTTATAGAGAAAGGAGCTGAAGGCCTTGTTTGTCGCCTCCAAAAATCTTTATATGTCCTGAAGCTATCCCCTATAGCCTGGTTTGAGAGATTTCTTACGACAATGCTCGAGTTTGGGTACAAGCAAGCCCAATCGGATCATACCATGTTCATCCGGAGACATGAACATCATGTTGTGGTTCTCATTATCTACGTGGATGACATTGTGATTACGAGAAATGACACAGAGGAGATTACCAATCTTAAGACCCTCCTGTCTGCTGAATTTGAAGTGAAAGACTTGGTAAGATTACGGTACTTCCTGGGTATCAAAGTGATCAGATCCGAACATGGTATCTTTATATCCCAATGAAAATACATATTAGTTCTCCTAAAAGAAACAGGTATGCTTGGGTGTGTTCCTGCGAACACCTCGATTGAGGAAAATCACAAGATTGATGAAGGTGGTGATGATGATCCCACCGATGTATCTCATTATCAAAGATTGGTCGGTAAACTTATATACCTATCCTATACACGCCCCGACATTATGTATGTTGTAGGTATCCTAAGCCGATATATGCATTCTCCTCGAATCAGACATCAAGAAGCTGCGTATCGTTTGCTGCGATATTTGAAGAAAGCTCCTGGTCGTGTTCTCTATTCTCCAGCAACAACACTTTGAAGATTGAAGTTTTTACTGATGCTGATTGGGTTGGCTGCCATGATGACAAAAAATCCACAACAGGATACTGCTCCTTTGTTGGTAGAAACCTCGTGACGTGGCGCAACAAGAAGCAAAATGTAGTGGCTCGGTCTAGTGCGGAGGCAGAATATCGTGCCATGTCCCAAGGTTTATGTGAGGGACTATGGCTGCGCACTTTGTTACAAGATCTGGGTTTCCCAATGAAGGACACTTCTCCTTGTTTTGTGACAATAAGGAGTCCGTTAACATTGCCCATAACCCAGTCCAACATCACAGGACATAACATGTTGAGGTTGATCGACATTTTATTAAAGATCACTTGGATAAAAAGACAGTTGTCACTCTGTTCGTCCATTCCAACGATCAGTTGACCAATGTGTTTACCAAAAGCTTGGGGTGTGCCGTGTTTATCGACGACATTTAAAGGCTTATGATGACGTACGTCTTCCGTCCGACTTTAAAGAGAGAGTTGTAATAATTATTCTTTCAAGTCGTCTGTGTTTTTATTTGTAACCCCGGTATGAGGTAGTTTAGTCTTTTAGCTTTCCCTTACTCAAGTATATGTATGAGTAAGGTGCTTCTCTTTGATTTGAATCAGACTGATTATTTGGTTCGACTAATATTCTCTTAACACTATCGGATAACAAAAAAAAGTATAATAGATAAAAATAAGGAAATCAAACTAATGCAAACCACATGAAAAAATATACAAGTATATGTTGAATAGAATATGGTAAACAACAAGAAGAAGATGCAAAAAGGAATGATATGATTGCGATATAACGAGAGATAACGTAATAATCAAGAGAAGATAACATAATAAATCTGCAAAAATATGAATAAGAGATCATAGTAATGAAGGGAATAATGAGAATTCATTTAGTTTTTTGACTAATAGAAAATGTAACTAAATATGTCAAGGAGGAAGCCACTTCCGGCACGTCTAGCCGCCCCCTACACGTTGCGAGAAGATGTACAGAATCTGGGTCGAGGTCGTCACCGCAGTCTTCGGAGTGCTGGATGCCCACAAAGCTATCAGCCACGATCCAGATTGCCTTCATAGTACTGTAGTTTTGATCTGTTGCTCATAGCCATATTTTGTTGCAGTCATATGATATACTTTTCTATGTAGCACAGATATAAGATAACGACTTTTTTTTGTATACATATGCTGAGTTATCTTTTGTACGATCGATGTATTGATCATGTAAAATAAATAAAATATTTTACTTTTCTGCAGTTTTCTTTATGTACTCATAAATGCTGAATGTTCAATTTCCTGCTAACTCTGTGAAATGAGAAAATGAATGAAAATTGTGATGGTGCCTGAAAAGTGGAGCCGTTACAACTATGTTCTCCTTAATGAAGTTCCTGTCGATCTCCACGTGCTTAGTACGATCATGTTGGACTAGGTTGTGGTCAATGCTAATAGCGGCTTTACTATCACAATAGATCCTGATTGGACCACCGCTTTGCACACCCAAGTCTCTCATAATCGATTGAATCGATAAACCTTTGCATATCCCTAACGTCATTGCCCAGTACTCTGTCTCAACACTGGATCTGGCTACAACATGTTTATTGCTTCTCCAGGTCACCAGATTGCCCCAAACAATGGAGCAATATCCTGATGTAGATTGTCGAGCTGCAAGGCCATCTCTGGGAGTAGGGAAGCCATGGGGATTGTAGCAAGTAACCCTCAGAGACAAAAAAGAAAATCAAATATAAATCGAGGGGGCAAAAGAAAGCACTAAGAATATCAGAATACAAGGGTAACCCTCATAGAAATTGGGAAAGAACATACATGGTCAATAGAAAACAAATGGAAAACCATCGGAGTGGGAACGCTGAAAACGAGGGAATTAAGAACCCATGAGACCGCCACCCATACAAGATTGTGCCGAAGAGAGAGAGGAAGAAAGTTTGTTACCAGTGCGAGGACTGTTGCCATTGCTAAAGGCTGCCGTGGAAGGTGAAATTTGAGCGAAATGTTATTGCTCTGCGGAAGGAGGAAGACATGAACAGAGGCGGGAGTCAGAGTCGCGCCTGGTGCGGAGGTGGAAGGCGCGCTTGTTGCGGGAGGCAATGGCAGGAGTGGAAGCGGAAGATCAAGGGGAGGCTAGGGCGAGACCTCAGACGCGTGAACCCTAATTCTCCGATACCATGTTGGATGAAATAGAATTAGATTAATTTCATTATTCAGCACCACTCCTGAACATAGTGGGAAAAAGAGTGCAACGAAAAAGGCGGAAACGTAACAACAAATACAGAATCTCTAACAAATTCAGTTATTAATAATTAATTAATAACAAATTATTAATTTATTAATAAAATCATAAATGACGTGCTGCTTAGGGATCAAGAAGATGGAAAGGCGAGCGTGAATTGTGAGCTGGATCAGGAATGAATTAATTCCCAGCGCCCAACCATTATAGACTGAAATTAATTCCTGCAGCCCCACGTGTGAGTGCCAGTCCAACTGGAAAGCGTGCTTTTGACAGAAAAGCGTGAGACGGGGCAACGTTGCCTTTTGCGGTTACGACGCATGCGATTCTGTTGCTGGATGCCGATGGGGAAAGAATAAAGGAACGCTAGGCTTGCCGCAGTCGTGTGGAAGACACACCGGAAACACCGCCAAACTGAGATTTTGCGTCTATTGTTTGGCTGTCGACTGGCTTTACACGAATGGAGAAAGTCGTGAAGTTAACTGGCTTGATGCATTTGAGTGTCATATCTCAGTTTTTCTTTTGTTAACGCAAAAGTAGGGAGAATAGTGGCTGCGACTCTTCTGTTTGGAGGTGCTGCATGCTGTGGAGGTTTTCGATGCTCGGGATGGACTTGCCGGAGATGTCGGCAAAACGGGAAACTGTTGGCGTGCGCTTGCGGAAGTGGACCGAGAAGCTCTGATACCAAGTTGTTATGAGTCTACTCAGAGGTTGCCGAAGGTGAACATGAAAAAGACAGGAGGATACCGTGGAGCCGGAACCGCGACTGCCTAAGCGGGGTTTGCTTGTTAGAGTAGAGTGTTGCCGATATCTGACAAATAAGAGAAGGAAAAATAGATTAATTCTTGCATACATTGATTCTTGTTATGTTACGAGTCCTTAAATAGATACATAACAGACAGTTGGAAATAAGCGACAGACTTGGACAACAAATCTAATTGGAAATAAGCGACATAAAAACACAAGTAATTGTAAAATAGCATGTCATAATAACCCATAATAGCCGCTTGCTTTGACAGGTTGAAAAAGATGGAGTTGTGGCTAGCGGCGTAAAGCGTGGATGCAGTAGAATCGAGCACGTGGGTTAGGAAACTGGAGTGGTAAGAGTACATATGACCAAATTACCCAATTATTATACACATGACATAAAACTATGACTTGATATAACTTAACAACAACTAGATCATCATGTGTATCTTATATATACGTAATTCAGCATACACACTTATACGGACATGATAGATTGCCTTTTATTTTGTCCAAAGTACCCTCTGGTTCCTTGGGCTGAGGTTGTTTGATTTAAGAATGGAGGGGTGGGGGGACAATTTTTTTATGTTTTATAGAACCATCATGGATCGTCTTCTTTCAAGAGAGCATTTTATATGGTTGGGAATGCCTGTACGGTGGAAAATGGAGTGTGTATGAGTACCACTATTACTAGTTGCCTCATAGGGACTATTTAAAAAATATGTAAAATGATATTTGTAGTTCTATAGTTGTTTTTTTGTTTGGGTAGGTTTTGTTGGGTTGTAAGAGTTCTTGTTTCAATAAAGTACTTTCTCTTAATATATAAAACTATATAACTACATACATACACACACTCACGCATACACACACACACACGTACTAGCGGCTGGAAACAAGGTCCCGCTCGTGCATTATGTAACTGTGGCAATATCTGGCTGTTACTTCAGCATTACTGCCACCTTACACTGCGTTAAAAAGTCACACATTATATAATATGTATTTTTTTCTTTCTGACAACAGAATTTTATCTGACATTGTTTTCCTATAATTTGGCAGCATCAACTATGGAATCTTGCACAAAGAACGACAGCTTTACCATTTGGCCGCGGGGCATTTACGTTAGCCACCACTTATACGCTTTTGACTGAAGTATGCATGTTTAACATAAAATTATATTCTTCTATGTTTCAGTGATACTATTCTGAAGCTTCTCGTACTACACTTTGAATCTATAATCTTCTGTTTTCATTTTGCTGTTGAATAAATGTTTCACCAGATTGTTATTTTTCCTTAGGCACTCCTTGTTCCAAAACTCATTTTGGCTGGTCGATTGCCTGCACAACAGAATGCGACTGTGAGTGCTTTACTTTTTCAGTTGCTATAATTTTATCGAAGACATTGTTTCTCTTAATTCTACTAATATTCTTTTGGAATAATCTTCAAGTCTCCAAGCCATTTTCATGATCCCTTTCTGTTGCACCAATATAATGTTATGAGTTGTTTGGGATATGGTTTTTCTGTGCCCCGGTAATGACAATACCCAAGCAGGTCACCTTTCTCTATCTTGTATTCGTTGTAACAAAATTTTGCACAGGAGACGGCTAGTGGCGGCATACTGTAGTTGCCTAGGCAAGAGGGAATCCCATGCTAGGCTAGTCATGTGTATAATGATACACAGATAATTATTTATTTATACTTTTTAATTAAGAGAAATTAGAGGGTTACTGTTCATGTTTCTAAAGAACAGTGGACTTCAACTTCTCTCATTTATGGTAATGTACATAGATTCTTAGATCTAGGTTATTCTAAATACGTGAAAAATCGGAAACTGTGCCGCCAGAGAGTTTTCGTGTTGTTTTATGCATATTTCTTTTTTAATTCAAGAGTTTTCTTTTGGATTTTTAATTTGATTTTAAGATTGATGGAAAGGTTTCTTCCCAGTATTTTAGCATTCATCACCAGACTGTTGGATTGAATTAAAACTACTGTTTACTGATGAAATAAGGTAGGAAAGAACAAATTTATATAGATAGGTCAGAATGCTATTGTTTCATGTATTACCCGAAGCTTTGGGTTATTTACCGTGAAAAATGGCGACTATCTGTTACTGCGACATCTACTTTTCAGAAGATTCTTTTTTTAAATGTTGTGATTCTCCCTCCACTCTCTTTCAACAATATTTTTTTCTTTTCTTCCCTTATTCTGATCAGGTTAACCTGGACCCAAACATAAGGAGCATTTCTGAACTTAAGTCTTGGCCAGAGTTCCACAATGGGGTTGCTGCTGGCCTTAAATTAGCACCTTTCCAGGTCCATTTTATCTTTCATAATTTTCTTTTTGATATTTTCATAGTCATATATGGCACTCTGTAGTTATTTGAATTTGTACTGGTATCTTGTTATTGATCTTTCTTCGCTTCTTTCACATGTATATTTAGCTATTATCACAGTCATCATGCCTTTGTTCATTAAGGTTATAGATACATCCATGCTTTCAATGTATATAATTTTTATCAAAACTTGTAACATGCATTATTGATACAGTTTCCTGATTTCCTATAGGGAAAAATGTCCAGAACATGGATTTTATACAATAAACCTCAGGAACCAAATTTTTCTCATGCTGGATTACTTCTTGCTTTAGGGTTGCATGAGCATTTGCGTGTTCTTATGATTAGTGATGTCTATCGATATCTTTCACAGGTACGCCTCTCTATATATCTCTATTAATTTTTAAAGACACCATAGCTTGCATTATCTTCTGTTTCTTTCTGCTATTGTGTGGAGTATGCCACCTTCACATCACAACTGCTCTTATTAATTGGACATTTGGTTCCTATTCTGATGGTAATGGCATATTTTGATTCACCCATGTGCTGGCTATGTACAACTATCTTCAAAGTTTCATGATATCATTTCATATTTTCCTGGGAGCATATTTGGATGTTTTTTGTTTACTCTCTGTGTGTGTTGTGTTTAAACAAGACTTGTAATCATTTCCTAAACAGGTCATTTTAAAGGGATTTTCCGGTGTTAATAATGATAATTCTCATGATCTTGTCACACTATAACTGCTTAAAAGAGGCATACCTATCAAGGTGGATTTCTGTCGAGCTCCGTGATTCGCTAGACCCTAAAAACAGCATAATATCATTTACTAAGTAAATCACGAGAACATCTAAACTTTAGTCATTTTTCTTCGTCGACATGTTGAACTTTACCTCTAAATTAAGAGGAGATTGTATTTTAGCACCTCCTGCAATCTATTACCACAATAATCCGTCATCCCAAGACATACACTCTATTTGTTTGTGTGGTTTAGTTCCATCTCTGGTCGGTTGAAAATTCTACTGGAACTGACACGTGTTTGGTAAATCTCCATCCTCATCGCAACATAAATGTGGAAGGCCCAAAATTGTTGTTTAGCCAATATCTTACTCTATATAAAGAGAGGGATTAAATGTAACACGTTAGATTGTAATAATACATTTTTATTTCTAGTTCTCACTTGGTAGCAGAGCAGGGAAACATTTCTCTCTGCTCTCTCTCCCTCTCTCTCATTTCTTTCGCGTTCACACAAACCCCTTTGGTCCCTCATGAACACTCCGGACCTCACACTACGATCCTTGCAGATATGCCCACTACCTATTATTCCGCTCTAGACTTTTGCGCGGATCCTGCAACAAGTGTATTATTTACTCGATTTGCTTAATACAATGGCTGGCGATAGTTTCTTCCAGCGTCTCGCTAGACCTCGCTCTCACAGGTTCTACTTTTCCGCTTTCAACTGGCAGTCGCGTGAGTGCTTCTTCAATGATGCTTGAGACCCGGATCCTCCCCTGACGAGTTCTTCCCGCGCGGGTGAAACTAGGAGTTCTCCTGCGTGCTCCCACCTCCTGTAAGGTGCCAGCTTCCGCAAGCTTGCACCCCAGTTCGTGACTATTAAAGTATTGAGCTAAAATACCTCATTGGTACGAACACACAATGAAATTAATCCTAATCAGGCATTGAAGTTAAATGAGAATATGAGTATATTTTAGATGTTACACCTGACATCTCTTTTGTTATTAGAAAAATCTATCAGTTTATGTAGGCCCTCTGAGAGTGTCACCTTGAAGCTACTATAAATTTATTGGAATTGTAGAAAACAAAGGCTCAACTTTGTATATACTTCTTCATACTTGAAATACAAGAAAGAATACAAATATATAACAGAAGAGAGGGAGAAATAATCCTATACAGGAGAAGTGAGAATAAAAGAGAGATGAGAAAAATGGGCCTATAAATGGGCTTTTACATTATTTTCTTCTACATTATCTAACACTCCTCTGCAAGCTTGAGCGTATAAGTCATATGCGACAAGCTTGGACAAGAACTGGTAGTACAACTTGCGAGGCAGCGCCTTGGTAAGGATATCAACAACTTGTCCAGAGGCAGGAACATGTTCAAGCTTTAGCTCCTTTGCTTGAACCTTTTCTCGAACAAAATGACAATCAACCTCAATATGTTTAGTCCTCTCATGAAACACATGATTCTTTGCAATGTGTATCGCAACTTGACTGTCACAGAACAATGTTGAAGGTGAGGACAATTTAACCCCCAAGTTTAGTAAAAGACTTTCAAGCCAGGTTATTTCAGATGTACAACCGCCAACGCACGATATTCGGCCTCAGCGGATGAGCGGGCGACCACCGTCTGCTTCTTACTCCGCCATGTGATAAGATTTCCTCCAAAGTATGTACAGAACCCAGTAGTTGAACGTCTATCATCCAATGAGCCCGCATAATCCGCATCCGAGTATGCAATAGGAGAAAGGGAGGAGTACGACTTGTACACAAGTCCTTGCCCAGGGGATGTCTTCAAATACTTAAGGATGCGTTCCACTGCCTGGTGGTGAGATTCCCGTGAGGTATGCATAAACCGGCTGACCACACCAACCGCAATTGATATGTCAGGTCTTGTAAATGTTAGATATATCAGTTTTCTCACAAGACGACGATAGTATTTCAGGTTTGGAAGAAGAGAATCATTCTCAGATCCCTGAGCACACAACATGTTGTTGACTTCCATCGGAGTTTCCGCAGGTTTACAACCCGAGAGGCCAACATCTTGCAGAAGGTCAATACAGTCTTACGCTGGGATAAGACAAGGCCATCCGATCGTCGTGCTACTTCTAGTCCAAGAAAATAACAAAGATTGCCCAAATATTTGATTTGAAAGGTAGAGTTCAAATATTGCTCACATGGTGTATTCTAGCTGAGTCATCACCAGTGATAAGAATATCGTCCACATAAACCAGAAGTATGACTGTCCCAGTTAATTGGTGACGAGTAAAGAGAGAGTAATCTGCTGAGCTTTGTTTGAAGGCAACCTCACGAAAGACCTTGCTGAACTTCCCAAATCACGCCCGTGGAGATTGTTTGAGATCATAAATAGACTTGCGATGTCGACAAACCCGACACTTCCCCGTGGTTTTAAACCCGGGCAGTTGATGCATGTACAATGTCTCAAGAAGATGACCATTGAAGAAAACATTCTTGACATCTAGCTGATGAAGGGGCCACTGGCGATGAACAGCTAATGATAGGAGAACTCGAACCAAATTCAATTTTGCGATCAGAGAGAAGGTTTCATCATAATCAAAGCCGTACTGTTGGGTAAAGCCCCGGACCACAAGCCGAGCCTTTAAGCGATCAACTGTCCCATCCGCGGTATGTTTGATAGTGAAGACCCACTTGCAGCTAACATAGCTGTGACCCGGAGGAAGAAGCACATGATCCCAAGTATGATTACCCCACAGAGCCGTCATCTCGTCATCTTTGGCAGTGCGCCACCGCGGATGCTGAAGAGCTTCATGCACAGAGTTAGGTACAAAAATAGAGGAGAGAGAGCAAAGGCTCGAAGGGGCGGAGAGAGCCGGTGTAGTGAGACATAATTGGCCATGGGATGTGCCGTCGAAGAGGATGCCGGATTAGCAGGCCGCGAGAGCAAACCAGTAGAGGGAAGCTGCTCCATGGGTCCCTCTAGCTGCACGACTCCTACATATGAGTTTCCTGTTGGCTTTTAGTTGTTCCTCCGGTCATTTAGTTGGCGATTACTTTCACTCATCTTGTACTCTATTTTGTTTTCCTGGTAACATAAATTAAGGATTTTGACTCCTATTCCTTGTGCAATTCCCATTGTTGGGGAAGATGTAAGAGGCAATTTTTGTTCTTTATTTCGGTTTCCTTCCTGCATTTGGAATGATAAGTGTTTCAATTGAAACCCTAGAAAAAAGGGTGATATCTAGTATTGTTCCTTTCGCTTATTAACGTATGTATGGTTTTTCTTTACTTCTAGATTTTGATTAAGCACTGTGGTAGATCAGAGATGACTTAGTTTTCGATTCAACGTTGTTGTAGGTTAACCTTGCTTGATAATGATATGTGGTAGTCCCATATGAATTTTATTTCGTTGTTATATATCTTTCCCATCTCCTAAATAAAATTGTTGGGATTTTAGTGTAACCCTAGAAATGAGGAATTATTTACTTGCATGGAGCTCAAAATATTCCAATGGAATCATCTTGCCACTCCGCATTTGTGAGACCGCAATTCAGACCCCACAAGAAATCTGTATCTAAGCTTATTTTTAAGTCATTCGTCCCAAGATGTTCTAGAAGTAAGCCTAATGAGGAAAAAATAAAACACATAATACAACTTTTCGTAATTTTATCCATACCATAGCTCGCTACTTGGCTAATTTTTTCTTTTATTTATCAGTCATACGAGCCTCTTTCGGAACTCTCGGAGTTCCGTCAACTACTTAAAATAATAAACCACGACTGACTTTATCATAAAGAATATGACTAAGCAAGTAACATACATTTTTAACTGTTGTACTTGCAACTAAGAAATATCAGTATCAATATGCATAAGTTTTAAATTTCTGTATAGAAAAATTCAGTACTAGTAATGATTAGTAAAAGAAAAAACAATCACGAAGCATTCAGTTCTTTAGCATTTCTTTTCAGTGAATTCTTTATTGTTTCAAAATTATTTCTTCTACTTGTTTATCTCTTTCAATCAAATTCCTGATTCAATCTCATTCAGATTCAATTGTTCAATGTTCAATAAATAATATTCAATTATTCTTTTAATTACATAACTCAGAAAATTTTAAGGGATTCATCCTATTCTTGGTCTCCCCCCTCATGGGGTTAATCTTCAATCTAGTAACCAAACTCTCTACTTGGTAAAATCTGTAGGTAAACCCTTATATAGGATTCTCCTTAACATTTCTCATCTGTATTTTATTCTTCTTCTTTTATCTTTTCTCTTTTCTTAGGTTCTTATATATGTACATATATTCATTTTCCATATCTATGTTTGTTGTTTGCTTCCAACTCTCGTATCATTATGTTCTTTATTTACAATTTTTCATCAAAATTCTCTTATTGCTTCATTCATGTTATTTCAAATTTACCATCTTTTAGTTTGAAGACTCAACTATTTCAATTTCATGTCAATGCACAATCAATAAAATAGTTTTTGTATGAAAAAGCTATGCAAATGTATTATGAAAATAACTCAAAGTTACTCATAATTAAAGAGGTAAGTACTCACACTGCTTTTCCTCTTCTCTTTATCGTTTCTTGGCGCATCTTGGTGTTTATGTCATTCTCCATCGTATCATTATGTATTGGGATGACTAAAGATTTCAAACTTAATTCATATGAAGTCGGAAATAAAAATACAAACACAAGAAAATGCATTAAAACATGACTTATCGTAACATCTACCCTCATAAACATAATTGTAAGTCCAATTTATTAAACCTAAATCCATATTTCTGCATGTTAATATGAAACCATTGTTTTTTGTAGAAGAGAAAAGAAAATAATTGATGCATGTTATTCTTCCACAATGGGGGCACTATATCCGAATTACAATGGACACATAACACTGATAGACGGTGAATAAATACATAAAAATTAATAATACTCATATTATAAACTCTAACACTCTTAAAGGACTCTACTAATATGGTAATACTCATAACTCGAACACTCTCACTCATGTTGAGGGGAATAGAGGCCACTCCCGTCGGTGGAATCAAACAAAGATTCTGTCATCGTGAGTAGGAAGAAAGCTGCTAAACGTGAGCCCTATCAGCGCAGTGGAAGCGTGGTGGGCCCATAACCCATAGGTCGGAGGATCGAAACCTCCTCTGATACAACATAGAAAGAGAGAAATATATAATAATTGGTGCATTTTATTCTTCCACAATGGGGGTACTATATAGGAATTACAACTGAAACATAACACCGATAGGCGGTATGGGACTAAACACAATCATTAATAATACTCGTAACTCCAACACTTTTAAACCCTTTAACCCTTTCACCATGGGTCCCTCTAGCTGCACGACTCCTACATATGAGTTTCCTGTTGGCTTTTAGTTGTTCCTCCGGTCATTTAGTTGGCGATTACTTTCACTCATCTTGTACTCTATTTTGTTTTCCTGGTAACATAAATTAAGGATTTTGACTCCTATTCCTTGTGCAATTCCCATTGTTGGGGAAGATGTAAGAGGCAATTTTTGTTCTTTATTTCGGTTTCCTTCCTGCATTTGGAATGATAAGTGTTTCAATTGAAACCCTAGAAAAAAGGGTGATATCTAGTATTGTTCCTTTCGCTTATTAACGTATGTATGGTTTTTCTTTACTTCTAGATTTTGATTAAGCACTGTGGTAGATCAGAGATGACTTAGTTTTCGATTCAACGTTGTTGTAGGTTAACCTTGCTTGATAATGATATGTGGTAGTCCCATATGAATTTTATTTCGTTGTTATATATCTTTCCCATCTCCTAAATAAAATTGTTGGGATTTTAGTGTAACCCTAGAAATGAGGAATTATTTACTTGCATGGAGCTCAAAATATTCCAATGGAATCATCTTGCCACTCCGCATTTGTGAGACCGCAATTCAGACCCCACAAGAAATCTGTATCTAAGCTTATTTTTAAGTCATTCGTCCCAAGATGTTCTAGAAGTAAGCCTAATGAGGAAAAAATAAAACACATAATACAACTTTTCGTAATTTTATCCATACCATAGCTCGCTACTTGGCTAATTTTTTCTTTTATTTATCAGTCATACGAGCCTCTTTCGGAACTCTCGGAGTTCCGTCAACTACTTAAAATAATAAACCACGACTGACTTTATCATAAAGAATATGACTAAGCAAGTAACATACATTTTTAACTGTTGTACTTGCAACTAAGAAATATCAGTATCAATATGCATAAGTTTTAAATTTCTGTATAGAAAAATTCAGTACTAGTAATGATTAGTAAAAGAAAAAACAATCACGAAGCATTCAGTTCTTTAGCATTTCTTTTCAGTGAATTCTTTATTGTTTCAAAATTATTTCTTCTACTTGTTTATCTCTTTCAATCAAATTCCTGATTCAATCTCATTCAGATTCAATTGTTCAATGTTCAATAAATAATATTCAATTATTCTTTTAATTACATAACTCAGAAAATTTTAAGGGATTCATCCTATTCTTGGTCTCCCCCCTCATGGGGTTAATCTTCAATCTAGTAACCAAACTCTCTACTTGGTAAAATCTGTAGGTAAACCCTTATATAGGATTCTCCTTAACATTTCTCATCTGTATTTTATTCTTCTTCTTTTATCTTTTCTCTTTTCTTAGGTTCTTATATATGTACATATATTCATTTTCCATATCTATGTTTGCTGTTTGCTTCCAACTCTCGTATCATTATGTTCTTTATTTACAATTTTTCATCAAAATTCTCTTATTGCTTCATTCATGTTATTTCAAATTTACCATCTTTTAGTTTGAAGACTCAACTATTTCAATTTCATGTCAATGCACAATCAATAAAATAGTTTTTGTATGAAAAAGCTATGCAAATGTATTATGAAAATAACTCAAAGTTACTCATAATTAAAGAGGTAAGTACTCACACTGCTTTTCCTCTTCAAACTAATAGGAATTAAATAGTTTCTGCATGTTAATATGAAACCATTGTTTTTTGTAGAAGAGAAAAGAAAATAATTGATGCATGTTATTCTTCCACAATGGGGGCACTATATCCGAATTACAATGGACACATAACACTGATAGACGGTGAATAAATACATAAAAATTAATAATACTCATATTATAAACTCTAACACTCTTAAAGGACTCTACTAATATGGTAATACTCATAACTCGAACACTCTCACTCATGTTGAGGGGAATAGAGGCCACTCCCGTCGGTGGAATCAAACAAAGATTCTGTCATCGTGAGTAGGAAGAAAGCTGCTAAACGTGAGCCCTATCAGCGCAGTGGAAGCGTGGTGGGCCCATAACCCATAGGTCGGAGGATCGAAACCTCCTCTGATTCAACATAGAAAGAGAGAAATATATAATAATTGGTGCATTTTATTCTTCCACAATGGGGGTACTATATAGGAATTACAACTGAAACATAACACCGATAGGCGGTATGGGACTAAACACAATCATTAATAATACTCGTAACTCCAACACTTTTAAACCCTTTAACCCTTTCACCACGCCATATTGCTTCCCCTCAGCGCATGCTCACTAGCACCGGTCTCACGCAGGTCTCCTGGATCAAAATCGAAGAGAAAGAGAGGAGGGGAGGTGGAAGACGCGTTGTTGTCTTGCCTGGAAGACGGCTCGCCAAAGCCTAGCGGAAACAAAGAGTGGAATATCGTGAAGGAGAGCACAAGGGGATGGATTTATATTGTAAAGAATGAGGGGTGCGCTTGGTTAGACTGACTAAAATGTTAACCCAACATTTACCAGGACACTTTTAGATATCCTTTTAATTAAACAACTTTAATTAATCAGATAATCAAGCCCATTCTCCTCTTAGGTGAATACTTATATAGTATTTAGAAGTAAATAATCTCATGTATATATATATATATATATATATATATATATATATATATATATATATAATATCATATAGATAAATCTAATATAACAAAACCATTTTTAGTGCACTCATCGATTCGATCGCCGCTAAAACATTGGCAATCCTGAACTCAAAAATTCAAGGTGACGTCGCATCGACATTGGTTTGTAATTATTTTCATCATTGGAAATTTATTTATTTCTTTTTAATTATCATTTTGGGTCGCGTCATGTTTCGGGTCGTTACAAATATTTATTTGTAACACCTCATCCTTGTTTAACACAAATCAGCAGTCCGGCCGGGCCCCGCGGTAAAAATTAAACTAAGCTACATATTTAAATTGGCACGTAGCAGGTAAAAGTAAAATTACTAAAAGGAACTCTCAACGGAAGTAGTAAATGTAGCTAAGTGTAAAAATGTATCTTATCAATTCTGAATTCACTAAGCCAACTAGAATAAAAAAATGATCGATATAACTGAATTTCTGAAATACTATATAGTGTCTGATACGTGAAAAATCTTAACAATTATGGTTACCCAGAGTTCAAGAAGAAAATCAGTACAATACTAAAAAGAAAACAACTGAATGTAAACACATTATAAGAGCAAATCCGCAAACGCGCTCATCCTAAGTGCAACTACCCACCTGTGACCCCAGTAATAAAATTCCAGAAAACGGGCCAGCCAAACTGGAGAGTAAAAAAACTATTCCTCATAGTGTCACTAAAAATATATTGAAAGATCATCTATACATGCTTTTGAAATAGTTTTTATAATACAAAAAATATGTTGTTGTACTATCCATGTTTTTTTAAAATAAGCACTAGAAACATAAATATTTGTTCTAGTTTAATCATATTAAACATATTTACTCAAGTTCCGAAAATTTGCTGACAAAGATGATTTCTAAGCTTCGATCTATACTTGAGTTTTAGATGTCTTATGTTTGATCTTGTTTAAATTGTAGCCTGAGTAGCTTCTGATGCACAATTTTATTCTAACGATCTGAGTCCCTATTACCGAACCCAGGTGTTCTAGTGCTTCACGAACATGGACTCACATGTACTAATCTTCTAAAACAAAAGGGAATGTCATCTCCCTAAAGTTGATGCTTATATGCACACTACGCCATGTTAGTAAGATAGTGTGTCTCTATCTATCACGAGGGAAGGTCTCGTATGTGCACACATCCACCAAAGCATCCTCATCTTCGCAACTCCCATTTTTTTGCTCATGTACACAATTTACTGCCCAACACTCAGAACCATAGAGCATCATTGGTCATAATGAAGGAGAACTGCGTTTTCATATAACCATAAAATTTTTCTGAACTATAAAGAAGAATATTTTATGCAATATTATCTGGTATGTCTAGCCAAAAGGAATGAGAGTTTCTTACTGCGGTATTGCGACGCTCGTAGACGCGGCACCACAGTCTGATTCTTTATAACAAATTTTCTGTTGGCACAAAGTTCTCCAATCGTCAGCGAGGTTTACCTATTCAGATCTCATCAACACCCTAAAGTGACAATTTAACATATAGTCGCTTATACTAAACTTAGGAAATACTAGTTCATAATGAAGAAAAGGAATTTACCAATTCTCAAACGGTGGAGGGTTGATATTTCTGAATCGGAACCCGCTATGCTTAAACTTGAAAATGTCGTTTCAGTTGTGACTACCTAGGAAATCTACTAATTAAGGTAATTCTAAACAAAAAATATGAAAGATAACCACATACATGCACAATCTGAAATTTCCAAAGGAAAACAACATTATCTGCGAAGGTTTTGTTGTAGGAAATATCGATCGAGCCCAAAAAAGGAATTGACCTCTTTTGAACGTTGTCGCAGGATGGTAGAGGAGGAGATTTCAATTCCAAAATCTGCGGAAGGAAAAGCCTCAAGTTCCAACCTCTAAAATTGAAAATGGAGAAGGGACCTGGAAATCTAAGGGGAAGATGGACTGCAAGGGAGCTTGACGATTTCTGCTCGGGAGAGATTTCTGTGAGACAAAAATGTCGGAGGGAGTGTTAACCAGCCTTCCCGTGAGCGAGAAAGTGTCATCCAGAGTTTTTTGTAGAGGATATCCTGAGAGACAAAATCGCTGAAGGAGACGTCGACCAGTCTCCTCGAATGGAGAGGATGGGTTAATTAGGGTTTCTGTATAGGAAACTCGCGCCTACCGTCGTCGACGAGAGTGGAAGAGGAAACGCCGTCAGTCGTTGGAGCAGTAAGAATAACCGTTGGGAGAGATTACGAGAAGGGGTTCTGTCATTAGACTAGCGGGATGGGAAAGTAGGGCTGTGGCGTTTCTTGTTTCTGTCTAGGATGAAAAGTTACGAGGGATTAAAAGGGCGTGTGGAGTAGCGCCAGGGGAAAAAAGAAAATAATGTAGCTCATGGTCATATTTGGGGGAGAATTAATTCCTTCCCCCTATTTACCAAATCTGTGTCCACAACTTAAGGCTCTATTTGTTTGGGTGTTTCACAACTCTGTTTTGGGCAAACGCCGCCGGAAGGAGGGTAAACAAATGAATCTCCGGCGGCGTTTGCTCCATTTCCACCCGCCCGCCTTGAGAAACGACCCGAAAAGCTCCGTTTGGAGCAGCCACCTCCCCCCGCCGGTTCGAACTCTCTGTTTCCACCCGCCGGATCGACCCGCCACCGCTAAAACAAATGAAGCCTAAATCTTTCTAAAACAAAACGTTATACCCGCTTGAAATTCAAATTGAGACGTAATTATAATACACATTTTTTATTTATTGTAATTAAATTATGGATGTTACATTACTAACGCGACAAATCTGCTGAAAGAAATTTGATTTCTTTTAGTTAGGCATATCAAGTAGATTTATGTGTGTATTTCCTCCTGCGTAATTATACCATGTTACGAAGAATAGAATAATAAGATGTTTTTATGAAAATCACGTCTTGTGAATAAACAAAAATAATTATTCAAAGTTTAATCGTTTTGTTACAATTTTACAAATATTGTAGGTTATGATGGAAGAAATTCCATATGCAATTTCCCTATAGTGACATTTTAATCTATGAGATATATGAATGGAAGAAATTAAGAATTTCATATTTAGAAATTATGGAAAATGAAAGTCATAACATTGTTAATTTTCCGTTTTGAAATCATTAATACTAAGACAAGAAATAAGATGTAAACTTGATGAAATATATAGTTTAAGATCGCCGTGTTATACGGATTCTCTTTTAAGATTAATTACGCCGACCATTAATAAGAAGCTAAAAGATTAATTGAACATTTAAGATTAATGCCTTTAAATAGGTGTTCCTTTATATTGTTCTTTACAAACACTATAAGAAGATAAATATGAGGCATGATCGAGTGCTATCTCTCTTGATTGATAGATAAATTGTCTTATAGGTCGTAATAGACTGTTCGAGCAGCAATATTGGGGAGTCGACATCCCATATAGGATTAGTAGATGCAAACCTATGCCTGCGACTGTGACACACTAGAACACCTATGCTCACCATTAGGGACTCAAATATTTAGAATATGCATAAGAATTTGCCCCACAAAGAATAAGAAGAAAGAAAATATAAGTTATCTCAACTTTAAATACAAAGTCGGAACCTATAATCTCTACACTTTAAGGTTTCTGAATTTAGAGAAAATATGGTATCACCTTAAATCATAGAAAAGAAATTTATGTTCAAAATATTCTTTTATAGGAAAAATGTATAAATCATAATGTACTTTTGATTAGCATAAAATATTATTTTAAAGCATGCATGCCTATTTTTAAAGTTATTTTAGTGTCACTAATGAGAAGAGCTTTGCTTACTCACCAGTTGAGTTTACCCTATTTCGGACATTTCTTTTCGGGGGTCTAACTTCAGCGAAGGACAAGTCACATCAAAACAGAGATGCATAAATTTCTGTGTGAAGTTCCGTCGAGCTCGTAGAAGGTTGCACAGTAGGTGTCATTGATCCTTAAGGGGTTGTCATGGAGCTCGCAAAAGTTTCTTTGTGCAGTAAAATGTTTCGTTGGATGAAAATGATAGTTGGGAAACTTCGTGGGCTATTTGAGTCTTGCTGGGATGTCGTCGAAGCCTTGTTTTTTTACTTGAGTGGGTCTGATGGTGTCGTCTTTGTAACAATTCAACCTAGTTTAACAATAAATCATCAGTCCGGTCGCACCACGCGATAAGAGGTAAGCTACGTGACGATATTAAAAGTTGTACATAGAAGACATACATGAAAGTAAGAACTGAAAACTTATGGCGGAAGTAAAATATACATCTAAGGGTAAACATGGGTATCTCAAAATTTGATTAAAAAACCAACTAGTAAAGGAAAGAATCCTAACATCTAAATTACTAATAGCTTAAATAGATTTCGATACATTGAAAATATTGGATGATTTCAATACATTTATTTTGTTATTAAAAGAATAACTGAAAAGAAACACAATTGTAGGGAAAGAAAAACATGAATGAATAACCGTAATGCTTATCCTAATTTCAATGTTTCGATACATTGAAATTTTCCAAGTTTGAAAATGTGGCTAACGACCCCACGTCTGAGACTCGTAAGGACTGCTGGTCATATGAGTTTGTGGTCATTGATCTGAGATTTATTATGTGCGTTAGGTTTTTATAATTGGCCTAGTCACAGTTAACATCTTCGATTAACTTTGATTGTATATTGATGAGTTCAATTTTTCATGCTCCAAGTTAAATGTCGAATTGCTTAATTGATTGATATTTAGTATTTATTTATCAATTATGTGTAACATGTATTCATGTGTGTGGTATTCGCTTGGTATAGTATTAATATTCACTTAATGATCTACAAGTACTGTTATATATTTTACAAGAATTTCTTTAGCAAATTAAGAAATATGTTTCATAATTGGTGATATGTCTAGCCAAGTGTAGTCGAATTTTTACCTCGGTGTTGCGACGCTCGTACACATGGCGCGGTGACATGCTTTCCTCCATATTTATTTTAAAATGCAAAGTGTTCTTCTCCAATTAATTATGGGGATTTTCTTCCCCCATAGTCTCTAAGAGGCAAGACCAAATAAATTCCTCATATTAAAAAGCAATCTTACAAAAAAATTGAAACCATGGTCTAGAATGAAAATTGTTGGAAAAGCCCATGTAAAGAGGCCCATGATGGAGCCCATTTGTTTGTTTTTCTTCTTCTCTTCTTTTTAGTCCCACATCATTGTATAAGAATCTCTTCTCTATTTCTCCCTCCTATAAATGTGTATTTATACCTTGTATTTGATTATTGAGAAAGTATAAGAATCTCTTCTCTAATGCAGATTATGCTTGCACCTTGGATGATCGGCGGTCAACCAACGGTTTTTGTACATATTTTGGAGGTCATCTTGTTACCTGACGGAGTAAAAAACAGGCTGTGGTTGCTCGATCCCCAGCTGAAACAGAGTACCGATCGATGACATTGGTTGTCTCTGAGCTCACATGGCTGTAAGTCTCCTCGTCGATCTACGAGTAAAACTTCCCTCACCAGCCATCCTATTATGTGACAGCCAAGCTGCTATACCCATAGCAAAGAACCCGGTCTTCCATGAAAGGATGAAACATATTGAAGTGGACTGTCACTTTATCTGGGAGAAAGTTCAATTGAAGAAGATAGAATTGAAGTATGTTACAGGTACTGAACAAGTTGTTGATATCCTCACAAGGGTCTTACCAAGTACCCTATTTTATCAGCTCCTGTCCAAGCTGGTTGCCTATGACTTGTACGCTCCAGCTTGCGGTGAAGCTCGAAAAACGAAAAGATGGTCCCACCTCGATTCAGAGAGGTTTCTTCGATTCTTAATACCAAACCCCATTCCTTTTACTTTTAGGGATTTACCAAATCTATTAGGGAAAACTTTTTTTTTAAAGTGTAGAGAAATCCTCAAACTTTTATATACTTTCTCAATAATCAAATACAAGGTATGAATACATATTTATAGGAGGGAGAAAGAGAGAAGAGTGTCCTATACATGATGTGGGACTAAAGAGGAGAAAAGAAGAAATACAAATAAATGAGCCACTTTACATGGGCTTTTCCAATACTTCCCCGCAAGCTGCAGCATACAAGTCGTATGCACCCAGCTTGGACAGAAACTGGTAAAATAGGGTACTTGGTAGAGCCTTTGTGAGGATATCAACAACTTGTTCAGTACCCGGAACATGCTTCAATTCTATCTTCTTCATTTGGACTTTCCCCTGGATAAAGTGACAGTCCACTTCAATATGTTTCGTTCTTTCATGAAAGATTAGATTTTTTGCAATGTGTATACCCGCTTGTCTGTCGCATAACAGGATGGCAGGTGAGAGAAGTTTTACCCCTCGATCGGCAAGGAGACTTTCAAGCTAGTTAAGCTCAGAGACAAGAGATGCCATCGATCGGTATTCTGCTTTAGCAGAGGATCAAACAACCACTGCTTGTTTCTTACTTCGCGCATGTAAAGTAACTAATTTATTTATATTTCTTATTTTCTCCTATTTAGTCTCACATCATGTATAAGACTCTCTTCTCTCTTTCTCCCTCCTATTAATATGCATTCATACCTTGTATTTGATTATTGAGAAAATATATACAAGTTTGAGGATTTCTCTACATGGTATCAGAGCTAGGTTACGAGATGACCTCCAAAATAGGTGCAAAAGACAATGGTTGACCGACGATCATCCAAGGAACCGACATTGTCTACATCAGAATTCGCAACCAATATTGGAGTAGAGGATGAGGTTTTGTATACCAATACTTGACCCGAAGCTGTTTTAAGGTTTCGAAGGATCCGCTCAACAGCTTGAAGGTGAGATGTTCGCGGGACATGCATAAACCTGCTGGACACCCCAACAACGAAGGATATATCTGGTCTTGTGACCGTTAGGTAGATCAATTTTCCAAATAGTCGATAGTATTTCAGATTTTGAAGAGAAAGATCTGTATCACAAGAATGTGCATACAACTTATGAATTGCATCCATTAGAGTAGTAGGCTTGCAAGCAGAGTAGCCAACATTTTGAAGAGATTCAGACAGTACTTACTTTGGGAGATGACAAGTCTATTCGGTTATCTTGCGATCTCAAGACCGAGGAAGTATCGAAGATGCCCCAGTTTTTTTGTTTGAAAGACAGAGCTGAGGTGTTGTTTGATTGCTTGGATGCCCTTCAAATCATCTCCAGTGATTAAGATGCCATCAACATAAACCAATAGGAGAACAGTTTCCGTTGCCTAGTGATGCGTGAACAGAGAGAAGTCTGCTGAACTTCGAGTAAAGTCGACTTGCCGGACGACCTTACTAAACTCGTCAAACTATGCCCGAGGGGATTGTTTGAGAGCATAGATGGACTTATTAAGATGACAAACTCGGGACTCCCCCATGGTCTCAAACCCGGAAGGTTGCTGCATGTAAACCGTTTCCTGGAGATCGCCGTAGAGAAACACATTTTTGATGTCTAGTTAGTGTAGGGTCCATTGACGATGCACAACCACGGAGAGGAGAACACGAACGATGTTAAGCTTGGCCACTGGAGAGAATGTTTCCAAATAATCAAGAACTTGCTGTTGGGTGAAGCCACGAGCCACCAGACGAGCCTTCAGACGGTCAATCGTCCCATCAGGAGCATGTTTGATGTCAAAGAGCCATTTGCACTCAACATGTGTCTGACTGGTAGGTAGAGGTGCCAAGTTTCAGGTCTGGTTAGCCCAGAGAGCTGTCATTTCTTCTTCCATGCCCGCCCACCGGCCAGGATGTTGGAGAGCCAGTTGTACAGAGTTAGGTACAGAAATCGAGGATAATGAAGTGACAAACGTTTGAAGTTGTGGAGATAGACGATGTAAGGATACATAATTTGCCAGGGGATGAGCTGTAGATTCTGGTGACAAATCAGCAGGACGAGAAACATCAGAGGTCGAAGCCGACTGCAGTGGGGCATCAAAGGCAGGATGACGATAAGTGTAGACACGTATAATAGGTTGCTTTGAAATTGGGGGAGCCTGGGAAGGAATTCGTGGTGGTGGAGTGTTAACGAGAATTCTTGGTGGTGGAGGAGTGGTAACGAGAATGACAAGACGTCGGACGGTCGATGACATAGGTGTAGAATCTGGAGCAGAGAAGAAAGGAAGATCCTCAAAAAGGTAACATCAGCAGGGACTGTCACCATGCAGGTAGCCGGAGAGTAGCAGGCATAGCCTTTCTGAGTCCGGGAGTAGCCAACAAAGATGTGTTTGGCTACCCGGGGATCCAATTTGTCCAAGGATAGACCAAGAGTGTGAACGTATCAAGTGCACCCAAAGATGCGGGGTGTGACAGAGAATGTTGAAGTAGACTGGAGCATGAGGCTAAACGAAGTTACATTTTGGAGTATGAGGGAAGGAAGACGATTAATCAAATTTCAAACCGTCAAAATGACGAAGTTCTAATAAGCTTTGGGAACCTACATTTGAAGCATGATGGAGCAGGCCACATCGAGAAGAAGTCGATTCTTATGTTCAGTGATTCCGTTTTGTTGGGGGGGGGGGGGGTATAGGAACATGAAATTTGGTGGCTGACCCCGAATTCAAAGCAAAGAGTCACAAATTCATGGCTAGTGTATTCGCGAGCATTATCAGTGCGAATCGTTTTGATGGTCATGGAGAATTACGTGCGGGTCTCAAGGAGCAAAGGCCGGAAGACACGAGAAAGCTCGGAGCGATCACAAAGTAAGTATAGTCACGCCATTCGGGAATAATCATCAATAAAAGTTAGAAAATAGCGATAAGCAAAAAATACTAGTGACTTTGTACGAACTTCAAATATCGGGGTGTACTAAAATAAAAGGAGCAGTGCACCGAGTACAATGAGACAAAAAAATAAACGAGACTGTTTGCCGAAAACACATGATTCACAATGAAAAGAAGGCAGGGATACATCATGTAGAGCCTTCTGGAGGACTGGTAAAGGGACTTGCCCAAGACGCCGATGCCAATCGACGGAGGAAACGAAAGAGAGGATAGCAGGAGAGTCATCAAGGAGGTAGAGACCGTTATGCAGTCGTCTCTTACCAATGATAGTCCACATCTGTCGATCCTGTATCAGAAAAAAAGAAGTGGTAAAGGTTACAGAGCAATTTAAATCATTAGTATGGGGTCCGACAAAAAACAAATTAAATGAGGAGCCCAAAACATGAAGAGCCGAGCGTAGCAAGAGAGAATAAGTGAGAGGGATATCAGCAGAGCCGAAGACGGGAACAGTGTCCCCATTGGCCACTGTGATACACTTGGGATGAGGAAAATCCAGGTATTGATGTGGCCGCAGGGAGGTGATGTGATGAGTTGCACCCGAGTTCACTATCCAGCGTAGACTAGTGGAGAGACAAGCGATTCCTTCTTGGGAGATGGAGGCAGCGGAGGCAACAGAGGCAGGTGGGCGACTGAGCAGACCGTGGAGTTGTTGGAGCTGAAGGCGGACCTCTTCAAGGTCAGTACCAGTGGAGGAGGAATCGGTAGCAGCAATAGTGGCCTGTGGACGAGGAGGAACCCCATGCTTGCGATAACAGATGGACTTAAGGCGGCCGTCCTTACCGCAGAAGAAACACTTTGGTCGAGGCCGGCCTCCCCGACCTCGGCCCCGAGATCCGGAGCACCCCCCGCGAGCAGGAGGGGGGGAGGCAGTAGGGGTGCAGAAGTCTGCTGAAGGAGAGCCGGTGATGGAGGAGCAGAATTATCATGAGGTGGTGAGACCTTGAGCAACATGAAACACACATTTGATAGTGATGGGGTAGCTGCAGACGAGAGGATCTGAGCCCGGACACTCTGAAGATGAGGTGGAACACGAGCCATCATCATGACAACACTGACAGCTTATTTTTGAGCACGTTATGCATCAAGATCCAGCGTAGGACGTTTATGTTGGATCTATGATTCAACCAGAGTCTTGGCCCGTGCAACAAAGGAGGTGAGGTTGGTGGCCCCGCCAACATCAATGGTCTGAATATCAGTGATGATGTCATATAGGTGCTGAAGACTATCTTTACCGGAATATAGAGACTGAAGCTCATCCCACAATACCTTGGCCGTTTCGTGATACATGACCATACGGTAGGTTTCAGTATTAAGAGAGTTGTGGAGTCATGTCTGAACCTGACCATCGTTGCGCAACCAATCATCAGTAGGAGCAGCAGGAGCCGCTTGGGTCAAGTGATGTAGAAAGTCTTTGGACTGAAGTACGCGGCGAACAAAGTGTACCCACTCCACAAGATTCTTCTTCCCAGCTAACGAAATAGTAGTACTCCGCAACTCATCACAGAGTTCAGGGGCAGAGGTCGGACGGTCTGCGGAGGAGGAAGCTGTCTGTCCGGGAGAATCAGGAGAGGACGCCATGGTAAGGCGAGCAGGAGGCTAGGCCGGTTGACAGAAAAAAACCAGCGAACAGAAGGGAGACCGCACGGTCTTGGTGACAACACACCAGCGGCAAGGAAACGAAGCCGCCACGACCAGAATGCAGAGCGGTTAGCGGGAAGAAGCTGCCCGACTAGAGAAGAAGAGAAGCCGCACGGTCACGGTGATAACACATCCGCAGCAAGGAGGATGCCACGACCAATATGCAGATTCCGCAGTAGAGAGGAGAAGCTGCCTTCGAGGAGACATGTCACAATGACCAAGCATTGAACAAGCCAGTCGAGAAGGCCGCACGGTCACGGTGAGTACACCAGCAACAAGGGAAGATGCCGCGACATAGATGCGGAGCTCGTCAAAAAGAGGGAAGCCGTACCGACTAAGAGACCAAATCACGGCGAGAAGAGAAGCCGCGACGACTAAGACAAGTCGCGGCCAGCAGGGAGCAGAGCAGCGAGAAGGCAAGAACTCGGCGGGTAGACAAGGAGACCGCAACGAGGAGCGGCTAAGACAAGTCGCGGCGAGCAGGGAGCAGAGTAGCGAGAATGCAAGAACTCGACTGGTTGACAAGGTGACCGCAACTGAGTAGAGAATAAGAGAAGTCACGGTGAGCAGCGAGAAGGAAAGATCTCGGCGGGTATACAAGGAGGCCACACCGAGTAGAGGGGAAGCGGGTAGCCGGGATGAAACCGCTCGGGTAGAGGAAAACAAGGTAGGGAAGGCCCCACCTGATAGAAAGGTTATAAAAGGGAGGAGAAGGAGAAGAAGTGGTGGAAGCCACGAGAGAGAGAGAGAGACCATCTTAGTCGAGCTTTTGCCATCTTCTCTGCAATTGGTGCTACTCCTGTCTTATCTCTGAGACATTCATTCGGGAGCGAGGGAGGGAGGGACGAGACTCCTTTGTACGTGTCCAAACCATCTTAGTCGAGCTTTTGCCATCTTCTCTGCAATTGGTGCTCCTCCTGTCTTAACTCTGAGACATTCATTCCTAATTTTATCTAGTCTTGTGTGTCCGCACACTCACCTAAGCATTCTCATCTCCGAAACTCCCATTTTTTGTTCATGCACACAATTCACTGCCCAACACTCAGAACCATAGAGCGTCACTGATCTAATTGCAACACGGTAAAACATGCCCTTAAGTTTCAATGAGATTTTACGATCGCATAAGACCCTGATACGACTCTCCACTTCTACCAACCCGCTTGGATTCTATGTGTCACATCTTTATCAATACCTCCGTCCTTTTGAACTATCGACCCAAGATATTTAAAACACTCACTACGAGAAATATCTTGATCACCCAACTTAATAACGCAATCATCTGTCCTTCTTGCACTAATAAATTTAAGCTCCATACACTCTGTCTTTACCCTGCTCAACCTAAAACCCTTCTTTTTTAAAGTGTCTCACCAAGATTCAGGTTTTGCTTTTACACCCTCGCGCGTCTCATCGACCAAAACAATATCATCCGCAAACAATTAACACCGAAGTTTTGCTTGTTGGATATGTCCGGTGAGCTCATCTAAGATAAGGCTAAAGAGATACGGGCTTAAAGCTGAACCTCTATGTAAGCCAACAATGATAGAGAATTCCTATGTTAATCCTTCAGATGTCCTCACCCGTGTCACTAAATTTGTATACATATCTTTGATTATGTCATTGTATGATATTTACACCTTTCTTTTCTAATAGTCTCCATAATATCTCTCTTGGAACTCTATCATAAGCCTTTTCAAGATCGATAAACATCACATGCAAATTTTTTTTTCTTAATCGGTAGTTGTCAATGAGTATCCTCAAGAGACTCATTGAATACATGAGCAAGCGTAAGATAATTGTATCAATCATTCTCTTTGTTTTATTCACTTGTTGGGATATACTTTTAATCATTTCTATTTTTGTGTGGTTAAACTGTACCTTTCATTTTTGACTGCAACTGTTGTCGTTGTTGATTGAATGGTTATCACAGGAACACGATATTACTACTTGTGGGTTATTGCTTGGCCTCTCAGCGTCTTATAGGGGAACAATGGATCCTGCAATATCCAAGGTAAAAGTTATCTTTGACTTCTTTCGGTGTTTTGTAATCATGTTCTTCCTTTTTAGTGGAACTTCTGCTGAAAGTCTGTTGTTGATGATGGAAATGTAGCAAATTTGACCAATATAGGATGACATATTTTTGGCAAACAAAAGGGAACTTAAATTATTGGAATGACGTTTATAAATGATTTAGATTTTCAGTGGAAGGACAATATTCTTGAACTTGTTTGTGAACTATCTATTGAGAAACTATAGCAAATGTTTTATGATATTATGCAGATAACTATATAGATTAATGATGTGATGCTAACAAGACAAGGATTGATGTAAATAGTCGGATTAACACAGTTAATATTGTATGAAACATAGAGTGCACTTGACCTTAACCAAAAAATATTTATTAAGAAATGAAATTTGAATACTTATAATTTGTGGCATTTTTGTAATATTGTGGTGATGGCAAACATGTAATTTGGCTTTTGTTATTGCGATGAAATTCTCTAAGGGTCCGTTCGTTATGTCGGAATTGGACCGTTGACATTGGAATTCATTTAACAATTTCAATTCCAGCGTTCGGCGGCTATAAAAGCACATCGAAATCGAAATTCATTTCATTTTCCATGGGAATTGATTACAGAGGAAACACGTCTCCCTCAATTCCGATCTCGTGAGATCTTCATTCGTGATTCCCACATCTACCAGTGCGCCCACGATTGTCTTAAAAGGGCCTTCACGCAAACTCTGTTGTTTGCCCGACAACACATTTTTCGCCGAAGAGGGAATTTTTCGACGAGGATCCAACTGTTACGCCCTGATCCACAATTTTTGCTCGAGCGCACATTTTTCGCTCGGGCGCGCATTTTCCACCCGAACACGCATTTTTTTGTCCGGACACACATTTTTCTCTCTAGCACCCATTTTTCCCCCGGGCGCGCATTTTTCGCATGGGCGCACACTCATTTCTTGTATTCCTCGCCTGGGCGCACAGTCATTTCTTGCATTCCTCGCCCGGGAGTGCATTCCTCGCTCGGGCGCGCATTCCTCGCCCGGGCGCGCATTCCTCGCCCGGGCGCGCATTCCTCGCCCGGGCGCGCATTCCTCGCCCGGCCCCGCATTCCTCGCCCGGGCGCGCATTCCTCGCCCGGGCGCGCATTCCTCGCCCGGGCGCGCATTCCTCGCCCGGGCGCGCATTCCTCGCCCGGGCGCGCATTCCTCGCCCGGGCGCGCATTCCTCGCCCGGGCGCGCATTCCTCGCCCGGGCGCACATTCCTCGACCGGCGCGCATTCCTCGACCTGGCGCGCATTACAGCCGGGCGCGCATTCCTCACCCGGGCGCGCATTCCTCGCCCGGGCGTGCATTACAGCCCGGGCCCGCATTCCTCGCGTCAACCCGCATTTCTTGCTTCGGCACACATTTCTCTCCCCGACCCGCATTTCTCGCCACGACACGCTCGCCCCGACGCGCATTTCTCGCCCAGCCGCTCATTTTTCGCCCGTGCATTTTTCGCCTGAGCGCGCATTTTTCGCCTGAGCGCGCATTTTCCGCTCGAGCATTTTACTCCTCGGAGAGCAATTTCTGCCCGGATGTGTTTTTTTTGCCCGAGCGCACATTTCTCTGCCCGAGTGCGTATTGTTTCGCCCGAGCGCTCATTTTTTGATCGGGCGCACATTTTTCCCCCGCAAAAAAATGTGCCCCGACGAAAAATGCACGTTCGCGCGAAAAAATGTGCGCCCTAGTGTAAAAAGGGTGCCCAGGCGAAAAAATGCGCTCCCGGGCGAAAAATACCCGTCTGGGTGAAAAATGCGTGTCTGTGCGAAAAATGCTCCCTCGGAAGGAAAATGCGCATCGGGGCCAAAAATGCGTGCCCGAGCTGAAAAGTGCACCTTTGGGTGAAAAAATGCGCGCTAGGGCGTAAAATACGCGCTATGGCAAAAAATGCGCGTGCGAACGAAAAATTCGCACCCGGGCAAAAAATGCGCGTTCGGCAAAAAATTCTATTATGCGGCCGAACAGTGAAATTAATACTTCCAAATCCTGTGACAGAATTCCTATATTCAGCCGAAGAACAGAATTAGAATTGACTTCAATTCCAATTCCTACGGGAATTGGAATTGAAGTCAATTTCAATTCCTACATCTCAATTCCTGCGAAATGACCGGAGCCTAAATCTTTTTTTGTCCATTCATGAATTCCACCATTTTAAACTTCATGTATTTTTTATTTTATTTGGCTCATTCATTACCACATCATTGCTGTTTGTATTGTAGGACAAGATTGGGAAGTTTATAATGTTCAGTATACAAAAATGAAGTGGGGCTACCTGCTTTTCTTCTCATAATTTCTTGCATTTTGCGAAATTACGTCCACAAGAATAATAATATTCAATGCTTTTATATCAAGTAAATACATACGCATTGACACATATTTATAGGCATAAAAAATGACATCTCAACTCCAAACTAGAGTATTGGACTAAGCTATACAAGATGAACAACTTCTAATGGCCCATAAAACTAGCCTTTAGCTTTTGGGCTTCTTGTACAACATTTCTTCTATACTCCACCGCAAGTTAGAGTGTACACATTGTACACTCCAAGCATAAAAACAAAATGATCATACAGTGACTGAGGCAAGATCTTTGCGAATATATTAGAGTGCTGGTCTGCGACGGGAACATGTTAGCGAACAATATTACGGAGCTGGACATTTTAATCTAATGAAGTTTTTGTGTACTTTATTGTTCTTGGTTGGTTCATGAAAAATGTGATTTTTTTGTTGTATGGATTGCAACTTGACTATCGCTGTAGAGGACTGCAGGAGATGAAAGATATACATTATATGTTGAAATTTCGCAATATTATCTTGCTCAAAATAAAAGAGACTTTTACGCGCGCATGTATTATTGTTATTTTTCTATTTTAAATTGTATGCTTTAGAGAAAATGACTTGTGAGCCCCGTACCTATATAAGGAGGTCTCTTGGGAGTTAGGTTTATGTTTTGATCATTGGGTTCAAAATCTCGATTTGAAGAGGGACATATAGGAGGAACCAACATCCTGAAGTTGGGCATGAGCATACCTCACGATTGTGTCCAATTATTCAGTTTAGTGCAAGTGATTTCTCGTACGCGTAACATTTGGTCCGACCTAGTCTCCCCCCCTGCCTCATGTGCAACTGTGTTTCGCATGCTGTTCTCGTCAACATCAGCCACCCAATGTCTTTTTCGAATCGAGCCGCCGATGTCCTTGTCAATATGAGGGATCCGATGTCCGCTTCAACCCTCGTCGACAGAAGTCTTCAGTCTGCGTCGACCGATCCCGCCCTGCTTCTGTCGTCCCGTTCAATTCCGACCGCTCGCGCCGCGACCTTCCGTCGTCCAGGTCGTCGTAGCCTCTGATGCCTAGTTCGCTTTCGTCTGATCCATATAGTGCACTTCTGATCCGTCGTAGCTTCCTTCGGTAAACACCCGATCCTGTCTAGCAGAGCAATCCGTATTTTTCTCTCGGCAACCCAATCGAATCCTAACTTCATGCACAACTTATAACCACACATCCGAGCCCGCCTCCGCACCTGCAACCGTTAGCTGTCAACCAAGCCATGGACCTCTCCCCGCTAGTGGTAGCCGAATTTATAGCGACGTTCGGGAACCCTTCTTTCCCATCGCCTCCTTCAAACCCTCCCTTCTACCTCGTTATTTTCCTCCCCGTCTAAACCTCCGCCACTGCCACCTTTTCTACCTCAATCAACCATTATGGGCCCACAAAACAACTGCCATATCCCTAGTCACCGTCTTCCAAACTAAGAGTATAATGTCTTGCGGAGTAAGGGTCTGTGCTACCGTTGTTAGAAACCCTACTCGCCTAATCATAATTCTCCTGTCAAGGAGTTCCGTGCCCTCATCAGGGATGAGTTGGACGAGATCGGCTTAGCTGACTTTGACGCTCTTATGATCACAGATGTACCGACGGACAGAGCACTGGGCACCTTTGCGGAAACCCACCCGTGGGCACATCACTACTAGATTGAGGGCGACACTTCGACCTTGGAGTCAATGTTGTTTTTTCTGGCGGGAGATATTGTTACGCACACATGTATTTTTACTACTATTGCATTTCCTATTTAAAATTGTATTCTTTAGGGAAATGATTTGTGAGCCCCCTTCCCATATAAAGAGGTGGCTTGGGAGTTAGGTTTTTCTTTTGATCATTAGGTTTGAGATCTCTCATTTGAGAGAGGCTTCTAGGTGGTACCAATCTCCTGAAGTTGGGTATGAGCATAACTTGTGATTTATCTAGTTATTCGATTTAGTGCAGGTGTTTTCTCGTACATGTAATAGTGACCATTTACTTTAAGTAGAGGGTATTACAAGGAATTAATGTTAAACATTAAATCAGTGACAAATAATTACTTTTAACACCCCACTCAAGTTGAGCATGTAATGTTTTTCATACCTAACTTACTAATAAGAGTCACAAATATTTTTTTGCAAAATGCCATGAATTTGAGTGTAGCATCTTGCCACCAATAGTACTTTTAACCTCTCTAAAATATCTTTAGAGTTCTGCTTTACCGTAAAAATCCATCTACAACCATCTTCTTGCCAGGAGGGACATTGACCATGTCTCATGTATTATTCTTTTCTTGGGCTTGCATTTCCCCCATCACTGTCTTTGCACACTTTTGGTTGCCAAGTACTCCTGCCATGTAACAGAACAAACATGAAGGATAGAGAATTCACAAACACTTTATGGGAAGAGTTTAAAAATGCATACGAAACATTATTAGATGAAGGATGTTGAGTGGATGAGTGAATTCTTTTTCATAGAGCAATATGTAACTCATGGTGTGCTGAAGACAAATTCGGTAGTGATTCGAGTGTTGTGAAATTAGACAGAGTGTTTGATCCTTTGCTTCTCCTAGTGTATACTTGCAATTCATTTTCTTTGGGAATATTCACACTTCCCCCCTGAGTGGTGTTGTATGGAGGTGGAACAAGTACATGAAGTGTAGACGTACTCTATTTCATGTGTGAAGCCCCCCCCCCCCCGAAGTGAAGACTCATAATATGATCTAGTGAGTGAAGACTCATAATATGATCTAGTGAGTGAAGACTCATAATATGATCTAGTGTTATGAAACGTTACATCCATAAAAAAAGATTTTCTTGCCAGGAGGATGGTAAAATTTGTACCTTTTTTGTGTAGTAGAGTAACCAATGAACACACATCGCAGAGCACGAGGATCAAGTTTTGTTCGAGTAATGTTATGAATGTGAACATTACATAAATATCTAAAGACGCCAGATGAAAAAGTAGTAGGTGGGATTCCAAAGGTATGTAGAGGAGTCCAATTGCCCAGATGTTGAGAATGCATATGATTAATGAGATATGTAATAGCAGGAAGGGTTTCACTCCAATAGTATTTTGGAAGAGACTTGATAAATAATAAACATCTTTCCACTTCAAGATTATGATAATTTTTATGTTCAGCAATGTCATTTTGTGCGGGTGAATGAACAAATGTGGTATGATGAATGTGGAGAAAACCTCAAACTTGTGTATACTTTCGCAGTCATCAAATACAAAGTATGAATACACATTTATAGGAGAAAGAAAGAGAGAATAGATCCCTATACATGATGTGAGACTAAAGAGTAGAGAAGAAAACTAAAAAACGGGCTCCAATATGGGCCTCTTTACATGGACTTTTCCAACACTCCCCCACAAGGTGGAGCGTACAAGTCGTAGGCACCAAGCTTGGACAGGAACTGATAAAACAGTGTACTTGGTAGGGCCTTTGTGAGGATATCAACAACTTGTTCAGTACCCGGAACATGCTTTAATTTTATCTTCTTTATTTGAACTTTCTCCCGGATAAAGTGGCAGTACACTTCAATTTGTTTCGTTCTTTCATAGAAGACATGATTCTTTGCTATGTGTATAGCCGCTTGGCTATCACATAACAGGATTGCAGGTGAGGGAAGTTTAACTCCTAGATCAGCAAGGAGACTTTCAAGCCATGTAAGCTCAAGAGACAACTGATGTCATCGATCTGTATTCTGTTTCAGCTGAGGATCAAGCAACCACAACTTGTTTATTACTCCTCCAGGTAACAAGATGTCCTCCAAAATATGTACAAAAGTCACTGGTTGACCGTCGATCATCCAAGGAGCCTGCATAATCTGCATCAGAATACGCAACCAACGTTGAAGTAGATGATGAGGTTTTGTATACCAACTCTTGACCCAGAGTTGTTTTAAGATATCTTAGGATTTGCTCAACAACTTGAAGGTGAGATATTTGAGGTGCATGCATAAACCGGCTGACTACCCCAACAACAAATGATATATCCGGTCTTGTGACTGTTAAGTAGATCAATTTCCCAACAAGTCGTCAATAATATTCCGGATTTTGGAGAGGAATATTAGTATCAGACGCATGTGCACACAACTTATGATTTGCATCCATTGGAGTAGTAGTGGGCTTGCATCCAGAGTAGCCAGCATCTTGTAGGAGATCTAGACAGTACTTCTGTTGGGAGAGGAGAAGTACTTCCGTTGGGAGAGGAGAAGTCCATCCGGACGTTTCGCTATCTCAAGACCAAGGAAGTATTAAAGATGCCCTAGATCTTTTGTCTGAAAGACGGATCTAAGGTGTTGTTTGACCTCTTGGATTCCCTTTGAGTCGTCTCCAGTGATTAAGATGTCGTCAACATAAATTAATAGAAGAACCATTCCTGTTTTCTGATGACGAGCTAACAGAGAGAAGTCTGCTGAGCTCCGAGTAAAGCCGACTTCCTGAACTGCCTTACTAAACTTGTCGAACCATGCCCGAGGGGATTGTTTGAGACCATAGATGAATTTCTCAGATGACACAGTCGGGACTCCCCCGTGGTCTCAAACCCGGGAGGTTGCTGGATGTAGACTGTTTCCCGGAGATCGTCATTCAGAAACGCATTTTGGATGTCCAGTTGATGTAAGGGCCATTGGCGATGCACAATCACAAAGAGGAGGACACGAACGGTGTTGAGTTTGGCTACGAGAGAGCAAAGGCTCATGTATACTCAACAGGTGTCTGCCTGGGAGGTAAGTGGACGAGGTGCCAGGTCTGGTTAGCCCAGAGAGCAGTCATTTTTTCTTTCGTAGCTGCCCGCCAGCCAGGATGTTGGAGAGCCTCCTGCACAGAGTTAGGTACAAAAATATAGGATAATGAAGTAGCAAAAGTTTGAAGTTGTGGGGACAGACGATGTAGGGATACATAATTCAACATGGGATGAACGGTTGATTCTAGTGCCAGATCAGCAGGACGCGGAGCGTCAGAAGTCGAAGCCGACTGCATTGAGGCAATAGAGCTTGGTTGGCGACGAGTGTAAACACGTATAACAAGTGGCTTGGAAATAGTGGGAGGCTGGGCAGGAATGCGTTGTGGGCGAGGAGTGGTAACCGGAATAAGAGGACGTAGGACGGGTGGTGGTAGAGGTTTAGGGTCTGGTGCAGTGAAGAAGGGAAGATCCTCCCGAAAGGTAACATCAGCAGAAACTGTTACCTTGCAGGTAGTAGGAGTGTAGCAGAAGTAACCTTTCTGCATTCGTGAGTATCCAACAAAGATTTGTTTGGCCACTCGGGGATCCAACTTGTCCGTGGATGGACCAAGAATGTGAACATAGCAGGTGCAAACAAAGATGCAGGGTATGAGAAAGAATGTCGGAGTAGAGGGGAACAAGAGGCTGAACGAAGTGGCATTGTGGAGTATGGAGGACGGAAGATGGTTAATCAGATAGCATGCTGTTGAAAGAGCAAAGTTCCAATAAACTTTTGGGAGCCTGCATTTTAAGCATGAGAGAGCGAGCGACATCAAGAAGATGACAATTCTTACGTTCGCCTATGCCATTTTGTTGAGGGGTATAAGCACACGATGTTTGGTGAATGACTCCAAAATCTGAGCAAAGGTTCGCAAACTCGTGGCTAGTATATTCACGAACATTGTCAGTGCGAATAGTTTTGATGTTCGTGGAGAATTGCATGCGGGTCTCAAGGAGGAAAGCCCGATAGACACACGGAAGCTCGGAGCGATCCTGAAATAAATATAATTGTCATTCGAAAATAGTCTTCAATAAAAGTTAGAAAATAGCGAGAGCCAGAAATGCTAGTGATTTTGTACGGTCTCCAAATATCAGAGTGTAGTAAAATAAAAGGAGCAGAGCTCCGAGTATAATGAGATACAAAAGATGAACGAGGCTGCTTGCCGAAAATACAAGATTCGCACTGAAAAGGAGGAAGAGGTACATCTAGTAGAGCCTTCTTTAGGACTGACAAAGGAGCATGCCTCAGACGCCGATTCCAATCGACAGAGGAGATGGAAGAGAGGATAATAAGGGAGTCATGAAGAAGGTAGAGTCTGTTCTACAGTCGTCTCTTACTAATGATATTCCGCATCTGTCGATCTTGTATCAGAAAAGAAGAAGATGTAAAGGTTATTGAACAATTTAAATTAGTAGTGAGACGACCAATAAAAAGTAAATTATAAGGGGAGCCTGGAACATGAAGAGCGGCGCGTAGAGATAGAGGAGAAGTGAGAGGGATATCCGCAGAGCCGGAGACCAGAATAGTGTCCCCATTGGCCACTGTGATACACTTAGGATGAGGAGAGTCCATGTACTGATGTGGCCGCATGGAGGTGATGTGATGAGTGACACTTGAATCTGCTATCCACCGCGGACTAGTGGAGAGACAAGCGATGTCTTCATGTGATATGGAGGCAGCCGAGGTAACAGAGGCAGGTGGGCGATTGAGCAGATCATGAAGTTGTTGCAGTTGAAGCCGTACCTCTTCAATGTCAGTATGAATGATCGAAGAGTCGTTAGCAACAACGGTGTCCTGTGGACGAGGAGGAAGCCCATGCTTGCGATAGCATGTGGCCTCAAGATGGCCGTCCTTACCGCAAAAGGAACACTTTGGTTGTGGCCGGCCTCGGCCGCGAGAGCCGGTGATGGAAGTCCAGAACCATCAGGAGGCGGTGAGACCTTGAGCAACATGGAACACACATCTGATAGTGACCGAGTAGCAGCAGAGGAGAGGATCCGAGCTTGAACGCTCTGAAGATGCGGTGGCACACGAGCCATCATCATGTAAACACCAACGACTTCATTTTGAGAACGTTGTGCAGCGAGGTCCATCGTAGGAGGTTGATGTTGAATCCATGCTTCTACCAGAGTTTTGGTCCGAGCAACAAAGGTGGTGAGGTCGGTGGCCCCGCTAACATCAAGATTCTGAAGATCAATGATGATGTCATACAAGTGTTGTAGACTATCTTTCCCGGAATAGAGGTAATGAAGTTCATCCCACATTGTTTTTGTTGTTTCATGATACATGACCATGCAATACGGTTCTCAATCAAGGGAGTTGAGGAGCTAGGTCTGAACGTGACCATCATTGCGCAACCAGTCTTCAGTAGGAGTGGCGTAAATAGCCTGAGTCAAGTGATGTAGGAAGCATTTGGACTGGAGAACGCAACGAACAGAGTGCACCCACTCCACAAAGTTCTTCCCGGTTAACGAGATAGTAGTAATCCGCAGTTCATCCCGAAGTTCAGGGGCAAGGGCCAGGCAGTCTGCAGAGGAGGAAGCCACCTGTCCGGTAGAAGTTGCCTTTCCGGAATAATCAAGAGAAGACATGTCCAGGCTGTTAGGAGGCTAGACCGGCGGCAAGAGGATCAACGAATAAAAAGGAAGCCACACGGGTTGGAGGACTACGATCCGGCGACAAGCACAGAAGAGGCCACGACCAAAAAGAATGGAGCGGGTAGAAAGAAGAAGTTGCCTTGTCTAGAGAACTGGGGAGGCCGCACGGTCTCGGTGACAAGAAACCAGCGGCAAGAGAAGTTGCCGCGACCTAAATGCAGATCCCTCAGCGGTTAGAGAAAGCCGCAACGACTAACCAACGAAGAGGCCACACAAGAAGGACGCACGACCAGGGTGAGTACACCAACAACACGGGAAGATGTCGTGACCTAGATGCGGAGCTTGTAGCGGTTAGAGAAGCCGCAACGACTAACAAAAGATGAGGCCGCGCGAGAACCAAAGAAGAAGCCGCGCGAGAAAGAAAATGGTGCGACGGCAAGAGAGCAGAGAGAGCAGCGAGAGATCGCAGCGGGTAGAGGGAGGGGTAACAGGGAGATCGCTGCGGGTGGGGAAGAAACCACGCAGATAGAGGGACGAGGGAGAAGACCCCACCTGTCAGAGAGAGTCTTATAAAACAGAGAATGAAGAAGAGGTGGAGGCCACAAGATTGGTGGGGAGGAGAAGCGGGTTGAAAATTTCTAGCCGCAAGCGGGTAGAAACCAGGCCGCGCCCTGCGCGAGAAGGGAAGGCCGGTCGGTTAGTCAAAATCAGACCGCGTCCTTCGCGAGAAGGGAAGACCGGACGGTTAGCAGATTGCTAGCCGCAAGGAGAGACCGATTCCCTCTGATAGCATGTGGAGAAAACCTCAAACTTGTATATACTTTCTCAGTCATCAAATACAAGGTTTGAATACACATTTATAGCAGGGAGAAAGAGAGAAGAGATCCCTATACATGATGTGAGACTAAAGGGGATAAAAGAAGAAATCTAAAAAACGAGCTCCAATATGAGCCTCTTTACATGGGCTTTTCCAACAATGAAAAATGTCAGGATCACTCAAATAACTTTTAAATTTGGAATTCATATATTCACGACCATTATCACTGCGCAGAATTTCAATAGTTGCAGCAAATTGTGTAGAAATTGTTGGGAAGAAGGAAAGACTAGATTGATTTTATTCATTCCTTAAGAGGGCAGTATATAAGACTTGCATGGACACACTAACTCAAAAATAATGTGGGATTAAACCCATACACTAATAAAAGACTCTACTTGACCGACATTGACTCGATAATTCCAACACTTCTCCTGCAGATGAAGGGGGAACTTTCAGCTTGGACACATCAAATAATGACAATGGAGGTAGCAGATGCGGGACAAAACTTCAGACGAGCCACCGGGGGAAAAACCATATCGGGGAATCAAGTCGGGGACATAACCACACACGGCGCAAGGTGGACTTGCTGGAAACGGTAACCAAACATCACCTACACACTACATACAAATAGAACGAAAGGTGTGGAGCCAATCATCAATCGAGTGATCGGGGATAATCAGTCGGGGATAATCAACATAAAGGGCTGTCCCTCACAAAATAGTCATGCTCGATACAGCCTCACATGACACAAGCCATTGAAATTAGAACACCAATATCAGTTGCATCACAACACACGACCAATCAAAAGATACATGGGGAGACATATACGATATAATCCTAGAGGTCGTGTGTAACGAAAGCGAAAAAGTCGGGAAAGATCAGTCGAGTCACATTCGTCCAAATTACTCCCCCTCACGTGGAAAACTCATGCTTATAGACATAACAACAACAAGAAGCAAGTACAATAATTAAACACGAACAAATGAATAAAAACACAAAATGTGGGGCTGTAGCTGGAAGATGAGAGATTAGCACACGCTGCAGCGGCTGGTAGCACAGACACACTAGGGGCAGTGGGTGGAAGGAGGCTTGAATCCATTGAGGCGAAGCTTGAGCACATATCTGGAGGCTGGAAACGCCAATGGATGAGAACACGTTGTGGAAAGAGGGAGCCAACAGGTTTTTCGTCCAGATCTGAAGCCGCGGAGACAGACTGGAGCAACAACAAGGCGGCCAACTGGAGAAGCAAGGAGGTATAATGGATCTGGAGCCATCGTCCGGCTGCCGAAGGATCGAAGTAGAGTAGCAGCTAGAAACAGTCACCAATGAGATCAATGGCAGTTGCGTCGGGAAGCAGCGTTGAAGTCAATGACAGAGGAGAAGCGTAAAAATCAGCAGAGGGAAATTAGAAGGAGGAAGAGATGGAGCAGGCATCGACGATAGAATCGGGCACTGTCGACGTCGACGAAAGCACCAAAAAAGGTGCTCTTTCTCAGTGAAGGAGGAAGACACATAACTTGTGAACCCATAGACTCTCCCGTTGATCAAATCAGACATCGATTCTGTCGACGGTAGTAGAGCTGCTCGAGTGGTCCAGGAGTAGCGCAGTCGACAGAATTACTGCTACGCACAGAAGGCGAAAGCGAGAAGTAGATTAGCTGCTGTCATGATTAGAGCTTCACAAGATATAAAATTTTGGCTCTGATATCATGTTGGAAAGAGAAAAACTAGATTCATTTTATCCGTCCCTTAAGGGGGCAATATATATGACTTACTTGGACCCACTAACTCCACACTAATGTGCGGACTAAACCCGTACACTCATAAAAGACTACTAGACCGACATTGACTCGATAATTCCAATAGAAATCATCTTTTAAGTTTTTTGAAAAAGTTCGAACCCTTCAATCTTACTGCACATCAAATAAACGAAGTAGTGTGAGAATATCAAACAATGAAGGTTACATACCAACGCTTCAACTGGATATGGAAGCAACTGGGCAAGAACCCCACACATCACTATGAATAATATGAAAATGTACTATACAAGTCATAAACATATGATTAAAAGAAACGCGCTTATATTTCGCAGGTTCGCAGATATGATACATAAAGTTTTGAAACATAGAAGATGAAAAACTAGGAAATAAATACTGCATAGTAGTAACAGAGAGTTGGACCAAACGACGATTCTAGGTAGACAACATGAAGAGCCTCGGGAATATTAGTATCAAACATGTACAATCCATCTCGCATCCTCCCAGAGCCAAGCACCTTCGTCGTCTTCAAGTCCTGAAAAATACATTAAGAAGGAAAGAAAATGACGAAGCAATTCATAGAGTTTGTAACATGACTAACATATAGAGGTTGCGAGTAGAAGAAGAGACGTGTAAAGTAAAAGCCAAGGTTAGAGCAGAGCAATCGATGGATCCCTTTATTGCAATAGAGGAAAAAGTTTCATCAGCAATGCTCACTTTCTCTTTTGCCATACAATGATGAATATGAAACAGAACCTGGTGATGATCCAATTATATGTTTAGTGGCCCTAATGTCATTGATCCAATGTGTGGTAGGCTGTATGATAGAAGAATGAGCACTTCGAGTACCTAAATGGGCAAATGACGAGGATGGACCAGGACTGGGCTCAGATGATAATCTCTGCATCATACGGAAGTGGGTCATCATTTCATCAATATAAAAGGATCCATGTAGAGAAGGAGGCTCAGATATCTAGCCACCAGAGGTACTGTCATAAATAAAATCAGTCAGGTGAGCACTGGTTCGGCCACAACCATGTCCCCCACAAGGTACCATTCCACCTTTCCGTTGAGGGAACTCATGCAATTTGAAGCAAGTATCGCAAGTTTGCTGACTCCAGCCACAATTGTTACACATCAAATGGTCTTTGTCAGAGGGCTTGGTATCGAGTATTGGTGACTCGAGACTGAGAAGTTGGTAATGCATAATCACTAGTGATGACCTCTAAACTCCAAGACTGATGGCTGTCATATTCCTGCTGGACAATACTATAAGTCTTTGACAACAAAGGGCCAGAGTGAGACCAAGGATCTAAACAATGATCTAATCAAAGTCCCTGTTCAAACCCTGTAGAAACTCAAACACCCTGTTCTGATCTTCATGAACACGAACAATGATCGCGTTAGCAGAGATGACAAAATTGAGGGAGGCAAAATGACCATACTCCTGATATAGCTGAGTGAACACCAAATAATAGGCTGTTGGTAGTTGATCAGCTTGTCGAAGGAGAAAGATCTTCCTTCCTAGCTAAAATATCTGAGCAGTCTTTTCTTTCTGGCAATTTGTGGATTCATCGTGACTCCAATGTCCACAACGGTATCTACAAATTGATAGTTTTGTGCAATAACCTCTTGCATGAAATTACTCAACCATAATATAACCGAATAGTTCTCTGATTCCTATTATTCCCAACTAGACGCAGTCTTCGCTGGCTCCTCCTAGCATATATAACAGCCAAGTCAATATATTTAGCAAGATAGATATGTTGTAGTAGCAAGACAAATCGTGATAATTTGAGAAGTCGTATAATCGTGACCAACTCTGGTAGATCCATCAGGTTTTGAACCATAGACATTATGGGAACGAAGAAAAGAAAACACAAAAAAATTTCAATTTAGGTCATAGACAACGACTGATGATCTCCACAAAGGCGCCGTTATCGGAAAATTTTTTGGACATCATGTTGGAACTTCATAATGTTATCTTGCTCGAAATAAAAGAGACCCTCTACTTATATTAGAGGGTATTACAAGGAATTAACATTAAACATTAAATCAGTAATAACTAATTACTTCCAACACCTTAAGATATGTAAGACGACTCTCCAGTCAAATAAGCATGTAAACAACATAGGCCCCCAAATAATACTCAACATCGACAAATGAGCATGCCATTATGCTTGTTTCTTGTTCCGCCAAGTGACTAGATCCCCTCCAAAACATGTGCAATGCCCACTTGTAAATTAATGACCATCAATGGAGCCTATATAGTGTGCATCAGAGTAGGTATTTCACGAGTGGGAAGATGAAGGCTTTTACACAAGCCCATGATCCGAAACGTTCTTTAGATACCAAAGGGTTCACTTAACTTCTTGAAGGTGGGATGCATGAGGAACATGCATTCACCAACTAGCCACACCAACAACGAATGAAATATATGGTTGAGTTACGGACAAATAGATACTCTTCCCAACCAGGCGATGTCATCCCTTCAGATTTTCTAGGAGAAGATCGGAAATAGACTCATGAGCACAAAACTTATGATTTTCATCCATGAGTGTGTCTGCTGGATTACAACCCAAGTAGTCGGCATCTTGTAAAAGATCAATGTAATACTTCTAATAAAATTATTCCGGCCCATTATGTTGTCGAGTTATCTTAGTGCCTAAGAATAATCCGAGATGATAAAATATTGTCACAAATACAATAAATATGTGGTGGTTATCTAGCGATCATCATAAATATACCCATTATTTCTTTCTGCATCCTCTGGGTTGCCAGATCAAGAGTAGGAAGTTGATGAATCTCGCCCTCGGTGATAGTCTTAAATTGCACCACAAATGACGTTAGATTGCCATCCGAACTAGGTTCAACTGTCTGGAGGTTTCAGAATAGATCAAATAGATATTGAAGGCTATTAATGAGGCGTTAGTTCTTCTCACATTGCCTACACTGCTTCGTGGTGCATAAACAATTAGCCATTCAATATGTGACTCAATTTGTATAGAGTTCAATATTCTGGACCGAACTCGAGCATCATCTCGAAGTCATTGCTTAGTAGGCTTAGTTTTGTGGTCTCAAGCCAAAGGATGAAGGAGATCTTTAGTTGGGGTGGGGGTGGGGGGTCCCGAAGCCATTGCAAAGTTGATTTTCAATGTTCACAATTTCGGCTTACACCAAATTTACAAAGGAAAAGAAAAATAGTTTTCAGATTCCTGTGATCGATATCGTTCATGAGTATACAATAAAGGTGATAACTATATGAAAGAAAAAGTGGCTTCCTTGATTTGAAGAATCCATCTTTGATATTTCATCTTCATGGTCGAGTCTTCCTCTTTGAAGGCTTTGTTCATTGACAACTTTCTTCTTTCCTTACATGGTAATCTTTGTAACCCTCTTAGAGCAGTTGGAGCATGATTAGGGTGAAAGGACTTTTCAACAATAATACTTCAACATAAAACATGTTACTATTTATATATTTTTACATACTCAATCATCCTTGATTTTACTGATTTTCGGCCCCTTCCGCTAAATATAGCATGACTGTTATTTTAGGCATGTAGAGAGTCTCCTAGCATTTCCAAGAATTGTTTACACGTTCTGGGATTCCTTACTGTAAGAAAGTTGTGACTTTCTAAAGACAGCTTACCAAAACAAGCTGCTCCCAAAATTGGCTCTGGTATATTTAGAAGCGGGTGTGCAAAGCAATATCAATTTATGATACCAGATGCACGTTAGTGTAGAATTTGAACAACACAACAAAAAAAGCACCTTTGGAACTTCGGATTTAACACAATCAGACCGGCAGTAACGGACAACTTCTCTATTGGATTTTGGCGGTAGTGCTAGCGTATTACTTTGTTACGTTCTCTGTCTCTTGGAAATATTTTTCACTACTCTTGAATTAAGACTTATCACCTTCCATTATACTACACACCCGCTATCATATGGGAGATAATTATGAAATATTTTTCTGTTAAATTTCATGCCACTTTGAGAACATTTTTTCACTATTGTGTGACTATTCGATAAGTCCTGGCGATATAGTTCAGTTCTTGTGAGTGTCCGATTTCTTCTCCACCACGTGCAGTAGCCTTAGTCTTTGCTGATGTTATTCATGTTAAAATGCAAGCTAACACAACTTCACCGGGTGGCGACTATATCGAACCGGATGTCTGATTGACTTATATGGGGCGTGCCCGTGTGGATCGGTGGTGAGCACGAGAAAACCCTAAAGGTGCGCCCTCCTCTTCTCTCAACATGGTATCAGAGCGGTTTGTTCCTCGACACCATCTACCTTAAGGCACGACGGTCTGTTCTTTCCGTTGCTTAATCGTCGTCGGGTCCTTTCCGCTACTTCTTCGTTGTCGGTCCTCGCTGCTGCTCCGTCGGAGGTTTCTTGCGTCGTCGACCTACGCCTTCCGCAACCCGACGCTTCTCCCGTCAACACACATCCTCGACCCGGTTGTTTCCGCTGTTCTTCCGTGAAGCTTTTCCGACGAGACTGGCTGCTTGAAAGAAGAAACAGGAGGCTTTTGCTGTGGAGGTCCGCCCGTTCTTCTGCTGTTTCTGTCTTCCAGGGCTGCCCGGGACTCCGTCTGTCTCTGCTCTGCTTCCTTTTGGCATATATGTCTATCGCTGTTGCCGTTCTTCCGTCTGTCTTCCCCCTGCTTCCGTATGTAGTCCTTGCGAGTCCTGTTTAAGAGTCCGTTGTAACTCCTATATATTTTCCCTTTGTGGATGACTAAAAGGCACGCATTATACTCTTTCCTCTCTACAATGCACAATCACATGAGCATTGATTCGAGGTCCAGTGTTCTTTGTATTATCTTTGGTGGTTTTATTCCTTTTACACTCCTTTTCTCTGAAAAATTATCTTCATGATCAGAACGGCTGAAGCAAGATTTGGGTGAGATACCTCTTCAACAATAATAGTTCAACATAAAACAAGTTACTGTTCATATATTCTTAATTATGCAGTCACCCCGGAGTTCACTGATTGTTGGCCCATTCTCCCAAATATAGTCTTGCTCTGTTAATTTTAGAGTGTTTCCCCATGTTTCGGAAAATAGGCTACTTGTCCCGTGATTCCTTTTGTTTAGAAATTATGACCTTCCAAAGATTTTGTACTAAAGCAAGTTGTTTCTAAAACTGACTCCGATATATTGGGAAGTTAGCACGCAAAGTACTATCCGATTATGATAGGGATACTCGATTGGCAATGAGCTCTATTTTGGACCTCTTAGAAATGCACTTTTACAAGATATATGGAAATAGATGTATAGATTTAGCTGTATCATTTGTTCCTTGGACACGATGCCACTGATTAGTTAAATTAACGAGTTCAGGAATCCCAATATGCCTGACATTACATGTCTCATCATTCCCTGTTGTTTCATTATTATTTTCTTTAATAAGTTTCCTTTAAAGATAAGAAATATTTTCATTGGTTTTCTTGTTATTATTTTATTTTATTAAAAGTATACTATTGCTCATAGATATTTTGAAGTTTTTTATTCTTTAAAGTTGTAATTATTTCAATTGCATTTTTTTTTGTTTTTTCTGTCAAACATTTGTACTCTTATATTCTATTTTTTCTTTTTTTAATGGAATTAAATTTCTTTTAAGATATCTAATTCTCTAGGTCTGAGTAGTTTTTGTTAACTATTGCTTAGTATAATCCAAAATCTATTACTCATAACTTAGAAATTAGAAATAGAAGAAATTTCAATACTCAAGAAATGGAAGTAAAAATGAATTGAGCCAGTAGACAATAACTAAGGTCTCAAGTTTACGTTTCTATATCTGCCTGCCCTGATGTGTTCTTTGTAGTATGCACTGTTTAGATGAAACTCTTGGTTTGTGTAGAAAATGATGCAAGGAACTTTGTAGACTGTTTTTTTTTGTATAAACAGTAAGTATGAATACACTTATATAGGAGGAGAGGAGAAAAATCCCAATACTAATAATGTGAGACTAAATCTAATACAAATGTGGGCTCATAAATGAGCCACAATTACAATGGCTTTTGCACAGTTTTTCACAATCTTCTAGCACTCCCCTGCATGATGGAGCATATAAATCGTATGCACCAAGCTTGGATAGAAACTGCTGGTACAATGGCCGAGGTAGAGCCTTAGTAAAGATGTCAGCAACTTGCCCGGAAGCTGGAACATGTTCCAATTCAAGTTTCTTCAATTGCACCTTCTCCCGAACAAAGTGACAGTCAACCTCAATGTGTTTTGTTCGCTCGTGGAACACAAGATTCTTTGCAATATATATAGCTGCCTGACTGTCGCATAATAGAGTAGCGGGTGAGGAGAGTTTGACACCCAAGTCACAAAGAAGGCTTTCTAACCAGGTAAGTTCAGACACGACAGCAGCCATAACCCATACTCTGCTTCAGCAGAAGAGCGAGCAACAACCGATTGCTTCTTGCTGCGCCATGTGATGAGATTTTCTCTAAAATAGGTACAAAAACCAGTGGTGGATCGTCGATCGTCAAGAGAGCCCGCATAATCTGCATCAGTGTATGCAACAAGGGATAAAAAGGAGGCTGGCTTGTATACCAGCCCTCACCTCGGGGAAACTTTCAAGTACCTGAGGATGCTTTCGACAACCTGTAAATGAGATATTCTTGGTAAATGCATAAAGCGACTTACCACCCCAACATCAAATGAGACATCGGGCCTGGTGACAGTTAGGTAAATCAGTTTTCCCACAAGGCGCCGATAATATTCAGGATTTGTAACTAGAGAAACTGATTCGGCTCCATGGGCTCTCAACTTATGGTTGACATCCATATGAGTTTCTGTGGGTTTACATCCGGAATATCCAGCATCCTAACGAAGGTCAAGACAATATTTCCGTCGAGATAGGACCATGCCATCCGGTCTTCGAGCAACCTCTAGTCCAAGGAAGTACCAGAGGTTTCCCAGATCTTTTGTTTGGAAGACAGAGTTTAAGTGATGTTTGATCTGTTGTATTCCGGTCGAGTCATCGCCAGTTATCAGAATATCATCCACATAGACTAGAAGAATTACCGTCCCTGTTGTCCGATGACGTGTTAACAGAGAGAAGTCAGCAGAGCTCCGCTGAAAACCAATATGACGAATAACCTTGCTAAATTTTTCAAACCAAGCTCGAGGGGAAAGTTTGGGACCATAGATAGCTTTCCGCAGTCGGCACACCCTCGACTCCCCCGTGGTCTCAAACCCGGGAGGTTGGTTCATGTAGACCGTCTTTTGGAGATCACCATTATGAAAGACATTTTTAATGTCCAGTTGATGTAGAGGCCAGTACCGGTGAACAACAAGAGAGATAAGAACCCAGACAGAATTTAGCTTGGCGACCGTGGAGAAAGTCTACTCATAGTCCAAGCCTTGTTGCTGAGTGAACCCACGAGGCACAAGACGGGCTTTGAGGCGATCGATAGACCCATTCAGAGCATGTTTAATGAAAAAGATCCATTTATAGCTAACACAGGACTGAGCAGACGGTAGAGGTACCAAATCCCAAGTATGATTAGCCCACAGGGCTGACATCTCAGCTTCCATGGCCGCACGCCACCCAGGGTGTTGAAGATCCTCTTGCACAATGTTAGGTAGAGAAATATAAGAAAGAGGAACAAATTTCCGCAAAGGAGGAGTGAGCCGATGTAGGGAAACATAGTTGGCCATTAGATGAGCCGTTGATGCGGGGGCAGGGTCAGCTGGCCGCGAGATCGTACTGGTAGACGGTAGCAGTGGCTGGGCTACGGAGTTCGGAGTTCGGCGAGTATAGACACAGATGAGAGGTGGTTTGGTTGATGGTGGTGTGGGAGCTGGTGGGTCCATGTGGGGCGTCAGAAGAAGAGGTAAAAAAGTCGTAATCGGAATATCAGGACGAGGCACAGGTTGTCCACAAGAAGGTATCAAAGTGGAGGATAGAAAGGGTTGGTCTTCCAGAAAAATAACATCAGCAAGCAACCACTTTTCAGTCGATAGGAGAGTAACACACATACCATTTTTGAGTCTGAGAGTACCCTACGAATATACACTTTGTTGCACGGGGGCAAATTTCTCCGTAGGTGGACCAAGGTTATGGACATAGCAAGCACATCCGAACACCCGAGGTGGGAGATGAAACATAGATTGTGAAGGAAATAAGAGGCTAAATGGAGTGACGAAGCAGACATGCGATTGATGAGGTGACAGACAGTCGACACTGCAAAGTTCCAGTATTCGATGGGTACCGTCATCTGGAGCATTAAGGAGCGGGCATCGTCAATGAGATGTTGATTTTTACGCTCAACAACACCTTTTTGTTGAGCAGTGTAAGCACAAGATTTTTGATCTATAATGCCAAATTCTGCACAAATAGCGGCGAACGTTCGGCTCGTATATTCCCGCGTATTGTCAGTGCAATTAATTTTAAACGGGGAAGAGAACTGAGTTCGAAGTTCAGTAACGAACGTTCGGAATATAGAGGGGAGTTCAGTATGATCCCGTAGTAAGTAGAGCCATGTCACCCGAGAGTAATCGTCAATAAAGGTTAGTAGCAATACCTAAATACACTAAGGACTTTATAAGGGCCCCAAATATCAGAATGAACAATGGATAAAGGAGTACTACTCCGATTACAGACATGACTGAAAGAGACACGATGTTGTTTACCGAAGATACATGACTCACACGAAAACTCATGCAAGGAGACATCCAGAAGAGCTTGCTTCGGAATCTGTAGTGGAGCTTGTCCAAGCCGACGATGCCACTCAACTGAGGATACAACAGACAGGGTAGAAGGAAGAACATTAAGAAGATAGAGCCCATGAGACAACCGTTCTCTACCAATAATATTCTGCGTTTGTCGATCCTGCACAACAAAAGAAGATGGTGAGAATTTAACATGACAATCAAGGTCTTGAGTAAGTCGGCTAATGGAAAACAAGTTGAACGGAGAGCCCAAAATATGAAGAATCGAGGTTAAGGAGAGGGTGGGTGTGAGTTGGATATCAGCAGCTCCAGAAACAGGTGTGGAGTCACCATTGGCAACAGTAATGGACTTGGGATGAGGAGTAGCAAAGTATTGCAGCGGCTTCTGGAAAGTAATGTGGTGGGTGACACCAGAGTCCACAATCCAGTGGGAGCTTCGAGATAGACAAGTTATACCTTCATTTGCAATGGAGGCCACAAAGCCCGAGAATCAGGCAATTACACCTTAGAGTTGTTGGAGCTGGGTGCGGATAACATCAATATCAGACTAACATCGAAGGAATAGGCAAGGACGGAGACTCAGCCTTTGTAGAAGCTGCAAGGTGGGGTGACAGACCATGCTTACGATAGCAGGTAGCCTCCAAATGATTCTCCCGACCGCAAAGAGTGCATTTAAAGGGGGGGGGGGGGGTTTCCAGTACGTCCTCGGCCCCGAGGCGAATGACGACCCCCGCGGGTCGAGGTATCACAGGTGGAGGGATGTGATGAAGGTAACTGGAGCAGAGCTGGAGAGGGAGGCAGAAGAGCCTCGGGTGGTGCAGTGATCTTCAGAAGCATGAAGCAAACATCAGAGAGAGACGGAGTAGTGGTAGAGGAGAGTATCTAAGCTCGAACACTGTGCAGATGCGGAGGAACCCATGCCATCATCGTGGAGATTCCAACAGCTTCTTTCTGTGCCCGTTAGGCAACCAAATCAGTAGTATGCGGTTGGTGTTGTATCCATGCCTCAACAAGAGTCTTGGCCTTGACAACGAAGGAAGTCATATCGCCAGGTATACCAGGATCAAGGGATCGAAGATCAGTGATGATGTGGAACAAATGCCGGAGACTGTTTTGGCCAGAATAGAAGGAGTGGAGTTCCTCTCACATGAACTTAGCCATGTCATGATACATGACCATCCTGTATGGCTCAGTATCATTGGAGTTGAGGAACCAGGATTGCGCACAACCGTCATCAGTAAGCCATTCGTCAGTTGGAACGGTAGGAGTAGCCCGGGTCAAGTGATGGAGCTGGCCTTTGGTCTGGAGCACACTACGAACTGAATGGACCCATTCTACAAAGTCCCTTTTTCCAGACAGAGATATAGTGGTAATCCTGAGTTCATCTCGAGGTTCCGTAGCAGAGGAAGTAGCTCGAGATGGTAGAGAAGTACCAGCAAACTCGCCGGAAGAAGTGGCTGAATCCTTGAAGCCGCAGCGGACAGAGAGCAGAAGCGCACACGGCGGTCTGAACTTGTCGCATGGTCTCGGACAACAGAAGAGGGAAGCCCGCGGCGGAGAAATGCGAATCAAAATAGAAACTAGGCCACACGGTCTCGGTGATACAACACCAATGACAAGTGGCCACGACCAAGATGCGAAGCCTACAACGAGTTGAGAGGCCGCAGTGAGCGAAGAGGCTGCTGCGGATTGAGAGAGAACCCGTAGCCGGATGAAACCGGGTGAAGAGAAAGCGAAGCCGCGCGGTCTCAGTGTGGACACACCAGCGGTAAGAGACCGCGACCAAGGTGTAGAGCCCCAGAGTGTAGAGAAGTCGCAAAAGAAGAGAGGGAAAACCTCACCGACTTGAGCACGAGAAGCCGCAACGCCTTAAAAATGGGGAAACCGCACGGTCTCGGCGAGAAAACCAGCGGTACAGAAAGGTGACACGACCAAGATGCGGTGGTGCAACAGGACGGAAAGCCGCAGCGAGAAGAGGAAGAGGTCGCCCGCGAGAAATAATCAGCGGGTTAGGAGGCAGCGGTTAGGGAAGAGCCCGCAGCGGGAAGAGAGAACAACTTGCAGCGGGTAGCGAGAACAGCCCGTAGCAGGTAGCGAGAACAACCCGCAGTTGGGTAGCGAGAACAAGCTGCAGCGGGTAGCGAGAACAGGCCGCAGCGGGTAGCGAGAACAGGCCGCAGCGGGTAGCGAGAACAAGCCGCAGCGGGTAGCGAGAACAAGCCGCAGTGGGTAGCGAGAAGAGGCCGCAGTGGGTAGCAAGAACACGGGTAGGGTTGCTGCGGGTAGAGAGAAGAAGCGGGAAGGGCCCGCAGAGCAGACCGCAGGAGGATCGTAGGAGTGCGCCCGGTCAGGGAGAAAGGGAGCCCACAAGCCGAGAGGTCTATAAAAGGGAGTGGGGGGGGGAACGGAGAAGGTAAGATAGAGAGAGCAAGAGGAGCTGAAAGAGGCACAAACCGTGCGGGAAGCCGCGGTTTGAGACCAGAAGAGGCCGCCCGGTTAAACCGGAGAACCCGACAGACAGAAACGGACAGGTCGGACGGCTCCCTCTGATACCATGTAGAAAAAGATGCAAGAATCATTTTATGCTGTATTGTTTTTTGTATAAACAGTAAGTATGAATACACTTATAATGGAGGAGAGGAGGAGAAAAATCCCAAGACTAACAATATGAGACTAAATCTAAGGCAAATGTGGGCTCATAAATGGGCCACAATTAAAATGGGTTTTTACACAGTTTTTTATAATCATCTAACAGTTTGTATGTTATTGTTAAAAATGTAATCTTGAATGGGGTACTATTGTCTGTACTAATATATTTGATCTGCATTTTATTAAGATTAGTACTGACGTTCAAATTCATATTGCACTTCAAATAGTTGTTCAGATATCCCTATACCACCTTTCATTTTCGTTTTGTGAGTTCATTCTTGATGTGTTGGTATGCTAATAACTGTGCAACTGTGCTGTTGCACAGTTGTAACTCATGAATTTTAAATGAGTTGTTTGTTCATTTTACAATCACTGATTGTATTACTGGGCAAAAGGTTTCATTATTTAGAACAAGATAATTGTTTTTTTTTGCATTTTTTACCTTGTTGAATAACAATCATGAGCTTTTTTCTTGGATTTCTGCAATTTTATCATAGCAATGCAGCTTACATGTTGTTTATTGTAATCTTATTAGATTCTCTTAGTTCATATTCCTTCCCGCCATCCCTCGACATTTCCCGAGCTGGAATTGCCAACAGTTTTACAGGTAGATGTATTTTTTTAGTCTTAAATATTGACACTTTATGTAGGGAGGCACAACTTACGATTGTATTTCTTGTTATTTGCTTTAATTTATTTGAATGTTTTATTTATTATTTAGGCTCAAATTGTTTCTCAGTTACCTAAATGATGAGAACAGCTTTTTGTACGATTCATTTTTTTACTTTATGGAGATTATGAAGAGAATTCTAGGCATGCTAGAATGCATCCTTATTCTTTTTGACAAAGATCTCTTCCCATTTCATGTGAACTATATACCTTCCTGAGCTAATATTGCATATTTGTCATGGTTTGGGGTCTTTCTGTTATTCCATTCATAGTAATTTAATAAAGGAATATAGCAATGATATAAGAGATGGAAGTATTTGTTTATTTTTACCTTAAGTTTCCTTTTATCAGTCTGCTATCCATCAGATAACAATTTTGAAATTTTTTTTTGGTTAAGATTCACAGAATGAGAATGAAGTAGGCCTCTTTAAATAGTTGAAGCATCATTCTTCATTAACTGTTTATTTTATTCTGCTATGGTCGTTATCTTCTTCTCGATATTACCTTCAACTTAACAAATAAAATCCCTCTTAAGATTTTCTTTTTGTAAAATTATCAAATGCCAATGAGCAATGTTTAAAATTTTCATATTCATTATATTATATTTTTGTTTCACATTTGCCAGAACGTTATTACGCGCTTGTGATTGCCCATGTGTGGTCTTGAGAGGGATAAGTCTTAGATAGGATTTTTCGGCTCTTCCTTTACCAAGCATTTCTAATAATGAAATATAAAATGGGAGACAAGCACGACTGTGAGAGGAGGAGAGAGGAGAACCTTGAGCAACCCTCACCCAGGCTACATGATGCATATGTAATTAAAAACCGGAAAATATAAAAAATTTGGAAAAGTTAAGATTCAATTCAAAAGAAGGTACACATTGTCACCTGCATCGTGAGCCTATAACATTACATCCCCTGTGTGAATCAAGCTTGTATTCAAGCTTAAGTTATAGGGGGCTCACCGAAGTTGAATCCTCGTCCACGTTCTCCGAGAGATCGTCCACCTCGAACCAAAAAAAAGACGCTTGCACCTGTGTTAGACTGAATATGGTTCTTCACAGTTGAAACAACACCCTTGTTCGCATCATTCTGCTCTCTCTGGTCGTGGTAGGCACTTGTTGGATGGTGCAAACAGACTATCAGAATGGGGAGTGAGGAGTCCTTGCGCCGTCTGTCCCCATTCCGGCCGTGGCGGCTGCCACACGGGTTGTCCATTTGAAGAAGTTTCTCACAGATACGGACTAGGCTCATGGCTGTGCTAAGGTCATGCGGGGCATGGAATTCTTTATCGAGGCACTGCAGAGCATGCAGATTGGTAATGAAGATATGTACTTAATATTTTGGCAAGATAGAAGAGACGCATGCAAAATGTATTTGGAAGATCTCCAAGTGACCATCTTATGATATAAAGTAAACTAATTAACAGTAGTAAAGTTAGTTCATAGCAGGAAAATAACAAAAGTACACAACAAAAATAAATGACAGTAGTGAAGTTAGCTAACTAAAATTGTACAGTACAGGAAATCTGATAAACAAAAACTCTAAATGAGTCTAATACATTTTAGGTCATGCATAATTGATGCATTAGACTGAAATGAAAGACACCTTATGTATCATCACAGTATTATTGATCTTAACTTGATGAAACAATTATAAAATAACTTTCTCATTTTCAGGTAAGGCTTTGCTATATTGAAACTCCCCGCGTTCGAGTACTTCGAATGGACCTACGAACTTTAAGCTCAACTTCTTCATCCTCTTAAGTTTAGAGACACATTTACCCGATCTGATGTTGAGATAAACAAAATATCCAACGTTAAATTTTACTGTTTTGTGCCTCTGGTCATAATACTTGGCCTTTCTATCATGACTTATCTCGACGCGCTCCTGAATGAGCTTGACTCGATCCGTGGTCTTATCCATACATTATTCTTTTTTTTCACATTCTCTCTTCACTCTCAACCCAACATAATCATGTCCAACATCACCTGTAATAAAGTTCCTCAAAATGTATATGTTAAATAACTTGTAAAGAAAGGCCCATTTAACATGCCCATGTAAAGCCCATTCACCAACTAATCTGCAGATTAGTTAGTTATGAGAGCTCGCGTGAGAGCTCTTTATCAAGGAGGTCGGGGGATCGAGCCCCGGCCTCAACAACCTATCGGCCCTGCGGTGGAGCCGGGGATGGGTTGGGGTGCACGGCCCGCGGGCCTGATAAAGCCGTGTGGTGCTGACTCCAGGTGGGCCCCCTAGTGGGACTCCACGGTGGCGGGCAGTTGGACTCCTGTCCGGCTTCAAAAAAGTGCACTTTTTTGATGCGGGCAGGAGTCCACCTACCCTCCGTCCCACCAGGGGCCCATCTGGAGTCAGCACCAGACGACTTTATCAGGCCCGCGGGCCGTACACCCCAACCCATCTCGGGCTCCACCACATGGCCGATATGTTATTAAGGACTGAGCTCGATCCCCCGAACTCCTTGTAAAGATCCCTCAGGCGAGCTCTCATCACCAACTGATCCTAAAGTGTGGGACTAATTCTTAAGATCATCCACAGGGTCGGCAGTATCCAAGTGTCGTCAGTATCAGGGTGACCCTGCCAATGTATCAAGTAGTAGCTATGCGGTCCGTCCGAGGTGGGAACAAACTGGTGGGATCTGACCTCTGTGATACTCTCATCTCTCGTCTCTCGAAGGATGGATCCCGGTGTGATTGGTGGTGCCTGCGGTGAAAACAAAGAAAACGAGTTCCCAGGTGGGTGGATGTCAACAGTAGGTTGACTGAGGTGGCCATCAGACAATGGTGACGTATGAGGGTGGTAAGGTAACGACAGTGGGGGTGGGGGTTGCTGTTTATCTCCACTGCTCGAATCCACATACTCTTGAGGCTCGTAGTATGGAGTCAGATCCTCGACTTTAAACACTGGGTGAATTCTCATACTAGATGGGATATCAAGCCGGTAGGCGTTGATCCTCATACGACTAATAATAGAGTACAGACCCATTCACTTAGCGCTTAACTTCTTGGCAGGCTCCAAAGGGAGCCTCTATGGGCGGACTCGTACCATTACCCTTTCGCCTTCATTAAATATTCGTTCTCACCTTCGCTTATCTGCATGAGATTTATAATTTTTATTGCTTGTTATTATTCGTCGGCGAACCGACTCATGCAAATCTTGCAAGTGTTGTGCAAAGGACTCATCAGACTCACTAGGGCGCGACTCTAAAGGACTCGGGACGAGGTCTATAGGTTTCCTAGGGTCATATCCCGATACTACATGAAATGGACTCAACCCGGTGGACTTATTGACTGAGCAATTGTAGGCAAACTCTGCAACATGGAGATTTAAGTCCCAACTGCCTATTTGCTTTCCTACGAGACACCGCAAAAGATTCCTTAGACTCCGATTCACTATCTCGTTCTGTCCGTCCGTCTGTGGGTGATATGGCGAGCAAAACCCAATGATAGTGCCTGTCTTATGCCACAGGATTTTCCATAAATAACTCATGAATCTTACATCACGGTCTAACACGATCGACTTGGGTAGGCCATGGAATCGAAAGACGTCCCTCATGAATATAGATGCAACGTGAGTTGCATCTGTCGTTTTGCGGCAGACAATGAAGTGCGTCTTCTTCGAAAACCGATCGACCACCACGAAGATGGAGTCGTGTTTACGTAAGGTGCGGGGAAGTCCGAGAACAAAATCCATATTAATGTCCTCCCAAGGGCGGTGTGGGATAGGTAAAGGCGTGTACAAACCCGTGTTCTATTTAGTTCCCTTTGTCGTCTGGCAGATACGACAGTGGCGAACAACGCGGTTCTCGACAATGGCTATTAGATTTATCTCGCCCAAAGTGGCTTGCCGCTCCGCCCTCGTGCAACTCCCAAATCAGATAATCATGGTAGGATGTCTGGGGAATGCACAGGTGGGAGCCCCGGTACAGATATCCCTCATAGATCTGATATCCCTCAACAGGGTTGGGTGGGTCTCGGGACAGGACGATGTAAATCTCGCCAAAATCAGGGCATGTCAGATAGTCCAGCATCAATCTCTTCAGTCCCTCTACGCTCGCAGTCATCATGTGCAACAGGGATACGCGACGACTCAACACATCATCCGTCTTGTTCTCAACACCAGCTCGGTGCTTGAGAACATAATGAAAGTCCTGTAGATATTCGACCTACTTCGCATGCCGGTGTCCCAGCTTGCGTTGCGAGTCGAGGTAGCGTAGCGCCTGATGGTCGTAATATAAACAAACTCCAGGGAAAGAGATAATGTCTCCAGTAACGCAGAGACTTGACTATGACATAAAATTCTCGATCATAATTTGAGTATTTCTGCTTAGCTTCATTCAGCTTCCCACTATAGTAAGAAACTGGATGTCCCTCTTGACTCAATACGCCTCATATACCAACACCTGACGCATCACATGCGACCTCAAAGACACGACTAAAATCCGGCAATCGTAGGACAGGAGCCGTCGTCAATCTCTCCTTAATTTCTTCGAAGGCTCTAGTGGCTGCGGGGGTCCACTGAAACTCTCCCTTCTTGAGACAGCTCGTGAAAGGGGTCATGATCGTACTGAACCCCTGGACAAACCTCCTATAGAATGTGGCAAGTCCGTGAAAGCTACGTGCCTCGTGAATATTCGCGGGCACAAGCCAATCCTGAATGGATTTAACCTTCTCGGGATCTACGGATACTCCAGTAGACGATATAATAAATCCCAAAAATGAACAGACTCGGAAAGGAATGAACACTTCTTCAAGTTCACGTACAGTTTCTCCTGGCGGAGGGTGCCAAAGAGTAGTCTTAGATGATCGAGGTGAACAGCCCGAGTGTGGTTATAGACCAGTATGTCATCGAAGTATAATACCAGAAACTTGCCCATGTAGGGCCGCAACACTTGCGTCATAACTCGCATGAATGTGCTCCGGGCATTAGATGACCCAAATGACATGACTAGCCACTCGTACAAACCATCCTTGGTCTTGAATGTTGTCTTCCACTCGTCTCCCTCATGAACTCGTATCTGATGGTACCCACTGCGGAGGTCGATCTTGGAAAAGATCTGGGCACCCGAGATTGTATCCAGAAGGTCATCGAGTCGTGGAATCGGGAAATGATATTTGATCGTGAGTTTATTAATGGTCCGGCTATCGATGCACATACGCCAACTACCGTCCTTCTTAGAGGTAAGAAGGGCGGGGACCGCACAGACTCATACTCTCGCGAATGAACTGCTTCCGGAGAAGCTCATCAACCTGCCGCTTGAGCTCAGCGTGCTCATCTGGGTGCATACGGTAATGGGGCAGGTTCGGGAGCGAAGCCCCCGGGACTAAATCAATAGCATGTTGAATGTCCCGTGGAGGAGACAGCTTGTCCGGGAGCTCGTCAGACATAATGTCCGCAAACTCGCTAAAAGGTGACACACCGCTTGTGGGTGATCAACTGGGGTATCCTCAGATGCCTGGGTGGTATCCACAACGTAGATGATATTCGAATCAACACTATCTCGCAGAAACTCGCCTCGCCTCAAAATATGTAGGGGTCTCGAGGCGCTCGTACTAACAGACGGCTCGATTACACTCTTGGATCTATCTCGGGGCTGGGTGGGCGTCAATGTGATCTTTCGCCCCTTGTCGTAAAAGACAGAAATGTTTGAGCGGCCAAAACACGTGACGTCACGATCAAACAGCCAGGGGCAGCCAAGAAGCACACGAGCGACGTCCATGAGAATGACATCGCACCAGACCTTATCCTGAAATGAGACATTGGTGATCGGGACAAGGCAGCGCTGAGTGACCTGAATCGCCGTCTTATCTACCCAGACGACACGATATGGGTGGGGGTGAGGCTCTGCCTTCACCTGTATACGGTCAAGCCCCTTCTGGGCCATGATGTTCACACAACTCTCACTGTCGATAGCCAACTTGCAGGGACCACCTGCACTAGGAAAGTATGTATAAAAGATGATGTTGCGTCACCAATCCTCATCTACACGAGGGGTGTGTAGGGGGCGTATAATCACTCCCACCTCTAAAGATCTCTCGACGTCACTCTCCCAGTCTTCCTCGACAGTGGCCCTAACTTCTTCCGTACGCTCCTCATCTTCCTCCAAATCTTGCTCCTCACCCTCAACCAGCAGGTCCCGCTGGCCATTAGTGGCTATGGCTTTTCCCTTCGCATCCGCGGGGATACGTGAGGGTGCAGCCGGGATGGTCTGGGGCGGAGTGGATTTCCTAAAAGTCGAGGACTCAGTACGAGAAGTGAAATACCTCGTGCTAGAAGATCTGATGTACTGCTCCGAATCTCACAACGAAGGCCCGCCTTAAAATGGGAGGCATTGGCGATAGGATCCTCCGAGACGTCACACCTAACGACTAGCTCGTCGAAGCGAGCCATATACTCAGCGATAGTAAGTGACTCCTGCCTTAAGTTCTGTAACTGCTCAAATAACTGGCCTCGGTAGGAAGCGGGGAGGTAATTCTCGCTCTACCTCATTTTATCCCACGTGGTGATTTCTGTGACTCCTGCTCAAGTAACTGCTCATCTTGCTCCAAAGCTCTCTCTACGCTAATACAAAATACCTTAGATTGCCCGACCAGCTTCATTTTTGCGAACCGAACGCAATGCTCGTCACTCATCTCGTACCACTCAAAATAGTGGTCCATGTTCAAGAGCAAATCGTTGAGGTCTTTCGGATCTAGGCGACCATCGAACGAAGGGGCGTCGAGTCGAATACGACGAGTGATGTCGTGGTTGTGGCCTACCCTCCGTGGGTCAGGATAATCCTCGACGTACTCGTCATGAGCGTAGTCGTATCGAGCGGGCGGGGGTCACACTCTCTCCGACCCGGGGGATAATATTCATCATGGTGATGATCATGGCGACCGTGTGGGGGCACACGATCTCTTGGGTCAGGCTGAGGCTGACGTGACATACGATACTCATCACGCTGATGGGGAAGCCTATCCCGCGTCGGAGCTTGTCTATGCTCCATCACAAAGTCAGGATTTCGCCTTACCAGCGGAATTGGGGCTCGATGAGGAATATCACGACGGTGGCGGTCTGCTGGAGGTTGACCATCTCTCGGGCTCTGGTCATGACGTGGAGGACCATCAAGGTCGTCCTCAAGTGACTCGTCACGCTGTGTTGGAGTGTCTCTGACATTCTCTAAGTGATCTAAACAAAGATTCACCTCGGCAAGATCATGACGCACATCGTTGAACTGGGCACCTAAAGCGTCCTAACGGTCTGGGATAAGACGCTGAAACTCAGCAAAAGCGGCGTCCGAATTCGAGTTTGTCATTCGGTCGTTGGTGACTTGTGACTCTACCTTGCTTCCTCTAAAGATCCTACCACTACGAAGCATGCAAATGGTCTAACCTTGCCTCTGATACCAAAATGATATAGTGGTAGGCTACAAGTGCACAAAACCTACGACTCAATGTGATAGTGCAAGAGTGACACGCTAATCCAAACCTGCATGCAATGTAATGATCAATATGTTGACGAATAAATTAAAACAATGTAAATTTTCAGCATCACACAGATATTTAAATAAAAAACAAATATTTAATTTTAGCAAATTATAATGGCTTCCTCCGCTTTGAGGGCCAAAGCGAAGCGCACGACGAATAGCTCCACTTGCAAATAATTAGCATAACAAAATAAATTCTACGAGCAAGAATCGCAACGCATATATTTATTTACCAGTGAAAATATCAAATTGAATAATAAAATACCACAAAACAAACTCACAAATTAGCGGGCTGAACCGAGGCATTGAAGAATTAGGGTCTGGATGTGTAGATCGACGATCGAAGGTGGGACCGGCAGCGTGAAAACGAAGGCGGTGGCTGTCCTCGGCGGTAAAGAATGAGATCGGGTGAGAAATGGGTAGATCCGGCCACATACAAGTAGATCCGGGCTGAGGAGGGGTAGATCCGATATTTAGGGTCGTATTCGGGTGGAGTGGTGTTGAACGAAAGGTGGAAATAACAAATCCGGGCTGAATTTCCTCGATCTGAATTGATCCAAGAAATTAGGGGTAAATGAGAGTGGATCCACGGGAGGGAAGAAGTGTCGGTGAACAGTGATCCGGTAACAGGGATCGTTGAACGGTGTCGGTGAACAATGTCAGTGAACAGTGTTCGGATTTCCTGGACAGCGGTCGGAGATTAGGATTTGGGGGTTGTAGGGGCTCCAGATGTGGGTTTCAGAGAGGGAAGAAGAAGGCTATGGATGGATAGTACTTTAGGGGAAGTTTGAGCGCCTAGAAATCGTCACCTAAGGTTCCCACGATGTCGGCATCGGGGAGTGATCGCTGGAATCCGGGAATAGAGGCCTCCAAATTCTGCAATACCTCTATTCAGCCCCTATAAGTCTTATTTATAAGGAAAGATGTTAGGACATCCACCATCAACGACTATGATTGACCGGTGGGTTCTGTTGAAGCCGGGAAAAATCCCGACCTCTAAAATAGGATCAAGGCAACCTAAGGTTACTGATTCTACGATTCGACGTCACATTTCAAGTGGCTAGCGAGAAAGAAAGGAAACTATCTACAAGCACACCCCAAGTGCTCCAGCAGGGAGGTCCCACCACGTACCCGGAAGGTTGGAAGAAGCTTCCCCTCCGCAACCAAAAGGCTAGGCGAGGTACTAGGCAGACATGGACTGGGCGAGTATCCACTTGGGGGGACCTCAGCCGCTTCCAAAAGTGTCATTTCCAGTACCCCTGGGGCTATTTATAGAGAAATCCTGGGGGGGGGGGGGGTATAGGCGAGTATCCAGCTTCTGCCAGCGAGTTGCAAGAGATACTCGCCCATACTCGCGAGTTGCTCGCCCAAGCTCGCCACAGCTCGCCTCTGCTCGCCCAAGTTCGCCACAGCTCGCCTCTGCTCGCCCAAGTTCGCAACAGCTTGCCTCTGCTCGCCTCTGCTTGCCCAAGCTCGCCTCTGCTTGCCCAAGCCCGCCACAGCTCGCCTCTGCTCGCCCAAGCTCGCCTCTGCTCGCCTCTGCTCGCCCAAGCTCGCCTCTGCTCGCCCAAGCTCGCCTCTGCTTGCCCAAGCTTGCCACAGCTCGCCTCTGCTCGCCAAATGGTCTGCGGATAGCCGTGTGCTAGGGTACTTCTGATCTCGACGAATTACGGGTTATACATAATCCCCGCTTTTTTCGAGCTCGGCACGAGCTTGGAAAAACATTGTTGAACCCGTTGTTCGGAGAGATGACGCTAGACGATGCACTGCGCGAGGTCCTGCCTAAGAGTGGAGCTCAACTTAAAGGGGAGAGAAGGTTGATACCTCATAGGAACCAAGTTCAACTGAACTGTAGAAGAGGTCGACACCTCGCAGGAGGAAGCTCAACTGGAGGTGGAGAGTATAGTCGACACCTAGTAGGAGCCGAGCTCAACTAGAGGTGTAGAAAAGAGGTCGACACCTCGCAGGAGCCGAGCTCAACTGGAGGTGGAGAGAAGAGGTCGACACCTCACAGGAGCCGAGCTCAACTGTAGGTGGAGAGAAGAGGTTGACACCTCACAGGAGCAGAGCTCAACTGGAGGTGGAGAATAGAGGTCGACACCTCGTAGGAGCCGAGCTCAACTGGAGGTGGAGAATAGAGGTCAACAACTCGCAGGAGCCGAGCTCAACTGGAGGTGGAGAATAGAGGTCGACACCTCGCAGGAGCCGAGCTCAACTAGAGGTGGAGAGTAGAGGTCGACACCTCGCAGGAGCCGTGCTCAACTGGAGGTGGAGAGTATAGTCGACACCTAGTAGGAGCCGAGCTCAACTAGAGGTGGAGAAAAGAGGTCGACACCTCGCAGGAGCCGAGCTCAACTGGAGGTGGAGAAAAAGGTCGACACCTCACACGAGCCGAGCTCAACTGGAAGTGGAGACTAGAGGTCGACACCTCACAGGAGCCGAACTCAACTGGAGGTGGAAAATAGAGGTCGACACCTCGCAGGAGCCGAGCTCAACTAGAGGTGGAGACTAGAGGTCGACACCTCACAGGAGGAAGCTCAACCGCAGGTGGAGACTAGAGGTCGACACCTCACAGGAGCCGAGCTCAACTGGAGGTGGAGAATAGAGGTCGACACCTCGCAGGAGCCGAGCTCAACTGGAGGTGGAGAGTAGAGGTCGACACCTCGCAGGAGGAAGCTCAACCGCAGGTGGAGACTAGAGGTCGACACCTCACAGGAGCCGAGCTCAACTGGAGGTGGAGAATAGAGGTCGACACCTCATAGGAGCCGAGCTCAACTAGAGGTGGAGACTAGAGGTCGACACCTCACAGGAGCCGAGCTCAACTGGAGGTGGAGAATAGAGGTCGACACCTCGCAGGAGCCGAGCTCAACTGGAGGTGGACCGTAGAGGTCCACACCTCGCAGGAGGAAGCTCAACCGCAGGTGGAGACTAGAGGTCGACACCTCACAGGAGGAAGCTCAACCGCAGGTGGAGACTAGAGGTCGACACCTCACATGAGCCGAGCTCAACTGGAGGTGGAGAATAGAGGTCGACACCTCATAGGAGCCGAGCTCAACTAGAGGTGGAGATTAGAGGTCGACACCTCACAGGAGCCGAACTCAACTGGAGGTGGAGAATAGAGGTCGACACCTCGCAGGAGCCGAGCTCAACTGGAGGTGGAGACTAGAGGTCGACACCTCACAGGAGGAAGCTCAACCGCAGGTGGAGACTAGAGGTCGACACCTCACAGGAGCCGAGCTCAACTGGAGGTGGAGAATAGAGGTCGACACCTCATAGGAGCCGAGCTCAACTAGAGGTGGAGACTAGAGGTCGACACCTCACAGGAGCCGAGCTCAACTGGAGGTGGCGAATAGAGGTCGACATCTCGCAGGAGCCGAGCTCAACTGGAGGTGGAGAGTAGAGGTCGACACATCGCAGGAGGAAGCTCAACCGCAGGTGGAGACTAGAGGTCGACACCTCACACGAGCCGAGCTCAACTGGAGGTGGAGAAGAGAGGTCGACACCTCATAGCAGCCGAGCTCAACTAGAGGTGGAGAGTAGAGGTCGACACCTCATAGGAGCCGAGCTCAACTAGAGGTGGAGAGTAGAGGTCGACACCTCGCAGGAGGAAGCTTAACCGCAGGTGGAGACTAGAGGTCGACACCTCACAGGAGCCGAGCTCAACTGGAGGTGGAGGATAGAGGTCGACACCTCATAGGAGCCGAGCTCAACTAGAGGTGGAGAGTAGAGGTCGACACCTCGCAGGAGGAAGCTCAACTGGAGGTGGAGAATAGAGGTCGACACCTCGCAGGAGCCGAGCTCAACTGGAGGTGGAGAATAGAGGTCGACACCTCGCAGGAGCCGAGCTCAACTGGAGGTGGAGAGATAGAGGTCGACACCTCGCAGGAGCCGAGCTCAACTGGAGGTGGAGAATAGAGGTCGACACCTCGACACCTCACAGGAGCCGAGCTCAACTGGAGGTGGAGAATAGAGGTCGACACCTCGCAGGAGCCGAGCTCAACTGACTAGAGGTGGAGAAGTAGAGGTCGACACCTCACAGGAGCCGAGCTCAACTGGAGGTGGAGAATAGAGGTCGAGGTCGACACCTCACAGGAGCCGAGCTCAACTAGAGGTGGAGAGTAGAGGTCGACACCTCACAGGATCCGAGCTCAACTGGAGGTGGAGACTAGTGGTCGACACCTCACAGGAGCCGAGCTCAACTGGAGGTGGAGAATAGAGGTCGGCACCTCACAGGAGCCGAGCTCAACTGGAGGTGGATAGTAGAGGTCGACACCTCGCAGGAGGAAGCTCAACCGCAGGTGGAGAATAGAGGTCGACACCTCACAGGAGCCGAGCTCAACTGGAGGTGGAGACTAGAGGTCGACACCTCGCAGGAGCCGAGCTTAACTGGAGGTGGAGAATAGAGGTCGACACCTCACAGGAGCCGAGCTCAACTGGAGGTGGAGAATAGAGGTCGACACCTCACAGGAGCCGAGCTCAACTGGAGGTGGAGACTAGAGGTCGACACCTCGCAGGAGGAAGCTCAACTGCAGGTGGAGACTAGAGGTCGACACCTCACAGGAGCCGAGCTCAACTGGAGGTGGAGAATAGAGGTCGACACCTCATAGGAGCCGAGCTCAGCTAGAGGTGGAGAGTAGAGGTCGACACCTCGCAGGAGGAAGCTCAACTGGAGGTGGAGAATAGCGGGCGACACCTCGCAGGAGCCGAGCTCAACTGGAGGTGGAGAATAGAGGCCGACACCTCGCAGGAGCCGAGCTCAACTAGAGGTGGAGAATAGAGGCCGACACCTCGCAGGAGCCGAGCTCAACTGGAGGTGGAGAGTAGAGGTCAACACCTCGCAGGAGCCGAGCCCAACTGGAGGTGGAGACTAGAGGTCGACACCTCACAGGAGGAAGCTCAACCGCAGGTGGAGACTAGAGGTCGACACGTCACAGGAGGAAGCTCAACCGCAGGTGGAGACTATAGGTCGACACCTCACAGGAGCCGAGCTCAACTGGAGGTGGAGAATAGAGGTCGACACCTCATAGGAGCCGAGCTCAACTAGAGGTGGAGAGTAGAGGTCGACACCTCACAGGAGCCGAGCTCAACTGGAGGTGGAGAGTAGAGGTCGACACCTCGCAGGAGCCGAGCTCAACTGGAGGTGGAGAGTAGAGGTCGACACCTCGCAGGAGGAAGCTCAACCGCAGGTGGAGACTAGAGGTCGACACCTCACACGAGCCGAGCTCAACTGGAGGTGGAGAATAGAGGTCGACACCTCATAGGAGCCGAGCTAAACTGGAGGTGGAGAGTAGAGCTCGACACCTCATAGGAGCCGAGCTCAACTAGAGGTGGAGAGTAGAGGTCGACACCTCGCAGGAGGAAGCTCAATCGCAGGTGGAGACTAGAGGTCGACACCTCACAGGAGCCGAGCTCAACTGGAGGTGGAGGATAGAGGTCGAAACCTTATAGGAGCCGAGCTCAACTAGAGGTGGAGAGTAGATGTCGACACCTCGCAGGAGGAAGCTCAACTGGAGGTGGAGAATAGAGGTCGACACCTCGCAGGAGCCGAGCTCAACTGGAGGTGGAGAATAGAGGTCGACACCTCGCAGGAGCCGAGCTCAACTGGAGGTGGAGAATAGAGGTCGACACCTCGCACGACCCGAGCTCAACTGGAGGTGGAGACTAGAGGTCAACACCTCCCAGGAGCCGAGCTCAACTGGAGGTGGACACTAGAGGTCGACACCTCACTGGAGCCGAGCTCAACTGGAGGTGGAAAATAGAGGTCGACACCTCGCAGGAGCCGAGCTCAACTAGAGGTGGAGAGTAGAGGTCGACACCTCGCAGGAGGAAGCTCAACCGCAGGTGGAGACTAGAGGTCGACACCTCACAGGAACCGAGCTCAACTGGAGGTGGAGACTAGAGGTTGACACCTCACAGGATCCGAGCTTAACTGGAGGTGGAGATAGAGGTCGACACCTCACAGGAGCCGAGCTCAACTGGAGGTGGAAAATAGAGGTCGACACCTCACAGGAGCCGAGCTCAACTGGAGGTGGAGACTAGAGGTCGACACCTCGCAGGAGCCGAGCTCAACTGGAGGTGGAGACTAGAGGTCGACGCCTCGCAGGAGGAAGCTCAACCGCAGGTGGAGACCAGAGGTCGACACCTCACAGGAGCCGAGCTCAACTGGAGGTGGAGAATAGAGGTCGACACCTCATAGGAGCCGAGCTCAACTAGAGGTGGAGAGTAGAGGTCGACACCTCGCAGGAGGAAGCTCAACCGCAGGTGGAGACTAGAGGTCGACACCTCACAGGAGCCGAGCTCAACTGGAGGTGGAGACTAGAGGTCGACACCTCACAGGAGCCGAGCTCAACTGGAGGTGGAGACTAGAGGTCGACACCTCACAGGAGCCGAGCTCAACTGGAGGTGGAGAATAGAGGTCGACACCTCACAGGAGCCGAGCTCAACTGGAGGTGGAGAGTAGAGGTCGTGAGCTTGGAGACTAGAGGTCGACACCTCACAGGAGCCGAGCTCAACTGGAGGTGGAGACTAGAGGTCGACACCTCACAGGAGCCGAGCTCAACTGGAGGTGGAGATAGAGGTCGACACCTCACAGGAGCCGAGCTCAACTGGAGGTGGAGAATAGAGGTCGACACCTCACAGGAGCCGAGCTCAACTGGAGGTGGAGAGTAGAGGTCGACACCTCGCGAGCTCAACAGGTGGAGACTAGAGGTCGCTCACAGGAGCCGAGCTCAACTGGAGGTGGAGACTAGAGGTCGACACCTCACAGGAGCCGAGCTCAACTGGAGGTGGAGACTAGAGGTCGACACCTCAGGAGCCGAGCTCAACTAGAGTCGTGGAGCCGAGCTCAACTGGAGGTGGAGAATAGAGGTCGACACAGGAGCCGAGCTCAACTGGAGGTGGAGACTAGAGGTCGACACCTCGCAGGAGGAAGCTCAACCGCTGGAGGAGGTCGACACCTCACAGGAGCCGAGCTCAACTGGAGGTGGAGAATAGAGGTCGACACCTCACGAGCTCAACTAGAGGTGGAGAGTAGAGGTCGCGCAGGAGGAAGCTCAACTGGAGGTGGAGAATAGAGGTCGACACCTCGCAGGAGCCGAGCTGGAGGTGGAGAATAGAGGTCGACACCTCGCAGGAGCCGAGCTCAACTCGACACAGGAGCCGAGCTCAACTGGAGGTGGAGACTAGAGGTCGACACCTCGCAGGAGCCGAGCTCAACTGGAGGTGGAGACTAGAGGTCGACACCTCGCAGGAGGAAGCTCAACCGCAGGTGGAGACCAGAGGTCGACACCTCACAGGAGCCGAGCTCAACTGGAGGTGGAGAATAGAGGTCGACACTCACAGGAGCCGAGCTCAACTAGAGGTGGAGAGTAGAGCGCAGGAGGAGCTCAACTGGAGGTGGAGACTAGAGGTCGACACCTCACAGGAGCCGAGCTCAACTGGAGGTGGAGATAGAGGTCGACACCTCGCAGGAGCCGAGCTCAACTGGAGGTGGAGAATAGAGGTCGACACCTCACAGGAGCCGAGCTCAACTGGAGGTGGAGACTAGAGGTCGACACCTCGCAGGAGCCGAGCTCAACTGGAGGTGGAGACTAGAGGTCGACACCTCGCAGGAGCCGAGCTCAACTGGAGGTGGAGAATAGAGGTCGACACCTCACAGGAGCCGAGCTCAACTAGAGGTGGAGGTGGATAGAGGTCGACACCTCGCAGGAGGAGCTCAACTGGAGGTGGAGACTAGAGGTCGACACCTCACAGGAGCCGAGCTCAACTGGAGGTGGAGACTAGAGGTCGACACCTCACAGGAGCCGAGCTCAACTGGAGGTGGAGACTAGAGGTCGACACCTCACTGGAGCCGAGCTCAACTGGAGGTGGAGAATAGAGGTCGACACCTCGCAGGAGCCGAGCTCAACTAGAGGTGGAGAGTAGAGGTCGACACCTCGCAGGAGGAAGCTCAACCGCAGGTGGAGACTAGAGGTCGACACCTCACAGGAGCCGAGCTCAACTGGAGGTGGAGACTAGAGGTTGACACCTCACAGGAGCCGAGCTCAACTGGAGGTGGAGACTAGAGGTCGACACCTCACAGGAGCCGAGCTCAACTGGTGGTGGAAAATAGAGGTCGACACCTCACAGGAGCCGAGCTCAACTGGAGGTGGAGACTAGAGGTCGACACCTCGCAGGAGCCGAGCTCAACTGGAGGTGGAGACTAGAGGTCGACGCCTCGCAGGAGGAAGCTCAACCGCAGGTGGAGACCAGAGGTCGACACCTCACAGGAGCCAAGCTCAACTGGAGGTGGAGAATAGAGGTCGACACCTCATAGGAGCCGAGCTCAACTAGAGGTGGAGAGTAGAGGTCGACACCTCGCAGGAGGAAGCTCAACCGCAGGTGGAGACTAGAGGTCGACACCTCACAGGAGCCGAGCTCAACTGGAGGTGGAGACTAGAGGTTGACACCTCACAGGAGCCGAGCTTAACTGGAGGTGGAGACTAGAGGTCGACACCTCACAGGAGCCGAGCTCAACTGGTGGTGGAAAATAGAGGTCGACACCTCACAGGAGCCGAGCTCAACTGGAGGTGGAGACTAGAGGTCGACACCTCGCAGGAGCCGAGCTCAACTGGAGGTGGAGACTAGAGGTCGACGCCTCGCAGGAGGAAGCTCAACCGCAGGTGGAGACCAGAGGTCGACACCTCACAGGAGCCGAGCTCAACTGAATCCCCGACTACGGGTTTGGATGCATATCGGATCCTAACCGACCGGTTAAGGAGCTCATTAACACTTAAATAAATATACCTCAACAGAAGAAGGGTTCGATTTTTACACCTTCAACATAAGCGACAACACACAGCGAATACATCTACGGTGACTTGCAATCAAAGTTCACAAAACAATTTGGTCGTCCATCCTCCCTTGCAACCTGCGAGTTGTAAATACCCCTCTTCTCACTACTATAAAACAGACTTTTGGCCAAGGCAAATTGTCCTGACAAATAGTCCAAAACCGTGGCTAAAAAGCTTTATCCAGTCTAGCCGCAGGAAAACTCCACGGCTAAAGTCGGCGTGGCTAAAAATTTTAATATATGTAAATAAATATTAAATATAGTTATATTTTAACAATATATTAAATTAAATATTATAAAATTCAAATTCGAATTCAGACTCGGTTCGAATCCGAATTCGAATACAACTTTTCATTACAATCCTAATCCGACACCGAATATTCGATCGAATCCGAATCTGAATCTGTGAATGCCCCTAATCACAGCTGCACCTCAGAGCCCCATTCACTATCACATGCAGGAACGTTCGCCCCCATTACCTAAAGATGAAATATAAAGCATTTGAAGGAAAATATAACCATAGGTCGGCTCCATTTTCCCATAAAAATAAATAAATAAATAAAAATCATTAAAAATAAAAGACTAAAAATCTTCCTCGGCTCTACAATAAAGCAGAGGTTGGACTCAACAGCCTTTCCGAGCTCAATTGTCATGGCTTGTGTTAATATTATATATTGTAAAATCATTCTTTATTATTTTAGGTTTAGTCCCACACCGCCTGTGGTGTTTTCTCCTTCTCCTCTTCTCCTATATGTAGACCCCAAGGGTCCTTGTTTTACACTAGAATAAGAAGGCTATTGCTATTTCTAACATGGTATCAGAGCCAGGTTCCTTATAATTCTTTTTTTTTTCCGCGCTCGCACCCTTGCTTGGGCCTCTGTTCCGCCTGCTCTGCCCTTCTTGCACCCGCTGCCCGCAGCCCGCATCCCGCAGCCAGTCCGCAGCCAGTCCGCATCCCGCAGCAGTCCGCAGCCAGTCCGCATCCCGCATCGCCGGCTTTCCGCAGTCCGCATCCAGCTCGCCTTTCCGCTGTCCGCAGCCCGCAGCCCGGACTTCCGCTGTCCGCATCCCGGCAGTCCGCAGCTCGCCTGTCCTCTGTCCGCCGCCCGCAGCTCGCCGGCCCGCAGCCCGCAGCTCGCCCGTCCGCGCCCGCTGTCCACACTCCCGCTTGTCCTGTCCTCTGTCCGCAGCCCGCAGCTTGCCAGTCCGCGCCCGCTGTCCGCAGCTCGCCGGCCCGCAGCTCGCCTCGCCAGTCCGCGCCCGCTGTGGAGAATAGAGGTCGACACCTCATAGGAGCCGAGCTCAACTAGAGGTGGAGAGTAGAGGTCGACACCACGCAGGAGGAAGCTCACCCGCAGGTGGAGACTAGAGGTCGACACCTCACAGGAGCCGAGCTCAACTAGAGGTGGAGAGTAGAGGTCGACACCTCACAGGAGCCGAGCTCAACTGGAGGTGGAGACTAGTGGTCGACACCTCACAGGAGCCGAGCTCAACTGGAGGTGGAGAATAGAGGTCGACACCTCACAGAGCCGAGCTCAACTGGAGGTGGAGAGTAGAGGTCGACACCTCGCAGGAGGAAGCTCAACCGCAGGTGGAGACTAGAGGTCGACACCTCACAGGAGCCGAGCTCAACTAGAGGTGGAGAGTAGAGGTCGACACCTCGCAGGAGGAAGCTCACCCGCAGGTGTAGACTAGAGGTCGACACCTCACAGGAGCCGAGCTCAACTAAAGGTGGAGAGTAGAGGTCGACACCTCACAGGAGCCGAGCTCAACTGGAGTTGGAGTGTAGAGGTCGACACTTCGCAGGAGGAAGCTCAACCGCAGGTGGTGACTAGAGGTCGACACCTCACAGTAAAAATGGAGATGAATCGGGCGGAGGGTAAGTGTCACTCCTGACATTAGAACCCCCTGCGGGGTCCGGGGGCAGCGCCCCAGGAAATTTTTAATTTTCCACTCCCAATTGGCCCAGATTCCCATCTATCCCAGCCCTGCGAGTTAGCCACATGCGAACTCGCCTATAGGCGAGTAACAAAGATACTCGCCCCTTCAACTCGCCTTTGGGCGAGTAACAAAGATACTCGCTTCTTCACCTGCAGAACTCGCATATGGGCGAGTAAGAAAGATACACCTGCGAGTTGATTCGAAGTCGTCAATCCTACTTATACTCGCCTATGGGCGAGTAGCAAGGAAGCTCGCCAACCTGCATGAACTCGCCAACCTGCATGAACTCGCCAACCTGCATGAACTCGCCAACCTCCACGAACTCGCCAACCTGCATGAACTCGCGCGCCAACCTGCATGAACTCGTGCGCGCCAACCTGCATGACTTCATCTAGAAATCGCCTAAGGAGGTCGCAATCTGGTACTCGCTTATGAGCGAGTGATAGGTAAGCTCGCCACATGAAGTCGTCGAGTCTGAAAGTCTGAAAGCCTAAAAGTCGCCATCCTAAAGTCGCCTATGGGCGAGCAACCAAGAAGCTCGCCCACCTTGCCGAGAACTCGCCCACTTTGCTGAATGCTCGCGAGTTCATGCATTTGGTCTCCATCTCGCCATCTTAAGCTATGAAGTCTTCTCGCAAAAATTTCTTCCTCGGCTACTATCCACGCTCACCGCACCAAGTGTTGAAGCCGGGAAAAATCCCGACCTCGAAAATAAGATCAAGGCAGCCTAAGGTTACTGATTCTACGATTCGACGTCACATTTCAAGTGGCTAGCGAGAAAGAAAGGAAACTATCTACAAGCACACCCCAAGTCCTCCAGCAGGGAGGTCCCACCACGTACCCGGAAGCTTGGAAGAAGCTTCCCCTCCGCAACCAAAAGGCTGGGCGAGGTACTCGGCAGGCATGGACTGGGCGAGTATCCACTTGGGGGGACCTCGGCCGCTTCCAAAAGTGTCATTTCCAGTACCCCTGGGGGGCTATTTATAGAGAAATCCTGGGGGGGGGGGGGGTATAGGCGAGTATCCAGCTTCTGCCAGCGAGTTCCAAGAGATACTCGCCCATACTCGCGAGTTGTTCGCCACTCGCCAAGCTCGCCTCTGCTCGCCATAGCTTGCCTCTGCTCGCCCAAGCTCGCCTCTGCTTGCCCGAGCTCTCCACAGCTCGCCTCTGCTCGCCCAAGCTCGCCTCTACTTGCCCAAGCTCGCCACAGCTCGCATCTGCTCGCCACAGCTCGCCAAGCTCGCCACAGCTCGCCTCTGCTCGCCAAATGGTCTGCGGATAGCCGTGTGCTAGGGTACTTCTGATCTCGACGAATTACGGGTTATACAGGTTCGGCCCTTAAAATGCATCAATAATAAACTAAAAAATATAAATTAATACAGTGTTTTGACTTGCGGCGACGTCCCAGACGCAACCGCGGAGTCCGATCGGTGAACCGATCAAGTCCTCCTGCACGAATAAATGAACGTGGGTCCCGCCTTGCGGCGAAACCCTTCATGTGCACGATATGATGGATCCCCATCACACTCGATCCTCAGATTTCTCGGCCTTCCTCAAAGTTCCTGTCTCATCTGTCAGTTTGTTTCTAGCCACAGAGCTGCTTTGTCAGGACTTCCTCCTCCTTCTCCCTTTGTGTTCCTCTTCCCCTATTTTATAGACTTTCATTACTGCCAATCGGGCCCCACCTGAATGGTGATTGCTGCGGTTTTCTTCTTATAACCGTTCGACTCGCTTCTAGCTATTCTGCGGTCTCCGCATCGCTGGACTCTCTTTATATTGCTGGCTCATCATGTCTTCCTCTTCTGTTCGCGCCTTTAACTGCTCCTCTCCCGAGATCTCCTGATCGCTCTGATCCTCTGTTCGTTGCCATCTACTCGCTTCCTTCTCTTGCTCGCGTTGTCGAGATCGCACTGCTAGAGTACCAATGTCGCCAGACCGCTGATGTCGGCAACCATCGCCTTATCGACTCTCTTGCTGATTCTGGTCGCTGTCGATCCCTCTCTTCTTTAATCTCTGTTTCTAGGCATTGCCAAGCTTTGCTCATGTCCTGGGTATTTAACAGCTCAGAACATTGTTTCCTTGTCTGTTAGTTTTGATCGTTGCTCCTCCTGTTTAACCACTCAGATCGGTGCTTCCTTGTCCGAGAGTTCTGTTCGATGCTCGTTTTGTCCGACAGCTCTCCGCTCTTGATGCATCTGTCTCCGTGTTCGTTGGCTATCTCTTGATCGCCGATTTGCTTTTTCTCTTTTGCACATGCCGCGCTCCTCGTATGTACTAGTGCTCCTGACCGCTCATTTTCCTACCTGTCAGGTCTCCTTCCCGCCAGTTTCTAACAGCCCTTCCTACAGTCCTCTTCTTGGTTTCTCATCGAGGCGGTCATGGCCTTAAATGATGCATTGACTCTTCCAGCTCATGCAACGACTACTCTTTCTGAAGTTCGAGATGAGCTACGGATCACCAATATCTGTCCTAGTGTTCAAAAAATTTTTGTGGAGTGGGTCGATCCAATGCGTCGTGTCTCTTTTAGACCCAAGGGCTTCTTCATCACCTTACCAAGGCACAACCAACTACCCTCACCGAGGACTGTCTCCGCGATGATGGGCGTGTTCAGACGTGGCTTCTGAACTCCAGTCTCTTGATCCATGAGTGGATGGTGACCAGACTTCATTTGTTTCACAGTCCAAGACTCTTATTGAAGACTGGATTGAACATCAACCTCCCACGTCAGATCTCACTGTGCAACTAGCCCAAAAAGAAGCTATCGACATAGCTATGATGATGGTCAGTGTACACCCACATCTCCAAAGCGTCTGTGCAAATATCCTCTTCTCCTCCACCCCACCCTCTCTTCAATGTGTGCTCCATGCTCTTGAAGGTGACACAGCCTCCTGATACTCTCGACATTGTCTTTCTAGCTCTTTTTCAACAATCTCCTGCTATTCACCTCTCTCCTCCGCCGGCTCGTGGAGGTCGCGTCGGCTCATGGAATTCGCATCGACTCTCGGGGGAGAGGACTATCTGGTAGGCTGCATACTAAGTGCTACTATGGTGGAGAAGGTCATCTTGAGGTTACTTGCTATCGTAAGCATGACGTCCCTCCTACACATCTTGCTTCTATAATGACTGTTGCTCCCACTGCTTCTTCCCCTGACATTGCTGCATTGCGTACTCAACTCCACAATCTTCTGGGCCTGCTTAATCAATCTTCGCTGTTGCGATCATATACAATGAATGTATCTCCTGTTTATCCTATAGTACAAATCGGATTATGGACTTGGGGCAACCAATTATATTACTCCGTAGAAGCTTCCTTAGTATTTGGACACCGCTTGCCCTATGTTCATCACTGTGGCCAATAATGACACTACTCCTATTCATGGTTCTAGCAACATGGACCGACTTCATCTCTCACTCTTCGCTCTTATTTTTCTTCTCATTCTACTCAGAGCAATATTCCTTTTATTTTACATAATTCGAACATTTGAGATCCCTATAAAATAGCTTCTGTTTTTGGCTATCGCTATTTTCTTACCTTTATTGATGATTACTCTCACATGACCTAGTTGTACTTTGCGATCGCACCGAATTAGTTCGTGTCTTTCAAGTCTTTAATACTGAGATACGTACTCAATTCTCTGCTACTAGTCTACTACTAAGACTATTGAGACTGATAATGCGCATGAGTATATGAGTCATGCATTTCAAAATCTTTGTACTGAGTTTGGTATCATCCGTCAAACCTCTTATGCTTACAAACCCCAACAAAATGACGTTGTTGAGTGCAAGAACCGTCATCTTCTTGACGTTGCTCGTTCACTTATATTTCAAATGCAGGTGCCCAAGGTCTATTGACATTTTGCGGTGTCGATCCCTTGCTATGCTTACAAACCCCAACAGAATGGCGTTGCTGAGCGCAAGAACTGTCATCTCATTGAAGTTGCTCGTTCACTCATATTTCAAATGCAGGTGCCCAAGGTCTATTGCATTTTGCGGTGTCGATCCCTTACTATCTCATTAATTGCATGCCTTCCTCCATTTTGAATTTTGCCACTATCCAGTCTTTTGTTCCCCTCCACCTCTCCCTTTCCCATAACTTCTCGTGTCTTTGACTGCACCTGTTATGTTCACTTCCATGGACCTGCAATTGAACTTTTGATCCTCGCGATACCAAGTATATATTTTTGGTTACGACATCTAACAAGGCTATGCTTGTTATTCTCCCTCAACTCGCAAATTAGTAACGAGTGAGGATGTAACCTTTCTCGAAGATTAGTCTTTTCATTCATTACCTTTGGCCTCTCCTTCACCTCCTCTCCTACCATGTCCTGCCATTCTTGTCATCTCTCTGAACCACCTCTTCTTCCCACGCTCACCACCAGAGCCACCAACCCACTGACGCGTAATTTCAACACAACGCTATATGTAGGGTTGAAACTACAGTGCACACGACAGTGAAGCGGTCGTTATCAAGTAATAAATTTGGGAAAGTAAATCCTCAGATATCGAATCTCTCGAGGAACGCAGTGGGGTAGAGTAATCTATTGAGACGAGACTTGAGATAGAAGTCTCTTTAGGTCTGTGTTTTATAGGGGTATTGATTTTAAACTGACAACTAATTGCAATAAAAGTAAACTAATTATCTTTGCGGGTCGCCTACACTGCTTCGCACCACGGGTTGCCGACCTCTGCATCGCAATTTCGTGGGTCGCCTTCCTCTGCTTCGTACCTCTGCGGGTCGCAAGCCTCCACTTCACACTTCTGCGGGTCGCAGGCCTCCGCTTCGCTCATTGCGCCGTGCAAATGCAACGAGCAACCACTAGCACAAGAATAACACCACAACACGACCTCCAAGCTAAGACTCATGAACATAACAATAATGATTTTTAATTAAGAGCAAGAAAATATAAATGAATATAAGTGTATGCTATGTTTATATAAGCTCCACCATCACCATAAATGAAGAAATCCAAACAGTTACAATCATAAATATGATGAAAATTAGGAAAGCAATACAATCTTTTCCTGAGTCTCTTCCTCAGAAGTGAAGGAGGTAGCAAGGCTCCTAGCACGCTCCTTGGCTGTTGTCTGGGGTCTTTGAAGCTGTCACTACCACTCGCCCATCTTCTCGGAGGTTTTGCAGCGATCACTGGTATTCTTACCAAAGCCTTACCACGACCATGCAAAACCCTCTTAGGGATTAGTCCCACACCTTAGGATGGTGTTTCAACTCTCATCTCTCCTACTAAATTTATGTATAAATACTTGTGTTGTATTCTTGGAAGATATTTAAGAAATTAATAAAATATTATATTTCTCCAGCCTGCGGGTAGTTGTGAATAACTTGAAAGAAATACCCATTTAATAGGACCATGCAAAACCCTCTTAGGGATTAGTCCCACACCTTAGGATGGTGTTTCAACTCTCATCTCTCCTTCTAAATTTATGTATAAATACTTGTGTTGTATTTTTGGAAGATATTTAAGAAATTAATAAAATATTATATTTCTCTCCCGTCTGTCGAATTTCTCTACAGTATCATATAATATTTGTCTGAAAACTGTTATTATACCATAATTCTACCAAGGTGACATATTTCTCCTACTTACCTCCAATATCCAAAATACCCATCCATGACATCTTTCCTAGTTCTATTAGAGCATTCTGTTTATTTATCAGTCTGGGGGTAAAAAGTTGTTTTAAACTTCAACTTAGTACCCAAGCACTACTAAATTTTTCTCCAATCTTTAGCTATAAATCCACCATCTCTGTCTGAGATGTTAGACTTCAGAATACCATGCAGTCAAACTATCTCATTTATATGCAACTGAGCTAGTCTTTGACTCTGATCAGTCCTCTTGCAATGAAAAAATGAGCAACCTTAGTAAGACCATTGAATAGAATTTTCCCGCAACGAATTTCCCACTTCGAGACCTTGGAATAACGTGCAAAAAATTAATTAATGTCTTCAAATTTCATTATGGAATAGGAAGCGGTTGTAAGCCTGCAACTTATCCTCTGGTTTCTAGCATTCAACTTTGACTTACTCGCAAGTCTCACACACTTTCCCACGGCGTGAGCTGGTTGGTGAAAAGGTGCTCATTTGAGCCAGCCAAGTGATTTCTCTTGTCATTGAAAAAGTAAAAATCCAGCTTCACATAACGCAAAACACTGCCTTCCGTGGGCTTGAGGCACATGCCAATCAGAGGGCATGAGGAATGATGACTCTCCTTGATTAGACTCGTCACAAGGTGGTGTGATTGTTGTGTTAGGACGGGGAAAGCAAATGCAAGCAATCTTTGTGGGCAGTTAGAGTTGTGAGCAAGGCTTGTTGTTGAACCTAAATGCCCATCGACTTTTGCATGGCCACCACAATGTGTGAGGGTGTAAGACCGCTCTATTCCATGGTTGCAGAAGCTTTGTGGGGTTGGCCAGAGGTGGTAGAAGTGAAAGTATTGGGCTAGAATGGTCGATGCTGATGGCTGGGAATCGGGTGGGCGCGAGAGTAGCAACGTGGAATGGTTGAAGTTTCTTCTGAGGTAATTGTGGGATGGTCGACTGGTTGGAGAAAGAAATACAGCAATTGGAGGCAATCTGTTTGGCGCCATTCCTGTCATTGACCGATCAGTTGGCGAAATCGTCACTGTTAGGGTGGAGTTAACATGAGCTAAAGTGGTCGAGCTGCTAGAGTTGTCGTAGTCTATCATGGGATGCTCCGGGTCGACGGTCGTCGTTGTTGGTATCATCGTTACTGGAATGGATGCGGGATGTCGTTCATCGCTGTTGGAAGGGGAAATCGACGGAAACGAGTTATCGGTTTGCTGATAGTCTGATGTGCGCTATGACTCAATTTAGATGCAGCAGCCGGAGGAAGGAGGCTCTGACAACATGATGTTGTAGGCTTCCGATTGAGAGCGGATGTACGGTCTTGAGAGGGAGAAGTCTCGAAGAGGACCGTCTCGACCAATCTTTGACCTAGTCTTCCCAATTTGAGAAGATACAATGGGATCCGAGCTTGACCGAGAGAGGAGAAGAGAAGGGAGTATGTCCACTATTCGCTTGAATTGCACTGCTCTTTAAAGGAGTATGTCGACTTTTTGGTTCTTTGTTAGAATGAAATTATATGTTGTATTTCCCCGCTTACATATATAAGGAGGATCCACTATTGAATATCATAACATTTCATTTCCACTTAACATGGTATCAGAGCCCTACCGCTCACGGCCTTCCGCTCACCTCCCGTTTCTCAGCCGCGTCTCCCACCCACAGTTCCCTTACCGCCTCTTTTATAACACCCCAACCTAGTTATACAACCAATTAGCCGTCCGCCGGGTCCAGCGATAAGAAGTAAACTAAGAAACTGTATTAAAATAAGTACATAACAGACATAAATGAAAAAAACTAAAATGTAAGTTTACAGTGAAAGTTGAATATGAAACTAAGGTTAAAAATGTAACTCAACAAGTTGAATTCACAGAGCCACTAGATAGAAAAAGAACCAAATCACCGAATATCTGAAATATTAGACAAAATCTGGTACATATACAAATTCTTAAACATTAATATTACAAGAGTGCAAACATAACAGTAAAGTTGTAAAAGTAAAACAACAACTGCAAGGGAAAACAAACTAAATGAGCAACTCCAATAACACGCTCATCTTAGTCGTAGTTTCCCACCTAGGCCCCCTATAAAAAAACGTGCCCAAACATGGGTCAACCCGAAGAAAGAGTAAGAAATATTATTTCTCCTAGTGACACTAAAATTTGTTTTGAAGAAAAATATACATGCTTGGAAAATAGTTTTTGTGATATAGAAAAACTGTATGCTATTGTACTTAACATGATTTTCTAAAAATAAAACTGGCAAAATTAATGACTGTTCTAAATACTCGTAAAGTAAGAGGTTTACTCAAGTTCCGAGTATTTTGGTTATCTAAGAGTATCTAATTGGTCTAAACTTGAGTTCTAATTTCATTTATGGTTGTTCCTAGTTTTACTAACGAACTCAAGTGTTCTAGTGTCTCTCGGACACAGATTCAAATCTACTAATCTTCTAAGTCGGGATACGTCTCTCATACAATTTGACTCATAGGGTATACTACAACCCACGAGAAGGATAGTGCGCCTCTATCAAGCACAGTAGAATATCTCTACCGTGCCTACACAACCTTTTCTATCTGATGTTACTCTGCTTTTGTTCTTATCCGTTTGCCTTCAGTAGTGTCTCTTATTTGTCACTCATTAAAAGCCAAATTCACAGATCTAATATTTACCCGCACTCTATTCATTTAAGTGGTAATACACTTTCATATATTTTTAAGGTTTTATGAAAGGCTAACTTGCGAGGAATAATGCTATTTTGGATACACTACTATTTTTTATCATAGAGAGAATTACATACTGTGTTATCTGATATGTCTAATCAAAGGGAATAAAAGTTTCTTATCGCGGTATTGCGACGTTCGTACACCTGACGCGACAACACGAATTCCTTTAAGTTGAAATCTATAATGGGGAGATGGGTATAGGTCTTTCACGTTGTTAACACAACACCTGAAATTTAGATAGGATCCCAGAGAATTATCCTCTAAATTTATAGCTTGATTGGTTTAACTTAATTGAAAAAAAGGTAACAATATGATTTGAAGAATACTATTACCACTTTTAAATAACAGTGCAAGAACGTGAATAATCACTGATCCACTCTCCGGAGAGCACTAGCCACACCAGAGAAGAACTGGACAGGATCAATTTAAACTGGGCTTGGGTTGAGGAACTTGAAGGTAAAAATCACTCCAATTAGAGGGATGAGAGGGATTTACATCCACTATCAAAACTGGAAAACGAGAGCGATAGCGAAATTTCCACTTACATGCGCAGAAACTCCGGGAACCTTCGACGATCGGCGTGGAAACCCTACCGGGACCGCTCGTCGTGGACTACCAAGGAGGGAGAAGATGTCGGCCGAGGATGTAGAGGGCGACAGAAGCTTCGATTCAGGGCTAGGAGGCGAGGAGGAAGGGTCGTTTTGATTCCGCTCAGGATCTGTTTCAACCAGGAGAAAGGAAAATAATCGCGATAAGGGTGGTTTGCGGGTTTCTAACAGAGCGGTGAACCAGAACAGTTACGGAATCTGCTTAAGGCCCAAACGACACCTCCTTTTGAGATGCATTTGGGTTTTCACTTAAATTACAAAAATTCCATTATTTTTTTTTAACTCTAAGAGAAATTTAAAATATTCAGCCATCGCCCTATAAGTTAAAACGCGTAGAATACAGACTCCACGGCTAAAACATTAATCCACTAATTAATACTAACATCGTACTTTACTGAAACGCTAGCTTGATCAAACTCGCTTGTGGTCAGGCCCTGTAATTGAATTATATGTTTGCGTCAGCTTGCGGGTGCTACATCTCTCCCGCCCGCCTCTAACCTCTAGCCATCCACCTTCTCTCTCTATTTCTCTCTCTCCTCATCGCCCCTCTCTACAATGTCGATTGGAGCTCGACAAAACCGTCGGCCGATCGGCGCTGGCAGCATTGAATGATTTTTCCAGTGGCCCCTCAGGCAGTTTGATTGACTCTGAACTTTGGAAAAAGTTTTGCTTTGGCCCTCTAATCCTCCACCTCCATTTTCTTACGCATCCAACAATTGGATGCTTTCCTATCTCAGTCCATGATTCATTTGTTCAAGAGGTGAACATCTCTAAACTCTACAATGATGCTCTATCTCGCTTCCGTTCTTTGAGTTAGGGTATTAGTTGTCCCCCACTTGTAGTCTCGTGCTGCATCAGAAAAGCTCCACCAAATTATGAAAATTCCCCTCACCCAAGCTACATGATGCGGTGAGTAATTAAAAAGCGCAAAAAGATAACAAATGCAAAGAAATTAAGATACAATTTAAAAGGTGCACGACGTCCCAGACACGCATTATAACCCACGTCGTGAGCCTATAACAAATGTTTGTGACTATCCTTTTTAAACGAAACACACGGTGCAGATATACCTATTTCAACCTTAATTTATTCACTTTTAATTTGTGTGGGTAAATCTTCCAAATTGAGTTTATGGAAAATTCTGATGATTCTTTATATGTATAATCTCTGTTGCAACTTATAATTAATTATCTTTTCCTGAATCAGATGAATTTATTTTTTGTTGGTGCAGTCTGCAGCACTGATGGGTGTTGGACTTTTATACGAAGGAACTTCCCATCCGTTAACTTCAAAAATTCTATTGGTAATTGGTTTGTTTCTTTTCCCTTTTTATTATTATATTGCTTATGCAGTCGATGCTTTATTTTATAAGATTACTTTAAACATTTTTTGCTCACTCTTCCCAAGTTAGTAAACACGCATGCCTCCACATAATTTATGATCGGCAAAAGTACCCATTAATTCCTCAAACTCATCACAAAATACACATGAATTTCCGCATAGTTTGCGACGGTGACAATACTTGATCGTTCCGGAGCTCACCCTCCCCCCTCCCGACACCCAGACACACATTAACGTACCGTAGTGAGTACTACGTTTGTCATCGTCACAAACTACGTCTACACACATTACAACACAATTTGTGAAGAAGACTATACCCGATCGTTTCTCGAGAACGAAAAAGTATTGTGATCTTTGAAAATTACGCATGCGGGACCTTGTGCATGATTCCTATTATGATACATATACGACATCCTGTACACGCATCTCCCTCCGTATATGTTGCTTGTGACAATTTGAAATAAATAGAATTTATTATTCCAAAATCTAACTTTATTACATGTGGGTTCCCGTCTTTATATAGAGTAGAAAAGGAATGTGTCAATACATATTAGATATGTGAGACTAAATACATGAAAACGAAAGAATACAATGAGCCTCTTTGTGGTCTTTTGATCTTGGGCTTTAACACTCCTCATTAAGTTGAAGTATATCGATCATTGTGAACATGACACATTTGAAAAAGAGGAAGAAATTGATTTGGTGGAGACGTCGTCGGCTCCTTTTACCAAGGGAACAAAAGAGTGCAAATTTGTTGATTGACATTTTCCTCCCTGATGAAGTGACAATCAACATCAATATATTTTGTTCTTTCATGAAATATTGGTTTTTAGATATATAGATTGCAGTTTTATTATCACAAATCATTGGTGAAGATAATTGTAGATTTCTCCCGGGACTTGAGTTTTTAATTACTTCAACTCGCAAGTAGTTTGACTCATACTACTGTATTCAGATTCAGCACTTGGCTTGGATAAAACCGCTTTTTTTTGTTTTTTCATCTGACTTAATTTCCTCTGACATGTGTTGAATCCAGAAGTTGATTTTCGACCTCCTTTGTCATTTGCATAACTTACATCAAAATGCGTTTTTTTTGAAACAATAGCCCTTTGCCTGGAAACCCTTTAATGTTCTGTAATATTTTTTTAACAAACTTGTTGATGACAATCTCTGAGAGCCTGCATGAATTGATTGACCCTTTCAACGAAATTAAAGATGTCAGGTTTGGTTACTGTAAGATAGATTAGTTTACCGATCAAATGTCTATATCGAATAATGTCTTGTAGGAGTATGTCTTGTGACTCTTGTCCCATAGTTAATTAGTGCCCGTATGCATGAAATTCTTAGCAGGTTTTTTTCCAAGTAGGTTTATTTAATTGAACCAATTTAGGGCATACTTGCATTGGGAGAGAACCATAAAGTTATTGCATTGCACAATTTCAATTACAAAGAAGTATCTTGGTGGTCCCATATCTTTGGTAACCGTTGCACGACAAAATCAGAATGAATTCATTACAATAATAGGTCCTCTATATATTGAGGACCTGTTAATAATAGAGGCATAATAAAATAAAGCATAAAAAATGGCATACAGACCATATAGAGCCTTTTTTAATCTGCAGACTTTCCCTTCTGCACCTCTAGGAGTGAGACCTGGAGGAATAGACATACAGACCTCCTCATATAGATCTCCATGGAGGAATGCATTCTTCACAAACAAGAATGTCGCGAACAAGAGTGATCATGATCGATTTCGATCAATTTTAACAAGAAGGAATGTCGAACATGAGCGATCAGCGCCAACAAGCAAGAATATTGAGCTCGGGGGACAGAAGCCGCGAACAAGAGCGATCTTGATCAAATTCAGCGAGCAGGAGTGACAAATAGAGGCTTGTCTATCAACGCAGGTTGAGAGGAGAAGCCGCAGGAGCCCTTGAAGCCATAAGTCCCAGTTTGTCAGTGGGAGAATCTATAAAAGGATGCGGGGATGAAGCAATCAGTTGCAAGAGGTATATATACGAGAGCTCGCGAATAGAGGGAGAGATCGCGCGGTCAGGAGAGGAGAGCAGAACAAAAAAACCTTTTTGGATTTGTTTTGCTCTGATATCATGTAGGAAAAAAATGAAAATGTGAAATATAACAACACCTAGGCCTTTATACCACTATAGTGGGGCAGCTATATAGATCCTTTGTCATCATTATGTTATTATTTAATCATAATCTCACTAATGCCTAAGTACATCATGTCCTTCCCTATAGTTTCTTTCCAAATCTTTATTGGTCTGGCCCTCCCCTGTTTAACATGCCTAGTGACTAGACTCCACAATGCCTAACATGTGTCTCTGTTGGTCTCCTTTGTACGTGTCCAAACCATCGTAGTCGAGCTTCTCGCATCTTCTCTGTAATTTGTGTCAGTCTTGTCTTATCCCTATATATCCATTCCTAATTTTATCCATTTCCATGTGCCTATACATCCAGTTAAGCACTCATCTCTTCTACTCCTATTTTTTGCTCTTGTACACAATTCACTGTTCAACTCTCAGGACCATAAAGCACCGCTGGTCTAATTGAAGTATAGTTAAACTTGCCTTTAAGTTTTAATGACACTTTATGATCTTGTAAGATCTCTGGCGCACCTCTCCACTCAACAAAATTACATGGATTCGTTGTATCACATCTTTATTTACATCACCATCTTTTTGAACTATCGATTTAAGATATTTAAAGCACTCACAATGAGAAATATTTTTATCACACAACATAATGAAGTCATCCGTCCTTCTTGCACTGCTAAATTTAAGCTCCATATACTCTGGCTTTGCTCTGCTCTACGAAAAACCCTTCTTTCCTTTAGTGTTTTGCTAAGAGCCTAAGATTAAAGTTTTGCGTTTACACCCTTGCGTCTCATCAAGCAAAACGATATTATCTGCTAAAACATAAACGAGGTTATGTTTAGTAAGCTCATCTAAGATAGCAGTAAAGAGATATTCAAGCACCGTGATTCTTTATTTGAGGAAGGATGACCTTTTGATACTTTAAATACGTTCTTTCCACTTATCCTTATATTTGTATACATAATTTTCCATGTCATAGTAGGATCAACATAAGAGTCATCAACAAGTTATTCCATAACCACTGTCTTGAAAACAACCTATCTTTCCATCTTCAAGCCCCACCATCGAATTTTTTGCAACACTGTTGTTTTTGTTTTAAATTTTTTATATTTAATTTGCACGTTCAATACCACTAACATATATTGTGTTTTCAAACTTTCTTTTGGTATGACTTTTCAATCATCACAAATCATTTTATCCATTTTGCAGGTCATAAAATAATCAATTTGTGATTTATTTTCTCCATTTTTTAACGTAATTAAATGTTATTCCCTTTTCATGGAAAACATATTTGTCATAATCAGCTCATGTGCTATGATAAGGTCTAAAATTATTTTTCTTTCATTTCATTCTTCATACCAAAATCCTCTATGAACGACTAGATATTTTATATTTTTCTTCTCTATATGTCCGTTTAAATCTCCTCGTATATTTTTACCTATGACTAATTTAAGAGCTAAGATTCTATCACCTTTTCTACTTGCACCAATAAATCCATCCCTCCAAGTAGTATTCACAATAATGTTGTTGCGTGTCGATAATTGCGGAGTGTGTCTGAGATACGAGGGCAAGCCCCGAGAAGTTGGGAGAGAGAGGAAGAAGAGAAGATAAAACCCTAAAGGGTGCTTAGAGAGAGAGAACTAGTGAGAGGAAGAGAAGCTTTGATTAATTCTTTCATGACATACAAAGGCCACTTAGGTTTTCTAAATAGAATTAATGATGGCATAATTGTACATACAACACATACGTAAACAATATTAAAATACAACTTTATACATACCACACGACTCATTACAATATTAATAAGAATAAACTAATAAAAATACTATAAGATAACTAATAGATGACCCATAAGAGACCCATAACACTTCATCTGCCCTTCAAAACGAGCATTCCCTCAAGCTCGTGCACTATGCGGGTGGCCGGATCATCTGGTATCTTGACCTCCCTCCAGAACAAAGCGCGGTATCGCGTAGCGGCGACAGTGGCGTCAGCGAGGAGCGGAGACGCCATCATTAAAATGTGCGGCATCTGGAATGACTTCGTCGGGGCCTCTGGAGGAGCTGTGAGCAGTACCCATGCGGAGGTCAGAGGGCCGACATGTGACAACATGAATGTATCTGTCGGGACTCGGGGTCGGTGGAGCAGGTGTCGGCGGAGCAGGTGCCTGCAGAAGTGGTGGCGAAGTGGCTGGTAGGAGCGGCATGGAAGGAGACAGCCGAGTAAGAGTCGATAGAAGTGACGACGAGTCGGTCGGCAGAGCCGGTGGAGGTGACGATGATGAAAGTTGTGGAATGGAGATAGTTCTGACAGGCAGAGGCGGCTCAATAAGAGGCGTCACCACCCCGAGATGACGAGGCGATGACACCGATGGGGCAGGAGCCGACAGAGCAAGTGGAGGCGATTGCATGCTTAAAGTCAACAGAATCGGCGGCAATGATAACAGAGTTTCCGTCCTCGACCCATTGTGGATGTCAGCACTGAGTTGCGTCGAGGCGGCCTGGAGGGAATCCCGGAGGTAAGTTCATGGTCACCATAATTAGTTGATCGTGTAATTAATCCTATGTTGCATTAATACAAGAAATAATTAAAAAAATTAGGTTTTTTTTGCTGGTTGCGGGTATGAGACTCAAAAGAAAAGAAAATGATAATCAGAGAGGGGAGTGGCTCGAGGAAATTGTAGGGGGTGTTGGGCTCAAGAAGAAATTAAATAAAATTGGAAAAAAAGTGGATGGGAAAGGTAACGTGTAGGAGGGGGATTGAATTGCAGCAGTTAAAAAAAATCAAAAATGGATAGAGAGGCGGATGGGATATGAGGATCATGAAAGGAATATAAAATAAGAAGAGGGGTGATTGGATGTGATGTAAAAAAAGTGATGATGGGAGAGGAGGTTATCCACTGGCTAGAATATGATTTAATAAGTAAAAAAAATAATGAAAGGATGTGATTAATAATTTAGAAAGCAAGGGAATTTGGAATAAAAAGTGGTGATGTGATTAATAATTTAGAAGGAATAAGGAGAGAGAGAGAAAGAAAGAGGTGATGGTACATGAGATGTTATTGGAGGTAAATAAAAACACAGGTGGGTTGCTTTGAGATGGGGTGCGGGCGCAGAGGAGCTGGGCTCGAGGGATTTGGAAACTTCAAAGAAAGGGAGGAGGCGGGATTTCTTCAGATGGGATGTGGGACATACAGATGGGATGCGGGCTTGGCAGATGACGGGGCTCGAGAAGTCACCGGAGAGACAGAGAGGAAGGCACACAGGTCTGATGGGGAACGACGAGGCCGTGACAGACTTCTGCAGAGGTTTTCTGGCAGTGAAGATGAGGCGTTGCGGTTGCAGCGATATGTGTGAAGAGGCGGTTGGAGATGCACAAGGAGAAGAAGATGGCTGGAGGGTGGCGTGAGGCGAAGACGATGATGAAGCATGGAAACTGTGGAGGCAGAGCAACGATGTTTTGCTGCAGTTGAATGATGGACAATGGAGATGATGAGAAATCTTCACTGGATGTTAATGAAGTAGAAACGACAACTTCTGCCGTCGAGGAGTGGAGCGGAGAGGTGTTGATGTGCACATGCAGAAGAGGAACGAGAAGCTCTGATATCAAGTTGTTACGTGTCGATAATTGCGGATTGTGTGAGAGATATGAGGGCAATCCCCGAGAAGTTGTCAGAGAGGAAGAGGAGAAGATGAAACCCTAGAGGGTGCTTACAGAGAGAGAGAACTAGAGATAGGAAGAGAGGCTTTGATTAATTCCTTCTTGACATACAAAGGCCCCTCGGGTTCCCTTAAATAGAACTCATGATGATATAATTGTACATACAACACATACGCAAAAATATTAAAATACTACGACTTTACACATACGATACGCCTCATTACTATAATAATAATAATAATAAACTAATAATAATAGAAGATTACTAATGGAGGACCCATAAGAGACTCATAACAAATACCTACTATATTACTTGTTTTATTTTTTTTCTTATGTACTATAATTAAAAACCTAGATTGTTTAGAAATTTTGTTTTCTCACCCACACATCTAATATTTTTCAGGCATAAAATATTTATTATTCTTCTAACCATCATATCCACTATTTCTATCGTTTTTTCTATTAGTGTACTTATATTCCAACTTTCTAACCTATGTCAGTGACAAATCTTACGATATACTTTCGTAAGACGTCCAAAACTAAATGGAAATAACAAAATTAAAGAAAAAAATTTCTTTATTATATTTCTCGCACATGTGCACATACAAATATGTGTACATTTATATAGGAAGAGAAGGTGCAAAACTCCATATGAGACTAAAACTCAAAGATGTAATAGGCTCAATTTGGGTCTTGTTATAGGCCTTTGTACATATTTTATTCGACATACATCTATCCACATTTTGTATTGTGATGCAATTCGTTGATTACTTGTTGCATTTTATCTATCTAAATTTTATGAGGTTAACATCATTTGAGATTAATATCCTTGCAGAGTGAAATAGGGCGCAGAAGTGGTGGGGATAATGTACTAGAAAGGGAAGGTTATGCTGTTTCTGCTGGATATGCTTTGGGACTCGTTGCTTTAGGTTTATGATAGTATTTGTTCATATATAGCAGTATTTTTGTTTTTGTATCGGTATAATGGGTGGATTTAATAAAAATAATGTTACTTTCTGACTTGAAGGCAAAGGCAATGATGCTTTCAATTTTATGGATGCTTCTATTGATCAACTTTTCCAGTATACTGGCAGCAAAGGAGTTAACAGTGTATTAGCTCAAAGCAACTCAGTTCTTCTCTTTTTCTTGTGTTATCATAGACATCCTATGTAGTAGTTAAATCATGAGCACTCCTCTCTGTCCAAACTTCTCGTTTCTTTGCTATTGTTATTATACAGGAGACATCATTTCTCATCGGACCATTGTCAGGGGATCACAATCAAAGTATTGGGCAGGTTATCTGCACTTTACCCTTCTCCGTGTTTTTTTACGTTGTATTTATTTATATTCTTTTCTCCCAAAGAAGTATAATTGCAGCTCTGTTAGATTTTGTTTTTCGTTCTTTTATTCAGTTGTTTGAGGGGGGGCACATAAATGTTGATGTAACAGCACCTGGAGCGACAATTGCCCTTGCTCTTATATATTTGAAGGTGATCACTTATTCCATTTATCTTCAAGAAAAAGTAACAAAAGGTATAATAGAAAATGCCTTGTTGTAAATTATTTAATGAATAATATTTCTGATTTCAGACAGAGTCGGAAGTAGTTGCATCAAGGCTTCATATCCCTGCCACTCAATTCGAGTTGCAGTATGTGAGGCCTGACTTTATCATGCTCCGTATCATTGCTCGTAGCTTGATTATGTGGAGTAGGTAGATTATGTTTTTCTTCTCATCTGTAAAATTCTAATTGTTGGCACAACATGATAGAACATTTTCTTCTATGATGTAGAATTTGCCCTTCCAGAGAATGGATTGAATCTCTGATTCCTACAGTCTTGAAACTTTGGATCGTGCACTTAACAAATGACGCAAATGATAATGATGAATTTGATAGACGGGCCCTTGTGCAGGCATATGTTAATATTGTTGTTGGTGCCTGCATATCAATTGGTAATAAGTTGTCATTTTCTCTACATCCTCAATAAATGTTTAGTACAATCTTGATCATATTTGTTGTCATTCTGAAACTAGATCAAATTACATAAAACCTATTTTCCATCAATTGAATTTAAAAGAATGATGATTTAAAATGTTAACCCTAGTTTTGTTGGGGTAAGGTGAATAATTATGTTTGAATTTCAATACTTCTTGCGGGTAACTCGAGGTGCTCGTAAACCGGTCGAACAAACCGTCCTAGCTCGTGAGCTAGTCGAGTGCACAAACAGGCACAAGAAATTACGGATGGCTTGCAACTGAGTTTTTTGTGGAAAAACCCTGAAAAGGGGAGAAACCTTGAAAAGGGGAAAAATCACGGGGCCAAGTCTGTGACGTCCAAATTTCACTATCCTTTTGAGGGTTTCAAAAGAGCTTTTCTTGAGGGTGACAAACCGCCTGATGCGGTGGTAAGGCTCGACTCGGGGTGGACCGTCTAATTCAAATCTATGTGCAATAAAATATAGATAATGCAGGAGAAGGTCGACGCTAGTAATTTGCAGTGAATAATTAATTATTATAACAAAATGGCAGAGACACGCCCAATCTCAAATAATTAGTTAAGGGAGAACAACTCTAATTTGATAAACAATAGAGGTGCAATTAACTTTAAACACACAAAATAATCTACACAAATCACACAAACGGCGGTACTGATCACAAATCAGTGTAACAACCACTACAAATATAGTGCTGAAATAAACAACGGTAGAAAATACAACTGCATAGCACAATTTACGCGTATATGCGACGACAATAACGGTGGAGGGAGGGCATCCGCGGTTGATGCAGTGTTGGGACCGACTGCTTTGAAGTGGTTCATCGACAAAAGGGTTTAGACAATGAATCTAGTAGAGGAAACATGGAACGACGGTGGGGATAAAGAAGTTTACAGTGGCTGGTGGTGGTTTGGGGATAGATAGAGACCGACTGGGGGAAAGGTGTGGTGGTTTGGCGTGGATGGAGCCTGACGTCAAGGAAAGGGGGCGGCGTCTTGGGTTTCAGGCGGAGGGAGTTTGAACTTAGCGGGAGAGGGAGGTGGCAGAGGTTTATGGTCATGGTGGGTGGGAAATTGCTGGGCGGGTATTATCTGGAAGTGTTTGATGAAAGGGGGCAGGAGTGAGGCGCGAGTGGTGGGAGTGGCCAGGGGAGGGCTCTTTAAGGGAATGGATGCTTCATGGTAGACCGACGGTGGAGGAGGGAGGCGAAGCTACCCCGACATGACACCGAACAAGGAGACGCTCCAAGAGTTGCACCTGGTGGTTGATAACCGAGCGGTTCCTGCTTTCCGCAAAACCCACAATATCCTCCCACTTGAACCTCCTGCTTTTTTATAAAGCCCTAACCAGTAATTGCTGCAATAACTGTAAAAATAAACTAACACCCGAATCTGACGGTTCACTTTGTCTGGACCGATCGCGGGCAAAATAAAACTCAATATAAAAACCCATATATGAACTCGACTTGTATCGACCATTCTGACGCAACCATGGATTCTGATCGTCCATCTGGCAGCTGATCACCTCCTCCTGTGGGAATACATCTGTGTCGGTCGTGGCGTGCCATCACCACTGCTCGTTACAATTATTCTTCTGGACCACTGGGGTCAGCAAGAGTGTGATGGTGTTGGACGCGTTCAGAAGCAATTTGGATTTTTGGATACAGTAATTGGGGGCTCTGTACTTCAGCTACACAGTCAAGAGGGAGATCTTCGGTTCTCGGAAGCTAGCGTCAGGAGCTGAAGGAGATCTTCGAGCAATCTTCGAAGCCTATGAAGATTGTCAAGGAAATCTTCGAGCGCGTAGGGAGATCTTAAGGGAATTCTCTAGAGCTCTCTTGGGCTTAGGAGACAATTCCCCCAAAATGAGAGCTCCCTTGGATTTGGAGAGACATTTTTGTAAATAAGTTTCTAAGTAAGTCTGGTTATCCGCACATCCATAATCATATATTTTATTATGCACACTACCATGATGAGGTATTTTCTATGAGCACACTCATGATGGGTTATTTCGCTATATGCACACCCATGATGGGAACTTTGCTATGTGCACACCCATGATGAGATATTTCGCTATACGCACATTCATGATGCAATATCGCTATACACGCAATATATAATGGGATATTTTGCGATACACACCCCCATGATGGAGGATTTTTCTATACACACACCCATTATGAGAATTTTGATATACGCATACCCCATAATGGGTGATTTTCGAGCTAATGGAGCGTAGTGCGGAGGAGGCCGTTGGGAGGCGCAGTGGCCGGCGAGTGGGACGACCACCGCATGGCGGGAGACGGCCGGGTTCTGCCAGGCGCGGTCGAGTGGTCAGTCGCCGCCGAGAATGCGACCGACAAGGGGCTGCGAGGCGAAGTGCTGCGCGGCTGGCGAGTGGTCTCGTGGTCATGTCTCGCGCTGCAGGGTGTGGTCTGTGTGGACGCAAAGTGGCCGTGCGACTGAGCTATTCTCTCGGTCGACGCAGTCGTGCAACTTGGGTGTCGCACGTCTGAAAGGCCGCTTGGCTTGGGCGGCCGACACAACCACACAACCTATACCCCATGCGACTGAGAGGTTGCACGGCCAGTGCACCCGCACATCCTGGGGTTGCACGGGCGTTGCTGCCATGCTGGTCAGAGGGGCCACACGACCTGGATAGTCGTAGGGCTTGGGTGTTGTGCGACCGCGGGCTGATTTGGCCGCGCGGCTGGTGCGATTGCCCAGCCTGGGTGTCATGTGGATGTTTTTGCCTTGTGGTTGGCCTGGTAGCGGCGGTTTCCCGCACTCCCATGATGGGGTGTGTGGTTACCCCCGTCCCAATGATTGGGGAGGGGATGGCATGTGTGCGTGAGTGGGCATTTGCTTTGACATGCGTTTGTACGACCAAATAGACTTGAAATTTTGTGATGATGGGCCCTATGGAATTGTATCGAGGATCCGGTCGAGGTTGTGACAAAAAATCTTAATTTCGACAGAACCTATTTTGGAGAACCCCATCAAATATTATTTATATAATATAAGTTTAGTAGTTCCAATGTAAAGGCACTATTTTATGGTCCATTAGGAGCATTTTGTATCTTCGTCCCACACTGTGGTTTTGAATTTAGTTCTCTCGAAACTATAGAAATGTGTACATGTATTGGTATTTAATTAGGTGAAGTTGCAAAATATTTTCGTTTTGTTTCTTGTTGTTTCATACAGTATTAGAGCAATGCAATTCATTAAGTGTGCTCTCGACGATTGATGTCCCACATCCGCTCCCAACAAAATCAAGACTTGTGTGAACTCGCAGCTCGCTGCCCGAATTGTTAGCTCACTTATTGAGCTTGTCCAGCCTCCTTGCCTACATGTTACTTGAACTCACAGCTCGTGTGACGCCGCCAAATATACAATAGGTATGAAGTCTAAATCTCGTCCGACTTTAAATCGGTGTGCCAATAGAAGAATAGTAAAATGTTGTGTACGGAATGAAATATTATCTTAATACAATAAGTAATAGTTTATAACTAATTAAATTAATGTTCAAAAAAGAAATATTGGTGATTAATTGGAAGAGGAAGACCGCCTGCAATGTTCTGAACCGACAATTCCTGGTAAAATGAGCCAATAGGCGTGCGTGTCATGCTTGGGAGAAGCAGTGTCCGATAATAAGAATGGAGGGAAGCGTGATACTCATTCTTTCTCTCCCAGTCCCGAGCGAGAACTGCTACAGAAGACGAACGAACCGCACGACGTCGATCCTTAACGAGAGCTCGATTCTCCTCTGTTTCTTCCGATCTCTCCTTCTATCAAAAGGTAATCTTTTTCTCTCTGAAAGTGAGGGTTAGACCTGATATACTCTAAAGGGGGGGAGTGAATTGAGTATCTGAAAACTATTTGCTGTTTATAAAATTATCAGAGTAAAGCAAATAATATACACAGTAAACAAAGGAGCATCCTAATATATCTTAACCTAACACAGCCATAGCAGAACTAAACTAATCTATCACAGGCACAACAAGAGCAAAAGAAGAAGGGCAACCAGACAACACAAGAACTTTATAGTGGTTCCCCAACCCGGGTACATCCACTCTTCTACCACCCTGGTAGGAATCCACTACAGGTTTTGATCAGGTGACTGCCACCAATGAGCTTTTGATCAGGTGCTCAAAAACCACCTCAAGTATTTTGATCAGGTGACTTGCAACCAATGGAATAACTTTTGAAGGGAGTTAAAGAACCCTTTGTACATTGAGGGGGTGAGAGATTTATAAAGTCTTCTCTTTCTCAAAACAACTAAGAAGACAAGTGGATCTTGATGTTGTCAAAGCTCCCCCTGAGATATTGAGTTGTTCAGGAAGATTGGAGCTTTGCTTCAGGGTGTAGGTCTTCTATCTTCAGCCTTGATTTGAACAGATCCAGAAACTTCTTGACTGATAGTGGTTTGTTGCCTTTGAAGAATCCTGGTGTGAAGGTTGAAGAAGACTCTTGATTTGGAATGAATGTTCTTCTTCTTCAGCAATGTCAAGGTGAAGACCAGATTGTTTTCTGCACAGAGAAGGATTGGAATGTTATTTCTGTTGATCTTTTCTGTGTGCCTTTGTATTCTACTTCTGGTCTGTACTGTCTGACTGTTGAAAAGAGAGAAAATCTCTTTCATATGATCAGTCGAATTTCTCCTTTGATTTTTTGAATTGTCTGCATTGATTGCTGACGGCCTGGAGAATGAAAATCCGGTTGGATATAATATCTGCATTAATGGATTTCCCCAACTGTCCTATTGAAAAGCGGCAAGTAATAATCCTGATGAATACTATAATCAATGCTGCTTCTAACAGTTATATTCAGAGAATATTAAACATTGATTATTCAGGAATTACTGCAATGGAATAAAGACAAAAGAAGGGAAAATGCAAGTCTGGATCTGCACAGAATTCGTCGAGCAAAGTACAGATTTCGTCGACCTAAGTTCATAGTTTGTCGAGCTGATAAATCATGTTCGTTGACCTGATAATTGTTGTTCGTCGAACTGAGATCCAAGTTCGTCGACCTGATAATTGTTGTTCGTCGAGCTGAGATCCATGTTCGTCGACCTGAGAACAGCTAACTGCTTTCTGATAAAACTTGTCAATTCTGTGTTATAAGTTCGTCGAGCTGATAACATAACTTCGTCGACTGGAGTTCAGAGAACGGATTCTGGACTTGGAATGTTGAAGTTGAACTTTCAGAAATCGTCGACCTGAGCTCGAATATCGTCAAGCTCAACTCAGAGAATTGTCTCTGAGTTTGTCGAGCTGAGCACGACTTTCGTCGAGCTGAGTTCGACGAACGTCGAACTCACTTTCCTGAACCTTGATTTTCTTTTCTAAGTTTGGAGTCTTCTTCTGTCTTTTGTTGGCAGGTCCATGCAATGTTAACTCTAAGGACTTAGCCTAAACTCTAGGACACAGACATGACCCTGGCTATACATGGTGGGTCAATCATCCTAATTAGTGAATATAGCCCAAATCAAACTAGAGATCCAATAATCTCCCCCTATTTGGGTGAGATCACTAATGCAAATGAAAACAGAAAAACAACAATCACAAAACAAAAGAAAGGATATATCTGGCAGAAAGATTAAAACATGCATCAGATATTTATACAATGTAGCTTTGTGACAGAATGTAAATAAACAGTTTTTAAGACATACAGAAAGACTAAACAGTTTAAACTCATTTCTTCTTCTTTGACTTCTTTTGCTTATCCTCCTTAGGTTTATCACCAGGCTGGGTGAATTTGATTTCCCTGTTTGGATTAGCTGCTTGACTCTTTGACATAGTCATATCAGCAGCTCCAATGATATTGAGGGAAGTAGCCCTTAGCACAACAGCCTCTGGATGCAATTTCATATAATCATCAATATTAAAGAATTTATTAGCTTTTGCAAACCTGTTTAGCTCTTCTTTCTTGTACTTGGACATTGTTGAGTATTGGGAGAGATCCTTTCCTTCAGCTTTTGCCTTGTTTATCATAAATCAAGCTTGTCAAGCGACAAAGCGACCAAAGCGTTAAAGGGTGTACCAAGGCGAGGCGACGCCTAGGCGTCGCCAATGCGTCGCCTAGGCGACCAAAGCGTTTAACATTCTCAGTAAAGTGTAACTACCTTTTAAAGCACAACATGCAAAATAATTGGAATTGTTTTTTTCACTCTCACTCACATGGGGTAACTGAGCTAAAATCACTTTTCAAATAGTCAATAGTTCTCTACATTATCAACAAAATATAAACATTCGACAGTAAATATTGAACACCATAAATAAATTTCTAAATTTCATACAAAGCATCCACAACCACTACAATGTTAGTGGTCACAAAAATAAGCCAACTATGACATTAAAAAATTATACTTAAACAATGTAAAAAATATATGCATTTGAAAAACATGAATGTGAGAAAAAAACACACGGGATTATATCTTTGTTAGTGATGATGTAAGTTGATTTAAATGAAGGTAAAAGTAACACAAAATCACCTATCTGTAGAAATTATCAAACTATAAAAATATGTACAAGTCACTGCAATTAACAAGTCACTGAAATGATTGAATTATATTTTATGTTTGATGCTTAATAGATAAATAATTAAATAGCAATTTAACATTAAAAATATAATTTAGATTTTACTAAAGATAACTCAGAAGAAGATGATTTATTCTTAGAACATAAGAATAGTAGCAATGGCTGGTAGAGTAGCAGAAAAAATTATTTTTGGGTCAGCTAAAGTTACCTTTGGTGCCTCCTCAGATATTAAAATGGCTACTCAAATGGTTGTAGCTATGGTAACAAATTGGGGATTAAGTGAAGTAATAGGACCAGTATATCATGGGGTAGCTAACGAAGATTTATATACTCACAGCAGAGGAGGTGAGTATAATCATATGTCTCCTCATATTCAGATTAAAAGAAGAAGGAGAAGGAGGGAGCGAGCCTGCGAGAGACGGAGGGAGCGAGCCTGCGGGAGACGGGAAAAGCCGGAGGTAGCGAGCCTGCGGGAGACGGGAAGAGCCGGAGCGAACCTGCGGGAGACGGGAAGCAACCCTAGCGTCGGGAGAAATAAAGCATACGCGAGAAATAAAAAAAATCGTTATACAAGAGAAATAAAACATACTTGAAGAAAACAAGCATACTCGAGAGAAAGTTTTTGCGCCTAGGAGTCCAGGCGTCTCCCTGGGCCCCTAGGCGCCTCTAGGAGGGCGCCTAACACAAGTGTTGGTAGGCGTGCATCGCATAGCGCTCTTGTGGGCGCCCGGGTGCCTAGGCGTCGCCTTGATAACATTGTCATAGATAGTCCAACCAGTTCTTGAAACTTGACCATTCTAGCTGTGGTAGCTGTTTTAGGATCCTCAAAAGGAACATGAGGAGATTCAGGTCTTTTTGGACTATCAGCTTTTTGAAATTCATGAGCTTGCTGTATATGTTGATGTTGTTGTTGATGTTGCTTACCTGGGGAGTACTTGTGCTGGCTGCTTCCAGAGTAAGAAGAGGATCCACCCTGCTCTCTCTGATAAGTTTGATATTGGGTAGGTCTCTGAGAGGAAGTGTCTGAAGCACCAGCATCAGGTGGAGGAGGAGGATAATCTTTCCTGTATCTCTGTGGATGAGGAGAATACTTTCTGTTTTTCTTCCTTTCCTTCTGCTGATTCTTGGACAACCACATACAAGCTGGCATGCCCTTGTAAGAAGTAATATTCTGAAGAATATAACAAGGGGTATCATGAGTAGGATTAGGTTTAGGTGCAGCTGCTAGAGGGGCTTTCCTTTTCTTAGAAATTTTCTTTTTGGACTTTGGCTCATCATCAGAAGAATCATCTTCCTCATCTTCATCACCAGAAGATTCCTAAGGATTATCATATAAGGCATTTATTTCTTTTAAGGCTTCTGCAAATATCAACATTTTTTCAGCCTGAGGAGGAGCAGGAGTTGGAGTTGGAGCTAGTGCTGGAGCTGGAGTACTATGTACAGTAGCTGATTGGTTCTCTGCCTCTATATCTGCCATTATTAACTCATCTAGATCTGGCATATGATTATCATCCATTATATATGTTGGAGTAGAAATAGCTTTGGAAGGGGATGAAACAATGAAAGAATCTTCTCTTGTTGGAGATTGAATAACTGGAGCCTCTATAATTGCAAAACTAGCCTTGAGTTGCATGACAACTTTGGGGCTTATTGGAGAGGTGTAGGGAACTATAGCCATGGATGACTTTATGCTGTCTTCTGGAAGAAAGTTTAAATAAACTGTATCAAAAGTGTTCAATAAACAGAATAAATCCACTGTGGGATTGATAATGTAATCACCAACAGTGTTTATTTCAACTGTATCTGTCTCATCCAAATCCATATCAAATTCAATAAAATTAATCAAATCAATCAAATCATCTGCTGCTTCTGCTTCTGTTGCTGCTTCTGCTTCTGTTGCTGCTTCTGCTACTGCTTCTGCTGTTGCTGCTTCTGCTTCTTTTTCTGCTGGGACTGGAACTACTTCTTCATTCAGTATCTCCCCATGTCTGGTTTCAGTAGTCACTGGAGCCAGACCCCTGGCTGAAGGAGGGACAGAGAGTGCAGAGATTTGAGCAGCAAGTGAGGAGATGGAGGTAGCAAGAGGGTAAATAGCCTCTGCTATGAGATGTTTGAGGAGGGGAGTGAGAATTGCCAGAAGAGATGGAATGAAGGAGGGGTCCAGTTGCAGGAATTCAGAGGGTGTCTCAGTGGAGACAGAAGGGTGAATGGAAGATGATGGTGGAAGAGGGGGTGGAGAATCTGACATGTGCTCATCTGGGGAAGATGGGGTGTGAAGGGGGGATGACAGTAGATTGATTGATGGTAGGGATGACAGATTGGAAAGGGGAATGTTAGCTAAATGTGGTGGTAGAGGAGATGAGGGTGGTGATGAAGTTGGTGTATGAGAGTGAATATGAGTTTGTGATGAAGTTGGTGTACCATGTTGTGATGGAGTTGGTGTACCATGTTTTGATGGAGTTGGTGTATCATGGGGCGAGGGAGGTGGTGTATGAGAGTGAATATGAGTTTGAGGATGATGCACTGGAGATGATGGAGGTGTAGGAGTAGGGACTGTGGTGTGAACTGGTGAGGAGAGATGAATTGGGGAGGCTGGAGGAGGTGGAGGTGGAACATCTTCAGCAGGGTGGGGAGTGGCTAGAGCAGCCCTTGTACTCTCAGAAGGCCTGAAGGAAGAGGAAGCCTTGCAGGGCTTGGTGATATTCCTCTCCCACCTTCCAAAGAGGGCACAAGTTATCCTCTTGGAGGCATTAATGAATATGGTCGGTGTGACCAGGGATTCAGCAGTCTTTGCCTGAAGGAAGATTCTCAGAATCCTTCCAAAACACACCTCTTTCTTGGTGTTTTTCTTCCGGATCATCTTAAACAGAATCCTGGCCCAGTTCACAGGCTTCTTATTCACAACAGCACACATCACCAGGAATTGATGCCTAGTGATGTAGTCATGGGCTGTGTGTTTTTTCAGTAGTACCTTGCCTACAACATCTACTAGAAACTTGTATTCAACAGACAAATGTTTCTTGAGCAGTTTATTGGATGTGGCTCCAGAGTAATCCATTTTATTCAACATCTCATTAAATTCATCAGTAGCAATCTCTAAATCATCTTCACCATTAACTAATCCAAAAATGTCTGTTAAGACGGCGGGGGTAAGAGAGATTTCATTACCCGATATGGTTCCTGTCATGGTATTCTCACCTAGGGAGGAGGAGGTGTAAACCCATTCTCTTATTTTTGTTCCAGCTATCTTGATTCCTGTGGTCATCAGATGCTTTAACTGCTGATCTTCAAGCAGTTTCAAAATTTCCAGAAAGATAGGATCTGAGTGTTGAAACGACTCAAAGTCGATGTTAAAGCCTGTATCAAATTTCATTGCTCCAAGACTGCCTGCTGGAATCGTCGTGAGTTCGCCTGCAACAAACACAAATGAGATCAAGTGCAAGAGAACTGAAAGCGCGGGACGGAGGTCGAAGAAAAACCTATATATAAGGTGTTTCAGAATATGAATTGACAAACTCCGTTCAGCGAAAAGTTAAAAAAAAATACTTCGACCTTAGGTCGACGAAATATTCTATAGTTAAAAAATTCGTCGATCTCAGTCAGAAGATTTGAAAACATTTCGTCAAGCTCCGTTCGACGAAAGTTTTTTGAAGCAAATTCGTCGATCTCCGGTCGACGAAAATAGCTTCACATTAGTAGCCATGAGTGTTTTCTTTGCTGAGACATCAGCCATCCCAAACTTTTTGAGAAACTCCTTAGCATGCTTTTCCTGAGATTTGAAGATGCCATCAGATTGCTGCTTCATTTAGAGATCAAGGAAGTAGAAGGGCTCATCCATGCTACTCATTTCAAACTTTGAATGCATGAGGTCAGAAAACCTCTTGCATAGTTTGGAATCTGTAGACCCAAATATGATGTCATTTACATAAATTTGTACTAACAAAATTTGATCTTTATGGTGCCTAGTGAATAATGTTCTATCTACAATGCCTCTAGTAAATTTATGCTCTCTCAGGAAGCTAGCTAAGGTCTCATACCAAGTTCTTGGAACTTGCTTTAAACCATAAAGAGTTTTATGCAATCTAAATACATATGAAAGATAAGTTGGAGAGATAAAACCTGAAGGTTATTCAACATAAACCTCTTCTTTAATTACTCTATTCAGAAAAACACTCTTGACATCCATTTCATAGACTTGAAATTTCTTGTATACAACATAAGCAAGGAAAATTCTGATTGCTTCCAGCTTTGCAACTGGTGCAAATGTTTGGTTATAGTCAATCCCTTCCTGTTGTCTATAACCTTGAGCAACCAGCTTTGCCTGATTCCTGACTATAACACCTTGGGCATCAAGTTTGTTTTTGAATACTCACTTGGTTCTAATGACTGAGTAGTCTTTGAGTCTAGGAACTAAGTCTCAAAATCTGCATCTCTCAAATTGATTGAGCTTCTCTTGCATTGCAATGATCTAGTGGGGATCTTGCTCAGCATCATCTATGGATTGAGGCTCAACTTGAGAGAGGAAACAAACATGCATCACATCTTGTTTGAGTTGATGTCTTGTCTGTACACCTACTGACATGTCTCCAATCACTTGTGATCTACGGTGATCGCTTAGTGTGACAAAGTCAGTGGGTGGAGTTGGTTCAGCAACAACATTTGGAGTTAATTTCTCTTGTGGAATAATGTCTGTTGTTGGAGTTGGTTCAATCACTTCCAAAAATTCATTTTCACTGTCTTCATCAACTTGTGGAGGAGAATGAGATATGACCTTTTGAGTAAGGTTTAATTCTTCCAATTTCTCACACAAGTGAGGTACCTGCAAAAGATCTAAGGTAGAAGAGTCCTCCTTATAATACATGTTAGCTTCCTTAAAAGAAATATGTATGAACTCTTTCATTTTTAATGATGATTTATTGAAAACTCTATAAGTCTTGCTAACTTGGGAATATCCTAGAAAAATTCTCTCCGTAGTTTTGGCTTCAAATTTTCTAATGTGTTTCTTATCATTGTTGTGAATGAAACATCTACACCCAAAGATTCTAAAGTAATCAATTTTAGGTTTCTTCCCTTTGAGTAATTCATAGGGAGTCTTACCCTTAAGTTTGTGTATCAAACTTCTATTCAACACATAGTTTGTTGTGCTCACAGCCTCTGCCCAAAAGGATAGGGGCATGTGTGCATCTGCAAGCAATGTTCCTGTAGATTCAATGAGAGTTCTGTTTTTCCTTTCTGCTACCCTATTTTGTTGAGGAATTCTAGTAGCAGAGAAACAATGTCTGATACCTCCCTCCTCACAGAATCTTTGCATTGGAAGAGATTCAAACTCAGTACCATGATCACTTCTTATCAATGCAACTGGAGTAGAATACTCAATCCTTATGCCCTTAAGAAAATCTGTAAGAAGTTTGAAGTTATCTGACATGTGTTTTAAGAAAAACAATCAAGTGAATCTAGAGAAGTCATCTACAATGACTAGAGTGTAAGACTTACCTCCTAAGCTTTGTATAGCAATGGGTCCAAAGAGATCCATATGTAGCAAGTACAGAATCTTAGCTGAGTCACTCTTATTAATTGACTTAAAAATATTTTTAGTTCGCCTTCTTGACAAGTCTTGCATATGCTTTCCTTCTTGTAGGGATCAGAAGACAATCCTCTGACAAGGTTGTCCCTAGATAGCTTAGATATATTTTTAAGGTTAACATGACCTAGTCTTTTATGTCAGAGAATATTGTTATTACTAACTTGATTGAATAAACATAATTCTGAGTTAACAGAGTTAAAGTTTACTAGGTATATGTTCTCTTGTCTACGGCCCGTTAAAACAGTTTGATTATTTGAAGAAGTAACACATTTGGAATTAGTAAAGCAAACCTGATAACCTGAATCACATAACTGACTTATGGATATCAGATTATGTTTGGGACCATTCACATATGCCACTTTTCTGAATGTGACAGCTCCATTGTTGAAGTCTCCATAGCCTTCAGTTTGTCCAAAGCTAGAATCTCCAAAGATCACTTTTGGACCCAGCTTTGCCTTGAAGTTGATTAGGCTGTCCTTGCATCCAGTCATGTGCTTTAAGCACCCACTATCCAGATACCACTTATTTTGAGTGATAGGATTGTTTTTCACCTGCAAGGAAATAAGTTAGATGTTCTTGACCCAGGTCACCTTGGGTGCTTGTTTCTTTTCATAAGAAAAACTTGACATGTAAGAATATTCAGGCTGACTTTTATACCCTAAGGGGTGATATCTTATAGGAGGAATTATCCACTGATTAAACTGATTACTGAATATTCTTGGTTGATTATAAGTTTTAGAGAAATTTAAATTTCTGTTAAGTTGATCTGCGTTCGAAGAATTCTGGTGAGTTCGTCGACCTGAGTTCGACGAATTGGGATGAGTTCGTCGAACTCCACTCAGAGAATGATAGAAGTCATTTCTGAGCCCCAAAATCGTCGATCTCTGGTCGACGAACCATACTGGTTTCGTCGATCGTAGTTCAATGAATTATTATAATTTAGATCTGCGTTCGGAGTTCGTCGACTTGAGATCGGGATATCATCAAATGGTTAATACAAAAACCAGTATCCTCTACCTCGCATTGATGTTCTATTCAATCAATTGGTTAATACAAAAATCTTCTCCATGATTGAATTAAGATCTGGATATCATCAAATGCGTACAAAGGAAGACGGTATTTACAAGACCACCTTTAGTAATAGATACAAACACTTTGAGTTCGTAGTCATGTCGTTTGGATTGACAAACGCGTCATCTATTTTTATGGACTTAATGAACCGAGTATTCAAGAAATCTTTTGACAGGTTTGTTATTGTATTTATCGATGACATCCTGATATATTCGACAAATTAGGGTGAACATGCAAAACACTTAAAGATTGTGTTGCATACATTGAAAAGTTTGGTCTTATATGCAAAGTTTACAAATATGATTTCTGGCTAAATGAAGTTTCTTTCTTGGTTCATGTCATTACGGAGCATGAGTATTTGTATACCCAGCAAAAGTAAAAGCAATTATGAAATGGCCAAGACCGACTACTGTCACAGAAATTCAGAGCTTTCTCGGATTAGCGAGATATACAGAGAATTTATAAAAGGTTTTTCAGCGATTGCACTACCGCTTAATAAATTAACCCGAAAAAATGTTCTATTTCTCTGCTCTGATGAGTGTCAGGAAGTCTTTGATGAATTAAAAGCAAGATTAACCACTGCACCAGTGTTAGTTATGTCATGTGGCATTGAGGGTTTTAAAATTTATAGTAATGCATCCCTGAAAGGCCTTGGCTGTGTTTTAATGTAAAATGATAAAGTCATAGCTTATGCTTCGGGACAGTTGAAAGATTCTAAGCGTAATTACCCGACTCGTGATTTCGAGTTGGCAGCTGTCGTATTTGCCCTAAAAATCTGGCGACATTATCTTTATGCTGCTCAATGTGAGATTTTTACATATCACAAGATTTTAAATTATATTTTCTCCCAGAAGTAAATAAATATGCGTTAGAGACGGTGGTTAAAACTTATCAAAGATTATGACGTTGATATCAAATACTGTTAGCAATATTAGCATTTATGTTTTTTATCCTTTGTTTGTCCTCTATATATAGAGGACCCTGTTAGCAATATTAACATTTAGGTTTTTTATCCTTTGTTTGTCCTCTATATATAGAGGACCCCTTTAATGAAATGAATTGACTTGTTTTCTCCCGCAACATGGTATCAGAGCGAGGTTGATTTCCCGTGCCCTAATTTCCCGCTCGCGTCCTCCGCTCGCCAGCCCGCCGCTCTCCCACTCGCGTCTCCCGCCAGCGCCAGCGCTCCGCTCACTCTCCCGCTCGTCGTCCAGTCGCCCGCTCCCTCTCCCGCTCGTCGTCCAGTCGCCGTCCAGTTGCCCGCGCCCTCTTCTGCTCCTCTCCGCCTCTTCTAATGGCACCAGAATAGTACTCTTGCTTCCTCCGGCGCCTCCTGCCCTTGTGATGCTTGGATGGCTGGTTCCATTTGCCTCTTGATGCCCTAATTTCTTGGGTTTCCTCCCTTTCCGGATTTCTATTCCGGCTTGCTCTTTCTCTCAGGATTTCTATTCCTGTGCTATGGGATCTAGTGGAGCGGATTCTCTCTCTCCCTCTACCGGTGGTACTCCGGCCCCTCTTTCTGCTGGTCCTCCTTCGTCGGTCTTCTACCGTGGAACCACCGACCACAATACCTCTCAGATAACTACTATCCGACTTGATGAATCCAATTATCTCTCATGGTCCCGTTCTATTACCATGACGCTTAATAGTCGGTGTCTCTTTGGCTATGTCTTCGGCCACATGCCGGAACCTGATAGGACTTCTCCTGAATGGCCGCAGTGGGAATCCGAGAATTCCTTGGTCATGTCTTGGCTAACCAACTCGATGCAAGAGTCCATTGCCCGCAACTATCTTTTTCTTGACAGTGCTGCTGCTATTTGGTGTCGTGCAGAGTCTACATACTCTCGCCGCGGCAATGCTGCTCAGATCTTTCAGCTTCGCCGCCAGATCAGCTTACTCTGTCAGGGCGACCGTCCTCCTTCAGCGTATTACTTAGAGTTCACTCAGCTTTATCAAGAGTATGATCATTTTGATCCTCTTGTCTTTGTTACTCCTGTTGATGAGGCGATGGTTCGGGTCAGGGATGACCGCAATCGCATATTTGAGTTCCTTCATGGCTTGCACCGCGACTTTGATCAGATTAGTGTTCAGATTTTGTAGGACTGCCGATCCCTTCTCTTTCTGAGGTCTATAGCATCGTGCAGCAGGAGTTTGATCGTCGTCAGATCCTTCTTCCGAACCCTGTGCCAGAGGGCTCTGCTCTGGCTGCTACCATCCCCTCCCTTCTTGGCACTCGTCCATCCCGGGATCCCAGGTTGAGGAGCTCAGATAAGGATCATCTCCTCTGTGATTACTGTGGCAAGAGTCGCCACACTCGGGATACCTGCTTCATGCTTCATGGGTTCCCTGCCCCGAGAGGGGGTGCCCCGCCTCGTGGAGGTCGTGATTCTGGACGCTCCTCGGATCGTCATGTTGTCTCCCGTGCGGCCCATCTTACTGACGCTACTGTCGATGTTTCTCCTGGCTACTCTAGTACTGATGCCCCTGCCACCCCTGGTGTTTTTACTGCGGATGTGGTGCTTGCTCTTCGACGCCTAATGCATGGTCTTTCTACGGAGCCTTCTGCCTCTTCCTCCTACGCTCATACGGGACTGCCAGGTGCTCACTCTGCTGTTTCTTCTCCGTCTACTCAATGGGTCATTGACTCTGGGGCCACAGATCACATGACCGGGTCCTCTACCATCCCTTGCTTCTCCATCACCTTGTCCTCTGTTCTTCACGTGTATTCCTTTACTCATAATCAGCTTTCAATTAGTCATTTGACCAACTCCATGCATTGCTCTGTGGCATTTCTTCCGTCTTCTTGTGTGTTTCAGGACCTGACGACGGGGAAGGTGATTGGCTCTGGTAGCATGGTGAATGGACTCTATGTGCTTGACTCTGGCGCTGCTTCCTCTACTCCAGCTCTTCATTCCAGCACTGTTCATCCTTTGTGCTCCTGGCACTGTCGCCTGGGACATCCTTCTCTTTCTGTTTTGAAATTGTTATTTCCTGCAATGTCTGCTGCTTTTTTTGAGTCTTTTGTGTGTGATGTTTGTAGTGTCAACAAACATCATCGTACTTCATTTAAACATGTTTTGTTGCCTAATTCTATTTCATTTGATGTTATTCATACTGATATCTAGGGCCCCTGCTCGGTCCCTTCTATTTCCGGTTGTACGTGGTTTGTTACATTTATTGATTGTTTCTCACGCACTACCTGGTTATATTTGATTCGTCACAAGAGCGATATGTTTTCTGTTTTCCGACAATTCCATGTCATGATCTCCACCCAATTTCAGTCTCACATTAAAATTCTTCGCAGTGACAATGGCCGCGAATACATGGATTCACAGTTTGAGCGCTATCTTGCGGATCACGGCATCCTACACCAGACTACCTGTGTGTATTCCCCTGCTCAAAATGGCGTTGCTGAGCGGAAAAATCGCCATCTGTTGGAGGTTGCTCGGTGCCTATTGTCCACAATGCATCTCCCAAAATTCTATTGAGGAGATGCCGTCCTCATTGCTGCATACCTCATCAATCGGATGCTCACGTGTCCTTAGAAACTCTACTCTTCTGGATACGCTTGGTGTGTCTCCTACTCGTCTTCCTCCTAAGGTGTTTGGATGTGCTTGTTTTGTTCACATCCATCATCCTCGTCCCTCTAAACTTGATTCTCGTGCCCTCAAGTGTGTATTTATTGGTTACTCCCTTACGCAAAAGGGGTACAAGTGTTTTCACCCCCCAACTAGGAAGGTGTTTGTTAGCATGAATGTCACTTTCCGTGAATCCGAATCATATTACCCTCTGTCTGCTCCCTCATCCTCGGGTGTTCCCTCCGTTTCTTTGCCCATACCTTCATCATATCCCTCACTTCAGGGGGAGCCTCTACCAGTGGAAGTGAGTCCTCCTCTACCAGTGGAAGTGAGTCCTCCTATTCGGGGCTCTCCTATATCCTCACCACCGACCTTGCAGGTATATACTCGGCGTATAAAGAGGACAAGCACACACGAGCCTGCTATGTTGCTAGAACAGTCAGTGGATCCTGACTCAGGACCTTCTGATTTACCGATTGCTCTTCGAAAAGGTATCCGGTCTTGTACCCGTCATCCTCTATCTAATTATGTATCTTATGATTCTCTGTTTACCTCCTACAAGGCCTTTGTCTCCTCTCTTGCTACTTCTTCTACCCTTGTGTCATGGCAACAGGCTCTTGAGGTCCCTATGTGGCGAGAGGCAATGGTTGAGGAAATGAAGGCTCTGGAGAAGAACCATACATGGGATCTTGTCCCTCTTCCCTATGGAAAAAAACCTGTTGGGTGCAAGTGAGTGTTCTCTGTGAAACAGAATCCACAAGGGATTGTTGAGAGATGCAAGACATGGTTGGTTGCAAGGGGTTATACCCAAACCCATGACATTGATTATCAGGAGACGTTTGCAACGGTTGCTAAAATGAATACCATCAGGGTATTGGTATCTGTTGCTGCTTGCAAAAATTGGTATCTTCTGCAGCTGGATGTGAAGAATGTCTTTCTCCATGGTGACTTGGAGGAGGAGGTTTATATGTCTATTCCTCCTGGCCTCACTCCGGCTGGTGCTGAAGGGAAAGTTTGTAGATTGTTAAGGGCTCTATAAAGATTGAAGCAGTCCCCAAGAGCTTGGTTTGGCCGGTTCCATAAGGCGATGGTGTCGTTTGGATACTCTCAGAGCAATGCTGACCATACGTTGTTCATCAAACGTAAGCTTGGAAAAATTACAGTTCTCATTATGTATGTTGACGACATTATTATAACTGGTGATGATCATGAAGAAATTCAGAATCTGAAACAGAAGCTTGCCAGAGAGTTTGAGGTCAAGGATCTAGGAAAACTCAAGTATTTCTTGGGAATTGAAGTTGCAAGATCAAAGCAGGGGTTCTTTCTCTCTCAACAGAAATACACGTTAGATCTTTTTGAGAAGATGGGGATGAGTGGGTGCAGACCTGCTGATACTCCGATTGAGGCAAATCACCGATTGGGGCGTGATGATGGAGAGGAGATTGAAGATATTTCAGGGTTACAAAGGTTAGTGGGGAGGCTAATATATCTGTCTCACACTCGTCTGGATATCTCCTATGCGGTGAGTGTCGTGAGTCAGTACATGCATGCTCCAAAGACACGACACATGAATGCGGACACAGAATTCTTCGGTATCTCAAGTCTTCATCAGGAAGGGGAGTTTTGTTTTCCCCGAGTTCCGACCTAAAGATTGAAGTCTATACTGATGTTGATTGGGCCGGATCTGTGGATGATAGGCTATCCACCTCTGGATATTGCTCTCTTGTTGAGGGTAACCTTGTTACTTGGAGAAGCAAGAAACAACAGGTTGTGGCACGATCAGTGCGGAGGCTGAGTTTAGAGCTATGGCCCATGGGGTCTGTGGACTGTGAAGGCTTGTGGCTTCGGGCCTTATTGAGCGACCTTGGTCTCGTGGAAGAGGGACCCATCCGCCTGTATTGTGACAATAAGTCATCCATCAGTATCGCTCACAATCCGGTTCAATATGACCGGACAAAACACATCGAGGTGGACCGACACTTTATCAAGGAGAGAACTAGAGAGAGAGACTAAGAGAGAACTAGAGAGGAATTAGGGTTTGAGAAGGAGGAGAGAAATACCTTGGATATTCTTCAATGCCCCAAAAGAGAGAGCCCCCGGGTATAAATATACCTGAGCCCAAGAAGGGCCGGCCGGCCCCTCCCACGGGGCTGAACCGGGTGGGTTCAGCCCGAATCCGTCGGGTTTAGAGAGTGGGGGCTGAACCATTCGGTTCAGCCCCGTTGCAACCGGTCGTCGTCTTCCGCCTGCGAGCACATGTACGCCCAAAGAACTGAGTCATGTTCGGGGGCGTAACAGCGACACAGTGGCAATTGTGGGTTTTGCGATTTGCGGAGGGCATAGTCGGCTAGGGCAACTTGGCGGGATAAAACATGGTAGAGAGAGAGAGAGAACTAGAGAGAGGGTTTACAAAAACAAAATTGAAAATACTTCTTGCTTGGCTTGGCTTGGCCACACACACGTATAAATAGTTCATAAAGTACCCCCTTCATGGGCTAAGACACTGAGGATCGATTACGCATATAAAAATATAGAGTAGACTAGATAAATAGTTCGCGACTTGCGCGACCGAGACATGACCGTAACACACATTTATAGACATAGTTGGCCTTTGTGGCTGGTTTCCCTTGTATATGATCTCACTGATGAATTCGTCTCCACTTTTAACATGCAGTTCGTTGATCTTGCGATACTAGAACTGAGCTCCCCAACTCTTGAATTGAGCTCTCCTAATTAATTCCCTTCTTTACACTTTGCACATTACATACCGTCGGGTACATCGATCATGTAATAATTACAATATTTTCATTGTTGATAATCATGCGCATAGAGCAATGAGATCATGTGCGATCTCAAACAAATAGTAAATTCATGTGTGTACAATCCTTATTGTTTGCTTTGTTTCACACTTGCGTAATGATTTTTCATATGAATATAAATGAATGGATACACATGTCATGTTAAGTGTTCATTTTGCTTAACATGACATGCATATTATGATACTAAAGTTTTAGCTCTTAAAAATATTAAACGGCCCATATCAATATTATATTCGCAAGCGATGTATATTCTAGAGAGGAATTATGGTGTACAAAAATATTAAGTTTGCACATATCCTTTTAACATTCGTGTGCATACTACTCATGCTTATGTGTGTTGTGTGTGCATGTTTCAGTCGCGAACAACAAATAATGACAAAGTGAGTGAAGTAATGATGCATGTATATATATTTGTATAATAAGATTCAAAATAGTTGATAAGAGAGGAAACTTGATTCTATTTTGCTTGTATATCGTTTTAGGTCCAACTGGGCCCTATTTAAATTCACAACTACCCCCCCCCATTTGAGCTTACGACAATGGACATAAAACAATAACAATAATACATGAAATAACATAAACATAATTTGAAAATACGAAGAAGATAACTGGTGTTATTACGCCATATAAAATCACCATCCTCGTCCAAAAACAGTTTGTCCTCAAGCTGGGTCAGACGGTCTTGCAGTGTCTGGGCCACCTGTCGCGCTGTCATCGGGAGGATCATCTACTTCGAGCCAAAATAAATGTTTGCATCGATGGCCCGAGGTGAACCTGTCACAACCCGCATTTTCTCCGAAATTTAAGAAGTATCAGAGTAGAAGAAAACGCGCGTTGTGATGCCACGTCGGACAGGGGATAACTGTCGACGCTCAGGCAACCACTAACTGCTAAGACTAAGAAAGTTCAAAACTTTAATGATGTGAAAACCAATTATATTTTTGAGGCCGTATCCCTCGGCTTCGCGGATCAACTAGTCCACCCTTCAAAATTATACTTATACGTAGCGGAAAATACTTTATTCATTTTTTTGACACCCTAAGAGAAAGCTTAAGCGTCCCCAGGGGACGCCTAAGGCTAAGCCAGACCCTAGATTTAATTTATATATTATATATATATATGAAATACCCTTTTTACGTGGTTTTAAAATAGTGATTAAGCTTTTTAGAAAGGAAAACATGATGTCTATATTTTTGATATAATAGTTATTTTCTTTTATAGGTTTTAAAGTAACTAGCAAACTAACATAAATCGTCCCAGAAGCAAGTTGAATAAACTCCAAAACAGGAAATCTAGCAGCATAAGCAAAGTACAAAGCATCTAAAAGAGAAACCACCAGTGGGCGCCAACAACTGACACGAACCCACTGGTGAGTAGGTATATCTGTACTACAAGTCTAAAGAAACTACCTCCCAGGAGTGAGGTAAAGAAACTCAGCAGCAGCTACAACACTAGCAAACTCCAGAAGAACCCTAGCCACTCAGTCGGCTATAAACCTGAACCTGAGGCATTCAAAGAAAAGAACGCCTCAGCAAAGCAATAAATATATGAAAATGAAACAGTAGAGTAAGGAAAAAGTTAAACAGGTAAGAGCTAAAGTAAACAAACGAAGAAATAATACTCGCCAAGGGTGAGTAAAAAGGGGTGCACCAAGTGCACGGGTGTGGACAAGGCTCACCAATCTCTGCAGGAAGGATTAGCAAAAAAATAAATAAATTCAAGCATAAAGCTAGAGCAGGAAGAACCACCTAGTACTGGAGATGGACAAAAACAGAAATAGGGGCCTAGACTGGTGGCAACGGTCCAACCACGTCTAACAGGCCTAAACATCTCAAGGTGCTGTGGTGGTGACATCAGTCCAACTCAACCAAACAGCTCGCATTGCCTTAATAAGACAAGAAGTAAAACAAGGGTGGCGGCATCGGTCCGACCCACCTCAAAACCACATCCAACTCCAGCACTAAGTGACTCGGGAAAACCCCTTCCTGGTAGTCCCATGAACCACCATGAAGTCAACACTGAACCCTAAACATCTAGAGTAACCCGCCTAGGAGACTTGGCTGCCAAGCGGCTGACGACGTTGGTTAACTAGACCCGCATCCAACCTCGCAAACTATATTCAACTTGAGTACACAAAGCACTACAGAGAGTTAAACACTTGATAATATTATATTGCAAGCAATTATCTTGGGCTAAACTTCAGCATCAAGAGGTCTTATACCTACGAATTTCATAAGTTTACCAACGAACTAAACCCCTAATTTGTTCATTCAAGCGACTTAATACGAGTGAAAGAGAGTAACACAATACTAACTGTAACTGAGTGGTTTGATACTTCACACGCACAAGAGAATTGATACAACACATGCACGATTAGTTCACCAACAACACATATACGCGTAAATTTGGGGGTTTGATACCGCACAAACGCACGGGGATTCGACATTACATGCAAATCGGGGAATTAACACTAGACAAACATGAGATTTAGGTGATTTTGACACAATTCCGCTTTCGGAGCAACTACGGAGCAAGCAAAAAAATATTCATGCGACAAATTAAAAACAACCCTTAGCAACGGCATACACCCAAGGAAGACCGCAACCAATTAAATACCCCATGAAGCGAACAAACTTACTACCGGAGGGCTCTCGAGTTATATCCGATCGGGGCATAATTAAATAAGGGAAAACAGCCCAATAGCACCACCATGGATTGCAGGAATAACAAAATAGGGGGGGGAAGACAACACAATGACGATAACAAAGCAAGGTATGCGAGGTTTGCACCGATTTCCATATGCAACCAAGTAAAAAAAATATATATATTCAGACAATCAATTCTCAGGAATCAAGTAAAAAAGGCAAGGTATGGATTTTCTTTGGCAAGGGTGCACTTGCCTGGACCTCGCAGGACTTCGGCCGGCAACACTCTTCCCAACAGGACCGGCCACAGCAACCACCAGGGAAAACCTGAACGAAGACAAATCTGGGCGATCATGCTTGGGAGAAGGCGGGGTCGCAACTCTCGGTTCAGAAAAAAGGAAAAACACGGTGGGATCCCAAAAAAAATACCTTGGATCGAAGGTCTAGCCTAGCGGAGTTCGGATCCGGTCTCAAACGAAGATTTCCGGTGGAAACGGGCGGCGAACGGGCGATCGGAGGAGTGTCGGGGCTTCCGCCTTTCTCCAGTCTTCCGCTCGGGCTGCGACAGCGGGCCGCCAGGTTTGGGGGAATCCTAAACCTAAAACCGGTTACATATATATATATATACATACATATATATATATATATACATACATATATATATATATATACATATATATATACACCTATTTAATTATATACCTATATAATTAAATATACACACACTAACATATACCTATATAATTATATATAATTATAAACATACACTTATTTAATTATATACCTATATAATTATATATATACACACTAACACTCATATATATGTATATCTATACATACACCCTGACACACATATATATATACTTATACATACACACTGACACATAATCGCAGGCACGCACACGCAAATTATTAAAACCTTGCATGTCTACAACACGCGCTATGCCCCAAATGCGCAAACATGAAAAATATGCTCGCACAAATGACGACTCGCTAACTAGCGACCGTCGAAAAGGCGCGAAAACTAACGCTCTCGGATTCCGAACAAATCCGCACCGTAGCTAAACACTCGGGCTACGAAAACATCGGCGAAGTCGGACACACCTCGCCCGAAGCCAAAGTACAGGGATTCCCTAAGAGGCTCAGTCGGGCCTCCAAAACAGACACCGGCTAGCTGGGGAAACCATACAACAGGCTATAAACTCTAAGAACACCTAACGAGGTACTCTAACAACGGCACGAGCCGGGAATGCGCCAACGTAACGCCAAACGAGGACTTAAATAATTGCCAAAAATTCGGGGGCGTTACAGTCACTCCCCCTAAAAGGAAGTTTCGTCCCGAAACTTTACGTACACTACCTCTACTATAGCAGGAAAGTAACAATATAAAAGTTACTAGAAATAAAACATACCCAACAAATCAGGAGAACAGGCGAGGGTAAGCCTCCCTCATAGCCGACTCTAGTTCCCAAGTCGCACTTTCCAAATCTTCATTCTTCCAAAGAACCTTCACCATCGGAATAGACTTTGATCGCAGCACCCGGTCCTGAGTATCCAAGATGCGGACCGGCACCTCAACATACGAGAGGTTGGGCTCCAACTGGGGCACGACATCCAAGACTTGCCCCCTGCTCCGCACACACTTTCGCAGCTGGCTCACGTGAAAGACATTATGCACGCCTGGGAAGTTGGCGGGTAGATCCAACCTATATGCTGCCACACCAATACGCTCCAAAATTCTGAATGGGCCCACATACCTCGGATCCAGCTTACGGTTCTTGCCGAACCTCTTCACTCCAACCATCGGAGACATCTTCAAGAAAACCAAATCCTCTACCGAAAATTCCAAATCAGACCTACGCCGGTTGGCGTTTTTCTCATATCTCTCCTGAGCTAACCGAAGCTTTTCCCGAATGAGCTTCACAGCAACCTCCATTTCCTCGAGAGCATCAGGACCCAACAAGGGCCTCTCACCGGCCTCAGCCCAAAACAACGGAGTTCTGCAGCGCCTCCCATACAATGCCTCGAAGGGAGCCATTTGCAAGCTCTCTTGGTAACTGTTATTGTAGGCAAACTCCATGAGCCGCAAACGCTCATCCCATGCTCCACCGTGATCTAGAGTGTAGCACCTGATCATATCCTTCACAATCCGGTTCACCCGCTCGGTCTGCCCATTTGTCTGAGGGTGGTAAGCGGTAGAATATCTCAAGTCTGTGTCCAAACCCTCCTGCAAACTCTTCCAGAAACGGGAAGTAAATCTGGAGTCTCGGTCTGAAATGATGCTCACGGGAACTCCATGCAATCGGATGACCTCGCTCAAATACAGCTCTGCTATCTTCTTCATCGGGTAATCGACCTTATAAGGCACGAAGTGCGCACACTTCGTCAATCGGTCCACGATCACCCAAACCGAGTCAAATCCTCTTGGAGATCTTGGTAAGCCCGTGATGAAATCCATAGAGATACTTTCCCACTTCCAAGTCGGGATTTCCAAAGGAGTCAACTTTCCACCAGGCCTCCCATGATCGGCCTTCACCCGCTTGCAAGTGTAACATTCAGAAACATACCGAGCTATATCCCCTTTCATACCATGCCACCAGGCGATCTGCTTCAAATCATGATACATCTTCGTGGATCCTGGGTGGTAAGCAACACCATGAGCCTCTTTGCATACCATGCTCCTGATGTCTCCAACCGCGGGGATGCAAAACCTGCCGCGGTACTTCAAGGTACCCGAATCGTCGATGGAGAAATCTGGCAACTCCCCTCTCTCAGCCCTGAGGTACAGGTGTAACAAATCTGGATCATCCTTCTGGTGCAACCTGGTGAGCGAAATCCAAGATGGCTCTGTCACTGCCAAACTGCTTTGCAAATCACAGCCTCCCACAGAGATGTCCATCAACAGGAACTCTTCCACTAAACGGTCCGCCGTGAGGTTGAAGATCTTCCCTGTCTTGCGGCTCAGGGCGTCGGCCACCACATTGGCCTTGCCTGGATGGTACTGGATCTCCACGTCATAATCGGCCACGAACTCTAGCCACCGACGCTGGCGCAGATTCAGCTCCTTCTGAGTAAACACATACTTCAGGCTCTTATGATCTGTGAAAATCTTGCACTGGGCCCCATAGAGTAGATGCCTCCACAGCTTCAACGCAAAAATCACCGCCGTAAACTCGAGGTCATGCGTAGGGTAATTCCGCTCGTGAGTCTTCAACTGCCGCGACCCATACGCTATCACCTTCCCCTCTTGCATCAACACGCCTCCGAGCCCAACATGCGAGACATCCACATAAACATCATAGTCCTTGCCCTCCGTAGGCAATGTCAAAACAGGAGCAATGCACAATCTCCTCTTTAGTTCCAGAAAGGCCTCCTCGCACTGCTCGCTCCAGATGAACGCTGCATGCTTCTGCGTCAGCTTAGTTAAGGGCGCTGCCAAGGTAGAAAACCCCTCAACAAACCTTCTATAATAGCCGGCCAACCCCAAGAAGCTCCTGATCTCCTTGGGTGTGCTCGGCCTATGTCAATCCATCACCGCAGAAATCTTCACCAGGTCCACTGAAATGTCATCCTTGTTCACCACATGACCCAGGAAGGATACCTGAGGCAACCAGAACTCACATTTGCTCAACTTGGCGTACAACTGATGATCTCTCAAGGCAGATAACACCAACCGCAAGTGCTGATCATGCTCCGCAGCATTCCGTGAGTAAATCAGAACGTCGTCTATGAATACGACCACAAACTTGTCCAGAAAATCCTTGAACACCCGGTTCATCATGTCTATGAATGCTGATGGCGCGTTGGTCAACCCGAAAGACATAACTAGGAATTCGAAATGTCCATGCCTCCGCGGAATATCCGACTCCCGGATCCTGAGCTGATGATATCCTGATTCAAGGTCAATCTTGGAGAACACAGAGCTACCCTGTTGACAGACCGTTTTGGGATGCATTTAGTAAAACCAAAAGGCGGGATTCCGCTATTGCAAGTCAAACTTTGAAAACTATGAATAGACCCCCATGGGCACCTTGGATGGGGGACTGCTTATTCTTGCTCCCCCCCCCCCCCAACGGTGACTCCGATTGACGAGTAATCTCATGGTCCACCAAGGTGCCCAGCTCAACATTGATTAGGGAGGGGAAGCTCTATTTGATCTTTCGGGTGTGTGGCGGGACCTCCTTGCTGCAAATCGGGGTATGTCTCTAAGTTCCAAGCAGCTGGTCAAGTGATCTCGCTTGAGAGAACTAGGTGCAAGCTACCCCCCCCCCCTAGGTCCGAACTCCACAAGAAGCCAAGTTTTGATTTCAACAGTGAGTATGCTTTGGCAGTAGGAGGAATACGAGTGAGGCAGTTCGAGACGAGATCTGGAAGCGCACGGTTCAGATCTGCATCGAGCAAGGCAGCGATTTGTAACCATTGCATGCAGAATGGTCATATTAGGAGACATTTTTTGCAGCGTGCACAGGGTTCTAGGGATGTCCAGAGTGCGGGCAAGGCGATGATTGCTACGAGAGATGATAGTGTTGTGTCTCTCCACATAACTGAGAGTCCATATGACTCTAATAGAGGGGTACCTGTTCTTGATGGTGACTTTGTTCAAATCCCTATAGTCGATGCAAAGGCGCATCGAACCATTTTTCTTCTTCACAAAAAGAACGGGTGCACCCCAGGGCGACGAGCTCTGCCTTATGAAACACTTCTCCAATAACTCATCAAGCTGGGTACGCAGCTCTTCCAGCTCTCGCGGTGCCATCCGGTACGGCGCCTTAGCAATAGGACGCGTACCCGGCTCCAAATCAATCACGAACTCAACATCTCTGGCAGGGGGAAGACCGGGAAGGTCGCTAGGAAACACATCCGAAAACTCACGGACAACAGGAATCTCATCCAACAGCGGCACACTACTAACAGTCCCCAGCACCGAGACTAAGCAAGCAAAACAATCAGAACTGAATAGCCTCTGAGCACATACCGCAGAAATCGCCGGAGAGGCCTGGCGCGGATCGCCATAAATACTCCCAGGCTAACCGTTGTCCTTCTTGAAATCCAAGCGCTTACCCCTGCACTGGATCACTGCATCGTATCTGGACAACCAATCCATACACAGGATGACGTCGAAATCTTCCAAGTCTATAACCTTCAGATCCGCCTTGGCTGGGAAATCCCCCAACATAATAGGACAATCCAGAATGCCCTGATCTGATATCACGGAATCACCCGAGGGGAATTTGACGCAAAAGGCATCACCGACACGATCAAGAACCAGCTGGCACCGCTCTACAAAGGCCCTAGCCACAAATGAGTGGGTAGCACCTGAGTCAAAGAGAACGCGCGCCCAGCGGTTCTTTACCTTAAAACTCCCTATATAAATATCAACGGGGAAATTGCACAGTCAATAAAGAAAACAAAAACCAGACTAATCTGGAAAAGAAGTAAAAGACTAGCGAGAAGGTTTACCTGAAATGACTTGCGTCGAAGTTTGAGCCTCCGCTGAAGATATCACGTTCAGCTTCCCTTTGCCTCTATCCATCGACTGAGGCGGTGGCAACGCCTGAAGAGGAACTGGTCGGTGCACAGTCTGGAGCTGCGGGCATCGGACCTTGGTATGACCTTTCTGTCCGCACTGATAGCAAACCTTGTCCTTCAACCAGCAACGGGCAACATCATGCCCCTCTTTCTTGCACAAAGTACACACCGCATTCTGCCTGGGAGCATCCTGTATAGCATGCACATGCACCTTCTGCGCCGCCGCCCTCTTGAAACATCTCTCAGCAGGATGGCCCGACCGGCCGCAAAAACTACAAACCTCCTTGCTCCTCTTCCCCGAAGGAGCACCGGGCACTTGGGGACTCTTCGCTTCAGCAGCTTTCCTCTTCTCATTCCTCGTCTGCTGTCCTCTATGCTTCGCGTTTTCGATGGCCTCTACCTTCAAAGCGGCCTCCACTGCCCCAGCATAACTCACTGCTCCATGAGCCACCGCTAGCTGCTGTACATCGCTCCGCAGGCCACCGAGGAAACGCTTTGCTCTATCCTCCTCTGAGCTCACCAAACTAGGGGCAAAGCGACTGAGTTTGCTGAACTCAATCTCATACTTGCTGACTGAGAGCTGCCTCTGCTTCAGATGTAAGAAATCATTCATCAACCTGTCTCGCTCCACTGACGGTAGAAATTTCCGCATCAAGATCTCCTTGAAGGAAGCCCAAGTGCTTCCTCCTACCATTCCCTCCTTCTCCCTCATCCACCAACTCTTTGCTAACCCCTTCAGCTGATAGGCGGCCAGCATCACCTTTTGATCATCAGACACTCCTGAGTAGTGAAACATCTCTTCTATGGTGATCAACCAGTCATCCAATATCATGAAGTCCGCCTTACCATCGTAGGTAGGGGGACGCAGTCGCTGGAACTGAGTGATGAAAGCCATCTCCGGGGGCACCACCACTGGAGGCACCAAAGGGGCTGGGGGTGCAGGAGGTGCGGGAACAGCTAAACCCGCAGCAGGGTCCTGCGCTCTCGGGGCTAGTCCTGCCACCACAGACAACAGGGACTGGATCTGAGACTGAACGTCCACCATCTGCCTCGATAGAGCCTCATTGCTCTGCCTCAGACTTTCCATAACTGTACCGCTTTGAGTACCAGAAGACCCGCCCTCAGATTGGGGAGTCGATCTCGCCACTCTACGCTTAGGCGCCATCCTAAAAAGATCAACAAACAAACATCAGAACCTAGTTCAACTACTAGGACAAAACAACAGGTACAGACAAACCTACATAAGTACTTGCTTTCACTGCCAACTTGCTCTGGGGTTTTTATATATGTATATATATATTTATACAGGGGAAATAATGTCATGCTTAAACTAAGATGGTTCACCACCATCACACTAACTCTTGTGCCTAAGTCGAGCATGCATGAATTTATAATCTTTTTTTTTGACTCAAAACCATGTGTGTACATATGTCATCCTGCACGTCTTTAGCTTGGCACGTTGTGCTTATGCAATGTTATGCTATGCATGATTGTGTTATGCATTCTAAAAAAAATGCCATAATGCATGTTATGAGCGGCGTACACATGAAAATGTTATGCATCACATACTACATAACATTTTCATGCAACGAAAAAGAAAACGTGCTAGTCGCATTCATGTGGTGAGGTTATGCATCCCATACTACATAACCCTCACATGTTGCCTCCTATAGTGGATCCATATACGAACACATATTATGCATCCCATACTACATAATATGCCCCGTATACTTCATGTTATGCTATGAGTGTAGTGTTCATGCTTCAGCCAAGACGTGCCGATGACATATCGGTGTGTGTATGACATGATGCTAAACTTCTAATACCTACAAGAAAAGGTTGCCCGACAAATTGTCAAGCAACCTGGCTCTGATACCAACTGTCACAACCCGCATTTTCTCCGAAATTTAAGAAGTATCAGAGTAGAAGAAAACGCGCGTTGTGATGCCACGTCGGACAGAGGATAACTGTCGACGCTCAGGCAACCACTAACTGCTAATACTAAGAAAGTTCAAAACTTTAATGATGTGAAAACCAATTATATTTTTGAGGCCGTATCCCTCGGCTTCGCGGATCAACTAGTCCACCCTTCAAAATTATACTTATACGTAGCGGAAAATACTTTATTCATTTTTTTGACACCCTAAGAGAAAGCTTAAACATCCCCAGGGGACGCCTAAGGCTAAGCAAGACCCTAGATTTAATTTATATATTATATATATATATATGAAATACCCTTTTTACGTGGTTTTAAAATAGTGATTAGGCTTTTTAGAAAGGAAAATATGATGCCTATATTTTTGATATAATAGTTATTTTCTTTTATAGGTTTTAAAGTAACTAGCAACCTAACATAAATCGTCACAGAAGCAAGTTGAATAAACTCCAAAACAGGAAATCTAGCAGCATAAGCAAAGTACAAAGCATCTAAAAGAGAAACCACCAGTGGGCGCCAACAACTGACGCGAACCCACTGGTGAGTAGGTATATCTGTACTACAAGTCTAAAGAAACTACCTCCCAGGAGTGAGGAAAAGAAACTCAGCAGCAATTACAACACTAGCAAACTCCAGAAGAACCCTAGCCGCTCAGTCGGCTATAAACCTGAACCTGAGGCATTCAAAGAAAAGAACGCCTCAGCAAAACAATAAATATATGAAAATGAAACAGTAGAGTAAGGAAAAAGTGAAACAGGTAAGGACTAAAGTAAACAAACGAAGAAATAATACTCGCCAAGGGTGAGTAAAAAGGGGTGCACCAAGTGCACGGGTGTGGACAAGGCTCACCAATCTCTGCAGGAAGGATTAGCAAAAAAATAAATAAATTCAAGCATAAAGCTAGAGCAGGAAGAGCCACCTAGTACTGGAGATGGACAAAAACAGAAATAGGGGCCTAGACTGGTGGCAACGGTCCAACCACGTCTAACAGGCCTAAACATCTCAAGGTGCTGTGGTGGTGGCATCAGTCCAACTCAACCAAACAGCTCGCATTGCCTTAATAAGACAAGAAGTAAAACAAGGGTTGCGGCATCAGTCCGACCCACCTCAAAACCACATCCAACTCCAGCACTAAGTGACTCGGGAAAACCCCTTCCTGGTAGTCCCATGAACCACCATGAAGTCAACACTGAACCCTAAACATCTAGAGTAACCCGCCTAGGAGACTTGGCTGCCAAGCGGCTGACGACGTTGGTTAACTAGACCTGCATCCAACCTCGCAAACTATATTCAACTTGAGTACACAAAGCACTACAGAGAGTTAAACACTTGATAATACTATATTGCAAGCAATTATCTTGGGCTAAACTTCAGCATCAAGAGGTCTTACACCTACGAATTTCATAAGTTTACCAACGAACTAAACCCCTAATTTGTTCATTCAAGCGACTTAATACGAGTGAAAGAGAGTAACACAATACTAACTGTAACTGAGTGGTTTGATACTTCACACGCACAAGAGAATTGATACAACACATGCACGATTAGTTCACCAACAACACATATAGGCGTAAATTTGGGGGTTTGATACCGCACAAACGCACGGGGATTCGACATTACATGCTGTTGAAAGAGCCCAAAGCTTGTATGTATTATTTCAGTATGTAAATACAAGGAGAGAATACAAATATATAGGAGAGAAGAGAGAAGAATAAATCCTATACATGATGTGGGACTAAAGAAGGAGGAGGAAAAAATGGGCCATCAAATGGGCCTTTTACATGGGCTTTTCTAATACTCCCCCGCAAGCTGGAGCGTACAAGTCGTATGCGCCAAGCTTGGATAGGCACTGATAGAAGAGGGTACTAGGTAGAGCTTTGGTGAGGATGTCAGCAACCTGTTCAGTACCCGGAACGTGCTTGAGCTCGATCTTCTTCATGTGGATTTTCTCTCGGATGAAATGACAATCTACCTCAATATGCTTCGTTCTTTCATGGAAGACCGGGTTTTTGGCAATATGTATGGCAGCTTGACTGTCACAAAGGAGGAGAGCTGGTGAAGGTAGTTTAACTCCAAGGTCGGTAAGGAGACTCTCAATCCATGTGAGTTCAGAGACCACAGCAGCCATTGCCCGATATTCTGCTTCTGCTGAGGATCGAGCAACCACTGCTTGTTTCTTGCTCCGCCAAGTAATCAGATGTCCTCCAAAATAGGTACAAAACCCGCTAGTAGATCGTCGATCGTCGAGGGAGCCAGCGTAGTCGGCATCAGAGTATGCCACTAGTGTAGGAATGGAGGATGAGGTTTTGTATACAAGTCCTTGGCCAGGAGCTGTCTTAAGATATCTGAGAATGCGTTCCACAGCCTGGAGATGAGAGGTTCGAGGAGAGTGCATATAGCGACTCACAAGTCCCACAGCGAAAGATATATCAGGTCTTGTAACTGTTAGGTAGATAAGCTTCCCAACTAGACGACGGTAATATTCTGGATTTGGTAGAAGCGAATCAGAATCTGAGCCCTGAGCACATATTTTGTGATTTGCATCCATGGGAGTGTTAATAGGTTTGCAACCAGAGTAGCCTGCATCATGAAGAAGATCCAGGCAATATTTGCGCTGAGAGAGAACCAACCCATCTGACCGTCTGGCCACTTCCAGACCGAGGAAGTACCGAAGAGGACCCAGATCTTTAGTTTGGAAGACGGAGCTCAGATGTAGTTTAACGGCATGTATGTCGTCCAAGTCACTGCCAGTAATAATGATGTCGTCGACATATACCAACAGGAGAACCGTACCAGTGGCCTGGTGACGAGTAAACAATGAGAAGTCAGCCGAGCTGCGAGTGAAGCCAATGTCCCGGAGAGCTTTGCTGAACTTGTCGAACCATGCCCGAGGGGATTGTTTGAGACCATATAGAGATTTGAGAAGATGACAAACCCGTGACTCCCCCGTGGTCTCAAACCCGGGAGGTTGTTGCATGTAAACCGTTTCCTGAAGGTCGCCGTTCAGGAAAGCGTTCTTGACGTCGAGTTGAAACAAGGGCCACTGGCGATGGACAGCCACAGAGAGGAGAATGCGGACCGTGTTGAGCTTAGCGACCGGAGAGAAGGTCTCGTCATAGTCCAGCCCCGGTTGCTGGGTGAAGCCACGAGCAACCAACCGAGCTTTGAGGCGATCAATGGTCCCATCAGGAGCATGTTTAATGACGAAAACTCATTTGCACCCAACAGGTTTCTGGCCGGGAGGAAGGGGCACCAGGGTCCAAGTCTGGTTGGCCCAAAGAGCAGCCATCTCTTCTTCCATGGCCGCACGCCACCCAGGATGTTGAAGAGCGTCCTGGACAGAAGTAGGAATAGAGACCGAGGAGAGCGAAGTAGCCAAGGCCTGAAGAGGTGGAGAGAGGCGATGGAGAGAAACATAGTCCGCCATTGGATGAGCGGTAGAGGCCGACACCGGAGCAGCAGAACACGGAGAAGCCGAGGTCAAAGCCGACTGCAGAGGAGCAACGGGAGGAAGAGGGCGACGAGCATAGACCCGAATAACTGGGGGTCGAGGAGGGTCAATGGTGGGAGGAGGCGGAGGGACGGTGGGAGGTGAGTGGACGTGGATCACCGGCCGGGGAAGGGAGGGTGTTGTAGTAGGTGGTGGTAGAAGTGGTGGCAAAGGAGGAGGGAAGAAGGGTTGATCCTCCCGGAAAGTAACATCAGCCGAAACAGAGACCTTCCGGGTGATCGGAGAGTAGCAAACATAACCCTTTTGGGTACGGGAGTAGCCGACAAAAATGTGTTTGGCCGCACGGGGATCCAGTTTGTCAAGAGTGGGGCCCAGTTTATGGACAAAGCAGGTACAGCCGAAAACCCGGGGGTGAGGGGGAAGGCGGGTGTGGAGGGAAAAAGAAGGCTGAAGGGGTAGCGTTTTGGAGAACGGGAGAGGGGAGACGGTTGATAAGAAAACATGCTGTGGACACCGCAAAGTTCCAGAAGACTTTGGGAACGTGCATGTGAAGCATGAGAGAGCGAGCCACATCGAGCAAGTGGCGGTTCTTGCGTTCAGCGACCCCGTTTTGTTGAGGGGTGTAGGGACAGGAGGTCTGGTGAACAATACCGAAGTTTGCGCAGAGAGTGACAAACTCGTGGCTAGTATATTCCCGAGCATTATCAGAGCGGAAAGTTTTAATGGTGGTAGAGAATTGCGTACGAGTCTCTAACACAAAGGCCTGAAAGACACGAGGAAGCTCAGAGCGATCATGCAGGAGATACAACCAAGTAGTACGAGAGTAATCATCAATAAATGTTATAAAATAACGATAACCAGAAATGCTAGAAACTTTATAGAGTCCCCAAATATCAGAATGTATTAAATCAAATGGAGCAGAGCTCCTAGTACAATGAGCTGGATAAGAAGAGCGAGGCTGTTTGCCAATAATACAAGAATCACATTTAAAAACAGGAAGAGAAAGGTCGGGAAGCGCCTTCTGCAGGATAGGTAGAGGGGCATGCCCAAGCCGACAATGCCAATCAGACGAGGAAACGGAGGAAAGGGATGTGGGAGAGACATCGAGGAGGTAAAGCCCGTTCTGCAGCCGACCCCTACCAATGGTAATCCGCGTCTGCCGATCCTGTATCAAAAAACCAGAAGAGGTGAAGGTGATAAAGCAATTCATATCAGTAGTAAGACGACCAACAGAGAGTAAATTAAAAGGCGAGGCCGGCACATAAAGAACGGAGCGAAGAGAGAGAGAGGAAGGAAGGAGGAGATCCGCACAGCCGGAGACCGGGACAAGCGCACCATTGGCCACAGTAATAGACGGGGGGTGAGCAGCAGCAGAGAACTGGGGCGGCCGCATGGAAGTGATGTGGTGGGTGGCTCCCGAGTCCAGGATCCAGCGAGAGCTGGAAGAGAGACAGGCAGTACCTGCAGCGGAGGTGGAGACAATACTTGCATGGGAGGTGGAGGCATGGGAAGCAGAAGGGGGGTTGAGGAGCCCCTGGAGTTGTTGCAGCTGAAGGCGAAGAGCCTCAAGATCCGTACCAGTCGGAGGAGAGCTATCGGTAACAGCAGCAGTAGGCGGGCGAGGGGGGTAGCCATGTTTCTTATGACAAACGGCTTCAGTATGACCATCCCGGCCGCAGTAGGTGCACTTGGGCCGTCCGCGGCCACCACGACCCCGCCCACGGGAGCCCGTACGTCCACCCCGAGGAAAGGAGGGTTGTGGGAGTAAAGGAGGAAGGGCCTGCTGAAGAAGGGCCGGCGAGGGTGGTGCAGGAGCCTCCGGTGGAGGTGGTACGCGAAGTAACATCGAGCAGACATCAGAGAAAGAAGGGGTAGTGGGTGAAGCCAGAACCTGGGCCCGAATACTATGTAGATGTGGCGGGACGCGAGCCATAATCATAGCAATACAAACAGCCTCCTTCTGGGCGCGTTGGGCAGCGAGATCAGTAGTCGCGGGCTGGTGCTGAATCCAGGCTTCCGTGAGAGTTTTAGCACGGGCCACGAAGGAGGTCATGTCCAGAGCTTTGCCAACATCCAAGGCTTGAAGATCAGTGAGGATGTCGAAAAGGTGTTGAAGGCTGTCCTTCCCGGAGTACAGCGAATGAAGTTCATCCCACATGGCTTTAGCAGTCTCATGATACATGATCATCTGGTACGGCTCACCCTCGACCGAGTTCAGGATCCAGGTCTGGACACGACCGTTATTGCGGAGCCAATCATCAGTAGAAGGAGTTGGTGGGCCCTGGGTAAGGTGACGGGCAAGGCCCTTGGCCTGTAAGACCCGGCGGACAGAGTGGACCCAGGGAATGAAATTGGCCTTGCCGGAGAGAGAAATAGTAGTAATCCGAAGCTCATCTCGGAGTTCGAGAGGAGCCACGTGGTCGGCAGTGGGTTGAGCGGTAGTGGAGTCGCTGGAGGACATGGCGACTGAAGAGCAGCAGACAGCAGGGCTCTGAGAGAACAACCCGCAGCGGTCTGGAGGTCGCGGCTGGAGGTCGCGGCGGTCTGGAGGTCGCGGCGGTCTGGAGGTCGCGGCGGGTTGAGTGAGGCAGCGGCGAATAGGAGCAGTCCGCGAGAGGAGAGCGCGGCGAGTTGGAAGAGGTCGCAGCTCAGTGGATCAGATCGCAGCTGGTGAGAGCAGAGCTGGAGCAGTTCGCGACAGAGGCCGCGGCGAACTGGGGGGCAGGTCGCGGCAGCGGACAGGAGCAGTCCGCAAGAGGTCGCGGCGAACTGGGGCAGGTCGCGGCAGCGGACAGGAGCAGTCCGCGAGAGGTCGCGGCGAACTGGGACAGGTCGCGGCAGAGGTCGCGGCAGAGGTCGCGGCGAACTGTGGGCAGGTCGCTGGAAGAGGAGCACAGTGGATACGAGCAGAGTCCGCAGCGGACAGGAGCAGTCCGCAAGAGAAGGCGGAGAGAGAGAGAGTCCGCGAGCAGAGGCTCGAGCGGATACAAGCAGAGCCCGCAGCGAGAGAGAGAGAAGCTAGAGGGAGCAGTCCGCGAGCAAAGAGGCTCGAGCGGATACAAGCAGAGCCCGCAGCGGACAGGAAAGATCGTCCGGAGCGGATAGAGAGAGGTGGGCCCCACGAGTCAGAGCAGAAGATGGCTATAAGAAGCCTGAGGACGGTGGAACCACGGAGGGAGAGAAGAGGAGCGGAATCAGAAGGGCAGTCCGCACGAGGCCGGAGCGGATGCAGGAAGGCAGTCCGCACGAGACCGGACGGACAGAAGCAGAGGGGCAGTGCGCAGGAGACCGGGCGGACAGAGAAGGGGCAGTCCGCGGCTAGACGCAACCTGGCTCTGATACCATGTTGAAAGAGCCCAAAGCTTGTATGTATTATTTCAGTATGTAAATACAAGGAGAGAATACAAATATATAAGAGAGAAGAGAGAAGAATAAATCTTATACATGATGTGAGACTAAAGAAGGAGGAGGAAAAAATGGGCCATCAAATGGGCCTTTTACATGGGCTTTTCTAATACATGCAAATCGGGGAATTAACACTAGAAAAACATGAGATTTAGGTGATTTTGACCCAATTCCGCTTTTCGAGCAACTACGGAGCAAACAAAAAAATATTCATGCGACTAATTAAAAACAACCCTTAGCAACGGCATACACCCAAGGAAGACCGCAACCAATTAAATACCCCATGAAGCGAACAAACTTACTACCGGGGGGCTCTCGAGTTATATCCGATCGGGGCAAATTAAATAAGGGAAAACAGCTCAATAGCACCACCATGGATTGCAGGAATAACAAAATAGGGGGGGAAGACCACACAATGGCGATAACAAAGCAAGGTATGCGAGGTTTGCACCGATTTCCATATGCAACCAAGTAAAAAAAAATATATATATTCAGACAATCAATTCTCAGGAATCAAGTAAACAAGGCAAGGTATGGATTTTCTTTGGCAAGGGTGCACTTGCCTGGACCTCGAAGGACTTCGGCCGGCAACACTCTTCCCAACAGGACCGGCCACAGCAACCACCAGGGAAAACCTGAACGAAGACAAATCTGGGCGATTAAGCTTGGGAGAAGGCGGGGTCGCAACTCTCGGTTCAGAAAAAAGGAAAAACACTGTGGGATCCCAAAAAAAATACCTTGGATCGAAGGTCTAGCCTAGAGGAGTTCGGATCCGGTCTCAAACGAAGATTTCCGGTGGAAACGGGCGGCGAACGGGCGGTCGGAGGAGTGTCGGGGCTTCCGCCTTTCTCCAGTCTTCCGCTCGGGCTGCGACAGCGGGCCGCCAGGTTTGGGGGAATCCTAAACCTAAAACCGGTTACATATATATATACATATATATATATCTTTATTATATAATACAATAGTCATATTTGGATCACACCATGAAATGCATCTGCACCGTCCGATCAAATTTCATCAAATACGGGCCGTTGGATTCAAAGCAGAGGCCTGCCAATAACCAATTCAATTTCCAAAACACTGTTCACAGTGGAAAAAATCCCGATACTCATTTCTACCTCCCGCCCCCTCACCCGCTCACCCCCGCCGCCGCCGGCGGAGCCGCCGGCGGCCTGCCCGGCGCCCGCGGGCGGAAGCGGCGCTGCCCCTGCGCGGCGTTAATTTCTTTTTTCCGGTTTTTTATTTTTTATATATTTAAATAATTTATATTATTAATAAATAATTTAATAATTATTAAATATTTTAAAAAAAATCTGAAAATTAAAATTTTAAATTAATAAATCATTAAATAATTATTAAATATTATAAAAAAAATCTGAAAATTAATATTTTAAATTATTAAATATTTTAAAATTTTAAAATTGTATGTCGTACGAGCGAAGCCCGCCAGGGGGCGGGCGAAGCCCGCCGGAATGCCAAGCGGGCGAAGCCCGCATGGTTGCGGGCAAAGCCGGGCGGGCGAAGCCCGCCAGGGGGCGGGCGAAGCCCGCCGGAATGCCAAGCGGGCGAAGCCCGCATGGTTGCGGGCGAAGCCCGCAGCGACGCATCGAGAACGGGCGGAGCCCGTTCGAAGATGCAGGGGGGCGGGCGAGGCCCTCTCTGGATTGCCAAGCGGGCGAAGCCCGCATGGTTGCGGGCGAAGCCCGCATGGTTGCGGGCGAAGCCCGCCGGCGGCGGCGGGCGGAAGAGGCGCTGCCCCTGCGCGGCGTTTATTTTTTTTTTCCCGTTTTTTATTTTTTATATATTTAAATAATTTATAATATTAATAAATCATTAAATAATTATTAAATATTATAAAGAAAATCTGAAAATTAATTTTTTAAATTAATAAATATTTTAAAATTTTAAAATTGTATGTCGTACGAGCGAAGCTCGCCAGGGGGCGGGCGAAGCCCGCCGGAATGCCAAGCGGGCGAAGCCCGCATGGTTGCGGGCAAAGCCGGGCGGGCGAAGCCCGCATGGTTGCGGGCAAAGCCGGGCGGGCGAAGCCCGCCGGAATGCCAAGCGGACGAAGCCCGCATGGTTGCGGGCGAAGCCCGCAGCGACGCATCGAGAACGGGCGGAGCCCGTTCGAAGATGCAGGGGGGCGGGCGAGGCCCTCTGGGGGGCGGGCGAGGCCCTCTGGGTGCGGGCGAAGCCCGCCGAGGGGTCAAGCGGGCGAAGACCGCTTGATTGCGGGCGAAGCCCGCAGCGACGCATCGAGAACGGGCGGAGCCCGTTCAAAGATGCAGGGGGCGGGCGAGGCCCTCCGGGGGCGGGCGAGGCCCTCCGGGGGCGGGCGAAGCCCGCCGAGGGGTCAAGCGGGCGAAGCCCGCTTGATTGCGGGCGAAGCCCGCAGCGACGCATCGAGAACGGGCGGAGCCCGTTCGAAGATGCTAGTATATATATATATATATACATATATATATACACCTATTTAATTATATACCTATATAATTAAATATACACACACTAACATATACCTATATAATTATATATAATTATAAACATACACTTATTTAATTATATACCTATATAATTATATATATACACACTAACACTCATATATACGTATATCTATACATACACCCTGACACACATATATATATACTTATACATACACACTAACACATAATCGCAGGCACGCACATGCAAATTATTAAAACCTTGCATGTCTACAACACGCGCTATGCCCCAAATGCGCAAACATGAAAAATATGCTCGCACAAATGACGACTCGCTAACTAGCGACCGTCGAAAAGGCGCGAAAACTAACGCTCTCGGATTCCGAACAAATCCGCACCGTAGCTAAACACTCGGGCTATGAAAACATCGGCGAAGTCGGACACAACCTCCGACGACCACACACTTGGGCAAACCTCGCCCGAAGCCAAAGTACAGGGATTCCCTAAGAGGCTCAGTCGGGCCTCCAAAATAGACACCGGCTAGCTGGGGAAACCATACAACAGGCTATAAACTCTAAGAACACCTAACGAGGTACTCTAACAACGGCACGAGCCGGGAATGCGCCAACGTAACGCCAAACGAGCACTTAAATAATTGCCGAAAATTCGGGGGCGTTACAGAACCGGTCATCGCAATTGTAGCACAAGCCTTTTTTGTGGCGCTCAACCATCTCGGTGGGTAACAAACGACGGCGAATAATTGCCCGCAGTGTAGAGTCCCGGAAAGGAGCCTTGTCAGGCAAGCTGGGTAGAGAGTAAGTTCCCTGATGGTCGCGACGTCCAAAAGGTGGAGGATCAAGAAGAAGTCCTTGTTCGTAGGCTCTGGCGAGGCTCATAGCTGCGTTGAGATCACGTGGAAGAAGGAATTCCACATCCCAACGTAATCACTCGTGGAGGCCGGCGGTGAAGAGGGGAACTTGTTGCACTGGTTGGACGGATGTTTCTCTTGACAGTAGAGTCTGAAATTGTTCGAGATAGCAGTCTCTACTGCTTCTCACCTCATCAATCGCATACCTTCGTCTGTCCTTAACTTTGTAGCTCCCATTTTTCTCATTTGCCCATCCACAAATCTCTTCTCTCTCACATCTCGTGTCTTTGGGTGTACCTGTTATGTCCACCATCTTGGTCCTTCCATTGATAAGTTTGCCCCTCGTGTGACCAAAACTATGTTTGTTGGGTACTCACGCATTCAAAAGGGATATGTCTGCTTTAATCCTATCAATAGAAAGGTTGTTGTGTTTGTTGATGTCTTCTTTCATGAAGACCAACCATATCACGCCAGTCCTTCTGATCCCCTTATTCCTCTGCTGCCTTGACCCATCATTCCCGTCACGTCTCCGCTTCCACCACTTCTCCCTACTCCTTTGTTTCTGATTCCTACACCACCACCAGTACCCTCCAAACCCTTCCCCTCCAAACCTCCTATCATTGAAGTTTACACTCGTCGTCCTCCACGTCCAGCCGCCCATCAATAGCTTCCATCTACATGTGTGATCTCGCGGCCTGTTGATCCGGCATCCTCCTCGACAGCTCATCCCTTGGCCAATTATTTCTCTCTACATCGGTTCTCTCTACCTCTTCTTACTTTTGCTCTCTCTCTCTCTCTCTCCTCTATCTCGATACCTAACTCTATGCAGGAAGCTCTCTAGCATTCGGCGTGGCGTGCCGCCATGAATGAAGAAATGACTGCTCTATGGGGTAATCATACTTGGGATCTTGTGTCTCCTCCTAGCCACAGTTGTGTTAGCTGAAATTGGATCTTTACAATCAAACATACCGCAGATGAGACAGTTGATCGCTTAAAGGCTCTGCTTGTCGCACGAGATTTTACTCAACAGTACGGACTTGATTATGAGGAAGCGTTATCCCCGGACGTGAAATTAAATACGGTTCGGGTCTTGCTCTCCTTAGCTGTTCATCTCCACTTTCCCCTCCACCAGCTGAATGTCAAGAATGCATTTTTGAATGACGATCTTCTTGAAACTGTCTATATGCAACAACCGCTCGGGTTTGAGACCACGAGGGAGTCTCGTGTCTGTTTACTTCGCAAATCCATTTATGATCTCACACAGTCTCCACGAGCATGGTTTGGAAAATTCAGTAAGGTTGTTTGTGAGGTTGACTTCAAACAAAGCTCGACACATTCCTCTCTCTTCATTCATCACCAATCAACGGGGACTATAATACTTCTGGTTTATGTGGACGATATTCTGATCACTGGTGATAACTCCGCTGGGATACAACATGGTAAACGACATTTAAATTCTATCTTTCAAATCAAAAATCGGGGATATCTTCGATATTTTCTTGGACTAGAAGTAGCACGGCGACCTGATTGCCTTGTATTATTCTAGCGTAAGTATTGCATTGACCTTCTGAAAGATGCTGGTCTTTCGGGTTGCAAACCAGCGGAAATCCCGATGAAAGTCAACCATATGTTGTGTGCTCAGGGATCTGAGGCTGACTCTCTACTTCCAAATCCAGAATACTATCGTCGTCTTGTGGGAAAATTGATATACCTAACCGTTACGAGACCAGATATATCATTTGCGGTTGGAGTGGTTAGTCGGTTTATGCATATCCCACGGGTTTCTCACCTTCAGGCAGTCGAACGGATTTTCAGATATCTGAAGACTGCCCATGTGCAAGGACTTATGTATAAGCCATCTTCCTGCCTTTCTCTTATTGCATACTCTGATGTGGATTATGCATGCTCGTTGGATGATCGACGTTCGACTACTGTTTTTTGTACTTTGGAGGAAATCTTATCACATGACGGAGTAAGAAGCAGACAGTGGTTGCTTGCTCGTCCGCTGACGCTGAGTAACGTGCTATGGCAGTCGTTACATCAGAACTAACCTGGCTGGAAAGTCTTCTAATGGATTTGACATTTAGGTTGTCCTGACCATCAACGTTGTTTTGTAACAGTCAAGCTGCAATACATATTCCAAAAAATCCCGTGTTCCATGAGCGGACTAAACATATTGAGGTTGATTGTCACTTTGTTCGGGAAAAGGTTCAATCAAAGGTGCTAAAGATTGAACATGTTTCTGCGTCTGGGCAAGTTGCTGACATCCTTACCAAGGCATTACCTCGCAAATTGTTTTACCAGTTCTTGTCCAAGCTTGATGCCTACGACTTGTACGCTCCACCTTGCGGGGAAGTGTTAGTAGACATAAGGATAAATGATGTAAAGACCCATTTATAGGCCCCTTTCTTCCTTCTCCTTTAGTCCCACATCTATTGTATAAGATTCTTCCTTCCTCTCTTCTCCTATATATTTGTATTCTCTCTTGTATTTGATATATGTAAGAAGTATATTCAAGGTTCACCCTTTGTTTTCTACGTTATCTATATTTTCTGCTCTCTATCTTAATGTTCCACTGGGATATGATTTTAGGTTTAAAGTATGCTGGCACTAGAAATGGAGATGCTCAGGAGTTGCTTTACAATTATGTCATGTACCTTCTTAATGAGGTACACCCTCTTGCTGTATACTCTAAATCTTCTCCAATTGCTAATATGGTAAATTTTTGTTGATATATGCAGATAAACTACGCTTCTTTTTTTTGTAAATATGATTTACCGATGGGTCTCCTGCAGCACGTTGATCGTGGAACTTTGGAGATGTCTTTGTATCTTGTTGTTCTTTCATTATGTGTGGTTTGTACATGTTTCAACTGTTAATATGCAGTATACTTACCTGTTAGCAATATCACTTTTTGCCATCTATTTCCCAGTCATTGTACTTTATTATTTCATATATATAATATCTAGAAAAAGTCTATTTAAAGTTTTTGAGTGTCTATTATATGTGAAAAATCTGTTCAAAATTCTTTTTTTGTTGCCAAGGTTGACAAATATTAGCCAATCAATCATCTGAATTATAAATATGATTTATTTATTTTGAAGGATTATCTTCACTTTTCAGGATACGTTATATTAACAATATCCATCCTAATAATGAGAATTGTGTATTTTTTCCTGGCTAGATCTAGAATTAAATATATTTTAGGACTTGTAATCTTTAATTTAACTACTGTACAAGCTTAATATTAAAACTAAAGAAAATTAGGTCTGGTTATTGATAATAAAATCACATTAAGTTTTTTAAATAGGTTAAAGTTTAATGATGCAATAATGAGGCAGAGCATTTCCTACTGCTTTTGAATAAGAGCTGGAGACGAGGTTATTGAAGTTAGAATAATGTCTAAAGAGTCATCTTGCAATTCTGACCTCAGGTTTAAACTGTATAAATACCTGCAAGTTTCTTTGTGGTTGTCTATCAAATGAATGAATGCTCCATTCTTCTTTCCACTTCTACTTCCCGCCATCATCAAATGATCTTAAAACTTCTCACCCTGATGAAGGCTCCCTTTTTCTATATGTTCAGAGTTCAAAGTGAATTAATTGATTTGGATAGAGTTGCTAATTACTTAATTTCAAAGAAGAGCCGCATCAATGGTATTGGAGCATCGATCAGGCCACACAACCCCTGCAAAAATTCATGGAAAATAATATAAGATCACCTATCTAAGGAAAGAGGTCGAGCATCTCCAACACTCCCAAAAGTATGGTCAAATCCATTTTAGATCTTAAGATCCGACAAGGTCAAGCATTGGGGAAATTGGCATAATGTGTTGATGTTCTACCGTCTGATCATAATGTCGATGATGATGTATCTTTTACCCACAAAATGGATACAAATCGAGTTTCCTAGATTTTCCAGAGTAGGGTTAAAGGAATTGTTGGGAGCAATTCTTGTAAATTGATGATACATCTAATCATGTGTGTTAACAAAGAGAGTTGCTTTATGATGGCATTAAGTTTACCTGAAAACTTGGGTCAGTAACCAATTATCAATGTGGGATATGTTTTTATTCCCCATCAACAATTTGACTTAGCGTCATTTGAAGACCCCTTCAATGACGTAGTAAAAGATTTAGCAAATAATTATAGTTCTGAATAATCTTCATATATAATGGTCAGGTTTCTTATGAATACAGTATAAATTTGTTTTTGTTGGGGTTGAAAAAGGAAATCAAAATATCCCTTTGTATGCTTAGGCTTAGTAACTTGCAGATGACTTTTAAATTTTTAAGAATTGAATTGGGAATTTTACTTCTCACTCATAGGAGGCAAATCATATGACAATGAATATTAGGAAACTGGCAATTCCACTTCTATTTGAAAATGCAAGTAAACACAGTAGAATTATCTAAAATTATATCTGTTGTACTAGTCAGGCGGAAATAATAAATCAATTACATTTTAAGGAGCTTCCTCCAGTATATATACACAAAGGGAGTGGACCCAAACAAGACAAGAAATGCTTGGTCCTTTTATAATGGGCCTTTTACAATATGTTACAAATATTAAATTCAACTCTCCCCCTATTGATGAGAGTAAATGTAGAACATTCCTAGCTTGATAAGATTGTTCTTGAAAATATCACAACACAGGCACCCGTTCAAGATGTCTCTTAGGTGATTTTGAGATTGAACAAACGGAGTGTAAACATTGTCTTTTTCAAGGTAATCCTTGATAAACTATCTATCAATTTTGAAGTTTGCGTTCGATCTTATTGAATAGGATTATGAGGAATATTGATGGCAGTTTTTTTGTCATTGTATAATTTGATGGGCTTTCTAATTTGTAGTTCCAAATCCTACATTATCGAGTTACTTCAGAGCACCCCACATATTCCTTGTGACATTGCCTTATGCTCCGCCTCTACATTGGAACTTGCTATGCCATTTTGTTTCTTACATTACTAGGCCACTAGATTCCCCCCAACAAAGGAGCAATATCTAGTATCATCTTGACTTCCATCCCAATCAACATCTGTATTAATTTTAACATCCAAATGCTTATTCTGGGAGAATAGAATTCCATGTCCAGGAGAGTTATTCTAATACCGTAGCTCTTACATGACAACTTCATGATGTTGCAGTCTGGGAGAATGCATGTATATGCTAAGGATACCAATGACATGTGTGATATCTGGGTGAGTATGCGAGAAATAGATGTAACATCTTCATACTGGCGCGAAGATAAAATTTATTTGTAGGGTCTGATCTCGAGCGTATTTGATCGAGACAGTGTCATCTCGAAGTACGAATTTAGTATGATTAAATATTGTATGTTAAATAATGTATTAATATTTAGTCGGGGGGGGGTATACAATGTTTTTATTTATTTATTAGAGCAAGGGCGTAGCGAAATATTCTAAGTGATGAAGAGTAGTAGCAAATGGGTAATTATTTGACAATGCCCAATTTTCCGAAATTTTGGAAACGTCACGACCCCCCCTGTTTATTTTTCTCTCCCAACGGTTACTATAAACGCAAACCAAGCCGCTTTCCCCCCTTTAATCCTGTAACCCTATCTCCCCGCAATAGTTAGAAACCGCCCTCATCATTCCTCACTCGGGCACCTCTCCTCCCAGTCTTGAGGTAAACGGAAGACGCCGATCGTCCCCTCCCGTCATTTCCTTATGTCGACAACGTCAGAAGCCCCGTTCCAGTTTGATGGCGCTAGGAGGCGCATGACTAGACTCTCTCCGCCGACAACATTAGGCACCACAACCATACTGCCGCTTGTCGTTGGTTTGCGTCGACGATTTCTGGGAGAGGTCTTTCCATTTCTCTTTAATCTTCTCTGCGCGTTGAACTTCGGACTTGATCCCCTCTCCTTTTGCTTAGCCCGGATCTTCCAGGTAGTTTCCCAGGAACCTCCTTCCTCTCATTTCTTTTGTCTTTTTACTTCCCATTGTCAGTTTCAGAATAATAGAACTGGATATTATCTTCTCTACTCGCAGATTTTCGTATTTGAGGTTTTCTTCTTGCTTTCCACAATAACCCTAGTTGAGGATGAGGTTTTTGGTCACTTTCTCCTTTCCACCGGCACATTATTTTTCTTCGGGTAATATCAAATCCCAGTTGGAAGTTTCAAATTTCACGTGTTTATGAGTGTCAGAATACTTTTCGATGAAATCCTAGAATGTTGAAATTGTTTTGCCTAGTCTGTAATGTAATATTAGAACTTAAATGTAACATTGGTGCGGGTGAACGTAAGTTGGAGAAAGCTTGTGTTATCAGGATAAGTTAGAGGGGAGAAATGCCACCGCATTTGATGTACGAGCGTCATAATGCTGCAGTAAGAATTACTTATCTTTTTTGGTTAGACATATCAGATATATTGTATAGTATTGTTCATTATAATTCAGTAAAATTAATATGATTGTAAGAAACTGCTACTATCGTTAAAAAATTTTAATTTAATTATCACCCAGCGAGTATATGCAATATGCAATTAATTTCTAAAAGTCCCAAACAGTTAGACCATACGAGCTATATATACTCGTATATTTTACGAGTATGGAATAATAAATTCAGGAATTTGATTTCTAGTTGATTAAATCATTATGATGAGCTACCTTTATTACACACATATGTTTGCAAGCAGAGTAGCACTAGAAGATGTTTACTAGTCACGGTTGAGACCTCCTCCGGTGTTTGATAGAGGCGCCCTATTTTTCTCATGGGTCATAATGTACCTTATGATTCTCAGTGATTAGGTGATGTCACCCTGTTTTAGAAGAATAGTAGATTCGATTCTGTGTCCGTAAAACACTAGAAAACTTGAGTTCGTTAGTAGGGCTCAGGTCGTTAGACTAGTATTGCACGATACAAACTGCTCTGTTTAGAACTTAAAAGAAGGGCAAACATGAGCCACCTATAACTCAAGTATAGACTGAACGTTAAAGAATATTTTAGACAACCAACTTTTGGAACTTGAGTAAACATGCTAGATATGGGTAAATTTAGAACAGAAATTTCATGTTGCCAGTAATACTCTACTTGAGCATGTATAACACACTAGCATAAAGTTTTTTTGTTGTGTAAAACTTGTTTTAAAAGCGTGCATACATTTATTTTCAATTTATTTTAGTGTCAGTAGGAGGTATAGTTTTTCTTACTCTCCCTTTGGACTTGCCCACGTTTGGGCAAGTTTTTACAGAGGGCTCGGGTTAGAAGTTGCGCATAGGATGAGCATGTTATTGAGTTACTCCTATTGTTGTGTTCCTTTCAGTTGTTCTTTTTGTATAGTACTATTTAGTTCCTGGACACTTGTAATATTAATGTTTAAAAAGTTTCTTTATACCAGACAGTTTTTAGTATTTTAGATATTCAGTTGTTTGGTTCTATTTTTTTCTAGAGCCTCTGTGAATTCAGCTTGTTGAGGTACACCTTTACCTTTAGTAGCACTTTTTATTTCCGCTGAAAATTCATTTTCAGTTTTTTTTCATTTGTCTGTTATATACTAGTTTTAATATTATTTCTTAGTTTACTGTTTATCACTGGACCCGACCGGACTGTTGATTTATTGTTAAACTAGGATGAGGTGCTATAATTGATATCAGAGCCAGGTTTAGGATTCCATGACTCAGAAAATTCACAGAACCATAAAATTTCCTCTGTATTACTCCTGTGACGATAGAGAGAAGTTTTATTTACATCCTTGTTGTGCATGTGCTTGAGAATATTTGTTATGATTAATCTTTTATTAGTTCATCTTTAACTCTATTTTTTACGTCTTATGAGCACCGTGTACCAGTGAGGCAAACGAGCCTTCTCGCCAGAATACTACTCCGGAAATAGCCGTGGATGATAATGGTACACTAGCCGCGTCTCTAGCACCAACATCACCTGTAACACCAGCAACACCAGCAGTACCAGACCTGATAGACATGTCCACCATTTTTGCTAGAGCGGTGTCCTTAGCTATGGTGGAATTCGGAAATGTGATGTCTGCTACAGATCCAACAACACTTTTTGTGCCAGCTGCTAGGGATTTAGGGATGAAGCGTTACCTGAGAAATTTTCGTGATCTTCATCCCTCCAATTACATTGGAGAAAAGACGCCGATGGTGACTGTTGATTGGCTGATAAAGACCCATGAATTGCTCGAGGTAATGGAGTGCCCAGAGAACAAGGTCCCATTAGCAGGTTTTCTCCGGAAAGGGGAGGCCCATCAGTGGTGGACCAGACACTTAGCGGACGACCCTGCTCGTAAGTTTGTTAATTTAAAATTTTCTTTCCCTACTATTCTTTATCCATTTAGCGTAATGACATATGTTGTTCAACATTGTCAAGTCGTACTGCAGATATGTTCACATGGAATGAATTCTAGACGACTCTAACTAGCTGAGTCAAAGCGCTGTAGTCTCTAGGAGAAATATCTTATGCTCATTCAGGGGGACAAGAGTAGTAGTTTATGAGAGGGATCTGACCCACTTGTCTTGTTATGCGGACACGATTCAAGGCGACGAGAATGAGAAGTGTAGTCGATTTGTGGATAGACTTCCTGATTCACATATGCGGCCTTTGATGATGATGGTGAACGCTGATTACAAGAGCTTAGTGGACACTGCAAGGAATTTGGAAGCTAACCAACAGAAGGTTCAGAAGCACAACAACTTTCATTCGAAGTGACCACGAGATGCACCTCAGCAACAACAGAGCAAGAATAGCCAAGACAAATACTGGAACAAGAAGTAGTGTTTGGATAGTAAGAGAGGTGATTAGTCCCGGGACAGGATCAAGGAAATAGCCGTGGTAGGTACTCTTGGTTTCTTTTCGACTACACTTGGGCAACAATTTCAAGGCACCAACATTATCACGCCCAGAAAGAAGAGTATATGAGACAAAACCTGTAGAGGACCCGGTCATGTGATCCGTGGCCCCAGAGTCAATGACCCATTGAGTGGACGGAGAAGAAACAACAGAGTGAGCACCTGGCAGTCCCGTATGAGCGTAGGAGGAAGAGGCAGAAGGCTCCGTAGAAAGACCATGCATCAGGCGTCGAAGAGCAAGCACCTCATCCGCAGTAAAAGCACCTGGGGTGGCCGGGGCATCAGTACTAGAGTAGCCCGGAGAAACATCAGCAGTAGCGTCAGTAAGATGGGTCGCACGGGAGACAACATGACGACCCGAGGAGCGGCCAGAACCACGACCTCCACGAGGCGGGGCACCCCCTCTCGGGGCAGGGAACCCATGAAGCTTGAAGCAGGTATCCCGAGTGTGGCGACTCTTGCCACAGTAATCACAGAGGAGATGATCCTTATCTGAGCTCCTCGACCTGGGATCCCGGGATGGATGAGTGCCAAAAAGGGAGGGGATGGTAGCAGCCAGAGCAGAGCCCTCTGGCACAGGATCCGGAAGAAGGGTCTAACGATGATCAAACTCCTGCTGCATGATGTTATAGACCTCAGAAAGAGAAGGGATCAGCAGTCGCCCCAGAATCTGAACACTGATCTGATCAAAGTCGCGGTGCAAGCCATGAAGGAACTCAAATATGCGATTGCGGTCATCCCTGACCCGAACCATCGCCTCATCAACATGACTAACAAAGGCAAGATGATCAAAATGATCATACTCTTGATAAAGCTGAGTGAACTCTAAGTAATACGCTGAAGGAGGACGGTCACCTTGACGGAGTAAACTGATCTGGCGACGAAGCTGAAAAATCTGAGCAACATTGTCGCGGCGAGAGTATGTAGACTCGGCACGGCACCAAATAGCAGAAGCACTGTCAAGGAAAAGATAGTTGCGGGCAATGGACTCTTGCATCGAGTTGGTCAGCCAAGACATGACCAAGGAATTCTCGGATTCCCACTGCGGCCATTCAGGAGAAGTCGTATCAGGTTTCAGCATGTGACCGGAGACATAGCCAAAGAGACGCTGACTTTTAAGTGTCAGGGTAATAGAACGGGACCATGAGAGATAATTGGATTCATCAAGTCGGATAGTGGTTATCTGAGAGGTATTGTGATCGGTGGTTCCACGGTAGAAGACCGACGAAGGAGGACCAGCAGAAAGAGGGACCGGAGTACCACCGGTAGAGGAAGAGAGAGAATCCGCTCCACTAGATCCCATAGCACAGGAATAGAAATCCTGAGAGAAATATCAAGCCGGAATAGAAATCCGGAAAGGGAGGAAACCCAAGAAATTAGGGCATCTAGAGGCAAATGAAACCAGCCATCCAAGCAGCACAAGGGCAAGAGGCGCCGGAGGAAGCAAGGGCACTATTCCGGCGCCATTAGAAGAGGTATGAGAGGAGCAGAAGATGGGGCGGGCGACTGGAGTGGACGACGACGCGAGCGGGAGATCAGCTGGACGGCGACACGAGCTGGACGCGGGAGAGGGGAGGGCAAGCGGACGCTAGCGGGAGACGCGAGGCGGAGAGTTAGGGCTGGCGAGCGGGAGACGCGAACGGGCTGCAGAGCGAGCTGGCGAGCGAGCTGGCGAGCGGAGGACGGAAGCGAGCGGGCTGGAGAGCGGAGGACGGAAGCGGAGAGTTAGTTCACGGGAGGCTCTGAAACCATGTTGAATGAGAGAAAACTTAAACTTTCATTAAAGGTGTCCTCTGTATATAGAGGACAAGGATAAAAATACATAAGGTCTAATAAAGCCAACAATGCATAAGAGCTAATAATGCTAACAGAATGCAACTAGCCGCAAAGGTGAAAATATCATAAGTGAAATGAACTATTACAATGCTTCACTCTAAAAAGTTGTCCACGATACAAGAGAAAATGTCTCACGATAAGTAATACATGAATAGTAAAATTCAACAGTAACTGGAACAAAATACATATAACCTGCTGATACATCAAACCAAAATGAAACCTGCAAGCAAAGTTGAAATTGGATGAAGAATACTCAGGAGCCAGACGACGCGGTCACGAACACTAAGGCAATTCCAAACAAAAAGAAAATGCCTCACAACATGAAAAATACATAAATATTCAAATTAATAACTTGCACCAAAAGTAAGCAGAGGAAACAAGAGCTCAGTGAACTAGTTTTTCACGTAACAACCTACTATTAGACAAGTAACCATGTCTAACAAGATGGTTTTACTTTAATATCCTACTCCGGAGTTTAGTCTAACTGTCATACCATAAGCAGAAAACAATGAAGGGTGAAGATGTTGTCATTTGGTGTACATGATTCTAGTGTATAAATTGATGCAAGGCTTATCAACAACTGTGCTTGTAAAAGTCGTCTAATGGTTTCTGCTACTAGCTAGGCGGGGGCTCGATTCAACGCGTCACACCAAACCAACACTCTCCTTTCAATGTTTGTCTATGATATTAAACAATCTCAGGAATTCATAAATAATTTGGACAAGTTTTTAATTAGACGAATCCAGTCTATAAGGGTCTACTTGCTAACAAAAAGTGAAATAAAAATAGATTTTTCATGTTTCCAAGCGAGTGAGGTTTCTCTACTCGCCTTAAGGTAAAGCTGAACGGATGGTGGCGGCTAAGTGGTGTTAGCAAGCGCTTAGGAATCTTAAATTCTTTTGACCTGCTTTAAGATCACGCGAACACAATATCATAACCGGGATTCCTACACTTACACAGGCATTTAATATTTGCAAAAAAAACTCACATAAAAGGTGGTTTGAAGGAAATTACCTCCCTCGAGAGTGAGGGGAGAATTTGGCGGTTCTAGTCGTCAGAAACCCTAAATCGGAGAGCGTTCAGAGCGAATTTCACCGCTAAATCTGATGAGCGACACCGAAAACACAAACATAAATGAAGTTAGTCGAATTTACGACAAACACAAGAGGGAACGACGAAATTACGTCGATCGGAGGGCGGAAATCCTCCCAAATAAATTAGGGCAAAATTGAAAATGAGAGTCAGGCAGGGTTCCTTACCCAAGGAGACCAGATCTGGGCTCAGAAATCCACGAAGTGGGGTTTCGGGCGAAACCCTAGGAGTTCCTCTAGAGATCCACCGGCCGAAACGAAGAGTTAGGGTTGTCGGAGAAGAGTCGCTGCCCTGGACGAGGTCACGGAGGAAAATCCACGTTAATTCCAAGAGAGGAGGTGGAGAAATGAGAAAAGGGAGAACTAGGGTTTTACTTCACCCTCACCGGTCAGAGAAGGAGGAGGGCGGCTAGCTGTTGTTATCGTCGGCCAGGAGAGAATTAGGAAGCACCGGGGATGAAATCGTTGGTGGGAGCAGCGGACGCCGTCATAGGCGGAATCGGGACGGGGAGTCTAGGGGTGTGCACGAAAAACCGAAAACCGTCTGAACCGCCCGAACCGAACCGAAATTCGAACCGAACCGCTCGGTTCGGTGTAGGGGTGGTTTTTTATTTTGGATAACCGCCCCCTTTTCGGTTTGGTGCGGTTTTCAATTTCGGTAAACCGAGAAAACGAACCGAACCGAAAAGTCACATTATTACGATTCGATTAGAAACAATCAAAGTTAGGCCTATCACATAATTCACTGTTTTACAGTGCTGTTTCAACATAATTCACTGAATTCACTGTTATTCATGACGATATAGTAAAATATGACAATTTTAAAATCACTGTTTAACATAATTCACTGAATTTTACAATCACTGTTAGGTGTAAAATAATATCGCCATTAACATGCTTTTCCAAACCTATATAATTTATTTTAATATTCTTATAACACTGTTTTACAATCACTCTTAGGTCATGACATAATTCACTGTTTTACACCTTTAAATCATATAGGTACTTGTCGTTTGGTGGATTGGGAGCAATGTCGTTATTATATTGCATTTTGTTTTCACTATTGAAAATCAATGTTGTTTAAAGTAACTATTTTGTTGCGAGCGGTGAGAGTACCTTGGCTGCTGGATGGATCAAAGTTTAGATGATATTACAAAGTGATTAGATGATTCTGATTTGTTTAATGGTACTAATTGATAACCATGACATATACTTAATGTTTTTCATTTTAATATAGTATAGAGACACAGGGCGCACATCATATGATTTATAAATTGATTAAAATAACTATTGAAAATCAATGTTGTTTAAAGTAACTATTTTGTTGCTAGCTACTTTGAAAACAAAGACTTTCAAATTGAACTTACAATAGAGAGTAATAGAAATTTTTCTATGTATGGTGCAATGTCTCAAACTATTCAATGAACAACATAAATCATTTATAAAACATAATGTTGATCAATGCAAATACTTCAAGAATATTTTGAGGCAAGTTCTAGCCACTAAGTAAAACAACTCAACGAACTTGTCGGTGTAGTCGTCAAGGAGGCCCCATTGGAACATGCCATAGAGATGTTCCACCACCATCACGAAATAGAGAACACCATAGTGGAGAATGAGACCCTATTGGTGTTACAACCAAGAGACGAAAGAGTTGTTCTGGCGGAGCCAATGACTTCAATGTAGGGCCAACCCTTCCATGCTGACAAGAATAATAAGGATCTTTTGTGCCTCATAGGTGTGATGGATGTCGAAAAATTTCTCTGCACGAGCAATCCTACCTACGGGATCCGCGGTAGGTCTCAGAGAGATGTCATGGACCGATCGAGGGTTGATATTTGAAGTCGACGGCGTGTCAGCCCATCCGGCGATGAAGTGATCAAACTTTGCATCCAACCGCTAGATTAGGGCCTATAGAAAGGTGGACTCCTTATGAGCATTTTCAAGAGATGGTCGGGCCGGTGGGGCCCTCGTGAACTTCTGATTGCACCATGGAACTTTGTTGGGGCATAAACTCGATTACGGTGCCTTGCTGGGGCATGCACACGACGTCCAGCTACAGCCTGCAGAGTAGGTTCGTCAATAGTAGCTGGTGTCTGGTGCAGATTGGCCGAACTTTGTAGATCGTGGTTGTAGAAGGAGGATCGGATATAGCAGGCGGACACGCATATCAACTGTAGCGAGGAAGATGGGTGGAGTAGGCGGATTGGTGTGGGGTCGTCAGTGCTGAACGAGGTCACTTCCGTCAAACATCAGGGATGTTTCGCGACAAGAGCACGACAATGTGTCGAGGTGCGGGATCTTCCTTCAGATGGTGAAGAAAAAGAGGGCATATCAGACCAACAGTTACGATCTATGGTTTTGAGGATGATAGTGGGGGAAGAAGAGGGGATTAGAGGAGAAATTTCTACCCCTAGGGCTTAGTCACATCAAACATGATCTTATATCTTAACTTAACAACATTAGGTCATACGCAGACTTATATACTGTCTTGATCACAAACACGAATGGTAAATAACCAAACAGCCCTGAAATACATATGCAATGAAAAAAAAAAGCCAATGGGTTTGTGATGCCTTTGGAACGAATGGTCAACGCACGCCGTTTTGTTGGGATTTATGTCCTCGTCTCCTTGATCCTATCATCTATATTCGTGTCACATACGAGGACGCCCTTCGTCCTTACCTGTATCTGTAACAAATAACACTCAACATCTTGCAAATGTAAATATGTTCCAATATTTGGAAATCGAATGATACTTTTTTAAATATATAAACCTCTTGCCGTTCTCATCTATTGATGACATTTGTGAGTTCAGTTTTTTATCATTCTATGATAATTCAGAAATCTCATGATTTATTTTACAGTTTCTTGTATGGACATCTAAGAAATCAATTTAATCCATGTATAGAATTAGCTACTTTCGATATTGATGATTGGATCTACTGCTAGGTAATATTGTTGGAGGTTTCTTACTAACATATATTATACAAGTTTATGATAGGATTCAACCGCATGATTGACATTGGACTTCGTAAAACCACTTTGCGGAGCCCGCATTCAAGTAATTCCGCAGGAGACGTTGATCGGATCGGCGATCCGAGACTACGACTGCTTCCAATGTGTTGTTTTACATTTTTTATGTATTTTATTTTGGATTTTATTTAGTTTTATTTGGATATCGGGAGTAACAGTCAATCATAGTTGTTCAAGTCGGATTCCCTATCCCTCTTTCGCTATAATTAAGGGTGATGGTTATTAGTTTGAGGCATTGTTAGCCTTGTGAGAGATTACAGAGACGGGAATCGTATCGTGGTTCGACGCCGCGAGATCCCAGTGTGTGATGCTGCAAGATCCCAGTGTGCGACGTCCCAGTTATTTTCCAGTCTCTTCCTTTTTTATGGGAATTGTTAAAAGCACCGCACTTTTGGCTACTCTTACCGCATTTAGGTCTTTTAATACTTAAAATCCACCGCTCCCAAAATATATCCGCACTGCTCCTTCCTTGCACTGCAACCCTAAATTCCTGATCTTCTCAGTCGGTCGATTCCCATGCGACCACCTCCCCCTTTCCGCCACTGACATCGGCAGCTGACGTCCCTGTTCTTTCTGAGGCCGCCTCTCCTCCCGCCTCCTCACGTCGCTGGCCCTGTCTCCTGCAAGCACAGTTAGTCATGGTAACTGGTAAGCATCTCTAACATCTCAAGTTTTGTCATACGGGTGGGTTGATGTTCCAAGCGAATCAACACACTAGAAGATTTGTTGGACGCAACAGCGCAACGAATGTTAACATCGTCCGCAACTTTCTTGGACGAATTAGCTGCAGAAATTTCTATTAAAAAAAGATCAAGAAGTTGCCCAGTCAAACTACTTGGCTCCTCAATTAGGGTTCTGATGAATGTGATGACCACCCACTGCTCCTGCTCCGTTGCCCTCAAACTGAACCAAATTCTTAGTTGAGATCTTGGGATGAGGACGGAGTCTTTCTTGTAGATATGTTCTGTACTTTTGCGATACGACAGCTTGTAACCATCAATGGCGTCAGATTCTGATGGCAATGGTTTATTCAAAATAATTGAAAGTGAAGAAGACGACATTTCTTCAAAATGGCGAGAATCTGCAGGAGAAACTCAATTGTTTTGAATAAACCATTGCCTACTTCAGGCTCCCGAAGTTTCATCATGTCTTCGACAATTTTATGCAATTCTTTAAACTTAGAATTGCCATTCAAAAGCCTGTAACTCAAAGATAGGCGATAGCAAAGGATGCCTACTTGCTGAGCATCTTTTGCTATGGTTAACTGCTTCTTCCAGCACCTGCAAGAAGCAATCCACTTTAACACATCTCCAAGTACCTACAAGAAGCAATCCGCATGAAGAACACAACAATTTGGACAACACATTTGATGGTTCTTTGTATCAAATATTTTTTCTATTGGGTTTATATTAATGTAGTAATTCAATGAGAACTTATTTTAATTCATATGTTAAGTGCAGTGCGTTTATCTTAATTGTGATGCGAATAACAATGTGCTGTGCTTTTAACAGTATGTGAAAAAGTGCGGTGCTTTTAACAATGCGGTGCGATTAACCAAAACTGTAGTGCTTTTAACAATTTCCTTTTTTATTAATTTTCCAGTGAAACCCTACCCATGATCTCCCCCCCCCCCCACGCTACTTCTATAACTGCAAATCCCTATTCTCTCGGCCATGACATCCAACAAGCAAGCAATCCCTAAGCGGTCCTTTTTCTAGACAATCCCTGTCTACATCCCATAATTTGCACGCCCAAGATCCTTCCTCACCCTCCTTCCCTAGTTGTACACCGACAACTCTCGCCTCCCTGCTACATTGCAGCATAGACAACCATATTTATTATCAGCCCCACACCCGACGGTTCTCACTCACCACTCCATCAATTACATTTTCCATACTCCCAGCCGCAAATCTTTTCGCTACCTGACCCCCATCTGCAAGCACTAGTCCCTATTTCTTCCTCCTGCCACATGCCCAAACCCAGCCATCATTTCCTGAAGCAAGCTCTGATCCTTCTCGATTCCCTACAACTGAATCCACCTCCATCTACTTTAGACGACCATCATCTTTTTCGACTACCTGATCTTGTGCACTTTTTATGTAACGCCCCGTTCTACTGTGGGTGCTCTATAGGTTTGTAAACCAGTGACCCCAACCCATCTCTACGAATCTGATTGGTCGTAGCCGCTAATTCCAATGGCGGGTTGTTGAGGCTGGGGCTTGAACCCCAATCATCCTAGAAAAGGGAGCTCTGAATTGGTCCTCGTCATCAATTGAGGATGCGGTCCGGTTCAAAGCTCCTTTTATCTTGGAAGTCTGGGGTTCAAACCCCAACCTCAATAACCCGCCATTGAAATTAGTTGTTGCGGCAATCTGATTCATGGAGATAGGTTGGGGTTACTCGTCTGCAGACCTGTAGCGCACTCACGTTAGACGGGGCGTTATATCATTACTTATAAAGTTCACATTAACTAAAAGTAGTATACCCCCGCGAAGTATTAAAACACATGTAAATTAATTTCATATAATTTCCCATTAAATGCTATTATTTAAATTATCACCTGACGTGTAAAATTTAATCGTAACGAGTGTAGATACCTTGTTCAGATGATGGCGCAGATCGAAATTACTCACGTTCAGACCATGAACTTTAAATTAGAAGCCGTGTAAATTTCGGGTGTCACATGCTATATTCACATATAATCATCTTAATTTCCTTCCATGTAACTGCCCATAGATACGAATATGCATACTTGCACCAGTTTTCTTCATTGTGTTTGGCTTCATCTTGCTTAAATTCTTTGCATATTGGAAGACAGATGACTGGTAGGTGATAGCTTATTTGATGGTATATTTTCCTCGATACTTATCCCCAGTTTATATATTTCATTATTATTTTTCTCTCTTAGGTTATGGCCGGTTCTGGACATCTACAGACATTAAGGTTACTACGGTACCTCCGGAGTCGAAGTTCGGTGGAGGGACATATAAATTATGGAATCCAGATGAGTGTAAGTTTAAGATCAATTTAATTTTTATGTTCTAGTTGATAATTGTGATATCATTATCTGATCTTTGTTGGAGGGTTTTCCGCAATTACAATATCTTATTTCTGCTTTTTTCTTCGCTTTCTTAGTTTTTCTTTTTTTTGACATCAAAGCTTCTTTTATTCCAGGTTTCACTGACATTATCTTTTAAACATAAATGCTCCAAGTTGATGAATACTAGTTTCTTATGTGATTTCACTTCAGATATTTAGATGATTTGAGTTGTCTTAAAAATACTTGAATTTATTTTGCTTTCCTTTCCACTTTGTCATCATCCTCTTCACATCCACCTGCAACTATGGACTGTACCAAGTCATTCTTGTTCGTCTTGTTTCTACCTCCACTCAAAAGATTTTACTTTTATTTTGAAATGTCACCTTCAGGGAAAATTGCTCTCTCTCCCCTAATTAAAAATTGTTCTAAAAATATGGGAGAACATCTTTTTCTGATTGATTTCTCAATTATATTAATGTTTAATGAAATATAAATTCTGTTTTAACATCTAATAAATTTACAAGATAATTAACTTCAGATATTTTGCATGATATAAAAATTTAAATAAATAACTGTTGAGATCGAGGGAGGCGAGAACTAACCTTAGGATTCAATTCTTTTGTCGTGAGAACCGGCTAAGAAAAAACTCCTCAAATAGGATTAGCCACTCCTTAGGATATGGTCAGCACCGGGTGAACCAAAGTTAGCTTGAATCTAATCTTAACACCCCCCGCCCCCCCCACAAGGTAACACCATTAGCATTCAGCATCCCGAGCTTGAGCGAAAAAGAACGAAGAGATTTCCCAGAAACAGCTTTGGTGAGAATGCCAGCAAGTTGATCCTCAGATGACACAAACACCATATTGACAGTCTTATCTTGGATTTTGTTCCGAACGAAGTGGCAGTTGACTTTAATGTGTTTTGTTCTCTCATGAAAACGAGATTGATATCTATATGGATCGCTGCTTGATTATCACAGTAAAGATGCATTACTTCAGAAATAGAAAAGCTCATCTCCCTCAATATAGACTTAACCCAGATGTGCTCACAAGAAGTGACAACAATGGCTCGATACTCTGCTTCTGTGGAGGAACGGGCAACAACATTTTGTTTTTTACTTCTCCGGGAAATAAGATTGTCACCAACAAAGATAAAATATCTACTTGTAGATCTTCTATTCAAGGGAGAGTCTGCCCAATCAGCATCACAGTACCCGTGGACCTTAAGATGACCATGATCTTGATAGATAATTCCTTTTCCGGGGTCCTTTTTTAAGTATTTGAGAATCCACAGGACGGCTTGATAGTGATGAACTTTAGGATTGTGCATGAATTGACTGACTAAACCCACAACAAATGATATATCAGGTCTGGTAATAGTCATATAAATCAACTTTCCTACAAGTACGTTGAAATTCTGACTTTCTCTCAAGATCAGAAGAATTCTCCTTGTGAATGTCATAATTGGGGTCCACAATACTATCCACGGGTTTGACTCTCATATCCAACATCTCTGAGAAGATCCACGATTTATTTACGCTGAGAGATCATAATCTTCCTTGCAGATCGAGCGATCTCAATTCCGAGAAAGTACCGAAGGAGACCAAAATCCTTAATTTCAAAGGCAGAAGCCAATTCATTTTTAACAAAGTAATGTGGTGTTCATTACCAAAGTAATGTGGTGTTCATCATTTCCGGTGATAATGATGTCATCCAAATAGACTACGAGAATAGTCGTACATTCTTCATTTTTGTAGACAAGAAATGAGTGATCTTAAGTGCAACGAGTGAAACTTAGATGGACAAGTTTGTCGCTTAACTTTGCAAACCAGGCACGAGGTGAATGTTTGAGGCCATGCAAGGCTTTCTTAAGGCGACACCCTTGTCCTTTAGGAACATCCATACCAGGGGGAGGCGACATATAAATTTCTTCCTGTAAATCACCATGAAGGAAGACATTTTTAATATCAAGCTAGTGCAAAGTCCAAGATTTATAAGCAGCAATGGAAAATAAGATTCTGACAGGGTTCAGCTTAGCGACAGGGGAAAATGTCTCTTGCAAATCAACTTTATCAACCTTAGTAAAGCCTTTAGCAACCAATCTCGCCTTATATCTATCAAGAGTTCCATCTTGAAGAAATTTAGGCTCTATTTGTTTGGGCGTTTCGTTGCTCCGTTTTGGGCAAACGCCGCCGGAAGGAGGGTAAACAAATGAATCTCCGGCGGCGTTTACTCTGTTTCCATCCGCCCACCTTGAGAAACGCCCCAAAAAGCTCTGTTTGGAACAACCACCTCCCCCCTCCGGTTCGAACACTCCACTTGCACCCGCCGGATCGACCCGCCATCGCCGAACCAAATGGAGCCGTAGTAGTATATCTCTATTTGCATCCGACGGGATGACGTCCTTGTGGAATAGGAATAATTTCCCAAGTGTTTCGACGTCTGAAAGCATCCATCTCCTCCTTCATTGTAATATTCGTTATTTGACGCAGAAATTTATTTAAATTGTAGTGTCGAGTTGCGACGGATTTTGATCGAGGCAGCGCGACGTCAAGGTACAATGCTACTATTTCTAAAGGTCGCGTTCATTAATTGGTGATTTATGTTAGTCATAATTATAGTGAGACACATTTTAATTTTAGTAACGAAGCGTGACAAGAAATCGTTTAGTTCAAACGAGTTAGCGTGGTATGGGTTGCGTTTAGCACGAATAAATAGAAATGGGGTGCCAATAGCAGTTCCCCCCCCCCCCCCCTCCTCATGCGGTTATCAAAACCGCAAAGTTATGGACCTCGTAATCTCATTCCACGGGAAAAAACCGCAAACCATGATTTTTATTCCCGTAAACTTCATTCACGGGAGAAGAGAAAACCGCAAGCCGCGCCTCCCGATTTTTCTCCCGTGCCCCGCGCAGCGACGCCAAGCCGACGGCCTCCCGCTGCCTTTCCGCAGGCCGATCCCCCTCCAAAATCCCTCTCTGACTTCTCCTCCTTCCTCTACGAGCGTCGGTGGGTATTCCTTTTCCTTCCTTGGCCGTGAAAGAGCCGGCTTAAACCCTAACCTGTGGAACTTGGAATCGTTCGTTTCCGGTGAGTTTATTTCTCCTTTTTCTCTATTCCTTCATGGAAATTCTTCGTTTTAGAATTTAATCTAACCTATGTTTTCATCATTTGGCCCTAAATAGGTTTTGGAGTACGGAGTCCACTGCAAAATTTGAGTTGGGCGCATTGAGAGCCTAAATCACTCCCTCGAAAAGGTAAAACACTAAATTAGTTTTGGATTTTTGGGTTACCCTAGTATTTTGGAACTTTTTCAAAAATTAAACCCTAAGGGAAAATGGGTAATATAGAGTTAGCTTGATTGCAGGATTTTGGTGGCCTCCGGGCAAGATTCTGAAAGTCCCTAGCAGTCGGATTTCGTTGGGAAAATCAAATGTCGTCGCGCCGAGTGTACGAGCGTCGCAGCACCACTGTAAGGAAACCTAATTCCTGTTAGTTAGACATAGCAAGCAATATATTTTTGTATACGCATGTGTAGGTTTTGAACAAATATTCATGACCATGCATAGAAAATTGTGTAGGAAAATGATCGCGGAAAATGTGTAGGATGACACCCTTCTCCAAGACCAAAGTAGTCAGATCATGAACAGTAACGTTAGGTACAAAACCTTTACCCGCGTACATAAGTTTGGAATTTGTCCAACCAAGGGCGTGAATGCCCCTTCTAGTCGACCACATGAAAGTCAAGGGTCGCTCAGTAGTCCTCCAAAGAGATATCCCAAGCAGAGTGGCATCAGACCAAAAAGGTCAGTCAGCACACATAAGACTTTTCGTGCTAGGTAGATGCACACTACCTTTCTCATAAGGCATATGGTACCCTATGAGCAGTACAGTCTTGGGAGTTTGCTCCCCTTAAGACAGATAGTAGATTCGAGACTGTGTCCGCGTGAAACTAGAACAATTGAGTTCGTCAGATGGTCTCGGGTCGTCAGTTTCAGATGCGCGTTAGGAGCTACTCTGCATAGAGCCTTCCAAGTAAATGTGCAAGCTAGAAGTCACCTAGAACTCAAGTATAGACCTGACGTGAGACAGTACACTAGTTAGTGAACGCCGGGACTTGGGTTAGTGAACTGAAAGTCGCAAACATAGAATAGGTAGATGTTTTGACCAGGTAGTGTTCTGAAGGCATGCATAACATATAGCATAAATATTTTTAATGCATGAAACTATTTTCTAAAGGCATGCATTCATCATATGAGAAAATGTTTGTGTCACTATGAGGAATTATTTTTCTTTACTCTGACCCCTCGTTGGCAATGTTTTTACAGGTGACCCAAGTGGGAAACTACGTCTAGGATGAGCGTTTGGTGACATCAGTTTGTAGTGTTTTCTCATTCAGTCCTTCTTTACTTTCAACATATAGTTGTAGTTGTGGGCAATGTACCTTGTTAATATTTTATATGTCTTGTATCAGACTTATTTTAATATTACAGATTTTCAATCATTTCAATTCTATTCATGTTTAGTGACCCTGTGAACCCAGATATCAGGTATATGGTTACCCTTAGTTTACATTTTTAGCTTTCGTTGTAAGTTTTAAAATTTTTAGTAGCTTCTACTTTATACCTGTTGTGTACTTGTTTTGATACTGTTTCCTAGTTCTCTTTATATCGCTGACCCGGTCGGATGACTGATTATTGTAAAAGTAGGAAGGGGTGTTACATTCATAGCCTTCGTCCAATTGGGACACAAAATAACCTTTGAAAAACTGTTAGGAATAGAAATAGAGGAAACAGAAGCAAGGTATGCTTCCAAAGAGTGAGAGAGAATTTTACCCAACATACTTATCCATGAGATATCTAGTACGACCACTATGAACTTGCAGTGCAGAGGCGGTCTCTTGAGTGATGTTGTTGCTAGGATCTGGCGGGGTGGTGGTTGGTGGTGGAACATGAGTGAGACATTCTTGACCAAGATTTATATGTTTCCTTCTCTGGTACTCTTGAAGATCCTTCTTCCTTCTGTACATACGAAGATCCTTGGTTGGAACTTCCTCTCTAACAGGAATATCCACACATCCCGGAGCAAGCACATCAACCGAAACAGGCAGAGGTGGCAACGTATCATTCTCATGTTTGCTCTTCTCCTTAAATGTGACAACTTTGCCCTCATCTGAGTAATAGAGAGTATTTTCAAAAAAAGTGACATCCTTTGATATAAACCTTCTCCGGAGAATATAGGAAAATAACACTCGTACCCCTTTTGGTTTGCAGCATATCCTACAAAGACACATTTTATTTCTTGTGGGCATCACTTATCCTTATGAGGACCCACAATATGAACAAATGTAGTACATCCGAAATTTTTGGGGGGGAGACAGAATAGCGGCACATTTGGGTAAAGAAGCTTTAGGGGATAGTTTCCCTCTAAAGTACCTGTAGCCATCCGATTAATAAGATATACGAAGGTAAGAACGCCTTCATCCCATAGCCCTTAGGAACATGCATCTCTTGCAATATGCAACGAGTGGTCTCAAAAATTTGGTGATTCTTTCTTTTGGCTACCCCGTTCTGTTGAGAAGTCCACAGACATCAAGTTTGGAAAATAATATCATGCTCTCCCAAGAACCTCTGAAGGTCACTGCATGTGTATTCACCCCCTTTATCACTTTTAATGGATTTTAATTTTAATTTCTAATTGAGTCTGCACATGATGATAAAATAACTGAAATATTTTTGAAGCCTCATTCTTTCTTTTCATGAGATACACCCAAGTAAAGCGCGAGTGATCATCAATAAAAAAGACAAAATACTGAAAACCATTCACGGAGCAAATAGGAGCAGTCCAGACTTCAGAATGTATCAAATCAAAGAATTTTAAACTTCGACTATGACTAGGAACATAATTGGTTCTACAGTGCTTAGCCAATTCACAAGAGTGACAATCAAAAGTAGTTTTTTCAATATTAAGAAAATGCAGAAAAGTATCTTTTAAAATCTTCAAACATGCATGTACAAATCTCTTGTGACACAGTATCAACTGATCAGGGTTTGTAGACTTCTGAACACCACAAGCTTGACAGTTGTCCAAGACATACATGCCACCAAACACATGTCCACCACCAATCGTCGTCCCTCTCGCCAAATCCTGAAAAATCCAATGAGAGGAGAAAAATGTGATAAAACAGTTAAGCTATTTAGTTAAACTGCTCACAGATAATAGATTTGTGGGAAATATCGGAACGATAATAACAGATTTGAGAGAAACGGAGTGAGAAAGATGAATAACCTCTTTACTAGCCACAGGAGTCGAAGACCCATCAACAAGTCTCACACTACCAGAGGCAGGAGAAATAGAAAATATTCCTATGGAAGATCCGGTCATATGGTCGGAAGCCCCCGAGTCAATGATCCAAGGTGTATATGGTCCTTTCGAGGACCCAGAAGTAGAATGAGCATGAGCTGACGTCCCCACAAAATCACCAGAAAGAGATCGCTCTGCAACATTGGCTTTCAAGGCCTTAAGTTCTCTAGTCAAACTCTTGTTCTTTGCCTGAAGATACTCAGTATTCTCCAGATTACCATACATAGCAGTTTGAGATCTCACATATTTCTCATCAGCACCACGAATCCAACTTAGAGGGATCAAGTGAGAATGAAGATCCCAACATTTCTCCTTCCCATGGCCTTTCTTCTCACAATGAAGGCACTTCATCTTGCTCGTCTTCTAGTCTCATGTTTCTCGGGTGTCATCTCTTCTTCTCTGGAGCAAGAGCAAATTTCTCATGACCAACACGAATATCTGAACGGAGGGTGTTAATACGGCTTGCCTCCCCTCGAATATAATGAGCCACTGTCTCTAGATCCGACACAGAATCTTTTCCCAACATCTGAACTCTCTTGAACTCAAGTTCAGGAGGAAGAGCAGAAAGCATCTCAAAAACCCTCTGTTGCATGAGATCAGTCTTGTAGCCTTCTATAGTCTGAATAGTGCAATACCGATCTATTTCTGCCACTTATGGGTCAACTTGTTATAATATTTATTGAAATATCTCATGCTTGTCATGTGGACTTAATCAGTTTGGGGTTATATTCTAGCCAAGTCCTTTTTTGAGTAATTTTGTTCGATCAGCTCCCATAGCTCTTTCGCTTTTTGAAAGAATAAAAAATGACTTGCAATCTTGGGTTCCATAGAATTGACTAGTCAATTGATCACAGTGAGATTCTCACCTTCCCATTTCTTATATAGAGGGTCAGTCTTGTTAGGACCGGCTTGGATCCGGTGAGAAACTCAAGTCTCCGACGACTCCCAATGAATATCCTCATAATTTGAGCCCATAGAAGATAATTTCTCCCGTTGAGCTTGATTAAAGTAACACCATGATTGAAGTCCATATTAGAACTTCCTCCACTATAGTGTTTAGGTTGGTCACCCACCCTTCAGAGGCCCCAACACCCCTCAATTTTCCATAGAAACAACCACCAAGAAGAGGAGGGAAAGGGACAAAGGCAGAAACAAGACAAACACACAGGAAACAACAAAGCAAGGCAGCAGGAACAACAGACAGCAGGAACCATCCAACAACAACCTGCACCAACGGACGACTTCAACAATTCCTCTGCACTGTCGGACAGCCCCAGAAAACGGTCCAGCTGCACCACCAGACGACAGCCCTGACACCAACCGAACCAGTGGGAGAAGAAGAAGGCGGTGGATCCAGAAGACAGGGACGATCAATCGAGAGGTTCCAGGCGACGGGAACGATCAATGACAACTGTGTCTGCTTTATTTTCCGTCGAGAGCGTTGGTAGACTGCTAAGGCGACCACATATTTTGTTCGCAGCGAACCAGGAGTTTGTGCCATCTTTGGGGTGTCACTAATTTACAAACCATGCAAGGTCCAGGTCGCCACCCCCCCCCCTTTATAGTCTTCTCTGGGAAGACAAAATGACGTTAGCGTGCGTCTCCTCTCAGAAGGCACCCGATCGAAACTGCGCTCTTAAATCGCGCCTCACCGCGCGGTCGTCTTGCACAAAGGGAGTTTGCATAAAAGTTAATAGAGGACCAAAAATTTGTTTTTTATTCATTCAGAGTGAACGATTAAAGTTAGGAATTCATTGTATCTGCAGCAAAGGAAGATGTTCACCAAAGTAGGGAGCAAACACGGTCATGACTGCTTGTCGGGATGTGTGATTGCCGCCTTCAGATTAGTAAAGTCCGCCTCCAATCACGCAATCTGCAGCGCGATCTTCCTGCGGGGGCTCTGCATCATTAACCAACAAGAGGTAAGTGACTTATACTTATAAGATACGTTGGGGTAATGCATGGAAAGAGAATTCTAGAATATCATCAGTTGAGATGTCTTCAAGACGGCATTCAGTACCAGGTATGTGCATTTTGAATTTGTGATTATGTCTTTTGGCCTAACGAATGCTCCTGCAGCTTTTATGGCCTTGATAAATCGTGTGTTTAAAACATTCTTGGATCAGTTCGTGATTGTTTTTATCGAAGATTTATTGATTTATTCAAATACAGAGGAAGAGCATGCCCAGCACCTGCGTCAAGTCTTGCAAACATTTAGGGAACAACAGTTGTATGTCAAATTCTCAAAGTGTGTGTTTTGGCTGAATGAGGTGGTCTTTCTAGGTCATGTGATTAATGTGGAAGGGTTGGCTATCGATCCAGCTAAAATTGAAGCAATAATCAACTGGACCCGACCGAAATCTGTGACTGAAGTATGAAGCTTCTTGGGCTTGGCTTGTTATTATCGGAAATTTGTCAAGGACTTTTCGCAGCTAGCACTACCCTTGACACAATTGACTTGAAAGAACGTATTATTTACGTGGGGAGACGATTGTCGGCAATCGTTCGAAGTTTTAAAGGAAAGATTAACGACAGCGCCAGTGTTGGTGATGCCTGAAGGCTCAGATGGTTTTCAAATTTATAACGATGCGTCCTATAAAGAATTGGGTTGCGTGTTAATGCAACGTGGAAAGGTGATTGTTTTTGCTTCCCGACAATTAAAGGATGCCGAAAAGAACTACCCAACATATGATCTAGAATTAGCAGCGGTTGTGTTCGCTTTGAAAATTTGGCGTCACTACCTGTATGGTGTTCGATGCGAGGTATTCACGGATCATAAGAGCCTGAAATATATATTTGATCAGCGGGAAATCAATTTACGCTAGAGAAGATGGCTATAATTTATTAAAGATTATGATCTGAATATTTAATGTCATCCAGGTAAGGCAAATGTGGTCGCAGATGCATTAAACAGGAAGAAAATTGCTGCACTGTCAGTGATACCATAATATAATAGGAAGATTCTTTATATGCTTCAGGAAATGTAAATATGCGTGATATTTACGTCTGAAGCAAAGCAAGCACAACTATTGCAGATGCGGATTCAATATTCGCTTAAAGAGAGAATCCGGAAAGCGATACCTCATGATCCTTTTTTGATGGGGATATTTGCAAAATTGAAAAAGGGAGAAGTGATTGCCTTTATTGAAAAGGATGTCCTATTGATCCTGAATGACAGACTATGTGTACCAGATGCTAATAGTCTGCAGAAGGATATCATGTATGAGGCGCATAATACATCATATTCGATTCATCCTAGTCGGACAAAGATGTACCACGATTTGAAACAAGACTTCTTGTGGTCACATATGAAGAAGGATGTCATTCAATATATTGCTTAGTGTTATACCTGTCAGATAGTGAAAGCAGAACATCAGAAGCCTGCTAGGTATCTTCGATCTCTTCCCATTCCGGAATGGAAGTGGGATGATGTTGTGATGGATTTTGTATTTGACATGCCTCACAGTAAAGCTGAGAATGATGGAATTTGGGTCATCATAGACCGATTGACAAAGAGCGCCCATTTTATACCGATCAAGCAAAGCGGGCCGACTGAAAAATTGGTGCAACTCTATGTAAATGTAATCGCGAGATTACATGGTATTCCGCGTACGATCGTGTCAGATCGCGATGTACGGTGTACATCTGATTTGTGGAGACGAGTGCACAACAGATTGGGAACAAGACTGTTCTATTGCGAATGGTGGTTTTGGATTTGAAAGGCTCTTGAGAAAAATACTTATCGTTAGCTGATTTTGCTTATAATAATAGCTATCAAGTAACAATCCAAATGGTCCCGTTCGAAGCTCTATATGGGAGGCGATGCAGAACTCCATTGAGCTGGGCAGATGATGGAGAAAAGAAATTGTTCCCGCAGAAGAGGACAGATAAAATTGAGGAGAAAGTCCGCATTATTCAACAAAAAATGAAAATCGCACAGCATCGGCACCAGAAATATTACAATGTCTGACATCGGCTGGTTGAAGATTAAACCGTTCAAAGGGATTTCCTGATTAAGACGGATTTGAAAATTAAATCTGAGATATGTTGGTCCCTTCCTTGGGATTGAACGTCTTGGCGAGGTGCCTATCGCTGAGCTCTGCCTGCTGAATTGTAATGGTTGCATGATGTTTTTCACTGTGGAAATCACCCGTCACCACACATCTTCTCAAAACCCCGAGATAGTAGGAAGGGGGGACGGGGGTACATGAACACAAAGGATCGTCTGCTGCAGGCGATGTGGGACTAACCCCAACCACAGGACCGCGGGGATATTCCGCCACACAAGGGGGCCCACCGGGGTCAACACCCAGACCTGGAACGCGATGGGGAAAGCCCAAACATGCGGTCCCTCACACACGTGTCCTGCTGGCTAATATAATCTCAACACACCCCCGCAGCAGGACAACCTGGCTCTGATACCATGTGGAAACCACTCGTCACCACACATCTTCCCAAAACCCCGAGGTAGTAGGAAGGGGGGGCGGGGGTACATGAACACAAAGGATCGCCTGCTGCAGGCGGTGTGGGACTAACCCCAACCACAGGACCGCGAGGATATTCCTCCACACAAGGGGGCCCACCGGGGTCAACACCCAGACCTGGAACGCGATGGGGAAAGCCCAAACATGCGGTCCCACACACACGTGTCCTGCTGGCTAATATAATCTCAACATTCACGTATCCGCACTCAGACGATATATTTTGAACCCAGATTTAATGATATTTGTCAGTGATGTGCAGATCGAAGCTGATTTGTCCAGTCCAATGGCACCTTATCAAATTGTTGATCGGCAGAGCAAGAATCTTCGGAATCGACAGGTGAACTTTGTCAAGGTCTGGTGGACCGGTCACCCCGCCAAGGATGCTACTTGGGAGCGAGAGGACGTGCTAATGAAAATTTTTCCCTCTTTCTTTGAGAATCGAGAAACTGTTTGAATTTTTGAGGACGAAAATTTTTATAAGGAGGGGAGAAATTGTAAGACTCGAAGTCTAATATTAATATGTTTGCATATATATAAATAAAAGGCTCTATAAATATTCCCCGATGATGGAAAACAATTGATTTCAGTGTTGATTTGACGTCGCAGTTTAATTTTGATGTTCAGATTTTTCTGTCTGATATTTCATTTTTATTTGCGACAACCGCTTTGTTTTCATTTAAATTAAATGGCTTGAGTTGGTCGGCTTTGATATGAACTTGGGTTTGGTTGGAATTGGGTTTGGTTGTGGCTGTGCAATGCGTGAACCGGTGTGTGTTGGTTGTGGCTGTGCATGGGTTGAGATCGGTAGAACCGGTGGTGTGACCGGTTGCCTGGGTTTAAGCAGTGTTTCCGTGATATATTCTCTGCTTTATTTCGTTCCTCTTCATTTTGATGGAGCGAACTGGGCGACTAACGCAGTGGAAGCCGCTACCGCCGATTGCTTTCTAGGGCTCGATTCTTCTCTGATTTTTGTGAATCTTCTTTCGATTGAGAGGTAATCTCCTTTCCTCCACTCCTTTTGTGTTAATCATGAAGTTTGTATACGGATTGATGATGGATGAAAACCCTAGGGTTTGGGGTTTTGGTTTTGATTCACTCCTTTCTAACTCAAAAGTTTCTTTAAAGCTTTCCAAACCCTAAACCTTGAATTTGAGCTAATTTTGGGGGACATGAGGTTAGGGTTTCATTAGGGGTTTTTTCTTGACCCCCTTGTAAACCTTTATTTGTCGGCTGTGTTGTTGAGGGCTACCCGGGGGCTGCCGGTTGTGCTTTTGGGTTGTTTAGTGTTAGCTGTCTGACTATTTTTGTGGGGATTTACACCTTACTTTGAGCTGTTATTCGCAGCCCTTGGTGTTGTCATCGTGACAACCCTTGTGGCTGTGCATTGAAGCAATTTGGATAGATATCGTGGTTATTTGAATCCTTTTATTGGCTGAATGGTGCGCCTTCTTTTTGATCACCCACGTTAGGCCTTCCCTAGACAACTCCTAGAGGTCATAGTGTGACCGTCGTAGGAGTCCGCTCGTAATTATTTATTGTGCAACCCTAAAGTAAATGATATTTTGATACTGCAGAGGATGACGTCCGGCGATAGACGTGACGTGAACCCTTCGAAGGACAAAGACAAATGACAAGTTGGGGCGAGTCCTTACTGTTTTTGTTTCCTCTTTTGTGAACTTGTTAAGTTAGTTACCTTTTCTTTCAGTTGTTTGATATCACTGAATATATGAATCGCCGAAAACACTAACGTGACTACAATTCTGAGGGGAATCAAATACAAATAAATCCTATTTGTGAAAGAAATTGAACGAATCGAAATGATTGAAAATGAATTGAAATTAAGAACGCGTCGACGCATCGAAATGCTAAGGGTCAGCCTAGTAGGGGGGAAATGTTTCAGACTCCTACACCTCGTGAGGGGGGTAGAACTCTCACACCTCGTAGGGGGGGTCGAACTCCTACAGATTATGATATGAATCCAATAGGAGGCGTTGAAGCCTGTAGCGCGTAGAAGCGTCCTAAAGTGGATAATGATATGAAGGGTCCACGGACCCGGATAATTGAGATATTCGAATGTCCCTAAGAATTTCGAGAAACAAACTACGAATAAAAGGAAATATGACTTGATATCACATATAGAATTGTTGGTTTTACTTGTTTCTAGCTTAGAAACATGTTCATATAGATTTCATTGTTGCTGACTCTCTTGTCTGATGGCAGTGCGAAGCTACTGGTAAGAGTAAGGAATTCACTTAGTTTTCAAAACTAATTGGTTCCTCATTTTTTTATGAACTGAGCATCAGCGTACCAGACCCCGCTAAACGGGCTCAGGAAGAGGCAGATCGAAGAGCAGTTGAAGACGTGGCTCGTCCACGGGTTAGCATGAGTTTATTCTTTGTGCTGTTTTTAGATATTTGTAATGTAATAAATGTAGACACTTTTGTACCTGACAGTGTATATATTATGTATAATAATGAAATGTGATGTTATGTTTTCGCTGGTACACTTCTTTTATTATCCTGCTGCGTATAATTATATGAAAAACCCACTCAGAAAGAATGATTTTAAATTGTTGCGGATTTTGGGCCGCTACACGCGTCCTCCAGGAAAACTCGCTCGCGGGCGATTGACGAGGTCACGACGGATTCTCGCCCGATGCATTCGTGAACTCCCCACCTCGGTAACCGCTTGCGCGGTCAGTTCTCTTAACTCTTCGCCGCCCGACTCTTCATGTACTTCGGGCGGCTGCGCATTTATTGCTGCTTCAATTACGGCATTAAATGTCCGGTGATTAGATAATTGTTCGGGCGGCCTACCATCAGGTATAAATAGGGGCCAGGGCCGCACGAATGGGGGGGGGGGGTGAATGGAGACCAGAACCTACCCGGTTGTTGGTCTGGACACTAAGTTCGGCTCTCAGCAGTCTTTTCTCTCTTCTCCCTCTTGTACCCACTTGTATTCGCTACTTCATTTGTAACCCCTTTACAATCACATGAGAGGCCTTCATTTGGTGTTCATCTCTTTCAGCGGCACCTTCTCTCTGTGTTTCTTTCTTGTTCACCCAACCACCCTCAGTGCCAGTAAACGTTCGCTTGCAAACCTCTCTTGCTTTGCCGACCACCCGATCAAGGGAGAGCGCACAGAAAGTTAGTTACAATTTTGTCCCCAACACCCAACTTTGTATGGTCTTCATACACAACTTGGATTAGGAAGATACAGTCAATGGTGTCATTAAACTCACCATTTGAAAGTTCACAGTAGAAGTCCATATAAAGGAAAAGTCATTCTAAGATAAATATGCGGTTTTTATCATCATTAAACCCTAAAAACTGGTAAAATTATTCTTATTTCTTATTTATTTAGAAGTTCAAATAAATAATAGGAAACACCCAACTACAGATTAATGTAGCAGAAGACAAGCCTGGCTTTTCAGAGACCACTCAACAGGTGGTCGGATTGGACAGCAAAGGAGTTAAAACTGAGCAAATTTTAAGGTTTTTCTTGAGGCTTATTTCATCAGTTTTCTAGGAGCCCTTTTTAAGGTTGTTTTGTGTTCTGCAAGTTCTGTAACTATATGGCTACGTAAAGCAATTTCAGTTATTTATTTTTAAACAAGATCTTGCATTTATTGAGCATTACCGAAATTTGATTAAAATACACAATTTTTGGACAAGTTCTTTTGATGCTTCGTGAGCTGTTTCTCTACATACATGCTTCGTGAGCTGTTTATGCCCTGCAAAGCCTCTTATTCTATTTCTATATCTCTCAATTTCAATTTATTAATTTCGTGCAAGAATTATAACATTTTCAGGTAGGAATGTATGTGATCACAGTTTTGTTCCTCACCATTTGAGTTTTAAATGATTGATTACCTGTGTGGTGGCTTCACGTTAATTTTTAATTCACGTTAGGCAAGTTTGTATAGGAAGATTTATTTCCTTCCAATGCTTTTCAAACATTGTAGATAAGTTTGGCCATTGGATTCTTGTTTCTTGGGGGAGGTGTACAAACCTTTTCCACCGAGGATAGTGCTGTTGCTGCTTTGCTTATTACTCTGTATCCACGTCTTCCTACCGGACCCAATGATAATCGTTGCCATCTGCAGGTCTGTTTCTTTGCCAAATGTAAAAATAAAAAATGTTTTGCTATAAATTTAACTTCTTCGTGATGGTTTTCAAGGCATTCAGGCATCTATACGTCATTGCTGCGGAGTCTCGCTGGTTGCAAACTGTGGATGTTGACACAGGTTTGCCTGTTTATGTTCCTCTTGAGGTGAATGTCCCAGAAACTGATCATTTTGCGGAGACTAGCTATATTGAAGTAACTCCTTGCATTCTTCCCGAGAAAACAATGGTATGTATGAATTGCCATAGTAGACATACTCTTTTGTTCATTTTTTAAAGTTGCCAGACTCATTTTTGTTCCATAATTTTCTAATCCAAGTATATGAGCTGATTTTTTTTGTTATCAGCAACCACTACCTTTGGTCTATATTTTCATATAATTTCTATGTGAGTTCTTGCTACCAGCCTCCTGACAACTTCCTTTCGTCTACAAATTTGTGATGCCAAATTCACATACTGTATTGGCATCCAGGCTCCATGGATGTAAACTGTTAGAAAAGCCTAATTGAGGGCCCATCTAGGGGCCCATTTTTCTCTCTTTTCTCTCTCTTTGTATTAGTCCCACATCTTGGATTGAGATCTCTCCTTCCTCTTTTCCTTATAAATGTATTCATACTTGTAACTATTGATTTAAGAAGTATATACAAGGTTTGAGGCCTCTCTTTACATGGTATCAAAGGCACCGGTTTTCTCATTGGGTATACCCGGTTTCTGTTCGCGGCCTCTCCGCGGTCTCTGTTTTCTAACCGCCCCGAGCTCCCCTCTAGCGGTCTCCTGTCCTACTCGCGATCTTTCCGTGGTCTCTCTCCCTACCATCATCTCGCTACGTGGCTCCACCCTCCTCACCTCCTCCTCTCCTTTTATAGCCTTCCCCGCTCGCCATCGTGGGCCCCGGTTTGGTTCTGCTCGCTGCGGTTTGTGCGGCCTGCTCTCCTAAACCGTGGCCTTACTTGTCGTGGTTTATCCTTTCCTGCCCGGTTTGTTTCCTTAACTGCGGCTTGCTAGTCGCGCCGTCTGCCTTTATGATCGTCACGGTCTCTTTCCTCTCTTCGGGCTCCGCATCTTTGGTTGCGACCTCTCGTCGCTGGTGTGCTCCACCATGACCGTGCAGTTTCCTTTTTCTCTCCGCCGTTGGCTTCGATCTAGCCGTATTGCTTCCCGCTTTCTTAGCCTCATCCTGGTAGCTGGTGTGTCCGCCGAGGCCGTGCGCCTACTTTCTTTGCTTAGCCGTCCGGGCTTCTTTTGCTAGCCGCCCGACCGGCCTCTCTCTCTTCGGCCTCTTTCTCTCTCGCTGCTCGACCGCTCTGCCTAGCCGTCCGGTCTTCCTCTCTAGCTGCCCGGCCTCCTTCTCGAGCCGCTCGACCTCCTCTTCTTAGCCGCCCGGCCTCCTTATCTAACCGCCCGGCCTCCTGTGCTTAGCCACCCGACCTCTCTCTCTGCTTAACCGCCCAGCTTCCTTTGCTAGCCGCCCGGCCTCTTTTGCTAGTCGCAGGGCTTCTGAACATTCTGCTGCTACCTCTCATCCTCCTGCTCACGCGTCTGCTGCGGCTCCCGAACTTCGTGATGAGCTACAGATTACTACCATTTCTTTTACCGGGAAACGGAATTTCGTCGAATAGGTTCACTCTGTTCGTCGTGTTCTGTGACAAAGGGTCTTCTTCACCACTTGACCCGAGCTACCCCCGATGCTCCCTCCGCTGACTTGCTTCGTGATGATGGTTGGGTCCAGTCCTGGCTCCTCTACTATATGGACACCGAGCCCTACAGGATGACCATGTATCATGACACGGCCAAGGCCATGTGGGAGGAGCTCCACTCCTTTTACTCTAGGCACAACAGTCTTCAGCACTTATATGATATTCTCTCTGAACTTCAGAACCTTGCTCCTGGTGCTCCCGTCGATATGATCTCTTTCGTTGCCTAGGCCAAGACCCTGGCCGAGGCTTGGATTCAACATCAGCCTCCAACTACTTATCTAGCTACTCAACGGGCCCAGAAAGAGGTTGTCACCATCGCGATGATGATGTCTCGTGTTCCTCCCCACCTGCATTGTGTTCGGGCCCAGATCCTCTCTTCCCCGACGACTCTTTCGTTGTCTGATGTCTGCTCAATGCTGCTTAAAGTTACGCCTCCTACTGAGGCTCCTCCCGGATTTGCACCGGCTCTTCTTGAACAGCCTCTCCTTCCGACCCCTCCTCCTCCTCGTGGATCTTACACTCGGGGGGGGGGGGGGGGGGGGGGGGGCGACCTTCGTCTCGGGGACGAAGACGTGGTGGTCGTTCTTCTATGAAATGCACATATTATGGCCGGGATGGTCATCTTGAGGCTACCTGCTACCGCAAGCATGGTTTACCTCCCCACCTTGCTGCTACTTCCTTTGTTGCTCCTGCTCTCACTGGGGCTTTTGCCCAGGATCCAGCGTCTACTACCCGCCAAGATATATATGAGCTCCACACCCAACTACACCATCTACAGGGTGCCCTCGGCCGCTCCTCCAGCTCGGTTGCGTCTTTCTCTACGGAAAATATAACCCATCTCTCTCATAGCCCCCGCTGGATCGTCGATTCTGGCGCTACTCACCATATTACCTCCCAGAAGCCCCCCCCCCCCCCCCCCCCCCAGTATCTCCAGACGGCTCATCCTCTGTGTATCACTGTGGTTAATGGTGACGCCCTACCGGTCTCTGGCGCCGCTGCTCTCCAACTTACCCCGACCCTTTTTCTTTCCTCGGTTCTTCACGTTCCTGGGTCTTTTTTCAATTTACTTTTTTTTAGTCGTCTGACGCACGACCTTGATTGTTGCATAACCTTTTCTCCTTCTTCTTTTCTTATGCAGGATCGTCGCACCTGGAGTATCATTGGTAAGGAACAGCTGTTGAATGGGCTGTACACCTTGGATATCCCACCCACTCTTCTCTCCGCCGTCTCCACTGTCGATTGGCATCGCCGCCTTGGGCATGCTCCCCTTTCGATTCTCAAGCGGGCTCTTCCTGATGTTACTTTACGGGAGTTCTCTTGTGAATCTTATATCTACGACAAACAGCATCGTTCTTCCTTCCCCCTGCCTGTCCCAGGAGTAATACTCTTTTATCTTTAGTTCATTCTGATGCATGGAGTTCTTATAAAGTCCCCAGTATCTTTGGATTTTCCTATTTTGTCATCTTTATTGATGATTACTCACGTATTACGTAGCTATATTTACTACATGATCGTACTGAACTTACCTCTGTGTTTTGTGCTTTTTTAATTGAGATGCGTACACGGTTCGCCACCCCCCTCAAAGTCATCCGCACTGATAATGCTCGCGAGCATAACGGTCGCACCTTCTCCAATCTCTACACCGAATTTGGCGCCATCCATTAAACTTCGTGTGCGTATACCCCTCAGCAAAACGGGGTGGCCGAACGGAAGAATCGTCATCTTCTCGATGTTGCTGGATCCCTCATGTTTCAAATGCAGGTTCCGATTGAATATTGGAATTTTGCCGTCTCTACAGCCTATCATTTCATCAACCGCCTACCCTCGTCTGTTCTTGACTTTGCCTCACCTATCCAACTCCTCTATCCTTCCACCAACCCCACCTCTCTTACCATGCGGGTCTTCGGGTGTGTTTGTTATGTTTATCTTCTTGGCCTCCCCTCCAACAAACTTGCTCCTCAAGCTGCCAAATATATGTTTGTTGGCTACTTCCGTACTCAAAAGTGGTATGTTTGCTACTCTCCTTCTGATGGCAAGCTGGTCATCTCAGCGGATGTCACCTTATGCGAAGAGCAACCCTTCCACTTACCTTCCCCCACCCCGTCTTCCTCTCCTCTTCCCCGGCATGTTGTACCTGTCACGCCCTCTTCTCTGCCACCTCCTTCCTCCTCTCTCCCTGCCCCCCCCCCCCCACCCCGCCCGGGTTCCTCCGCCCCTTCTCCGTGTCTACACTCGTTGTATGTCCAAGGATGGTTCCCTGCACCAGCTTATTTCTCCCAGCGACACCCCGGCAACGGCAGATCCAGCTCCCTCTTCTACAGCTCATCCCTTGGCCAACTACGTTTCCCTACATCGGATGACTTCACCTCTCTACGCCTTTGCCACTTCTCTTTCCTCTATTTCTATTCCTAACACTGTGCAGGAGACACTTCAACACTCGGGGTGGCGGGCGGCCATGGACGATGAAATGCCGGCTCTCTGGGCTAACCAGACATGAGATCTGGTTCATCGTCCTGCAGGCCAACCCTGTGTTAGCTGCAAGTGGGTCTTTGTTATTAAACATGCGGCGGAAGGCACCGTTGAGCGTCTAAAGGCCCGCCTCGTGGCCCGGGGTTTTACTCAGCAACATGACCTTAATTATGAGGAAACCTTCTCTCCGGTGGCCAAATTGAACACGGTCCGCGTTCTTCTCTCCTTGGCTGTTCATCGTCATTGGCCTTTTTATCAGCTGGATATTAAGAACGCTTTCATCAACGGCGTTCTGCAGGAGACTGTTTATATGCACCAACCTCCCTGGTTTGAGACCACGGGGGATGGTCTCCTTCAAGCAACATTTCTAACTCTTCTTCTAGATCATTCCTTCCTAGGATGGTCTTGATCTCTATCTTCTATAGAATTAAAAACGGGGAGAATTGTATTTCCTAGTAAGGACTATGCCTGTGTATGAAAATGTCACATTTGGTCATTGGAATCATTTCCCTACATGAGGTTGATGCTACACAACCTCTTGCAAGGAATGAAAATGCCGCATATGCTCACTGGATGTTTTAACATTCCAGCGAGGAATGTTAAGCTTTGTTCCATGGGAAAGAGTGTCAAATGACACATGTATCCTCTGGCATTTGTTCTCTCCATCTGGATCTTCCTCTTCTTCGGCCACAAGAGCTTACTGCTTAACAAGTGTTTTCTGCTAACAAAGATAGCCACAATCTAGGAGGAGTGAGAGGCAAATGTGCTTGTTACTTATGTTGTATTTATCTTAAAGAACAAGTTAAGGATAAAGTCCAATCTTCCTTTTTCTTGTATTCTTCTATTTTCGATCCATATGCTCTTCTCTTTCTGTTTGTAAGTCAATTAAGACTCACCTTTAAAATGTTTAGAATGGAAAAAAATTATTAACAAGCAATCACTAAATATTATAAAGAAAGTTTACTGCAAAATACCTAAAGTCTTGATGACTGGATCATGCTCAAACTCTTTATCCAGATATTCTTGATTGATGGCATCAATAGTTATTCTTGAATGTGAAATGTAAATGTGTTTGATGTATTATATCTGTGCAATGTAATGGTGCTTTGATGAAATTTAAATCACTCAATATTCTTGTAAAATTGATATATCAAATAGGCAGAGGTTATTGGAAAAAACTTCTCTTAATTTGATTTATAGTTGAAGAGAGGTTAATTATGATATTACTCGTGTTGTATAAAATTGTAATTTGAGTCAATGACAAATCTGTGTAACTTATGAAATTATAGAAGATCTCAAAGCGACAGACATTCTCCAGAGTGGTGTAGAATAGTATTTGAGGCAACATCGAAAGAAATCGACACAACTTTGATATATATATTCAAAGCTATGTCAACTTCCTCTCAAAGTTTCTCAGACTTCTCAAAGCTGTGTCGAATTCTCAGTGTGACGTTGAATTCTCCAGAGTGACACAGCTCTTGAATATATATATATATATATATATATATATATATATATATATATATATATATATATATATATATATATATATATATATATATATATATATATATATATATATTCAAGAGCTTTGTCAACATCTTCGCAAATGTACGCAGACTTCTCAGAAGGCCTCCAGCGACTAATTTTTTAGAATATGTCACAATATCACTCTAGATTATTCGACCCCTAAACTACGCCGATCGTTATCCTGGCGAATTAACCCCCGTAGTGCACCGGTCGAAATAATATAAGCGATGAATAATCACATAGTATCGAAACTTGTAATGCACGGGTGAATATGCGAGGATGTTCTACTCCTTGAGCTATCTAAGCGGACATTAGATTGATATTTCTACACTAACATTGAAAGTGCAAATCCACCACCATTTATAAACATAAGTCACAACAAGTGTAAAAGAAAATCATTCCGTAAATATTTATTTGGGCAAATTTCAAATCTACATTAAAAAACAAACTTTCAATGCAACACAAAATGAAAACCCATTAGGAAATTTAAGCATGAACTTACAACTATAAAAATATATAAAACCAACTAAGAAAGAAGGTGGCAACAAAGATAGGACCATAGATACGGAGAAAGCAGAAAGTCTATTCCTCGATTATGAGAGGAGAACCTTGGGTTGTCGATCATGTTGCTCTTGAAAGCCTCAACTACTGTCCAGGATAAGGGATAGAGTTGTCACTTCTTACTATGTGTCTTCTCTCCACGTTTTCCTAACTCTGCGTATTCACCGAAAATTTGCTTTGAATATCCTTCTCTTCCTTTAGAACACCATCCTTTAAACTTTGGTTTAAGTGGAAGATTATTCCTCCTATGCTTGGGCGACCCACAAGTTGCAGGAAAAAGGACAGCTTGTGAAATCCTAAAATTGTATTTATAGGTGCTGAATGACAACCACGCACACCCATTGGCATAAAGATGCACGGCCCGTGCTTGATGGAAAGTTAATTCAACTAGGAGGCAGGCAGTGTACGCGCACGGACATGAACAATGCACGCACGCGTGTGCAGGTAGAAGGTCACGGGTGCTCCCAGAGAACTAAAATTCTAGACAGTTAACACGCAGGGTGATGAACAGTGCACTCACGCCCGTGCCTGAAGATGGCGCACGGGCACTCCCAGAGACCTGATTTCTCATCCTGGTGTATTAATAATGCACGCACATGCGTGCAAGAAGGAACCGCACACCCGTGCTTATCCCCAGAATCCTGTGTTAAGTATAAATGTTCACGCAAGCACGTGATCCAGATGGTGCACAGACCGTGCCTGGAAAAAATTAAACCTTACTTCCCCCACAATCAAAAAATATGCGTACACCTGCATTTCACACACATGTTCATCCATTATTCTTGCAGCATACTCAAGGGATAAAAACACATTCAAACCATGCACTTATCAAAATCATGCAAAATGCAGGTAAAAAATGCTTTACAAAATGCAAAATGCAGGTAAAAAATGCTATACAAAATGCACTTATCAGTTTTCAGGAAAGTTCTATTGTTTTAAAGTAACAATCATTTACGCATTGAAGTATATTTTGATGATAATTATGTGGATGACAAAGGAGATCAAAAATCCACTTCTGAATTCTGGCTGTTTGTCGGAGGAAATATTGTCTTTTTGAAAAATAAGAAACAAGCAGCGGTGTCGAGGTCATGTGCAGAAACTGAATATAAAAGTATGGCTTAAACTGTGTTAAGTAAATGTTGTTGAGAACACATCTAAAAGACATAAGACAAATCTATGATTATACTCTACTTATGTTTTGTGGCAATAAAGTTGCTATCTATATTTTAAAAATTCACTATTCCATAAAAAAACAAAGCATATTGAATTTGATTGCCACGTTTTGTAGATGTTTTCACAAAGCATATATGTCATACATTTATTTCTTCAGATGAAAAGTTGGCTGATTTCTTTACCCAAGCAATTTCTTCATTTTTTAAGACATTTGTATAAGTTAGTGTTAAAATAGCTCATGTAAAGGGCCCATTATTGGACCCATTTATTGTTTTATCTTCTCTCCTTTAGTCCCACATCTTGTATAGGATTTTCTTCTCTTCTTCTTCCTATATATTTGTATTCTCTCGTATTTAGTGACACAAGCAATACATACAAGTTTTTGAGCTCTTCCAACATGGTATCAGAGTGCGCGGTCCGTCACCTGTGGTTTCCCCTTTTCTAACCGCCCAGCCTCCCCCCCCCCCCTTCCCGGTCCGTAGTTTTCTCTGCGGCCTCCTTCTCCTACCCGCGTCTATCCGCGTCCTTGTCTCCTGCGGACTGGAAGCTTATCCGCTCCGGTCTCATGTCCGCTCTTACCCTCGGCTCTAGCGCGGGCTATGCAGTTTGCAACTCTGCATCCGCTTCTCCTCTCCCTCTCTGTGGTTCCACCCTCTTCAGGCTTCTTATAGCCACCTTCTCTCTGCTTCGTGGGGCCCACTTCTCTTCTGTCCGCTGCAGGCTCTTCTTCTGTCCGCTGCGGGTTCTTCTCCTGTCCGCTGCAAGTTCCTCTCTTCTTCTGTCCGCTCGAGAACCTCTTCTCGCGGACCTCGCCTTCCCGCTGCGGCCTCTGCCTCCATTCTCTTGTGCACGGCCTCTGCCTCCTTGTCCGCTACAAGTCCGCTGCGGCTTCGCTACAAGTCCGCTGCGGCTTCGCCTTCTGTCCGCTGCGGCTTCGCCTTCTGTCCGCTGCGGCTTCGCCTTCTGTCCGCTGCGGCTTCGCCTTCTGTCCGCTGCGGCTTTGCCTTTTGTCCACTGTGGAAACCACCCGTCACCACACATCTTCCCAAAACCCCGAGGTGATGGTAAGGGGGGACGGGGGTACATAAACACCAAGGACCACCCGTTGCAGGCAATGTGGGACTAATCCAACCACGGGATGGCGGGGATATTCCGCCACACGGGGGGCCCACCGGGGTCAACACCCAGACCTGGAACGCGATGGGGAAGCCCAAATATGCGGTCTCACACACACCCAATCCCGCTGGACCTTGGTCCTCAACATCCACTGCAAGGCAGCAGTCTCCCCTTTGCTTACCGCGATCTCTGTCAACCTGTTGCGGGTTCCCTCTTGCGGGCTGCTCTTATCCGCTTTCTCTCTGCTTCTTCTCGCGTGCGATCTCTCACGGTCTCCTTTCTCTCTCTGGCCACTGCTGGCTTCACCTAGACCGGGGCGGTCTCTCTTTTGTTTCTGCCCTCTGGTCGCGAACTGACTACTCGCTGGTGTCCGGCTTGACCGTGCGGACTGCTGCCTCTCCGCATTCTGGTCGTGGTCTTCCTCAGTAATTCTCGCGGCGGCCTCCTTGTCTTCTCGCAGGCGGTTTATCCTCTACTCGTCGCGGTCTTGCTCTCTTCTCGCAGCGGCCTCCTGCCCTTCTCGCAGCGACCTCAGTTGTCTGCCTCTGCGGTCTTCCCTTATGGGCTCTTCCGGTAACTCCTCTGGATCGACGGCCAGCCCGTCTGCTGACCGCCTGGCTTGTCTGACTGACCGCCCGGCTTGCACTACAGAAGTCTGTGATGAGCTGCGCATCACTAACATCTCTCTTTCTTGAAAGAAGAACTTCGTCCCTTGGGTACATTCAGTTAGACGAGTTCTTCAGGCCAAGGGCCTTCTCCCTCACCTTACTCAGGCTCCTCCCACCCATCCTACCGATGACTGGCTTTGCAATGATGGCTGAGTTCAGACCTGGATCTTGAACTCTTTAGATGGTGAGCCATATCAAATGGCTATGTATCATGAGACTGTCAAAGATATGTGGAGTGAGCTACACTCCTTATATTCTGGACGGGACAGCCTCCAGCATCTCTACGACATCCTCACTGACCTCTTTGCTCTTGACGCTGGAGGGGCTTCGGATATGACCTCCTTTGTTGCTCGTGCGAAGACTCGTGCTGAAGCATGGATCCAGCATCAGCCGTTCACCAATGATGTTGTTGCTCAGCGCGCTCAGAAGGAAGCCGCCTGTACTGCCATCATCATGGCCCGTCTTCCCCCTCACCTTCAGAGCATTTGTGCTCAGGTCCTGGCTTCCTCGACCACACCATCATTTTCTGATGTGTGCTCCATGATTCTCCGTGTATCACCTCCTCCTAGATACTACGGCTCCTCCGGCCCTTCTTCACCAGGCACCTCCGCTTCTACCATTCTCTCCTCCTCCTTCTATTTGGGGGGGGGGGGGGGGGGGGGGGGGGGGTCGTTCGAGATCTCGCGGCCGGGGTCGTGGTGGCCGGGGTCGGCCGAAGTGTTCCTTCTGCGGGAAAGATGGTCATCTCGAGGCAACCTGTTATAAGAAAGTTGGCTATCCTCCTCGCCCGACGGCTTCTGTTGCTACCGATGCTGGTCCTCCTGATCTTGAAAGTATTCGTCTTCAGCTCCAGTATCTCCAGGGATTGCTCCACCCACCCTCTGCCTCCCTTGCCTCCGTCTCTAACACAGGTACCGCTTGTCTCTCCACCGTCTTGGGCTGGATTGTGGACTCTGGCGCTACTCATCACATTACTCCACATCGACCTGCTCAGTACCTGAATTCCCCTTGTCCACAGTCTATTATTGTGGCCAATGGAGCCACTGTTCCCGTCTCCGGCTCGGCAGATCTTCCTCTCACCTCCTCCATCTCCCTTCGCTCGGCTCTTCACGTCCCGAGTTCCCCGTTCAATTTACTTTCTGTTGGACGGCTTACTAATGATCTGGATTGTTCTGTTATATTCACTTCCTCTTTTTTTGTTATACAGGATCGGCGGACGCAGACTACCATTGGTAAAGGCCGGCTGCGGAATGGGCTCTACCTTCTCGACGACTCTCCCACCATCCTCTCATCCGTTTCTTCAACTGATTCGCATCGTCGACTTGGGCATGCTCCTCTACCGGTTCTCCAGCGGGTTCTCCCGGATGTTTCTTTTACCCCCTTTCAGTGTGACTCATGTATCCTCGGCAAGCAGACTCGTTCATCTTTTTCTTCACATTGTACTCGGAGCGCTGCTCCTTGTGATTTAGTGCATTCGGATATTTGGGGACCATTTAAAATTCCTAGTATTTCCGGTTTCCGGTATTTTATAACGTTTATTGATGATCACTCTCGCACTACCTGGCTATACTTACTTCGTGATCGCTCCGAGCTTTCCCGTGTCTTTCGGGCATTTGTCCTCGAAATCTGTACGCATTTCCACACCACCATCAAAGTACTACGAACTGACAATGCTCGTGGGTACACTAGTCACGAATTTAGTGTTTTATGTTCTGAGTTCGGGATTCTACATCAAACTTCCTGCGCTTACACGCCACAACAAAACGGTGTTGCCGAACGCAAGAATCGCCACTTACTCGATGTTGCCCGTTCCCTCATGCTGCAAATGCATGTCCCTAAACCATATTGGAACTTTGCGGTCTCGACCGCCTGTTTTCTCATTAACCGTCTCCCTTCCTCTATTCTCAACTATGCTACTCCGTTTAGCATACTCTTTCCCTCCACTACGGCCTTTCCTCTCCCACCTCGTGTATTCGTTAGCCTCTGCTATGTCCACCGTTTGGGGCCTTCCTCGGATAAGCTGGATCCCCGAGCGGCCAAGCATATCTTTGTTGGTTATTCACGCACCCAAAAGGGGTATGTCTGTTATTCTCCTGCTACACGCAAGATCTCCGTTTCTACTGATGTCACTTTCCGCGAGGATCAACCATTCTTTCCTGCTCCCTTACCTGACCATGTACCACCCACACCTACTCCTCCATCCATCCCACGTCCGTTCATTCCCGCAACTACTCCTCCGACTGTCGTTCCCTCTAAATCGACTGTCGTTCCCTCCAAAACACCAGTTATCCGCGTCTACACTCGTCGCTCTACCACTTCCATTGCCCCTCTGTCGTCGGTCTCTACCATGGATACTCCGCGTCCAAATGATCAGGTATCGCCTTCCACTGCTCATCCGCTGGCAAACTACATCTCTCTTCATCGCCTCTCTCCCCATTTACACACTTTGGCTACTTCTCTCTGTTCGGTTGTTATTCCTAATTCTGTGCAGGAGGCGCTTCAACATCCAGGATGGTGAGCGGCTATGGAGGAAGAAATGTCTGCTCTCTGGTCTAACCAGACATGGTCTGTTGTTCCCCTTCCCCCAAGGCAGAAACCAGTTGGGTGCAAGTGGATCTTTGTCATCAAACATGATGTCGAATGGACAATTGACCGTCTAAAGGCTCGTCTTGTGGCTAAAGGTTTCACTCAACAGGAGGGGCTAGATTATGAGGACACGTTCTCTCCGGTAGCGAAGCTTAATAGTGTTCGCGTCCTCATCTCTATTGTTGTCCATCGCTGGTGGCCTCTCTTTCAGTTGGATATCAAGAATGCTTTCTTGAATGGGGATCTCCAGGAAACTGTCTACATGCAACAACCACCCGGGTTTGAGACCACGGGGGAGTCTCAAGTCTGTCATCTTAAAAAGGCTCTATATGGTCTCAAACAATCTCCACGGGCATGGTTTGAAAAATTCAGCAAGGTCCTCCGTGAGATTGGCTTCACTCGGAGCTCGGCCGACTTCTCGCTTTTTACTCGTCACCAACCAACACGAACGGTTATTCTGTTAGTATACGTCGACGATATTATCATTACTGAAGATGACTCTCAAGGGATACAGGCAGTCAAAGTCCATCTAAACTCAGTCTTCCAGACAAACAATTTGGAACCTCTTCGCTATTTTTTGGGCCTTGAGATTGCCACGAGGCCGGATGGGCTCACTCTCTCTCAACGGAAATATTGTCTTGACCTTTTTCATGATGCGGGTCAATCCGGCTGCAAGCCAGTGATACTCCTATGGATGTGAACCACAAACTGTGTGCCCAGGCATCTGACTCCAATCTCCTTCTCCAGAATCCTGAATATTATCGACGTCTTGTTGGAAAACTGATATATCTCACGGTTAGCAGACCAGATATTTCCTTTGTTGTTGGTCTTGTCAGTAGATACATGCACTCTCCTCGAAAATCTCATCTTCAAGCAGTGGAACGAATTCTCAGGTATCTGAAAACCTCTCCTAGTCAGGGACTTGTCTACAGGACCTCCTCTTCTGCTCCAACATTGGTGGCATATTCAGATGTTGATTACGCTGGCTCTCTCGATGACCGGCGATCTACGAGTGGTTTTTGCACTTACCTTGGAGGACATCTTGTTACTTGGCGAAGTAAGAAACAAGCGGTCGTTGCTCGATCTTCAGCCGAGGCAGAGTACCGGGCAATGACATTAGTTGTATCAGAATTGACATGGCTTGAGAGTCTTCTTACTGATCTGGGTGTAAAATTACCATCACGGGCTCTTCTCCTTTGTGACAGTCAAGCCGCCATACACATCGCAAAGAACCCGGTCTTTCACGAAAGAACGAAGCATATTGAGGTCGATTGTCACTTCATCCGGGAAAAGGTTCAAATGAAGAAGCTTGACCTAAAGCATGTCCCAGGATCGGAACAAGTTGCGGATGTCTTCACGAAGGCTCTTTCCAAGACACTCTTCTATCAATACTTGTCCAAGCTTGACGCATACGATTTGTACGCTCCAGCTTGCGGGGGAGTGTTAAAATAGACCATGTAAAGGGCCCATTATTGGGCCCATTTATTGTTTTATCTTCTCTCCTCCTTTAGTCCCACATCTTGTATAGGATTTTCTTCTCTCTTCTTCTTCCTATATATTTGTATTCTCTCCTTGTATTTAGTGACACAAGCAATACATACAAGTTTTTGAGCTCTTCCAACAGTTAGGAATGATTGACATATATGCTCCAGCTTTAGCGGAGCTTTTAAAGCCCAAAGGTTAAAATCCCAAAAGGAGCCCATTGTATATTTTTCCTCTTATGTATATATATAGTCATGCACCTCCAATTTTGTAATCGTACTCCTCTATTCTATTTAAAGGTGGGTTTTCCCTTGTAATAAAATATAATTTTTTGAATAATATTATTTAATTTTTCAAATTATCCCAGTTTCCTTGGGCCTACCCTTTTTACTTCATAGTCCTTAGATACTAAATTATTTTTACTTTTCAATAAATGTTACTGCAACTATTTATTTAATAATATTCTTTCCTAATTTTGCCTGAAGTCCATTAAATTGACGATGCTTAATGAGTCGGCATTAACGGACTATCTAAGTGTTCTAGATGATTCTTGGTGGCACCTTTTTTATTGAAAAAAATGTCTCAAAAACCTTTAAGTGGAAGAAATTAAATTTTTTTACCATATAAAATTGTCTGTTGAAGCATGCCTAGATGTGTAACTTTTTCAGCTGAAGAACTTTCGAGTTTGTGGACCTAGATATTGGCCTCAAGTTATAGAGCTTCAACCTGAAGGTACATGAGTAGAAATTTTACTTGCAATTTCTACATGCTTATCTGAATTGCCGCTAAAATCTTTGTTTTTTTCTGTTGAAGTTAAAAGATGTCTCAAAACTGAGAAGAAGGATCCTCTTAATGGCTGTCTCCTATATGTAAAACGGAAGGTTGGATTTTGTTCTTACGTGGATGATCCGATCGGATGTCAGTCTCTCCTCTCACGGGCAATGCATAAGGTCTTCTTGTTTTTTATGCATCCTTATTTATCATGATGTAGGAATTACCTTCTTATTTCTAAATCCAGGTTTTTGATAAATCAAGTTTGGATGGTTCTTCCATTTGGTTCAGTGACGAAAACAATCTTGGCTCATATAAAGTTGATCAATTGGTTGGCACCTTTTCAGCTGACCCAAGCTTGATAGCTTTTGCACAAGTTTGTTGTGATTCCTCTTGTACCAAAGGGCAAGTACCTTAGTACCTTCTGTGAAATCGTTTTTGTTGAGGCACATTTGACATCATTTGCGTTGATATTATTTGACTGTTTAAGATTGCATATAGCTGAATCTAAATTCCGAGGCTGATAATTTTATTTGACTATGGATGACTAGAATTTTAACTGATCCCATCTCAAGCTGATCCAACCATGCATAGTTGGCTGTAAATCCATTCATTTTCATTATACGTAGTAGCGCAATGCTATAGACCTGTTGGATTTGATGTCAATTCCCACCTACGGTTAGCTCATTTATACCAATTTGGCTTCGATTCTGGCAAATTCTTTTCAACTTAACAAATTTCTATCTTTGGATATTCTCAATCTACCAAGAATGCAAGTATCCATGCGTATTTATACCCCAGCGCAGCGGACATGATGCCCCCCGTGCACAATATCCAATGATGAGTGTCTTCTTATACACATTGCTTAGTGTAAAATGTATCATTGGTCGACTAATGTAAATAGTTGAAAAATAATGAATGAAAATATGTTGGATGGGTAAAATGCGGGTACCGAAAAGAATAACACCAAATAGAATGTTTCCTTTTTTTAATAGTTTAGATAAATGTATATTGTTGTACAATTTATATATATTATTATTATATTATATATTATATAAAAAAGTTACGAGGTAAATAGTAACCCGTCGGTCACGGATGGCGGGCGCGGCATTCACATTTAGCGGGGTATTTGTAATGACTATCTATATACATATTATATTTATTTATTTATATACTTATACATGCAGACACATGCTCTAGGAATAACATAAAAGAAATTTGCAAGCCTGTGTGGCTGGACAATGTGATATAAGCTTGGTCTACAATTTGCTGGTTGGGGTGGCAAGTGGCTGTTGGAGGATAATATTGGGCTGTTGGAGGTGATATAGGGCTGTTGGTTGTTGGTCGGGGCTGTTGGAAGTTAGATAGGAGTTGCTGGAGTTGATCAGGAGTTGTGAAAGGATGAAGGAATGAAACACCAAAAGCTAGGTGGTTTTCCTGGACATGTAAATAATACTAAATTTTAGTACATATAATATATAAATAGTCTTGCAGTTGTCCATGTATTATTGCTCATAATTATCACATAAAGAAAATATCTGACAGTAAAAGAAATGAATCAAAAACATCAAACCTGATACGGCTAGAAGATCAATCATCGGAAAGCAGTAGCTTGATGCAGATCGGGCTCAGGAACCTGGCGGCGCTGACACGAAAGCTAAGACAATTCCAAAACAGAAAGGAAAAGTCTCAGAATATTGAAATAAACCGGGTGAGCAAAGTAAAGTATAGAACAGTAACAGAAGCAGAAAAGCATAAGTGTACCAGTTTCTCATGAAGCAAAACTATTCAATGACCAGGAAACAAAAGAGCTAAACAGAACAAGTTAGTGTATTAGACTACTCTGGAGCATAGCCTAAATCATTATTAGCGGGCGCGCATGTTCAATATGTGTGTATCATGCCGTGATCGATGACAGGATGTACGGGTGCTGATACGCGTGAGCGCGCATGGTTCACGATCAGATCTGCGGTGCAAGATCTTGTCGGAAAAGGTAATATTCATTGCTTACGTCATGTGACCATGACGGCAGACAGCTCAATATTCTATCATTCTTCTCACTATTCATCAAAATACATCAAATCATGCCCAGTAAATATCCAACTAAAATCCTTCATTAGACAATTAAAGACTTGCTCATAATCACAAATTCAGTAATTCCAAATATATTTAGCCTAAATTATTAAATCAGACTGGGTTTCAAGATCTAAACTTACTGACATACAACGTTCCAGGTTGAAATCAAAGAACGTAAGACAGACAAAATTTGATTTTCGATCAACATATACCAAAATTTCATGAATCAAAAAACAAAACATTAAATTACACACAATTCTTGTAAGAGAGAGAGAGAGGTCTCTCCTTGCCTGAAGGGGGCTTTGACGGAGGCAGCTGACGGCAAACAAACGAAATCCTATTGAACCTTACAAGAACAACGAAAGTGCAGCAAATTATCATTAGCTAACGTAATTATTTATCGCAAAACTCAAACAAGAGAGGGGTTAAGATGATAGGTTTCCACGCGGAGACGGAGACTCGGCGACGCTCAAACGGAGAGTTCTTCACATGATCCCACCAACGATCGAAGCGGCGTCGGAAGGCAGATTCAATGACAATTACGATAGGGGTAAAAATATGGAACACAACAAACAAGATAGGGCGTATAAACCACAAATAAAAGATAAAACAAATAAGGGGAAAAGAGGAGGATCTTACAGGAGATCAAAATCGGGCTCAAGGAGGGGAGGGGAGCGATGTTCTCTCCCACAAATCTCAATGACGGAGAGAAGGGCTGTCGGAGGAAGAGAAGATGAATGTGCCTTGGAGGCGAGAAGAACTGGAGAGCTGCTGCTGGAGGAGGCAGAGCTCCTTCGGCGTGACAGGAGGAAGATCGGCGCCTAGAGAGGACGACAGAGGCGGCTTGGGGATGAGCAGGAGATGTGTAACACCCCTTCCCAGTTTCAATAATATCATCGCGGGTCAGCGATATAAAGAGAATACGAAACAGTATCAAAACTAATTACAGTAGGTTAAAGTAGAAACTACTAAATATTTTAAAACTACAATGGAAGCTAAGAAAGTCTAGGTAACACATATCTAATATCTGGATCACAGAACCACTAAACATGAATAGAATTGAAATAGATTGTAATATTATAATAAATCTGATCAAGATATATAAAGTATTCAAGGTTCATGCCCACAATACGATTATCTGAAAGTAAAGAAGAATTGAATGTGAAAATCTACAAAAGCACCAACGCTCATCCTAGGCGTGTTTCCCACCTGGGTCACCTGTGAAAACTGCCGACGAGTGGTCAGAGTAAAGAAAAATAACTCTTCCATGATACTAAAAATATTTTCTATATGATGAATGCATGTCTTTAGAAAATAGTTTCGTGCATTAAAAACATTTATGATATATATATGCTTTTACCTGCTCTCATGTTCAGTTCAATTCGTTACAGTCCGGCGTTCATAACTATTACTGTCTCATGTCTATACTTGAGTTCTAGCCGGTTTCTAGCCTGCACATCTACTTTGTTGCACATCTTCGTGACCATCTCAATATTCTATCATTCTTCTATATCTTATGAGAAAGGTATTCATAGCACAAAATGTCTGCTTAGACCTTTTTTCAAATCATTTCTTTTGGTGTACTTGCCCTACTTTCTTAATCGATAGAAGGGACATCACGCCCTTAGTTGGACAAACTTCAAACAACTAGGTTTCGTAAATCCTTCATCTAAGTGTATATCAATTTAAGACTTGTACAAAATCTACACTCGTATATAAAAATATATTGCTTGTTATCACAAATTCAAGTGGTGTTGCGGCGCGCGTAATTCCAAATATATTATAGCCTAAATTATTAATTTTCCCCTTATCATTTTTTGGAAAAGTTCCAAAATACTGGGTATTCAAGATCAAAAACTAATTTAGTGTTTTAAACTGCGCCAAACTACTGGTACTCCAAAACATATCGAAGGAAATCTTAGTTTAGATTAACTTTCAAATCGAAGGGTTCCCACAAAGGAAATAGAGATAAAGGAGAAATAAACTCATTGGAAACGAACGATTTCAACTTCCACCGGTTAGGGTTGAATCCGGCTCTTCCACGACCAGGAAAGGAAAAGGAACACCCACCGACGCTCGTAGAGGAAGGAGGAGAAGTCGGCGTGGACTTCTGGAGGGGGATCGGCCGGCGGAAAGGCAACGGGAGGGTCGTCGGCTTGGCGTCGCTGCGTGCGGAACGGGGGAATATCGGGAATCTGCGGTTTGCGGTTTGCGGCTAAATCCCGTGAGAAAAGAGAGCGTGCGGCTTTTTATTCTCCCGTGAGTGAGGTTTACGAGAAATAAATTCATGGTTTGCAGTTTTCTTATTAACCGCATGAGGAGAGGGGGGGAACTGCTATTGGCGCCCCATTTTTATTTTTCGTGTTAAACGCAACCCATTCTCTACTAACGCCTTAGAACTTAAACGACTCGTCGAGCAACGTTACTAAAATTAAAAATTCTTCTCACTATAATTATTATTAACATTGTAACATTGTACCTTGACGACGAGCTGCCTCGATCAAAAACCGTCGCGACTCGACCCTACAATTAAAATTAAATTTCGCGTCAGATAACGGATGTTACAAATCTCCCCTCCTAACAAAAATTTTTGTCCTCGAAAATTGTAACCATACCTGAATCGAAGAGGAAAGAATAGTCTGCAATGCCCTTAAGCTCATCATCTCGTTCCCAAGTATACTCTGGATGGCCACAGTTCATCCAAAGGACTTTGACCATGCGAAGCTCTCTATTCCTGAGCTTTTGTATCCTTGAATCCACGATTCTGACTGGTCTAACCCCAATACTAAGATCTGTCTCGATTGGTACCTCCTCGGTAGTGATGATCTGGCTGGAATCTTTGACTGCTCTCCTCAGATAGGAGACGTGAAATACTTCATGTATACCACTCATTTCCTCAGGTAAGGCCAACTTATATGCAACCTCACCAACACTTTCCAGCACCTCAAAAGGACCAACGAATATGGGGCTCAGTTTCTTCATCCGCTTTATTCTAGAGACTCTTCTGACTGGTCTGACCTTCAGATAAACGTAGTCTCCAACACTGAACTCTACTGACCTGTGCTTCTGATCATGATACTTGGCCTGACGATCCTGAGCTGTCTTCATACGCTCTTGAATGAGCTTGACTCTGTCAGTGGTCTTATCAATCCATGACTCCCTGATGGTAGATCTTTCTTTACTTTCAGCCCAACATAACGGTGTTCGACAACGTCTACTATAGAGGGCCTCGAACGGTGTCATTCCAATACTCATCTGAAAATTATTATTATAGGAGAACTCCACAAGAGTAACATATTTCTCTCATTTTCCTTCAAAGTCCAAAATGCACATCCGTAGAAGATCCTCCAGAGTCATATTTGTGCGCTCAGTCTGTCCATCGGTCTGGGGATGGAATGCGGTGCTGAAGTGTAATCTGGTACCCAAACGCTCCTGAACGTATCTCCACTTCCTAGAGGTGAATCTGTCATCTCGGTCTGAAACTATAGTCCTGGGAACACCGTGAAGTCGAACTACCTCGTCTATATATAACTGTGCTAATCTGGGACCCTGATCTGTCTTCTTAAGAGAAATGAAATGAGCAACTTTAGAAAGCCGATCTACTATAACCCACAAAGAATCATTCCCACTCTGAGATCTCGGCAGACCATGGATGAAGTCCATGGATATATCCTCAAAGTCCACTCGGGAATGGGAAGTGGCTGCAACTTGCCTCCAGGCCTTTGGCACTCGGCCTTAACTTGCACGTCTCGCACTTCCCTACATAATCTGCAACATCATTTTTCAAGCCTGGCCACCAGAATACCTTCTTGAGATCTGCATACATCTTCGTGCTACCCGGATGTATATAATATCTGGAATTATGTGCCTCAAATAGAACGTCCTCGCGAAGGTGACTAACATCGGGGATACACACTCTGTCATCATACAATAATAAATCATCCTGAATAGTGAATCTCTCCTTCTGACCCGTTTGCACTGAGATCCAAATCTCTGTCATCTTCGGATCCAACTGTAGAGCTGTCTTGATTCTATCCTTAATGTCGCAGGTGATCTTCATCCAACTCAACCTTGCAGAACCAAAACTACAGCGTGACACAACGGTAATATCTAGTCTCTTCAGTTCCCGCACTAACTCCTCCTGCTGAGTGAGAAGGAAGAAACACGAACCTCTGCGGCTAAGGGCATCAGCTACAACGTTCGCCTTTCCTGGGTGGTACTGAATGTCTTCGTCGTAGTCTGATAGAAACTCTAACCATCTGCGCTGCCTCAAATTGAGCTCCCGCTGATCAAAAATATACTTGAGACTTTTATGATCAGTAAAGATCTCACAACGCACTCCATAGAGATAGTGCCTCCATATCTTCAAAGCATGTATGACTGCTGCAAGCTCCAAGTCATGCATGGGATAGTTCCTCTCATGAACCTTTAACTGTCTCGAGGCATAGGCTACGACCTTCCTATGCTGCAAGAGAACACAGCCCAAACCCTGACCTGACGCATCGCTATAAATCTGAAACCTGTCAGGCCCTGAAGGTAAACTCAAGATCGGTGCGGTAATCAGTCTGCCCTTCAAGTCCTCAAAAGCCAACTCGCACTCAACTGTCCAATCCAAGCACTTACCCTTCCTGGTGAGGGAAGTCAGTGGTAAGACTATCTTTGAAAAATCCCTGATGAATCTCCTGTAGTAACCAGCAAGACTCAAAAAGCTGCAAACATCTGAAACTGTTGTCGGCCTTGGCCAATTCTTAATATGCTTCTATCTTCTTCGGATCGACATTCACCCCTTTCTGACTGATAACGTGGCCTAAGAATGTAATCTCTGAAAGCCAGAACTCACACTTTGAAAACTTGACATACAACTGGTTCTTCCTGAGGTTGCTCAATACAATCCTGAGGTGCGCGGCATGATATTCTGCGCTCCTTGAGAACACAAGATATCATCGATAAGAAACGATAATAAAACGGCTCAAGTACTCCCGAAATACCCTGTTCATCAGGTCCATAAATACTGAAGGGGCATTGGTCAGCCCAAACGGCAAGACCACGAACTCGAAGTGTCCATACCTGGTGCTGAAAGCCGTCTTCTGGACATCCACATCCTGAATCTTTAACTGATAGTTGCCCGACCTCAAATCTAACTTGGAAAAGGTGCACAAGCCCACCAACTGGTCGAACAAATCATCAATCATGGGGATCGGGTATTTGTTCTTTACTGTCAGTTTGTTCAACTCACGGTAGTCTATGCACAGTCTCAGACTACCATCCTTCTTCACGAATAGCACTGGAGCACTCCAAGATGAAATACTGGGACGTATAAAGCCCAAATTGAGCAACTCCTGCAACTGACTCTTCAACTCCGCTAGTTCCCTCGGAGCCATCCGGTCGGGGGATTTGGCTACTGGTTTAGCCCCGGGCTGCAAATCTATCGGGAACTCAATCTCTCTATCTGGATGGGCACCAGGGAGCTCTTCCGGGAAAACATCGGGGAACTCCTGAACCACTGGTACCTCTGTCAAGTCAGTCTTATCCTCCGCGCTCATCAGTACTACGATGGTTTCACAACCCTTACTGATGCACCTTCTAGCTTGGACTGCGGAGATGATCATCTTCACTACTCCTTTCAAGCCCTGAAAAGAAAATGCAGTCTGGTTAGGGCCATCAAACTGTATCTGCTTCGCCCTACATTCAATCCTGACGTTGACTGCTAAAAGCCAGTACATTGCAAAGATCAGGTTGAATCCTACAATAGGTAGTTGCAAAGCTTCCACGATAATCTCGGTATCACCAAACTGCACCGGTGCCTTGCACCTATCTCTGGTCTGCAGAAGTGATCCATTTGGCATCATGACTTCCAGCGGTACTGTCTCTGAAAAGACTTCTAAATTCAGCTTACGCACTAAAGATTCTGTGATAAACAAGCGCGAGGCGCCCGTATCAAACAGAATCTTGGAGGGTAAATTACGAATCATAAGGATGCTTACATGAATGATTTTCAAAAATGAAAAGAATGTCATTACGGAGGATTAAATAACTTGTCAAGCACAGTAAACACTTACCTGTCACTACATCCTCCTTATCCTTTGCCTCATGCTGACCAAGCTCATACGCTCTCGGCTGCACCAAATCTCGACCCTGCTGTGGTCTTCTATCAGTAATCATCAACGCTTTTCCCTTGTATGCTCTGCTAGATCCACCAACCTCGTACTTCGACTGCAGGAACAAATTATATTTATTATCTACTGTAGTTACATAAATGTAATGAATACAACAAGGCTTTGTTTACCTGATTTGCACCAACTTCCTGACAGTAGCGAGCTATATGTCTAGGTTGACGACACTTGTAACACACGCCAGCGCTGGCCAAACACTCTCCTGGATGGCGACGCTGACACTTGGGACAAGGGGGTAGTCCTTGCTCCTGTCTGCAGACTGACCATTCTTCCTCGCATCAGGTTTCGACTTCTTGTTGGAGTTCTTCCCTTGGTCATTCCTGCTCTGCTGCGGCTGATACGAATCCTGAGATCACTTCGTACGAAAACTCTTCGCCTCTGAACTTTTTGCTGATCAACCTCTAGCCTGCGGGCCGTATCCACTAAGCTCCTGTAGTCAGCATTGACCATGGTCATCATCGGCTGCCTCAACGTGTAACGCAAACCATCCACAAAACGTCTGCACTTCTCAGCCTGATCTCCCTGCATCACGCCCGCATATCGATCCAGATGGGTAAGCTCTCGCTTGTACTCAGCAACAGTCCTGTCCCCTTGGAAAAGCCTAAGGTATTTCTCCGGGAGACCTCGTCGTGCGGAAGGAGGCACGAACCAACTTGCAAGGGCTCTAGAAAATTCGCCCCACGTAAACATGTCTGATGTACGACCTTTCCAAAAGCATAGTCATACTATTTAAAAATAACGTATCACTACAAAAAAATATAGAGGAAATTTCATAACCATTTACCTGCGGGGTCATCTGCCCGCAGGATTTTGCTGTCATCTCCACGGGTGCTGGGGCAGGAGCTGGTGGAGATGCTACTAACAGTAACCGCCTTGGCAATCTGAGACGTTATATCAGTGCCCTCTGGAGCTGCTGGAACTGGTGGTACCTGAGGCACGACAGCATCTCCCATAGTCGCGTTAGGAACAGGGTCCTGACGTGAAGATTCACTCGGTTCGCTGACTCGTGGTGCCTGATTGAACATATGAAAGAAATATAATTATCTATCATGCATCTGAGAAATCTGGCTTAGCAATTTTATTTTCGTACTCTAGCGAAAACTAGGGCTTAAACGCAACTTAAATATTATACTAACAAGAGTTTACTCTTACACATTCCTATGCCTCTTTGTGAAAACCTTCTAAAGTCCAGGGATCCTAAACCTCCCTCTGATACCAATTTGAAACCCCCATTCCCAGTTTTACAATAATCAATCATCCGGTCGGGTCAGCGATATAAAGAGAACTAGGAAACAGTATCAAAACTAGTATGCAGCAGGTATAAAGTAGAAGCTACTAAAAATTTTAAAACTTACAACGAAAGCTAAGAAAGTAAACTAAGGGTAACCGCATACCTGATATCTGGATTCACAGAGCCACTAAACATGAATAGAATTGAAATGACTGAAAATCTGTAATATCAAAATAAGTATGATATAAGATATATAAAGTATTGACAAGTTACATTGCCCACAACTACAACTATATGCTGAAAGTAAAGAAGAACTGAATGAGAAAATACTACAAACTGACGCCACCAACGCTCATCTTAGGCGTAATTTCCCACATGAGTCACCTGTAAAAACATTGCCCACAAGGGGGTCAGAGTAAAAAAAAATAACTCCTGCTAGTGACACTAAAAACATTTTCTCATATGATGAATGCATGCCTTTAGAAAATAGTTTTGTGCATTAAAAACATTTATGCTATATGTTATGCATGCCTTCAGAGCACTACCTGGTCAAAACATCTACCTGTTTTATGTTCGCGACTTTCAGTTCACTAACCCAAGTCCCGACGTTCACTAACTAGTGTACTGTCTCATGTCAGATCTATACTTGAGTTCTAGGCGGTTTCTATCTTGCACATCTACTTGGAAGGCTCTAGGCAGAGTAGCTCCTAACGCGCATCTGAAACTGACGACCCGAGACCATCTGACGAACTCAATTGTTCTAGTGTCGCGTGGACACGGTCTCGGATTTGTTAACTGTCTCAAAGGGAAGTCAACTCCCAAGACTGTATTGCTCATATGGTACCATATGCCTTATGAGAAAGGTAGTGCGCCTCTACCTAGCACAAAAAGACTTATGTGTGCTTTCCGATCTTTTTGGTCTGATGCTACTCTGCATGGGACATTTCTTTTGGTGTACTACTGAGCGACCCTTGACTTTCTCGTGGTCGACTAGAAGGGACATTCACGCCCTTGGTTGGACAAACTTCAAGCGTATGTACGCGGGTAAAGGTTTCATACCTAATGTTACTGTTCATGATCTGACTACTTTAATCTTGGAGAAGGGTTTCATCCTACACATTTTTCGCGACCGTTTTTTCTATCACCATACCTTTCTATGCATGGTCATGATACTTGTACAAAACCTACACATGCGTATACAAAAATATATTGCTTGTTATGTCTAACTAACATGAATTTGGTTTCCTTACAGTGGTGCTGCGGCGCTCGTACACTCGGCGCGGCGACATTTGATTTTCCCAACGAATTCCGACTGCTAGGGACTTTCAAAATCTTACCCCGAGGCCACCAAAATCCTGTAATCAAGCTATCTCTATATTACTCATTTTTCCCTTAGGGTTTCATTTTTTTGAAAAGTTCCAAAATACTAGGGTAACCCAAAATCCAAAACTAATTTAGTGTTTTACCTTTACGAGGGAGTGATTGAGGCTCTCAATGCGCCAAACTCAAATTTTGCGGTAGAAACCGTACTCCAAAACCTAATTAGGGCAAGAGGGAGAAATACTAGTTTAGATTAACTTCCAAATCGAAGGATTTCCACAAAGAAAATAGAGATAAATGAGAAATAAACTCACCGGAAACGAACGATTTCAACTTCCACCGGTTAGGGTTGAATCCGGCTCTTCCACGGCCAAGGAAGGAAAAGGAACACCCACCGACGCTCGTAGAGGAAGGAGGAGAAGTTGGCGTGGACTTCTGGAGGGGGATCGGCCGGAGGAAAGGCAGCGGGAGGGCCGTCGGCTTGGCGTCGCTGCGTGCGGAACGGGGGAATATCGTGAATCTGCAGTTTGCGGTTTGCGGCTAAATCCCATGAGAAAAGTGAGCGTGCGGCTTTCTATTCTCCCGTGAATGAGGTTTAAGGGAAATAAATTCATGGCTTGCGGTTTTCTTATTAACCGCATGAGGAGAGGGGGTGGAACTGCTATTGGCACCCCATTTTTATTTATTCGTGTTAAACGCAATCCATTCTCTACTAACGCCTTAGAACTTAAAAGACTCGCCGAGCAATGTTACTAAAATTAAAAATACTTCTCACTATAATTATGACTAACATTGTATCTTGACGGCGCGCTATCTCGATCAAAAACCGTCGCAACTCGACCCTACAATTAAAATTAAATTTCGCGTCAGATAACGGATGTTACAAGATGTCGGCCCATGTAAGAGGAGGGGCGTCAACCACCGCAAGAGAAGCAGGAGGCGGAGACGGGAGGCACGGGAGCGGCAAGAGGCGGAATCGGGAGTGGCGGCTTTGTGCGGGAGCAGCGACGGAAGCGGAAGAGCGGCTGCGGGAAAATATAGAACGGGGGGCGGCTTGTGGGTTTAGACTTAAGAGGGTTAGTGTTATAAGGTTTAAGTGGTGGTGGGGGGGAATCAGGTTATTATTATTGTTATTATTATTATGATAACATAAAAAAATCGGGTTGCTACAGAGATGGCGGGCCGCTAACGTACTATAACCGCATTCGAACATTAAGGGTAGACAACCACTGGTTATGATGGAGGACGGATCTCAATCCAATATTAAGGGAGGTGGATTTAGGTCTGACTGCTGAGGTGTTGACCGGACATTTGGTTGACACTGCAAAGGTGTTGCAAGACAAAGTTACCCTTGGCGGGTATTACATACGCGACTTCATAATATATAGGTAATAGTCTAATTACTACTGTTGTTGGCCCTCTGTTATGTGCTTAAGTGTTTTTTTTGGTTGAATATGACTTTGACCTCTTGGGTATCACATTCAAGTTCTATTTTCCTTGATTGATGCTCCTTAACTCTATTGTTACGTCCCTTCATGTGATTTATAATATCGAATCATGAACTTTTGATACTTATTTTGGTGGTTCCATCATTCAGATATGATGCTACTTTCCAGGAATTTTGCTCACAAGTAATTTTTGAATGTGTCAGCAATGACCGGCCTGCTCTTCTGCAGGTATAAAAGCTACTGTAAGACATCCTCGTATATATTTAGAATGTAATTGCAAACCTTACCTTGTGGGTGCAGATCTATCTCTCGCTGTATACAACAGTTGCTTCAATGTGGGAGCAGGTTAAAAGTGGCCACTTTATTTGTCATGATTCATCTTTTCTCCACAGTTTGAAGGTACGTAATTTATTGAATATATAGGACTAATAAGAATATTGTAAGCTGCAGGAGTTCCATGCGCAAGTTATCTTTGTGACTTATGTGATAATAATGTGTTATACCTAATTAGAATTTAAGCATCCAACCACTTGATTAGTTGTAGGTGGAGGTGGTCAGAGGATCTATACAACAAGTGTATAAGACCGCATAAGTTTTTTCATGTAAGATTATATATTTTCAATATTTTTAATTGTGTAACATGACAGTGGGTTGTTAGGTTTAGCTCGCTCTCATACCACATTAGGATATATATTAAATGCATGAGAGACAAGTTCTTGATGCGAGATTATATTTTCAACCCGCCCCTCGTGTGTATAGTCTTTGACCTCTGCACTTCAATATTTGAAACTTGGTGGCCTGGCAATTGGTTGTTACGCTTGACCCGCTTTTATACCACAATAGGACCAAATCATGCGACCTAAAATCTACTGTTTATATTTGGAGGGGCTCGATATCTATTTGATGACCAAGTGGCTACTTTTTTTGATGTGAGGTTATATTCTCAACAATTATGTTTTAGATTTTTTTTCTTTTTTGCCAAACAGGTTGCTTTGGCCTACAGCGAAGCTTCGGGCAATGGTAAGCTCTCTGGTGCGAGAGGCGGCATCGTACAATCAAACTTTTTGGAATCAATGAAGAAGCACGTCGAAGAAATTCTAAATAGTTTGACGGGCTTGAAGGACTCCTTGATCAACTATTTAAATAACGACAGGAAATGGCCCGAAAACCTGTCTGCATTTCAGCAAGGGGAAACCATTCCCTTCTCTTGGTACCTTCAGTGGTATGGTGTGCCGCCTCCTTGTGTAGTCAAGGAAGCGGTGCAGAAGATCAAGGCGAAGGTTCGAACGTCCTCTTCCATGGTTCCTCTTCTGCGGTTATTGTTGCCCACTACTCATATTCGTGCGATCATTGATATTGACGAGCACCTACTATCAAGCAGCTGACAACCGATGCTCTGTGATCTGAGACAATCCAATTTATGCTTCTATTTTGTGCATCTTTCTGGGCGACAAAGAAGATACTTCCATTAACTTATTTGTACATCGAATGCCAGCCGTTAATTAAGCATAAGCTGGTTCAGTCTCATTCATCCTTGAGCCAATGCACAATTTTTAAATTAATTTTTGTAGAATTATTTTAGGATTTGTTTATATTGATTTACATTATTAAATTTATTGGGTTCCAGCTCTTGTATAGTATGTACGCAACAAAGAATTATGAGAGGCTAGTATTTGTTTATGTTTCTTAACATCAAAGGCTAATATCTTCACCAAGTAGCAATCTACTTTGTTGTTTTAGGAACTTATTTTCAGACAGCTCAAGTTGACCACAAGTATTACAGCTTGAGTATAAGGGGGTTGTTAGCACGAATTTTTTCGTTAATTGTATCGAGTGTTAATGTTCACTTGTTTATTTGATTATAGGTTTGCATATAAATAGGCTTTTATTTAACATACACTATCGATAAATAATAAAGTACAAGTATTCTTCTAGATTCCAAGGAGTTTGTTACTCTTTCTTATTCTGGCGATCAGGTATTATTCAAGCTGTGCACGGGGATGTCTTCAGTTCATAAATCATGTTGAACATAAGTACATCAAATGTGATCATCCTTTTTGAGTGCTAGTAGCGGGAATCTGAATTCGAAGGAGTTATGGCGCATCAGTTGAGGTGTTGTCGTGTGACCTTGAGGTCGCAGGTTTGAGTCATGGAAGCCGACTTGCAAAAAATGTCTGGTAAGGTTTGCCTACATTTCATGCTTGTGGTGAGATCCTTTTCCGGCCCCTTGCAACATAGGGATGCCTTTGTGCACTGTGTTGTCCTTTTTTAGTGGCAGGACTTCAAATTTGGTTGTCTTATACTTCAAAAGTTTTGGTATCTTCGATAAAGTGCAATTATTTAGTTGTGTTGCGGCCAATTCAATCCTTTTGGTAGATTGGATTCAACTAGACCGTCTTAGCTCGTGGAGTGGTCGAGCGTGCATAGTCACAGAATAAACAGAAGCACACAAGGCGATTTTAACTTGAAAAAATTCCTTAAATAGGTAAAAAAAATAATGTGATCGGAACGGTGCCGGTCAAACTTCACTATTGGCGGCTGTTTACAGTGTTTAGAGAATTGATGTAGATAGGACGCTCCTCGTTACTGCTTTGAGAATAGATATTGTAGAGTGCTCGGTGGGCGACAAGCTACCTCACTCGAAATTGTTTCTTTTCTCAGCTCGGGTGGAGACGAGCGTTCTCCGGCATTACTTGGCGAGCAGTTTCCATGGAGGAGCGTGCCGAGATGCATTTCGGTGGCGTTGCGCACATAGGAAGCTCCCTGAAGTCGCGCGCAGAGCACCTTCTTCTTAAGAACGTTGTGGACTTGCAAATTTTCTGGTGATTTGGCTGGTGGAGAAGGCTCGTACGATGATTCTGACAGAGCTCCGACATGAGTAAGAACAAGATTGTGATGAGAAAAGTTAGAAATAAATGCAGTCTTGGGGCCTTTTATAGGCTTTAGAAGGTGCTTACGGTGGTTACGCGGCTATCTGCACATCGTAACCACTCACAATCACTATTTGTATATCATATCTAATATAGTTTTGGGAGGATATTATGTGTATAATTTATACTAAATGCATGCTATTTTTTTAATTAATGATAACTCCTCACTAATCATGACAGTTAGTGGGTGGTTATCCATGAAGTGGACGTCTGCGATCACACTAGAATGATCGGGCGGTGGGGAAGGCCTGCTGCGAAAGTGCGGTCATCTCTCCAACGGGCGGTCGCCGGAGAGGGGAGAGGAGCCGCGACTGGCGAGGCAGCCGGCCGTGGGAGGCGGGCGCGGGGAGAGGTTGTCGGGCGCAGTCGCCCCTTACGGGCAGCGCCCCGCGGCCGCGAGAGGCGGCTGCGGGGAGGGCGGCCGGATGCGGTCTCCGCTTGCAGGCGACACCCCGCGACCGCGGGTAGGGGCAGTTGGGCGCGACCGGCCCTTGCGAGTGTCGCCCCGCGGCCGCAGGGATGGGCGATCGGGTGTGACTGGCCCTTGCGGGTGGTGCCCCGCGGATGCGGGAGGCGGCCGCTGGGAGGGGCGGCGAGGCGCACCCGCCCCTTGTGGGAGGCGTCCCGCTACCGCACAAGGGGATTACATCAATCATATCACTCACATCACGTGTTGCTTAGTCATAATATCTCCAATAAATTGCCGAGTGAGTAAAGTTTGTCTTGTCTCCTTGCTCGTTTAACTTTCTCTAGCTTAATTTTGAGGATAAGCACATTATAAATGCCCTTTTATGGAAAAACCGCCGACAAATCTTCATGTTTCCTAGAAACCCGTATGTGTTCCTCCACTTGCAAAATCTTGCTCGATTTTTTTTGATACATACATATATATGGACATCCCCCTATCACTATATGTATGGTGAGTGAGTGAAAGAAGCTTTGAAACATGGGTCTTATGTTCTAAAAATCCATGACGAAGGTTTACTCACTCACACATGGAGCAATAATGATTTGAAATGATTTTATGCGTACATTCTCTCATGCCAATTGATTGTCGATTAACATTGCTCATGTTTCTTTGAATTTTCAATCATCGGTCATCTCACTCATTGTAATTTCATCACCTCACTCTCATTATCCTTGAGTCAATCTCAGACAACAAGTGTGACAGTTATCTTATGCCTCGTAACTCCATAACTTCACTTTCGTAATCTCTGAGATGGCCTCGGGTAAAATTTGTGGCCTTGTTACCCCTCTCGCAAATACTCTATCGCCTCACTCTTATAAGCCTTGAGTCAATCTTAGGTAAGAGTTGTGACCTAATCATCTAACACTTTGTAACTCTGTCACCTCGCTCTCGTAAGCCTTATGACAGCCTCCGCCAAAAGTTTTGGCCTACTTACATTTCTTATAGATACTATGTCGCTACTCTCATAATCCATGAGTCAACCTCAGACAAGAGTTGTGACTTAGTTATCTCACACCTCGTAACTGTAAGACCCCTCCTCCTTACCAAGGAGGCTCCCGGTCTTATGCCCAGAACCGCCGTCTTACGGTGGCACTAACTCACGGGTTAGTCGACACCGCAACACGCCGATCCTGCCGGCTAGTACGATCATATAATCTGTTCGGCCAAAAGAGAGAAAGAAGTAAAAGCAATATAAAGAAACAACTAGTCCATAAGTCACAGCACTAGCACATAATAATGAAAGTACAAAAGTCCAGAATGAGTGCATCAAAAGAGAGAAAAAGGGTTTATGCCATGTACATAAAAACAAATCACTCTCTCACAAATGTCAACAAGCGGAAGCTATGCTATCACCAGAAGTCTCACCCCACCTGACGGCGAGCTGCAGTAGTAGTAGTAGGTAGTGGTGGTATCAGCTCCTCACGTCCTGCCACCTCGTCCTGCTGGTACTCTCTCTCCTCAAGCTCCTAAAATGATTGGTCACACGGACCGTTAGTCAAAAAAGACTAAGTCGTTTTCTCCACACCTCGCCCCCACAACTCCTAGGCACCGGGCGGGAGGACAACAATGGGTATATCAAAGGAAACAGGTGACAGTGGAACTATACTAACAAGTACATATATGTCAGTTATTTCTACTCTAGCAGTTCTATATATATGGTATATGAAAGGCAAGAAGAACTGAACAGAAACAAGTAAAGTGTTGTAAGTAAACATGTACTGAAAGTGAGCAGAGTAAAAACAGTAAGTAAAATAAGCTACTACTACCATCGCAGAAGTACCTTAACTTATATGAATGCTCATACAAACTTATAAGTTAAGGTTTCCAGAAATATAACTTATCATATAAAAGATCATATACTAATTTATATGATAAGAATCTATGGTGTGTATGACTTAGTTATGTTGGTATGATATGCATGCGCTTTATGATTCATGCAAGTGCAACTCACACACATGACTATGTGATCACAGACCTTTAGTTCCCACTTTTTGGAGCTAGCATCACTCTCTGGTACTGTCGTTGTGGCTACGGCAGCAGTGGAGCGGGCGTCTCCACTCCTAGGCGGGTATACACACTACCAGGCCTAAACCTCCCATATGTCTTTGTACACGTCCTAGGTGCACTCTAGAGTCTTTGCGTACTATTTGTTGGCTACCCACCAGTCTTTTTGGTCGAGTTTGCATTCTTGGGGATCGTCCTCTAGACCGCAGTGTAAAACAACTCACTGGCCCCTCAAACCCTCACACCTCGCTAGAGTCACCGTACTGTCATCGGTGTGACGATTGGCCCAGTACCGCATGACCCGCCACAGGTTTATGCACATGCAAGATATTCCAACCAGAGCCTCTAGCTCGTAGGACCAGCCCATCCTAAATCCCTCCAACCCTTCACGGGTGAAATTGCACATTAGAGCCTTTATTCTGAATCCCTCCAACCCATCACGGGTGAGATTGCACATTAGTGTGTTTATTGTGAATCCCTCCAACCCATCACGGGTGAGAATGAACATCAATATCTTAGCCTATTAGACTACTTTTGTCTAGTGTTCGTTATACCTAGTAGTTTAGGGTTAATCCCAGGACTGCCCAGGGCATGCCCGGTGAAGGGCTCTCGAGGGCACTAGGAGCTATGTGGGTTGAAATCCCAAAGCTCCCTTTCGCAAGGATATTTATTTTTATTAATGTCTATCCATGATCCATTCTCAGTTCTCGTTGTTACTATGAAACAAACCTAATGAATTTAGTTATTATTGGGGAATCGACGGTCTTCCGCCGGTCTCCGTTCTAACTTCTGTCCTTGAGGTCTTGCACTCTATCACTCGATACTATAAAGTGACCTACTAGACACCAATCAGCGTTTGTCTTCCCAATATAGTCACCACCTCAACCCTCTATCGTATCCTCTATGGGTCCCAGTGACACGAGTTATATTTTGCTAAGCGCACACATGACCTAATGTTGACCCGTATGACGTATCATCCAAACTCTTAGGTCAAATGTCCCTAATTACATATCATGGTTGTTATGACGTATGATGATGATCGAACTAGGTTTCGTTATTTTCCCATGAATTAAGGGGTCTAAATTAATCTTTTTAATTGTGCGACCGGGTCACCTTGAACATGAAGTACTACATATAATGGTTCAACCTATCTAAGGAATTTACTATGTGTTCTATATGATTAAATATTGTTGCCTATGGGATTTCATGATATTCCCATGCTAATTTCTATTTATTTCTCATTTAATATTAAGATTCTAATTCGATCACTTTCCAAATAAAGTACCTCAACTACTTAATCAAAAATTCTGAGAAAATTAGTGGGTGTTCATGATGATATAGTAAGGCTAAGTGCAGAATTTCCCAATCTTAATCAATGATCTGACCTAGCTTATATCCACTTAGACAATATTACTAAAATGCCATTATTAGGGTTTTTAACGTATACAGACATCCAATAATTCTCAAATACTTTATCAGGAAATAAAACACAATGACAAACCCCTGTAAAGTTTTTAATAATTTTTAAACACTAATTTCCTTTATTTTTAATTAATTTTCACAAGGGGCAAAATGGTAAAATCTACTTAAAATCCAGAGGAAAGTTATTAAACAGTGCCATAAATTTTTCCAGAGGTGGACTTTGTCTTACTAGAGATTTTGTCAAAAATCCATAATTTAATAATTAATTTGCCCTATTTTCTAAATTTATTTCCTAACTAGACACATTTTCCAATAATTCCAAATAATGGGCTTTTTGATTCCAAAAATCCCATAAATTTCCCATGGGAGGTATATTCCATTCCTATGAGCCTCTGTCCAGAGTTTCATGGACTTTAAATGACCCAATTGGGCTAAATTTACATTTTTCTATTATTACTATTGACACCCCAAATTTGAATATGTCAATCTCATGCATGTGGGATTTCATAAACATGAAAATGTCAAAATGACCTGAAATTTTTACCATGGTTATCTAATGACCCAATTGACATGCCACCAAAATTTGGGGGCATTTGGAGTTGTAGATATCCAAATATTCAATTAATTTAATAAATGGTATTTCACCAAAAACTATTGAAAAATACTTTCCAAAAATTTTAATTTTTGGTCAGTACCTAATTATGACGTAGTCACATGCATGACCAAAATTTTAGGTCATGAGGACTTACGGTTTGGCCTGTGCACTCATTTAAAGAACTGCCCTAGACTAGTACCAGTCTTGGTAGAATGGCCCTACAGGGAGCCCTACTGCTCCAAATTACATGTTTAGGGTTTCAAACCAAATTTAAGACATATATCTACAATTGTTATGTTGGTGACCAGTTCTGAAATTGCCTCTAAGGGGCCTATATTAAACATGCAAAGTTCTGTATAAAATATGACAGAAATTAAATGAAATTAATATAACACTATAGTTTAATTTGATTAAAAATGGACGACATCTCATCATCTTCTCCAACCAGCCAACGCTCCAGATTCATACCGCCTATAGCAGCTCCTCTTGGTGTTTCCCGGCCATCCGGCCACCTCCCTGGCCGGCCACCACCACCTCTGTTGAGGTGGTGGCCATCGATTGGCGGCGACTTGGCTGCCGGAGGTGGCGGTTTCCGGCGAACCCGAACACCTCAAATTCCATGGATTTTTCTTGATTTAATCTCATGGGATTGGGCTGATTTGGGCCCGATATCTCTCCTAGTAGATCTAGGAAACTAGCACGGGGTGAGGGGAGGTGAAACGGATCTGTAGTCGGGCTTGGCGACGCGTGCGGTGGTGGTGTGCCATGACCGACGATCTTTCCGACGAGCATGCTCCAAGCTCCAATTCTCCACGGTTTGCCTCGATCCAGGACTCGATTTCCACTCCTCTCGGCCTTCTGAAGACGATGGTGAAGTCAAATGGGGGTGAAGAGGGTTGGTTGTGGTGTTTTGAGCATGTGTAAATTCGGCCTAGCATAGGATACTTCACCATGGCTGTCATATGTCATGGAGCTTGCTAAAAATGGCTGGGAAATGCTATGTGAGCTCAGAGGAAAGCTTGGGAAGAGAGTAGGAGGGCCACATGGCCTTCATCACCCATTTTCCTCTCTTTCTCTCTCCTCCATTTAGCAAATTCCTAAACTACCCCCATGCATGTCACTACCCTCCAAAACCACGGGGTAGGAGCTGTAAATGTGCACTTGGGCTGGACATGGGCTTTGAATTATGGGCTTAGCCCCTTTGGGAATGAGCTTGGTCTTCAAATCCTTTAAATAGTCCTAAGGTTGACCAAGTTGACTTATAGGGTTGACTTGGTCAACTTGATGAGTGGGCTGGCCCCACTTGAGGGTCATGGACCCAAAGGTACCTCCCAACTTGGGTTGGGCCATGGTGGTGCCCCACTTGGACTAATTGGGCCTTTAGGTGTGGGTTTGACCAAATTAAGGTTAGGGTTGACTTGGGTCTACTTGAGTCAATAAGTGACTTAATGATATGGATTATGGTTTGCTTAGATTGTTATTAGGGTTAGGGGTGTGGTGGTGGGGCCTATGTGTAGCTAAGACCCCAATTTGGGCTAGTTTGACTTGGGTTAACTTGGGCCCTATAGTGGGTCCCATGTGATTACACCCTAACTTCATGGTTCAAACCTAGCCTAAACTCATGCCCCCACCACATGTCCTAACCCAATCTAAATAGAGAGGTCTAATAGGAAATGAGATGTTATAGTAACTCCGTCACGGCGTCACCTCACTTTTATAAGCCCATGAGCAAGCCTAAGGTAAGAGTTGTGACTTAGTGATCTCTCTTGTGGACACTCTGTCGCCTGACTATGGTAAGCCCTGATCGATCTAGCTTCAGGCAGAGCTGTGACTTAGTCGTCTCATGTCTCTTAAGTTCATCACCTTGCTCTCATATGCACTCGAGACAACTTATTGGAAGAATTGTGGCCTAGTTACCCGTACCACCCAGCCTTCTCATTTTCGTATATGGGATGAGTGTTTAACGCCATGTATAGGTACATGGTTGTGTGTAATAGGTTGTGGGACGCCCTGGAGGTCAAAATCTAGAGTTTTTCAACCTATATGATCATGTACAGTGCTATTCAACATACAACCCGTAGAAATCATAATACAAAATTTTTCACTCAAATCAAATCACTACTCAACGTAAGTCGACTCCCATTCAACGTACATCACTTTACGATAAGGCATACAATTTTGTTCTAAGAGCACAACATTTTCTATGTACTTTGATTCCTAGACAACGTACAACACTTTAAGTCAGAGCACAAAATTTTGCACTCAAAGCATAGATCTGAAATATAAAAATCTTATTTCATTTTCTCCATAGAATTGTGAGTTTTAATCTTGGATGTCCGAGATCATTTCCAAATGTGCTTAGATCATGCGGGTGGAGACACCTCATTTCCCATTGTTATTTCTCTCTCCAAGTTTAGAAATGGAGGATAAAAAGGAGAGGGCTTGGGGAAGAAGAAAAGGTCTCTGTTAGAGCTCTAATCGACGATCCAAGATTGAGAAATCATTGGGTATTCTTTCTCATTTCTCCTCCACCATTTCTTGCGAAGCGTCCATGGCTCAAAAGAGAATTTCAAGGATAATGTGCCTTCCTCCATTCTTGGTACAATTTGTATGTTTCATCATTTCATTTCTTGCATTGGGTGAGTTCCCCTCTCACTAATTAGTGAAGGAACGACCACCTTTAGTTCACTATAACACACGGGCGCGGGACCGCGTCTCCTACATGAATTACATTAAAAATCAACATTCGATTTTGGATTAGGCATGACGTGTGAAGTTTATTTGTGGTCGTAGGCCTTAATTGGTGATGTTGATTGATGGTTTACAGTTAGAGCTTTGAACTAGTTTGCATTATCAGAGGATATTCTGATTGATCATAGTATTCTTGTGTGCGGGAACACACCGTGCGTTCGTTGTGTAATCCCATGATCGAGGCCGTTAAATGGCAAGATGACCCCTTCACTGTGTTGTGACACATGATTAGATAATGTTCCATGCACGTCGTATAGATGGATGAATTTCTTGTAATTAAATGATATGATAACCAATTTGGGCCATGAATGCGTTATGAAACCGAACATGGAAATGACCCAAGACCTTCTATCAAGGAAATCATCTTGGAGATGAACCTAAACCTATTATAAGATCCATTTGGAGCTGAACTTAGACCTCCTATCATAAAATTGGGCATGGAGATGAACCTAGACCTCTTGTCACGAAACTTATCGTGGAGATGAACCTAGATCTCCTGTCGAGTACATGTCTTTTGTGCACACCATGAGAGTATGTGATTATGTGGTCATGGTAACACACAATCTACTTGATGACAATAAATAAAGTGTTAAAATCATGTGATGATGCGTTATTGTTAGAAAGTAGAGAAAAGAAGCGAAAAGTAGAGAACAAGCCGAATAAACTTTTGAATAACTGAAATTTTATTATTCAAAAAAGATATCTATTACAAAGGTATGCCCTCCTTTATATAGAATGGAGGAGAGATGAGAGAATACAAATAAGAGATGCGGGACTATAATTTACAGGACAAGCGGACTATACAAAACAAACCGCACAAGCCGCGCGGTTAGACAGCAGGGCTAACCGCACGGCTACCACCAGAGAGGAAGAGAGACTGCCAGGGAAGACCGCCAGACCGCCCGGTCTCCAAGCCGACTGAGACAAACCGCCAGACCGCGCGGTCTTCAACCCGCCAAGACAAACCGCCAGACCGCCCGGTTACCAACTTCAACACTCCCCCTCAAGCTGGAGCATATATATCGATCATGCCCAGCTTGTCACAGATGTGGAAAAAGGAAGCGGACACTGGCTTGGTGAAGACGTCTGCCAACTCGTTGTCGGACGTGACAAATGGAGTGCAAATCTGTTTCTTCAATATTTCTTCTCGAATAAAATGACAGTCGACTTCTATGTGTTTTGTTCTCTCATGAAAGACCGGATTTTTGGAAATGTGTATCGCGGCCTTATTGTCACAGAACATAGGAAGAGGATAGTTGTAAACCTCTCCTAAGTCAAGCATGAGAGCCCGCAACCACTTCAACTCACATGTAGTCGATGTCATGCTACGATATTCAGCCTCTGCACTAGACCTGGAAACGACAGACTGTTTCTTGCTCTTCCAACTCACAAGATTGCCTCCAACAAATGTGCAGAAACCTGAAGTCGATTTGCGGTCCCCTTTGTCATCTGTATAGCTTGAATCAGAGTAAGCTTCAACCCTTAGGTGACCATTCTTCTGAAATATGAGTCCTTTCCCTGGAGCAGCTTTAATATACTCTAATATCCTCAGAGCAGATTGTAGATGACACTCCCTCGGAGCTTGCATGAACTGGCTCACCTTGCCAACAGCATAGGAGATGTCGGGTCTGGTTACCGTGAGATATATGAGCTTGCCCACCAGACGCCGGTATCTCGTAAGATCAGAGAGAAGAGGTGAGTCATCTGTCCAAGTTTTGTCTTCTCCAGCAGCCATAGGACAACTTGCAGGTTTAGCACCAGTGAGTCCTGCATCCTTTAAAAGATCAAGAGCATACTTCCGTTGTGAAAGGACCATGGAGTTGGGCTTTCTAGAGATTTCAATCCCCAGAAAGTATTTCGGGGAGCCCATATCCTTTGTAACCAGATGTTGACGAAGGTGTTTCTTGGTCATCAGTATCCCATCCTGGTCATCGCCAGTAAGAAGAATGTCATCAACATAAACCGCAAGAACAACAAGACCAGAGGCGGTTTTCCGAACAAACAAGGAGTGATCTGCTGAGCTTCGTGTAAAACCAATGGCCGCAACAATGCCACTGAACTTGTCAAACCAGGCACGAGGACTCTGCTTGAGGCCATAGATAGCCTTCTTTAGCCGGCATACACGTGTCTCCCCCTGAGCAACATACCCAGGAGGTTGCTCCATGTAAACAGCTTCCTGCAGATCTCCATAGAGGAAGGCATTCTTAACATCTAGCTGCGAGATGGGCCAATCCCTGTTGACAGCTACAGAGAGAAGAACCCGAATAGTGCTGAGGCGAGCCACGGGCGAGAAAGTGTCAAAGTAATCAACCCCATAAGTTTGGGTAAAACCCTTGGCAACCAGGCGAGCCTTATAACGATCCACACTGCCATCCGGGAGAAACTTCACCACGAAGACCCAGCGACAACCAACAACATCGGTGCCGAAAGGAGGCGGAACAAGGGTCCAGGTACCCCGTTCAGTGAGAGTAGCAATCTCCTCATCCATGGCAACTTTCCAGTGAGGAATAGTAAGGGCCTCCTGGTAGGAACGGGGGGTGGTAGTGGCCGAGATAGCCAGGGCAAAGGCTCGGCGAGCAGGAGTAAGGCGATCGTAGGAAACAACCGCAGCAAGAGGATGGTGGGTACAAGCCCGAACCCCTTTGCGAAGAGCAATCGGGAGATCCAGGTCAGCAGGTGCCTCAGTATCCGGAGTATCCGTGGTGGAGAGAGCTGGCCCGGGATTAGAGAGAGATGGCAGCGGAGTGGAGGGAGAAAGCGGAGTAGAGGGTGGAGATGAGGAGGATGGGGAAGGCGGTGGAGTGGGGGGAGAGGACGGAACCTCAGTGGGAACAGAGGGAAGGGATGAGTTGGTATGAGAAGGAGGAGCAGGAGGAGGAGGAGAGGAAGCGGGAGAGAAGTAAGAGGCATTGGCAAAGAAGGTGACATCCGCAGAGACAAATTGCTTACGGGTAACAGGGTCAAAGCAACAATAGCCTTTCTGAGTGGGAGAATAGCCCAGAAAGACACATTTGGTGGCACGGGGTGAGAGTTTATCACGGGTGGCAGCGGGAGAGTGCACAAAAGCGGTGCACCCAAAGATGTGTAGAGGAAGAGGAAAGGGATCCTTGTCCGGATAAAGGATGGAGAAGGGGGTAGCACCGTGGAGAACGGTGGAGGGAAGGCGATTGATGAGATAGCAGGAGAGAAGGACAGCATAGCCCCAATAGGAGCGAGGAACATGCATTTGATTCATCATAGTGCGAGCGACATCAAGGAGGTGACGGTTTTTGCGTTCCGCCACCCCATTTTGTTGGGAAGTGTAGACACAGCTGGTTTGACGAATAACACCATGGTGAGTGCAAAAGGAGGAGAAGTCGTGGCTAAGATACTCCTTAGCATTGTCAGAACGAAGGATTTTAATAGACGTAGCGAACTGAGTTTTAACCATCGAATAAAAGGAGGTCCAAACAGAGAATAACTCGGAGCGATCTTTAAGAAGATATACCCACGTAGATCGAGAGAAATCATCAATGAAGGTGACAAAATAGGAACTGCCCCGACCGATGGTGAGGGTAGGAGCGGGACCCCATATGTCAGAGTGAACGAGGTCGAACGGATGGGAGGAGCCCCGACTCTGCGTTGGTGGGAAGGAGGAGCGGTGATGTTTGCCAAGTTGACATGCATCACAGTTTAGAGGAGGATGATGAGGAGGGAGGTGCGGCAGGAGTTGTCGTAGAATGCGGGGAGGAGCATGACCAAGGCGAAGATGCCATTGGAGAAGATCTGTAGAGGAGGAGGAGAAGACGGATAGAGCAGAAATGTTGTCAAGGAAGTAGAGGTCACCACTCTCAGTCCCGGTAGCAATCGTCCGTTGGGAGTCCGGATCCTGAAAAGCACAAGAGGTAGGGGTGAATGTGACAGAACACTGTAGTTGCTTGCATAAAGAAGTAACCGATAATAAATTGCACGGAAACTTGGGCACATAGAGGGTATCAGCCAAGCAGAGAGACGGAGTGACTTGAACCATGCCCGTCCCATGGACCGGGGAGGGAGATCCATCAGCGACAATGACTGGGGGCAACTGAGCCTGTGTGTCAAGAAGAGAGAAACATTGAGGGTTGCCTGTCATATGACTTGTTGCACCAGAGCCGATGAGCCATCGTCTGCGAGTCACAACATGAGCACTACCAGAAGAGGTGACCACGGAGGCTAACGGGCTGGAGGAGAGGAAAGCCATGGAAGCAAGAGAGTAGCAAACCGTTATGAGAAGAACAAGCCGCGAGAAGAGAATAGAGCACCAAGCCGGGCGACCAGAAAATAGGTCGGGCGGCTAGAAAGGCCGCTTCCAAGAAGCCGAGCAAAGCAGAGGGAAAGAAGTCGCACGACCTGAAAAAGTCGGGCGAACAGAAGCGGTTAGAAAACAGACAAAGCCGCGCGAACAGTAGCGGCTTGAAAGAGGCAAAGGCTCAGTGGGGAAGAGGTCGCGCGGACTGAAAAGGCCGAGCGAACAGCAGAGAGGAGAAGAGCAGGTGACCGCGACCAAGATGCGGGTAAGAAAGGAATAACCCGCACGGTCAGGCAGATCACAGCAGCTGCGAGAAGGCGGTCAAAGGCACAGCGGGGAAGAGGTCGTGCGGACTAAAAAGGCCGAGCGAACAGAAGGGAGGAGAAGAGCTGGTGACCGCGACCAAGATGCGGGTGAGAAAGGAACAACCCGCACGGTCAGGCAGATCACAGCAGCAAGCCGCGAGTATAGAGACAACACACGCGGATAGGGACAGACCGCAACGACTAGGAAGTCGGAGCGGGAGGAAAGAACAAGGAGCGCGGCGACAAGGAAACAGGTCGCTGCGACAAAGAACAGTAGGAGAAGAGAAGAAGAAGAAGCAAGCCGCGCGAACAGGGCAGCGGACAGAAACAAGCCGCGCGGATAGAAACAAGCCGCGCGGACAGAGAGAAGCCAAGTCGCGAAGCAAGTCGCAGAATGCAAAAAACAAGCCGCGAACAACAGAGAGCGCACAGAATCAGAAGGAAATGACCGTGTCCTCTGATACCATGTTAGAAAGTAGAGAAAAGAAGCGAAAAGTAGAGAACAAGCCGAATAAACTTTTGAATAACTGAAATTTTATTATTCAAAAAAGATATCTATTACAAAGGTATGCCCTCCTTTATATAGAATGGAGGAGAGATGAGAGAATACAAATAAGAGATGTGGGACTATAATTTACAGGACAAGCGGACTATACAAAACAAACCGCACAAGCCGCGCGGTTAGACAGCAGGGCTAACCGCACGGCTACCACCAGAGAGGAAGAGAGACTGCCAGGGAAGACCGCCAGACCGCCCGGTCTCCAAGCCGACTGAGACAAACCGCCAGACCGCGCGGTCTTCAACCCGCCAAGACAAACCGCCAGACCGCCCGGTTACCAACTTCAACAGTTATAGGTTGTGATGAGCCTTCAGACGCTCTTAACCATCATTTATGATGCATATTAGTGTAAAAATTTCACAGAAGCGGGAAAAGGTCGCAAGAACACTCAATCAAACCAAGCTCAAGTAAAACCAACACAACAGAAGGAAAAGAGAAACTTGTATTATCTATCTTCTTTACAGCACGAGGCATGCATTGCAAGACATGATTCGCGAATGCACCCAATTGAAACAAATAACTAGCAAGAGTAAACTGAGCAGACTGCTAACAGTAACCGCCAAACCACCTATCCGCAGAACGGTGTCCGCTGAAGCCACCAAGTCGCCAAACCACAACTTACCGCGCAGACTCCCCGTTATTGAAAGTAGGGCTGTAACGATTCGGTTTAGTTCAGTTTGTAAGCAAAACCACAAACCGAACCATCCCTATGTGGTTCTAAAAATTTGGAACCGAACCGAACCGCTCAAACATTGAAATCGAACCGAACCAAACCGAATGGTTTGTTTCGGTTTTGGTGGTTTAAATAATGTGATAAAGTCTAAATATTTATAGATAGAGATCAGGGATGGTGCAATGAAAGAGGCTCAACCACCCAACATGAAAGTGTTGTCTGAACACAATTCCTATCACCTAACCATTTCAGGACTCCAAAATCAAATGAATGGAAAATGAAATATTCATCAACATTATTTGTTTGGAGAAAAATCTAAATTAAAGAAATATCTAGACTATAGATCAACAACAACTTAGATGTTTAATCAAAATAAAAAACAGAAAACTTAAAATATATTAGAGAATACCTGTTGTGTGATTAACCGTTGGTTTAATGAAATTTAATTAATAAATTAAATGTTTTATATACAACGATTCAATTTTGTACAACCTCGGGCTCGTAGGATCAGATCGGGTTCGAAGAGAGGGGAAGGTAAGGCAAGATGGACTCTTTGGCAGAAGCCTACTCACTGGCAAGTGGGTCCCAGAAAAAGGGAAACTCGTCGGGTTAAGGCTGACTCGCTAGGCGAGAGGGCCCCAGTGATTCAGGCGAGAAGGGCCCAGCGGCTCAGGCGAGATCCTTACCAGGAGAGACGGACCCAGTATAGGGCCGAGCCGCTCAGGCGAGAGCCTCGCTAGGCGAGACGAGCCCCATAGGAGGGAAATCTCTCGCCCACGAGACGGCGCTCTCGCCAAGCGCCAGTTCAACTGGAAGGCGGTTCACCTTTTTAGCCCTAGATGATTTTACGCTTTTGCCCTCGGTGGTCTGCATATAACCCTTCAGAAAAGCGGAGTTTGGTTGTTGGCAGACCCAACCAAGGGTATTTTGGTAATTTTTGGACGTTTCAGTTTAGTTATTGGTAGTTCAAACTCAGAAAACTATAAATTGGCCCATAAGGGTTCTTCGGAAGCATTTTTTCCCGGGATTTTAAGAGTTTTCCTGTGCTTTCTGAGGAGCTCCAGCCCAGCTTTTGGCTTTGGAGGGGAAGCTCTCAGAGATCTTCCGGGTAAGCGGTGGGACCTCCCTGCTGAGGCTTTTGGGTCGATTTCTAGTCCTACACAACCAGTCGGAGGTCAGAGCTTGGGACGAGTAGGTGTTGGCTACGCCCCTATTTTCGAACTTTCGTCCAATTCAAATTTTAGCTTCAACAGTTCTGGTGCGGTGAGCGTGGAAGGTAGCCGATACAAGAAAGTTTTGAGTTTGGTCCGATGGCAGGAGGTGAAGGTGAATGATCTGGTTCAGGAGGTTCCCCCTCCCGGGGAGAGGAGGCGACGAGGAAGATGCTGGAAGACTTCAGGCGAGAGGTCTTACAGACCATCAGCTTGGCCTTCTCGGTACGGAGCGAGTGGGCAACGCCTCAGGTTCCGGTAGAGACGATCCCGCTCTTGGGCGAGAATGCTCCTGGGCAGCGACCCGGGAAGGAGGTCCCGGCAGAAGTTAGCGAGAGGGACGTGGCCGCGCGAGAGCTCTTCCTAGGTCAGTGTCCCGGGAAGGAGATTCCGGCAGAAGTTGGCGAGAGGAAGGCGGATGTGCGAGAGCTCTTCCTTGGGCATGGTTTCTCAGATCGGGCCAGCCAGCCACGGCTGTGAGACGTGCCCTCTCGGTAAGCAGGAGGCGAGAGCCCTTTCAGTGAACTCATCATCTCGGCCCCGGTGTCGGAGGGGTTCCGGGAGCCCGACATGTCCTACTACTCGGGGAAAGATGGTCTTGTACAGCATGGGTAGTGGTTTGAATATGTTGTTTCGATAAGGCAGATGACGGATGCCTTCAAGTGTCGGATATTTGCCATCACGTTGAAGGAGAAGGCACGGGACTGGTTCCACCAGTTGCCGACAAGCTCGATCTACAGTTTCGAGGATTTGCGTCGAGGATTTCTGTTGAGGTTTTCGACATCCAAGAAGAGTAAGAAGGAGGCGGAGTGCCTGTTTGAGGCAAAAGCAAGACGAGACGTTGGGTCATTATGTTGACCGGTTTTAGGAAGAGATCCTCCTGGTCCAGGAGATCCCAGGGCATGCACTGATGCTCACTTTTACCCGGGGGCTGAGGCCGGGATTCTTTAGCATGGAGCTGAAGAGAGTGCCCCCCTCTCTTTTGAGGAGCTCATGAAGAGGGCGGCAAAGGAGATAGACTTCGAGAGTGCCAACCCGGCTTTTGCCAGGAAGCTGGCCAGGTTGGAGGAGGATGACATGAAGGAGCCGAGAGCTGGAAGGCAGAGGGAACAGAGAGAAGAGAGGAGGGAGGAGCCCCGAGGACAGGGGCAGTAGGGACAACATCAAGTACGGGGGGTCCGGGAGCCGAACAACCGGTTAGGTTGGAGGCCTCAGGAGGGTCGCCCCCAGGAGCAAGGAGGAGGCTTTCAGGGAAGAGACAACTTTCGTGAGCCTATGAGGTTTGATCAGCCGGCGAGGAGGCAGGATCTGAGGGGTCACTTCCCACATCAGCAGGAGGCAATAGAGGTTGGCCGAGGTAAAGGAGGAAGGAGAGGAGCTCGGGGAGGAGCCGAAAGAAGAGGAGGTGGAGAAGGAAGAGGGGGCCGGGTGGCATTGCTGTTCTGTGACTTCCACTAGGAGGAGGGTCACGTGACAGCCACTTGTCTAGAGTTCTTAGAGATGAGCGAAGCCAGGGGGATAGGGAGGCAGGATCCGCCGATAAGGATCGTGGAGGTGCAACATGGGGAAACAGAAGATAGGTGTGAGGACCGGGCGGATGTAGGAACCCGGGGAGGGATCAGGGTGATCCACGGAGGAGTTGGGATTGAGGCAACTCGTAAAGGTAGCCTCCATACCATGTTCCGAAGGGGGGTAGCCTCGACCTCCCAAGCTCCCCCTCCGGAGGAGAAAATTACCTTTTCTTCAGTAGATATGTCGGATTACGAGGACCCGTTCTGTGACGCCTTGGTGATCCAGATGACAGTCGAGAACTTCACGGTCTCCAGGATCTTGGTAGATAACGGGAGCTCCGTGAACGTGATCTTCAAGAAGGTCTTCGATGAGATGAAGGTCGAGGGGAAGAGGGTACTAGCTTCGGACGGACCGTTGTTTGGTTTTTCAGGAGAAAGAAAAGAGGTAGAAGGAGGAGTAGGGTTGCGTGTGAAGTTGGTGGGCGTGTCGCGGAACTATAGGTTCGTGATCGTGGACGCTCCGAGCAGCTATAACGGCATCTTTGGGCGCCCCCTCATCAGCGCCTTTCACTGCGTCCCCTCCTCGTTTCATCAATGCCTTAAGTTCAACAATGGAGGGGTACAAGTTAGGATTAGGGGGGACCCGAAGGTGGCGAAGCAGTGTTACATGACAGCGGTCAACACCATTTCTTGGATGGCAGAGGCAGAAGAGCTGGCGAGGGAGATTGCGGAGCAGGAAGAGGTTGTCGGAGTGGAGGAGGTGTGCCTGGAGGAGGTAAGGGAGGAGGTTGAGTAAGTGAACCTGGAGGAGGCGAGGGAGGAGATTGAGGAGGAGCAAAGAGGAGGAGGTGTGCAGGAGGTCCAGAGGGACGAAGAGTCGGAGTCGCAAGGGGGTCAGCAGGTGGAAGGCGTAGGAGAAGGAGTTGAGAGGGAGGCCCTGAGAGGCGTGGAGGTTGAGCAGCAGCAGAGTGAGAACCTAAGGGAGGCGATGGAAGTCGAGGAAGCAGGAGGGGAGGAAGAGTATGGGCAGGAAGAGGAGGCAAGAGCCAGCTGGGAGCAGTCGCGGCTGGAGCGGTCTGGAGAAGTGGTGGAGATGGAAGTCTTCACCAGCGCCTGCCAGGTGCAGAGGGTCCGGATCAGCGGGGGATTGAGTCCCGTGGACCAGGAGTGAGTTCGGGCTTGCATCTAGAGCAACTTCGACATCTTTTCTTGGAGCGCGGCTGACATGTCGGGCATCGACGCAGATGTGGCCTGCCATCGCCTGAACTTGGACCCCCGGACGCGCCCCATTTGCCAGAAGATGAGGATCATCGCTACCAAGCTGTAGGATCCCATCTGCGAGGAGGTCAAGAAGCTTCTGGAGGCTAGCATCATCTCGGAGATCCAGTATCCAGGCTGGATCTGCAACGTGGTAATGGTGAAGAAAGGGGGAGGGAAGTGACGCATGTGTATTGATTTTTCTTTATTAAATAAATCATGCCCCATGGATTGCTACCCCCTGCCTCGAATCGACGCGCTGGTTGATTCAGCCGTTGGTTTTTTTATTATGAGTTTTTTGGATGCTTTTTCAGGTTACCACCAGATTTGAATGTACCCTCCTGATGTCAAGGACGTCTCCTTCATCACGAGGAAGGGGTGCTTTAGTTATAAGATGATGCCCTTTGGGTTGAAAAATGCAGGGGCTACATACCAGCGCATGATGAATCGAGTATTCCAGGGACAAAGGTGAAGGAACCTGAAAGTCTATGTTGATGATCTGATGGTCAAAAGCAAATGTGTGTACTCGCACCTTCGAGACCTGGAGGAGACGTTTGCCACCCTACGGAAGTTCTAGATGAGGCTGAACCCCTTGAAGTGCATCTTCGGGGCAAGCCACGGGAAGTTCCTTGGACATCTTCTGACTCCTGCAGGGGTGGAGCCTAACCCAGATAAGGTAAAGGCCATCCTGGAGCTGGAATCACCACATAACACTAAGGAGGTCCAGCGCTTGACCGGCAAGCTGGCCGAGCTAAGAAGATTCCTCTCCAGGTCGGGAGAGAAGTGTTCATCGTTCTTCAAAGTGTTGAGAGGTAATCAAAGGTTCGAGTGGACTGCCGAATGCGAAGAGGCTTTCCAAATGTTGAGGTAGCTCTCCCAGGCTCCTCTACTTCAAAGCCAAAGGAGGGGGATGACCTAGCCTTGTACCTCGGAGTAGGAGAGGAGGCCGTGAGCTCGGTCCTGGTCAGGGAAGAGGGAAAAAAGCAATTGCCAATCTACTATGTTAGCAGGATCCTGAAAAGGAGGAGCTCCGCTACCCCATCTTGGAAAAGCTGGTGTATGCTTTTATCATTTCTGCCAGGAAGCTCCGGCCATACTTCCAAGCGCATTCAATCAAGGTGGTGACAGACCATCCCCTTCGCAAGATTTTTGAGGGAGTGGAGCACTCGGGCAGGTTGGCCAAGTGGTCCATTGAATTAAGCGAGTTTGATATCTCCTTCGTGCCAAGGCTCTCCATTAAGGCTCAGGCGGTGGCTGACTTCTTGGCAGACTACATTGTTGAGGTCGGACCCGAGGAGCCACAGCCGTAGGAGGCGTGGCATATGATGGTTTATGGGGCCTCGAGAAAGCACTCCCTCGGAGCAGGGGTGGTGTTGATAAGTCCTCAAGGGGTCACCATAGAACAAGCAGTGGTCTTACACTTTCCAGCGTCCAACAATCAGGCGGAATATGAGGCCGTGATAGACGACATTCGTTTGGCAAAGGAACCGGAGATCCAGGATGTGGAAGCTTTTACGGACTCGATGGTGGTGACATCACAGATCCGAGGAAAGTTCGAAGCTCGGGAGCCCACCCTTGTGAAGTACTTGTCCAAGGTAAGGGCAATCATCGGAGGGTTCCGAACGTTTTCAATCCAACATGTTCATATGGAAGAAAGTATAGCTGTCGATCGGTTGGCTAAGTTTGGACCTCGGGGAGGAGGGACCTTGACGTAGCTATTTTGACCGGCTATCGAGGAAGGAGAGTTTATGGAGGTGGATCGACGACCCTCGTGGGTGGATCCATTGGTGACCTTCCTAACCACTGGCAAGCTTCCAGAGGGGACCAAGGATGTAAAAAGCTTCAGGCACAAGGCAGCTCACTACCTAATACTGGAAGGGGGGTTGCATCGAAAGATGTTGTCTGGACTCCTGGCAAGGTGTGTGATCGAGGAGGAGGTCCCGAGGATCCTATAGGAGGTGCATTCAGGAGAGTGTGACAGTCACTCTGGGGGAAGGACGTTGGAAGCAAGGGTGGTGAGGCAAGGGTATTTTAGTAATTTCAGGACGGTTCAGTTTGTTTATTGGCAGTTCAGACTCAGAAAACTATAAATAGGCCCATAGGGGTTCTTCAGAAACATTTTTTCACGGGATTTTAAGAGTTTTCCTGTGCTTTCTGAGGAACTCCAAGCCCAGCTTTTGGCTTTGGAGGGGAAGCTCTCAGAGATCTTCCGGGTAAGCGGTGAGATCTCACTACTGAGGCTTTTGGGTCGGTTTCTAGTCCTACACAACCAGTCAGAGGTCAGAGCTTGGGTCGAGTAGGTGTTGGCTACGCCCCTATTTTCGAACTTTCGTCGAAGTCAAATTTTGGCTTCAACAGTTCGGTTTGCGGTTCGACTCAGTTCGATTTGCCACACAAAACCATAAACCGAACTGAACCGCATGGTTTTTCGAAAATCAAAACCGTAACTGAACTGCGGCCTGCTGAAACCGAACCAAACTGTATGGTTTGGTTTGGTTTGATTCGGTTTTGCGGTTCGGTTGGTTTTGACTTACATGCCTAATTGAAAGCGGAAGAAACTATCCGCAATTACAAGTCCCCTGACCGCAAAGTCGCCTAGCTGCCAGAAGCCGCGAACAAGCTGTTGTCGAACTGAACAGAATCAAACCGCTAGAGGCTAACTGACTTATTAAATGGGAAAAACTTTTCCAAAGAAAAACTGACTGGCCGCAAGCCGCGACCTGCTGCAACCAACTAACTGTTATCTGCAAGCCACACCAAAACCTGACCGAAGTCAAAATCAAGTCCTTGATTGAACAGTAGTAGTCGCAGTCTGTAATACAATAAATATCAGTTACTCTTTAAGACGCGTGGATAAGAAAACCTAACCGCAAGTTTTAACCCAAGCTTCAAGATTACTGTTCATGTTAATATATGATGAGCCGAGTACTCCTATTTATAGGTGTGAGGAGGAGTGTCATCACCACCCATAGCGATAGGATAACATCTCATTATTGTGCGACTACCCGCACCTTGTCACACGTTACTACGGACACAAAACCAGACCGCATGAGCCAACCTATAGTCGCCACGGATTCAATATCTAGTCCGCAGATAACACGCGGACTCGGCGAACAAGAAACAATAGGACTTGGTACAAATCGTGACCAAGTCCAAACCTCCAGCGATCTCTAGCACGAACTCAACAAAGGCGAACTCGGCAACCCGCGAGCTAAATGTCAGGCGGACTCCGCAATCCAGGCGGACTCCGCAATCCAGGCGGACTCCGCAATCCAGGCGGACTCCGCAATCCAGGCGGACTCAACATCCAGACCATGCCATCCGTGAAAAGACCCAAGGCACAAAACCATGCTGATATTGGAGAGCTCAAGAAAAGTCTGCAACACGCCGAACTTGGCGAACTCAAGATGAGTCTGCAACATCTGCGGTTAGACATCCTTAACCACTCGGTTATAGTTTGAGCTAAGACAGGCCGAAGAAGGTCGGCATCCCGCCAAAAGCTAACCGCCAATCCGCGGCGGTCTCTGTGGACTGTGCGATCTGCCCAATCAGACCGACTACCATTCCATTCTCACTTCAACATTTTTAACAATTAGGTTCGCATATTTTACTGGCTCAACTTAAACGGTGGTTGATGCTTGAGGCTTCAAATATTTAGAGTTGTTGTTCATTACTCTATTTTTTATTACAAGTTACTTGATTCACATTTACGAACTTGCATGGTTTGAGATGACTCGCCTTGGAGTCAGCTAAGACAAACATGGAGAGTAGCTACGCGATTTGTGGTCAGCTCATAGCTAACCCTCATTTACTCTCATGCGCATTTGGTTGTAGGACAAGAATCGAATGCCGGCGCTCGAACTCAAGCTTTTTTAAACCTAAAAAAATTTGAGCTCGTTCTCACACAATATATATATATATATATATATATATATATATATATATATATATATATATATATATATATATATATATATATATATATATATATATATATATATATATATATATATATATAAGGAGTTAAGTACTCCGTGGTGTAACATTTTAATCCAATTATACCCCTGTTAAAACAGTTTTGGGGGTTAAAATTGGGCTATTTCGGTCTTTTGATCGGCTCAACACTAATTAATATAGATTTAATTCTTTTCGTGCACTGTTCGCCCAATCAAAAAACCCTATATCCACGAGTCTTCTCCGCCTTTACTCGCTTTTTATATCCTGCAAGTAGGTTTTTCTTCCCCGAGTCTATCTTCTCTCTCGGAGCTTGAATTGATGTGGTGAAGCGGCCAACGTAAAGGATGGGTGTAGAAGGTGCGAAGTAGGTAGAGGCTGGTGAACAGTTAGATCCCGCCACCGCTGCGGAGGTTCCGCCACCGTCGCCTGCGCCGGTGTCAACTCATCCCGTGAAGGATGTGCTGGAGGAGAGAGCGGCGACACCACCGGAGACAGAGGAAAAGGTGGATGACAACAAAGCTCTCGCTATTGTGGAGAGTAAGCGCCTGCTTGAACTGTTTTTACTGCTTCCACAAAGAATCTTCATATAAAATGATATTTAATTTAATTCATGAATGAATTCTTTTTGTGTGTGTTTCCTCTTCTTTACGATATGTCTATAAAATGAACAAATTTGGTTCTAAATATACCTAAATTCATGTGTATGTTTGGTTGCGGACTGGAAATTTGGAGGTTTAAAAGAGATTTAGAGGGTTCTGTTAGTTGCAATTAGCCTAATCACTTCCATTATGCACACCCCATACACCACCATGGATCTGAAACCAAAATTATACCTCAGATCTGTTGGCAAGTTTGTTTGGTTTGACCGAAGTCAAAGGCCAAGAAAGTGAATATATAATATTATGTATATATTTTTATAGTGGAGGTTGACTAGTCAATGGTTATTATCATCTATATATTATAATAATATAATAGTGTGTATTAATTATAGGAGGAGGCGTGACTTCAAGAGGCGTGAATTATGATGACCCTTAATAGTGGGACACATGGCATATAATCATTGGCTTGCTATACCTATAAATAGGCAGGTATTTCCTTGAAATAAAAGGCGGAAGTTTGGAAAAGTTTGGCAAAGCAGCAAAGCTGGCGGACTGCACATTGGCGGACAGAATTCTGCGCACAGTACAAGAAGAGAACTCCTCCTGGCAGTAAAATTAATTGCGGACAGAAGTGGGCAATATATGCGGACAACAATTAAACTAGCGGACAGCAGTTCCTTACAAGCGGATAGAAGTTGAAAAATCTGCGAACAAAAAAAATCTTTTGCGGACTGTTTTTGACTAAGCGGACAGCAGTTCCTAATCGCAAAACTTTGTTGACATCAAGTTTTGGGCGGTCAAGCTCTAGTGTGGCGGACAGCTTTTGTCGAGGAGAATATGTGTGTGCTTGTCTAGTGAAGTGTAAAGTTGTAACTCATAGCGGTGTTGTATTGTACTGTAACCTCATAATTTTGTTTGTCAAAATAAAGAAGTTATTTGCTCCTTTTATTTTGTGTGGTGCCTACTTTATCGCTTCCAACAGTGGTATCAGAGCCAGGTTGCGAACCTTGTTAGTAACTCAGAAGAGTTGAAGAGATCGCAACAATGGAGATGGTAAATGCTATGCCGTGTCAAGTTCCCAAGTTGACGAAGACGAACTATGGGAACTGGAGCATCCAGATGAGAGTGTTGCTAGCATCAAAGGAGCTTTGGGAGATAGTTGATGATGGGTATGAAGAGCAGACTACTGAGCAAGAGGCGGCGCTAACTAACGCACAAAGAACGGCACTGAGAGAGGCAAGGAAGAGAGACAAGAAGGCTTTGTTCTTGCTATACCAAGGGGTTGATGAAGCAACTTTTGAGAAAATCTCAGATGCTAGAAGTTCTAAGGAAGCATGGGAAACCTTGCAACGCTCCTTGCAAGGAGTTGACAAGGCAAAGAAGGTGAAACTGCAATCTCTCCGTGCAGAGTATGAAGTTATGAAGATGCAAAACTCTGAGAAAGTTGGTGACTATGTGACTCGTATGCGGACGCTTGCAAACGAAATGAAGCGCAACGGAGAGACAATTGATGATGTGAGTTTCATGGAGAAACTTATGTGTTCCATGTCAAAGAAGTTCAACTATATAGTAGTGGCGATAGAAGAGTCGAAGGATCTCACTCAGATATCTGTTGATGAACTCATAGGCTCTCTGCAAGCCCATGAATACCGCATGCTACAAGATGAAGAGTCAAGTGGCTTAGAGAAAGCACTTCAGACTCAGCTTAACTTTGGAGAGAGTTCAGGAAGAGGAGGTGGCCAGCGAGGTCGAGGCTACCAAGGCAGAGGCAGAGGAAGAAGAGGAGGAAGATATCAGAACTTTCGGAGAGAGGCGGAGTAACCTCAAGGTAGAGAGCAAGAAGGAAGAGGAAGAGGCCGTGGAAGAGGCCGAGGCAGAGGTCGTGGTGGAATGGCACAAGTCCAATGTTACAACTGTAATAGGTTTGGGCACATGAGTTATGACTGCAGACTTCCAAGGAGGAATGAGGAGACCAACCACTATGCTGAAGCAAGAAACACTGGTGGTGATCCAATGATGTTCTTGACTTATAGAGGAGCTGAAGGAGGTAGAAATGAAGTTTGGTACTTGGACACAGGAGCGAGCAACCATATGTGTGGTGAGGAGTTGTTCGCTAACCTTGAACCAAGTGTTGGTGAGGTTAGTTTTGGTGATGCTTCAAAGATCTCAGTAGAAGGCAAAGGGTTGATAGTGGTCACCCTCAATGGCGAGAAAGTGCATCTCAACGATGTGTTCTATGTTCCTGGCTTGAAGAGTAACATCTTAAGTCTTGGACAGTTGGTAGAGAAAGGCTACCGCATTCAGTTGAAGGATGGTTCGTTCGCTATAAAGAACCATCAAGGCAAAGAAGTGGTGAAAGTAAAGATGACGATGAATCGTCTCTTTACTTTAAAGATGGATGCCGAGGAGACAGCATGCCTAGCAAGAACTGAAGAGGAAGAAGAAGCTCGGTTGTGGCACCATAAAATGGGTCACTTAGGCTTCAGTGGTCTGAAGCTTCTGTCACATGCAAAGATGGTGGAAGGCTTGCCTAAGATCTTACCGCCACAGAAGATCTGTGAAGCTTGTACGAAGGGAAAGCAGAAGCGGCAGAGCTTTGAAGGAGGAAAGTCTCGTAGGGCAAGGAGACAGCTTGAACTGGCTCATTCGGACATTGCTGGTTCGTTTGATATTGCCTCAGTTGGAGGAAGCAAATACTATATTACCTTCACTGATGACTTTAGTCGGAAGTGTTGGGTTTATTTCTTGAAGGAGAAGTCTGAGGACCTTGACAAGTTCAAGGAGTTCAAGACTATGACAGAGAAGGAGAGTGGACAGTACCTGAAGGTACTTAGAACTGATCGAGGTGGGGAGTACACCTCTAAGTTATTTGATGCTTTCTGCAAAGAGCATGGGATTGCTCATCAGTTGACTGCAGCATACTCACCTCAGCAGAACGGAGTTGCAGAGAGAAAGAACTTGACGATTCAGAACATGGCAAAGAGTATGATAAAGGGCAAGAAGTTGCCGAAGATGTTCTGGGCTGAAGCAGTACAATGTGTTGTGTACTTATTGAACAGATGTCCGACAAAGAGTGTGAAGTTCAAGACTCCATATGAGACATAGAGTGGATGGAAGCCAAGTGTGCAACATTTGAGAGTGATTGGGTGTGTAGCTTATGCTCACTTCCCTGAGCAGAAGAGGAAGAAGCTGGATGATAAGAGTGAGAAGTGTATATTTGTAGGCTACGCTCCGATGAGTAAAGCTTATAAGTTATACAACCCAGTGACGAAGAAGGCAATCATCTCTAGAGATGTGTTGTTTGAAGAAGATAGTTGTTGGAGCTGGGATGAGAAGGAAAGAAGCGTCAAAGGAATGTTCTATGACGATGATGATGAAGAAGGTGATTACGAAGCTGAAGTTGAGGATGGTGGAGCTGAACCACCATCACCACCGAGCAGAGATTCAGGGGGAGCTTCGACTCCGTACTCTAGTGGAGTAAGCACCAACAGAAGAAGTTCTGATAGAGCAAGCACCAGCAGGAGCATCTCTAATGGTTCTCAACCTAGGATGAGAAGGTTGGAGGAGATCTACGAGGAGACGGAGCCGATTCATGCTAACTTTTCTTTATTTTGTCTTTTAGCAGATTGTGAGCCGTACTCATATGATGAAGCTGCTCAAGAGAAGACTTGGAGGAAAGCAATGGATGAAGAGATGACATCCATTAAGAAGAATGATACTTGGGTGTTAGTCACTCTGCCAGCAGGTCATAAGCCCATTGGTGTGAAATGGGTGTATAGAGTGAAGAAGAACAAGGATGGAGAAGTGGAGAAGCACAAGGCAAGACTCGTCGCGAAAGGCTATAGGCAAGTCCAAGGAGTGGACTATGACGAGGTCTTTGCTCCAGTGGCGCGGATAGACACTATCATACTGATCATTGCACTAGCTGCTCAGTATAAGTGGAAGATTTGTCAGATGGACGTTAAGTCCGCATTTTTGAATGGTTATCTAGAAGAAGATGTGTTTGTCCAGCAGCCGCCTGGATATGAAGTGAAAGGCCAAGAGAAGAAAGTCTACAAGCTGAAGAAGGCGGTGTATGGGTTGAAGCAAGCGCCTCATGTTTGGAATGAAAGAATAGATGGATACTTCCAGAAAAACGGGTACATGAAGAGCCCGTATGAGTATGCACTATATACGAAGATGGAGAAGAACAGTGATATCATGGTCGTGTGCTTGTATGTTGACGACATGATATTCACAGGAAACAACCCTCTCATGTTCGAAGAGTTTAGGAAGACAATGAAGAAGGAGTTTGAGATGACAGATTTGGGTGAACTCACTTATTTCTTGGGCATAGAAGTGCAACAGAGTGAAGAAGGGATCTTCATCTCTCAGAAGAAGTATGCGGAGGAGATTCTGAATAAGTTCCGGATGGAGAACAGTAAGGCTATCTCTACTCCTGCTGATCCGGGAATGAAGTTGAGGAAGGATTCGAAAGAGGAAGCAGTTAACTCTACGATGTTCAAGAGTCTAGTTGGAAGTGTACGCTACCTGACTTTCACTAGGCCTGATATCATGTATGCAGTTGGAGTTGTTAGTCGATATATGGAGGAGCCGAAGCAAGATCACTTCACAGCAGCGAAGAGAATCTTGAGGTATGTGAATGGGACGAGAGATAAAGGTTTGATGTACTCAACTGCAGAGGAGTTGAAACTGGTCGGGTACTCCGACAGTGACTATGGTGGTGATGTGAATGACCGGAAAAGCACTTCCGGGTACGCCTTTCATATTGGAACGACTGTGTTCTCATGGAGTTCGAAGAAGCAAGCAACGATTGCCTTATCGACTTGTGAAGCAGAGTACATTGCTGCGGCAGCCTGTACTTGTCAGACGATTTGGCTGAGAAATCTCCTGCAAGAGTTGCACCAACCACAAGATGTTCCTGTGACAGTGTATGTTGATAACATGTCCGCGATTCAGCTAGCGAAGAATCCAGTGTTGTATGGGCGCAACAAACATATCGAGACAAAGTATCACTTTCTTCGAGAGAAGGTGCAGCAGAAGGTGGTGGAGTTAGTCTACTGCCCCACAGGAGAGCAGATGTCAGATATTTTTACAAAAGCTTGAAGGCTGAGACGTTCATAATGTGCAAAAACAAACTCGGCATGTGCTGCCGTGTTTGAGGGGGAGATTGTTGGCAAGTTTGTTTGGTTTGACTGAAGTCAAAGGCCAAGAAAGTGAATATATAATATTATGTATATATTTTTATAGTGGAGGTTGACTAGTCAATGGTTATTATCATCTATATATTATAATAATATAATAGTGTGTATTAATTATAGGAGGAGGCGTGAATTCAAGAGGCGTGAATTATGATGACCGTGAATAGTGGGACACATGGCATATAATCATTGGCTTGCTATACCTATAAATAGGCAGGTATTTCCTTGAAATAAAAGGCGGAAGTTTGGAAAAGTTTGGCAAAGCAGCAAAGCTGGCGGACTGCACATTGGCGGACAGAATTCTGCGCACAGTACAAGAAGAGAACTCCTCCTGGCAGTAAAATTAATTGCGGACAGAAGTGGGCAATATATGCGGACAATAATTAAACTAGCGGACAGCAGTTCCTTACAAGCGGATAGAAGTTGAAAAATCTGCGAACAAAAAAAATCTTTTGCGGACTGTCTTTGACTAAGCGGACAGCAGTTCCTAATCGCAAAACTTGGTTGACATCAAGTTTTGGGCGGTCAAGCTCTAGTGTGGCGGACAGCTTTTGTCGAGGAGAATATGTGTGTGCTTGTCTAGTGAAGTGTAAAGTTGTAACTCATAGCGGTGTTGTATTGTACTGTAACCTCATAATTTTGTTTGTCAAAATAAAGAAGTTATTTGCTCCTTTTATTTTGTGTGGTGCCTACTTTATCGCTTCCAACAAGATCTAGGATTTTATTGAAGAAGAAGAAGAGGAATAATTCAAGCAAAAAGTAATGTTACTGTCAAGAAGCTTCTTAGATCTGCAATTCAAATATGTATCTGTTCTCTATATTCTGAAATAGGAAATGGATAAATAAGTTAGACCGTCCAAAAAGTCTTTTATTAAAATGAATCCAAGGAATTAGATAGTGATTCTAAGCACTGACATCACTTTTTTTTCAAAGTTTTATGTTGCGGACGCGGAGGATGGAGATGGATGTTCTCCGGTGCGGCGAGTTTGCAGGCATCGTGAAAGACCTGCCACTTTTCTTCTCCTGATGCAATTTGGGTAAGAATTATTCGATCATTTTTTAGATTCTAACCTGGAGCTATTTAGCTGAATCATATATTGATTCACTCACAGTTGCCTCATTTCCTATTAAATTGTTTTTTCAAAGCATGGATGTTATGAATTGTCAACAATTAGGGGGTAGTTGTAGATTCGATAGTTATATGGGTGCAAGTCCACGACCGATGACGCCGCCCACGATCGATGTCCCCGCTCGCGACCGACGTCGCCGCCAATGTCCAATATCATCCCTCACGACCAATGTCGCCCCCAACAACCAATGTTGTTTTCCACGACCAATGTTGCCGTCCCGACCAATATCGCCGTCCACGACCAATGTCACCGCTCACGACCAATGTCGCCGCTCACGTCCAATGTCGTCGCCCCCGACCAATGTCGCTGCCCCCGACCAATGTCGCCTCCCCCGAACAATGTCGCCGCCCCCGACCAATGTCGCCTCCCCCGAACAATGTCGCCGCCCCCGACCAATGTCGCCGCCCCCGACCAATGTCGCCGCCCCCGACCAATGTTGCCGCCCTCGACCAATGTCTTTGTCCCCGACCAACGTCGCCGCCCACGACCAATGTCGCCGTCCACAACCAATGTCGCCCCTCAAGACCAATGTCGTTTTCCACGATCAATGTTGCCCCCACAATCAATGTCTCCCCTACAACCAATGTCGCTGCCCCCGACCAATGTCTCCGCCCCCGACCAATGTCGTCGCCCCCGACCAATGTCGCCGCCCCCGACCAATGTCGTCGCCCCCAACCAATATCGCCCACCACGACCAATGTCCACGACAAATGTCGCCCCTCACGATCAATGTCGCCCTACGACAAATGTCGCCCCTCACGATCAATGTCTCCCTACGACAAATGTCGCCCCTCACGATCAATGTCGCCCTACGACAAATGTCGCCCCCTCGACAACTGTTGCCCCGCACGGGGTCCCCCGTGCACGACTGCTTGTATATATATATATACAAGAAGTATTTATATATATATACACGACCCGCAGTCACCGGTCGGGTGCTTGTATATATATGCACGAGTGACAGGCACGGGCCTCCGGCCCGATGGCCAAACGCCACAGTATCCGGCCGGTGACTGCGGGCTCCCCCCCCCCCCCCCCCCCCCCCCCCCCCCCCCCCCGTCGGGCTTCGCCCGCCGCTGACTGCCGTGACTGCTTGTACCATAAACCTTTGTTTAATTAAAAATTTATTTTTACTAAACCTTTTTGTAATTCAAAATTTATTTTAAAATTAATTAAAATATTAATAATTATAGTATTTAATAAATATAATAGTTATAATAGTATTTATAAAGGCGGGTGAACAGTGGCGGGAGCACTGTTCACCCGCCTATTAATAATTATAGTAATATAATATAATAATTATAATAGTATTTATAAAATATATAATATAATATTATAAAACGAGCGGGTGAACAGTGGCGTGAGCACTATTCACCCGCTTGTTTAGTCCTACACTGCCAAAATTCTTGAACCTTGCGTGTTTAAATATGGGTTCCCATGAAGAGTATTTGAAATCATTTGTTTAGCGGGCTTGCGGGCGTTCGTGGGCTGGCTGAATTGCTCATTTGCGGGCCAAATTTCTTTGCTGGCGGGCCTGATTTCGTTGGCTTTTAGTTGGCGCGAGTTTAGCGGGCTGGCTTGTCTAACTCGATTTGGAATTAGTTTATGCCTTATGTAGGGATACAATCGTAATTTCACATAGGTTTAGGCCCCTTTAGTAGGTTTAGGACCCCTACGAAAAAATTGAGAGATGGGGTTGGTTTAGTGGAACAGATCAAACGGCCTATGATCTAAACAGTTTAATCTGACGGCCCATGTAATTAGTCATATTTTCGAACTCGGGCTATTTGCAGATCTCAATATTTCTTTATAATATGGTATATATATATATATATATATATATATATATATATATATATATATATATATATATATATATATATATATATATATATATATATATATATATATATATATGGCTACATATCAAATACGGGCTAAAAACGATGCGGGCTTGCGGGCGTGAAATTGCAACCGTCCGATCGCGAGCCTGGAGGTTATGCTCTGCGTGTGAATTGGATCCAGCGGCGGCCGGCGGCTGCGCGCTCGCCGGCCACCGGCCGCCCGGGATTCGCCGGCGAATCCCGGGCGGCCGGTGGCCGGCGAGCCCGCAGCCGCCGGCCGCCGCTGGGTTCGCTTGCAAATTTTTTTACCCAGCGACGGCCGGCGAGCCCGCAGCCTCCGGCCGCCCCTGGGTAAAAGACATGAATTGATCAAAATTCAAAATGATGAACAGGTTGATTAATTCAATCGGACGGCTGTACAACCACGCTCGCACGCCCGCACATAACTCCGCCCGTATTAGATCACTCCATTTATATATATATATATATATATATATATATATATATATATATTATATATATCATATATACGAGTGACAGGCACGGGCCTTCGGCCCGGGGTACATACGTCGTGGGTGCGACATACGTCGTGGATGCGACATACGTCGTGAGTGCGACATACTTCGGGGGTGCGACATACTTCGGGGGTGCGACATACGTCTATGGGTGCGACAATTGTCGTGGGTGCGATATTTATCGTGGGTGCAACATTGGATAGTGACATTTGTCGTGGATGGCGACATTTGTCATGGGGGCGACATTTGTCGTGGGGGCGACATTTGTCGTGAGGGGACATTTGTCGTGTGGGCAACATTTGTCGTGGGGCCGACATTTGTCCTGGGGGCGACATTGGTCATGAGGACGACATTGATCATGGGCGTGTCATTTATCGTGGCGGCGACATTTGTCGTGGGCGGAGATATTTATCCTGGGGGGTGTTATTTGTCGTGGATTGTCGTGTTTGCGACATTTGTCGTGAGTGCGACATTTATGGTGAATGTCACATTTATGGTGGGTGCGACATTGATCGTGGGTGCAACATTTGTGGTGCGGGCAACATTGGTCGTGGGAGCAGCATTTGTAGTAGGAGCAACATTTTTCGTGGGCGGTTACAAATTTTGTGGGCGGCGACATTTTTGGTGGGAGGCCACATTTTTGGTGGGAGGCGACATTTGTCGTGGGCAACAATAACCATCTAAGAATAACTTTCAACTATAAATTAGTATCAACAATGCTTGGTTATATAGAATATGATATTGACGATAGAGTTTCTGAATTGATTAAAGATACAATTGACCATGACTGAATACATGTTTTGGAAGATAGATCACGGACATTCCCTATTGTCTGTCCCTGAGACTTGTTAATTGTTAATGCGAAGCTCAATCTGACAGGAAATTGTTTTCTCGTTAGTTCAAACGACATCTTATAATCATCTGCACTCATAAGTGGTATGGGTGAAATAAAAACTCTTAGACCATTGAAATGTCCTACCAATATATTTATCTCAATGATATTTCTTCCAAATCTACGACATATTAGTCTAGTACCGTTGCACAATCCAATTTTTGGATCTATGTTTCAGAGCAGCATAATGGGGCAGCCACTCTTTAATGTTAGTTTGTGCGGGGGTAAATTTCTGGGATTAATTGAGTTTTAGAATTATGGGAGATATAAATTATGGTTATCATCAGAAATAGAGTCAAAAAATAATAAGTTGTGCTATCCCAAAAGAGTTTCAGGTTGATGAATCTGGAACTGCATGCAGAGGAGGATTTCAAATGTGATTATGCGGGACAGAGTGGAAAGCTCCAGTGCATGCCAGTAAATGTTAAGGTGGGAAATCGTTTCATTTTCTGCTGCAGAACTGAAAGTCCGACATTAATGGAGGATTTGAATCCGTGGAAGTTTGAGGATTTGCAAATACATTGAAAATATCAAACCTGGTTTTTGGGGGGAGTATCTCCGGCCTGAAACTTACAGGGAGAGTAATCTTGCACCTCCCGCAGTGAGCAGAAGCTACGGTCGGCGTCGATGATGGCGTCGGCGTCGGTAATGGCGTCGGCGTAGGTGATTGTGTCAGCGCTGACCGCTACCATATCAGCGATGAGAATGAAATCTGAAATTAGACACATTCAGCACATTAGGAGTTCTGTCTATCATATTTTTGATATACATTAGAAACATTATCAGCGATGAGAATGAAATCCCAAAAGAGTTTCAGGTTGATGAATCTGGAACTGCAAGCAGAGGAGGATTTTAAATGTGATTATGCAGGACAGAGTGGAAAGCTCCAGTGCATGTAAGTAAATGTTAAGGTGGGAAATCGTTTCATTTTCTGCTGCAGAGCTGAAAGTCCGACATTAATGGAGGATTTGAATCTGTGGAAGTTTGAGGATTTGCAAATACATTTAAAATATCAAACCTGGTTTTTGGGGAGAGTATCTTCGGCCTGAAACTTACAGGGAGAGTAATCATGCACCTCCCGCAGTGAGCAGAAGCTGCGGTCGGCGTCGGTGGCGTCGGCGTAGGTGATTACGTCAGCGCTGACCGTTACCGAAGAGGGATTCAGCTAGGAGAAGTAGAAAGGGATCCCGTGTCGGTGAAGGGACTTTGATGATGCTTGAGTGGAGAGGAGGCGTGCTGGTGCGTAGGCGTAGATCGGGGCGCAGTCATCGTCGTCGTCCAAATGGCGAGAGTGTCAGAGAGGGGAGCGGTGTTGCGGTGTTGGGAGGGTGTCGTGCAGAGGAGCGGGGGAGCGGCGTAGGTATTTTAGGTTGGGAGGATGTCGATCGACTGAGCGGCCATTTTTTTTAGTGAGACCTTCCGCCAAACTCTTTTGATCGCAGCAGTGCCTTGCGGAGGTGGCGATGGGGTAAGACGTGAATGAGAAGGGGTCGCAGGGGAGAAGCATTGGGGGAGAAGGACCTAGGTTATCGGGTTTTGGAGGAGAATGTGAGAAATCTAGCAACGGGTTTTAAATTTTATAAATAAAAAATTTAATTTAATACTTGATCCGACGGCTAGAATGCATTAGGTGTCTCACATAGCTTGCCAAATGCATCTTGATGATACTTTTTTTAATATAGTATAGATATACAAACACACACACACACACACACACACACACACACACACCCTGTAACTCCCCCACTCGTCACATGACATATAACGGTAATTATACATTGACTACACACCCATGCCTCTTACGTGCATGAAATACATTCCTAGTGGATATTCGTGAGTTCAATAATGTTCACTCCTCCCAAACAATCTCAACCTGCTTTGATACCACTTTGTAAAGCCCCCACTCGTCACATGACATATAACGGTGGGTCCGGCCGGGGCCCCACGCCATATGTCACAGACAAGCGGTGGAATTACTTGTGGAATTCCAAATCTACTCGCATCCTAACTCAATCCATTCTAGCGCAGCATTTTAAGTTAGCATGAACTCAACTCAAAGAATGTACACTACTATATAAATTCCAAATTTATATATCCAAACCAGGAATGTATACAACGCACACACACATGGCCTTAAGGCCTTACAGGTTTCTCTTTACACAAATTCAACTTCGTACATCGGCACGCAGGCCGGCCACACATGAAATCCAAACACTTCACCCTGCCTTCAAGGGCCTTAAGCAGCAAGCCGCCATTCCGCTCATTCATTTCAAGCATCAGCACCTGCAATTAGATATCCACCAAGAGCGGCAAAAAAGTAACGGTCAACTTTAGCTGACCAATTATAACGACCCTACACCTTACCCGGGGCAGTGGTTCCTTCCCTGTATGCATTACCATATCATAATCTCTATCAGCTTAGCACTCACAATCACATCAAAAATGTCGGTATCCACCAGACGCTTCGTGCACTCAGGGCACCTTTTTGGTGTACCGGATATCCCAGTCGTACACCGCCGATCAGGGGTTATTAACTTGTTAGTTGGTCGGTCGTTGTCACCACAACACGCATGCTGTGAGCATTCCGCCCAAACCATTCAGAGGTCCTAACCCCACAGCAAAATTGAGCATTTAGATCGACCCACCACTGTGGTGTAGCAAGCCGGGTATGACCGTAGCCCCCATTTACATTGCCACCCATCGATCTCCCATAATAACCAGGTAAAGGTCAGCCTTTTCCCGTGCTCACATCGTCAATACCGCAGCTTGACGTGGGTCGGCTTTCCTTCCTGATCAGTCACAGCTTTTCACCACTCTCGCAGAGCAAAGAGCACCCGCAGCGCTCATAACACAAGGGGCTTAACCAAAGCCTACCTTCATCTAGAAGCAACATCACATATCGTTCATTCATCCAATACACAAAGCACATATTTCATATCGTTAAATCCACGGAGTCTTCTCCGGTTTACCCATGATCATCACCAATCCAGACTACCAATCCAGATGGGCTTCACACAGCCTGCCTATGCCGTACTCCACACTTCCGGCTCTAAATGCAGACTCAACCAAGGAATCGCTTACGAGATCCACCTTTGGGTGGAGGATTCCACGCACATGCATAAAGAAAGGACTTCGATGTGCAAGAAGGAGATCGTTACCCTTGAAGATCGCTTCGGCGTCATGAAGTAGCCGGATGGAAGTCACCGCCTCGGCTTTGCCTTCACGAATCTGCTCTCAGATCTTCAATCCGCACTCCGCAGCTCCTCCAGCAGCTGACTTCCCTTCCTTATTTCCTCCCCTTTCTCTCCCTTTCTCCTTCTCTCTCCTGAAATGAGATGGAGAAGAAGGAGATGAAGAGGAAGGGTTTTTATCACATTTTCCCGGCCTTTATCCACATGGAGAAGCCTGCATCACTGGATCCAAGATTAGGGAATCGAACGGCTCAGAATTGTCTAGAAAAGCATGAACACGGTCTGACACGCCCTGTGACACACCCGTGTCACAGGCCGTGTCACTTAAGCGGCAGCCCACCGACTCAAATCCAGCCAGTACACGGCCGTATGACACGCCCGTGTCACGACCTACACGCCCGTGTCATGCCTAACATGCCCCTGTGGACCACCCGTGTACTTCACTCAACACCATTTCAATTTCTCCCGAGAGACACACGGCCCTAGGACACGTCCGTGTCCCATGCCGTGTGTACCTGAACACACCCGTGTACCGCAATACACGGATTCCTGCTGGAAACCCAAAAGAGACACGCCATGTGACACGCCCGTGTCACAGGCCGTGTACCCTACACTCGACGATCATCGACCCAAAATTCGTCGACCACAAGCCCAACTCCTCAAGCCAAACCAGACACGCCCTGGGACATGCCCGTGTCCCAGGCCATATCACCCAACCTGAAACCCAAATTGACTTTGGGGTGTTACAATCCTCCCCTCCTTCAAAGAATTTCATCCTCGAAATTTAGCTTACCTACAGACCTTCAACTACGCATTACTCGTTGCACCACAAGCAAATATGTACACAAACATTTTATTTCCCATCAATACACACCACAAATATATACACCAAAACGATCACAGAGGGCATTTATTTCCGCTCAGCTGCATCTTCATTCAGAATACGTTTAATAGCCCCTTGTAGTTCCAACCGAAACACGCGAGGCTTTATGTCACCGACTGAGCTTTGAGGCTCTTGCACTTCCAGAGTATGCAATCGAGGTTGCGTCTGGGATGCAGATGATTGAGCCACTGCTTTACCTTTTTCATTGTAGGATGCACCCGTCCTTTTCTCACTCCCTAGAGAGCTACTCCAACACCAATCGAGGTTGCGGCACAGCCTCCCTTTGATGAGTGAAATTCTCCCGTTAAGTGGACAGTATGGGGACTTCCCAGGAGGTCACCCATCCCAGGACTTCTCCAGCCCGAGCACGCTTAACTTTGGTGTTCTTTCAACTCTCATCACCAATTGAGTTGCAGCTCAATTGGTGATGAGAGTTGAAAGAACTCCACAGTTAAGCGTGCTCGGGCTGGAGAAGTCCTGGGATGGGTGACCTCCTGGGAAGTCCCCGTGTTGTCCGCTTAATGGGAGAATTTCACTCATCAAATGGAGGTTGTTGCCACCAACAACCCGCCTGTGGAGGGAGAGGGGTTGGGGTGCTTGGGCTGCAGTCCAGTAACGGTCCGTCGGAGGCCTAGTGGTGTTGATCCACGGACGGCAAAGGGGACGTTACACGCCCAACAACGGCTCCACCTCTACTGCCCTGTGCGATAGTACCTGGTCCGCGGCGAGCTTCGCCAGCCCCGATTTTTTTAATATTATGTTTATATATTTTAAAAAATGAAATATTTGTTTTTATATAATTATTAATTAGTTTTACTAAAATCATTTTAAAATATGAAATCAGAAATAAAAAAACCCAAACGGTCGCAACAAGGCTGCTCTAATATTAATAACCAAGAAAACAAAAACTAATTAAAATTACGCTCTACCGTGAAATCATTTTAGTCCCATATCGTTTGATTAGGGAAGTTTTCGAGTATATATCACGTGATAGTCCACGTCATATTTGAAATTTCGGGCGGTCTGACAGCTAGCATCAGCGTTGGAATCAAGTGTTAGCGGCGTGATTACGCATGAGTTTATTTTTAAAATTGCAGCTGGTTTGTTTAGTCCCACACCGCAAAAACGAATAAAATTTTCTAGTATAAATACAATAGCCGACACATGATATTGTGAAATTGGATTGAGCAGGCGGTACGTTGAGCCTGTGGTTTTATAGGAAGACCGGGCTGACGGGCTCGATTTTGATATCCCTAAGTTTAACTTAGGTTTAGCAAACCCATAAAAAAGTAGAGAGAGGGTGCAATTTGATATTATAATTGATATATAATATCATGTTATATATATAGTGATATATATATAATTATTATTTTTAAATATCTAGTTTGTATGTGTTACAATTTGGTATTAGAGCCCTAGAATTCTAATCTCGTTGTTTTTAGGCTCATTGACAAACTCTTTAAATAAATGGTGTGCGCATGTAGTATAAAAGTCCTAGAACAAAGAATTGTCCACTTAAGGATTATTAGGTTTGAATTGAGAACATGAGTGTTTCATGTTTTTTATTTGCATAATGGTCTAATGACATGTTTTACATTTAAAGCTAACACACACACACACACACACACACACACACACACACACACACACACACACACACACACACACACACACATATATATATATAAGGCCACGCGCCACAGTACCCGAGCGGCGACGGCGGGCTCCGCCCGTCCCCCACCCCCCAGCGGGCTACGCCCGGCCGCAGGTTTTTTTGTAATTAAAATTTCACTTTTTTTTATTTTTTTAAATGTATTTTATCAAATTATATATATATATATCTAATAATTAAAATTTTATATAATAATATTTTAATTTTTTAATCCAGAACCGATCCAGCATTCGCTCCCCCACCCATTCTCACGGCCCTCTCCACCGCCGGCGGCTCCAAACTTTAAGTTTTTTGGGTATTTTTTATATGCAAACCACATATGTTATTTGCAGCCCCAGATTCAACGGTTCTGGATTAAAACAGTCAAATCTGACGGCCACCTATTTTCCCCATATTTTCAAACTCACGCTATTGGCAGACCATCATATATCCTTTTAGAATAGTAATATATATATATATATATATATATATATATATATATATATATATATATATATATATATATATATATATATATGTCTGTGTGTGTGTGTGTGTGTGTGTGTGTATATCTATATTTTTCACTATTATAAGGGAAAATTTGTCTTTGGTGAAGCATTCAAAAATATCAATTATGCCCTTATTTTTATATTTTAATGACTTGACATATATTATAATTTATTTCAAACAAATTAAAATACAATGTTCATTCAAGTAATTACACTATCAAAAAATTAGAAGTAATGATGAAAATCCATTTAAATTCAAAAAGCTTTTAGTAGAGTTCCTACACCTACTATAGTAGGTTGTCATTAGGCATGTCAGCGGTCTATTCAAGGAAGGTTGTCATTAGGCATATCAGTGGTATTTTCGAGTTGATGACATTAAATCAATCAATTTTATTAATGTCAAAATTAATATTTTTAGGTCAAAACGTATATTATTTTACAAAATAAAAATTGTAATATTTATATATATTTTTTTACGGTCATTTTGAGTACTCATATGTATATCTTGCGGGCGAAACCCGCTTTGATAGGGCGGGCGAAACCCGTCGTCGTCGGTCGGGTTTCACCCTCATCCATTTCCTGGATGCAGTCGAAGACCTCCCTAGAGCATCGAGCCGGGGCGGGCGAAGCCCGCCGTCGCCGACCAGGTACTATCGCGCCTAGCCGTAGGGGCGGAGCTCCGTGTCGGGCTCGATGCGTCCCTGCGACCTTCGCCTGCCCCCCCGGTTGCTGAGCAGGCATTGAGTGCACTTAACGCCTGGGGCGTTGAGTGTACTCAACGCCCCCTGAGTGCACTCACTGTCCTAATTAACTTATAAAATTAAAAATTAAATAAAAATATTGAATTAAATTTTAATAATGTCGTTTCTGCCCCGTCCCTTCAAACAACAGTTTCCATGTTCCTTATGTCGTCGGTTGCAGGGTGAGCCCGTGAAGGCACGGGAGGCGCAAATCTAGTATCAGAGAATTTGGAGATGTGAACAGTATTTAAAAGGGAGATTTGGATATTGGCAGCCCTCCTCTCTTGAATCCAACGACTAGTTTTTGAATGAGCTTGATCAGACGGTTCTGATTCAGCTGGTGGTGTGCTTTCAAATATCACTATTGTTTTATAATATACGAGTGCCCGACACGGGGCTCTGCCCCTACGGCCAGGCGCGACAGTACCTGGCCAGCGACGGGCTCGATTTTAATCTCCCTAAGTTTAACTTAGGTTTAGCAGACCCACAAAAAAGTAGAGAGAGGGCGCAATTTGATCTTATAACTGATATAAAATATCATGTTAGATCGGACGGTCACAATCACTCAAATGAGTTTAAATTTGATGAGTTTGATATTTTTTTTATAGTGTATATATATATATATATATATATATATATATATATATATATATATATATATATATATATATATATATATATATATATATATATAATTACTATTTTTAAATATCTAGCTTGTATGTGTTGCATGTCGTAGGGCTCTATCAAACCCATAAATATACATAGGGGTGTTACAAATTAGTATTAGAGCCCTAGAATTCTGATCTCGTTGTTTTTAGGCTCGTTGACAAACTCTTTAAATTAAAATTCAATGTTCATTCAAGTAATTACACTATCAAAAAAATAGAAGTAATGATGAAAATCCATTTAAATTCAAAAAACTTTTAGTGGAGCTCCTACACCTACTATGGTAGGTTGTCATTAGGCATATCAGCGGTCTATTCAAGAAAGATTGTCATTAAGCATATCAGTGGTATTTTTGAGGTGATGACATTAAATCAATCAACTTTATTAAAGTCAAAATTAATATTTTTAGGTCAAAACGTATATTATTTTATAAAATAAAAATTGTAATATTTATGTATATTATTTTACGGTCATTTTGAGTACTCATATGTATATGTTGCGAGCGAAACTCGCTTTGATAGGGCGGGCGAAACCCGTCATCGTCGGTCAGGTTTCGCCCTCATCCATTTCCTGGATGCAGCCGAAGGCCTCCCGAGAGCATCGAGCTGGGGCGGGCGAAGCCCGCCGTCACCGACCAGGTACTGTCGCGCCTGGCCGTAGGGGCGGAGCCCCGTGTTGGGCACTCGTATATATATATATATATATATATATATATATATATATATATATATATATATATATATATATATATATATATATATATATATATATATATATATATATTAGCATCTTCGAACGGGATTCGCCCGTTCTCGATGCGTCGCTGCGAGCTTCGCCTGCCCCCCGGCTACTGAGCAGGCGTTGAGTGCACTCAACGCCCCTGAGTGCACTCAATGTCCTAATTAACTTATAAAATTAAAAATTAAATAAAAATATTAAATTAAATTTTAATAATGTCGTTTCCGCCCCGTCCCGTCAAACAACAGTTTCGTTGTTCCTTATGCCGCCGACTGCAGGGTGAGCCCGTGAAAGCACGGGAGGCGGAAAACTGGTATCAGAGAATTTGGAGATGTGAACAATATTTAAAAGGGAGATTTGGATATTGGCAGCCCTCCTCTCTTGAATCCAACGACTAGTTTTTGAATGAGCTTGATCGGATGGTTCTGATTCAGCTGGTGGTGTGCTTTCAAATATCACTATAGTTTTAATATATATATAGTATTATATATATATATATATATATATATATATATATATATATATATATATATATATATATATATATATATATATATATATATATATATATACTAGCATCTTCGAACGGGCTTCGCCCGTTCTCGATGCGTCGCTGCGGGCTTCGCCCGCAACCAAGCGGGCTTCGCCCGCTTGATAACCAATCGTCTGCAACCAAACAACATTGTTCGGAGGCGGCGATAAAGTTGGAGGGCGGCGACAATGTTCGAGGGCGCAGACATTGTTTGGGGGCGGCGACATTGTTCGTAGACGACGACATTGGGCGCCGACATTGGTTGAGGGAGATGACATTATTCGCGAGCGGCGACATTATTTGCGGGCGTTGACATTGTTCGCGGGAGGTGACATTGTTCGTGGGCGGCGACATTGTTCGGGGGCGGCTATAATGTTCGGGGGCGCTACATTGTTCGGGGGCGGCAACATTGTTTGGGGGCGGCGGCAATGTTCGGGGGGCGGCGACATTGTTCGGGGGTGACATCACTCCTCTGAAGTGCTCATTCTCGATGTGGTGTTGCGGGTTGCTCCTGCTTCTAGGTAGGCTTCGTCCGCAAACCCACGACATTGGTCATGGGCGGCAAAATGTGTCGAGGGAGGCGATATTGGTCATGACGACAACATTGGTGAGTGTGACACTAGCTGAGTCTAGATATTGGAATAGGAATGTGAAGTTGATCCAAAATTACCACACATATGAAATAATCTCAACCATATATGATGAGCATGACTCTAGCTGGGATTAGATAAAACGGTAGAACAAAAAAAGCACCAAAGAAGTACAAAAAATCAACCATAATCTTAAAAAATAACTACATGCTGAGAAGTCATGTTCTCAAAGAAGCACAAAATATCTTGTGATAGAAATCTTACCATCCATTACATGAAAGCACCAGGATTGCTTGTTAGAGGAGATCAGAACATCATGCAAATCTCTTGCTGTTACATGTGATAGAAATCGTTAGAAATAATTTGTATTTCAATAATGTATATAAACTTACAATAAACATCATTTTAGTCTCGTCAACATACATCTTCATACGCAATAGTTTAATGTCCAAAACCTATACCAATGTCATACCTATCCACTCTAACCTGTTTAAAAAGATAAGAAGAAAAGTGTAAGGTTTTGGCTTTTGATCAATAAAAAAAATAAATAGTAGCTAATCAAGAATAAAATATCAAGATTTGATAACATGGGGCGGTCATGATCTTAATCTGAGTAGGTCGGTCATACCTAAAAATGAATGAATAATATCTTACATTTTTCCAAAGAAAAAATGACAGAGATCTTGAAAATAATTTCTTTCGCATGAACACTGAATCCACAAAATATACATAGCATATAAATGCCAGATATGACTGCATATAAATTGAATTGAGCAAGTTCAACCTAAGCTAAAGAGTACACACCTTCCATGAATTGGCAAAAGGACGTAAGCCTTAGAGAAGATATTAATGCCTTTCCAAAATCTCCTTAACATCCAGAAACAATGAGGTCTATCACCCTGTAAATCACTTTCATACTTAATTATTGTTAGTGGAAAATAGTTCACTAACACATCAAGATTTGCATCTTAATAATAGCATGTACCATAGCTCTTTTTTAGAGTAAGCTCATACTCCTATGTAGAAGTCAAACATGGACACCTATTAGAGTAAGATCATTGCAAAAAATCCAATACCACTATGAATAAGTAAGAAAAATCAGAAAAATGACTTGCGTGAAACTGTGTTAGAAAAACATGGAGGCATCAATATATACAAAAATTCAATCAGAAGTTAAATATAATCTATACTATTCTTAAAAGATTTATGTCATGGTTACTATTCTTAAAAGATTTATGCCATCGTCAGAAAATTAATGATCTTAAAAGCCATTCACTTAATCTTAGTTGTTGATCACATTTTATTCATTTGTGCGTGCCTCGTTAAAATCTCGTGTGAGCCTCAATCTGGCAATCTAGGATCTACTTCCTTCATTCAAGTGAAGTTCCTCTCAAAATCATAGCTTTTAAGTTTAGAATTTCAAGCAGTATGCACAATTCAAGTGACAAATGATTATTTTCTCCACATAAAATCATCTGAGGGTGATTTAATGTGTTTAAAAGAAGATCCAAAGGGTAGGCCATCCTAGATTCCATGCAGGAGTTAGTTTTCTCATCGTAAAAGTTAGAAAAAAACATGAAACAGGGACATGTTACTTTGTTTTAATTTTTTTTCCACATATTCTCTTGTACCTCTGCTCCCCATCAGTGGTACCTAATGTATATGGTTTTCTTCAAAGTCGTTGTTTTCTGTGTTATTCCCATATTTTGATGATTTAGGGCAAGCTAGGATCTACGATTTTGTAGGTGAACTAAATAGAGTCATTCAATATTGTGAGGATGTTTTTTTAGAAGTTTAATATGGCGTATGTAAATAAAATTTTTCAGAACCAATAATGCTCTGAATGTAAAGGAACTCTGAAAATTTTTGGAGTTGTTACTAAAAACAGAACCCTATATATATCCCCATTTTGTTGCATAATCGTGAATGGCCAATGCTATTAAACAGGAGGATATGGAAGTGCCTACACAAAATTGAAGTATTCATCACCAGTATTGTACTCATCAGGTTTACCTTAAAAATAATTCTATACAATTGAAGCTTATGAAGGGGAATGAGGAAATAGTCGTCCATAGGTAATAAATTGGATACTTTGAACAACCATAAAAATAAAATGAACATAAAGTAAACTGTAAAGAGGCATTCAAAATTAATGCCCCCAAAAAACAATTTTTTCAGCAAACAAATTCAAGGAAAAAAATAATTTTTTCATCAATATTAAGTACAACCAATAGTAATCAAATTTGAATCAGCAAACAAATAAACTGGATACAATAGAAGCATGGTTATAACAATAATGAAATCGCAGAAGAAAATTTCATGAATACCTACTCCAAATGTATCCAAAATGAAATCACTGAAGAAATCAAATCAGGGAAATCGGTAGATCTAAATCCAACAACAACGTGAGGAGGAGAAGCCAGGAGAAGGAGATGCAGAGCTTTGGAAAAAGGAGATATGGTTGCTGGCGGAATACGACGCAGAGGAGCGACGCCGGCGTGACGATCAGAAGCGAGGAGAAAGAGAGCGGCGAGTGACCTAGCATCAGCATTGGACGGGAAAATCAAAAAAGGAAATCATGAAATCATAACCGAAATCATATGAAATGAAATGCTTACCAGTGGAGTAGGACGACTGTTTGCGCGCAACAGTAGCTGCTGGCCGATCTTCGCCTCTTGAGGAAACTACATGGGAGGAAGAAACGCTGCCCGATCTTTATATGTCGTGAAGAAGAAGTAGTGGAAGGGTAGTTCTATACGGCAACACAGAGTTGCTGGCAGAGTACACCTACACAGAGAAGAGCGACACCAGCGTGAGGAGGAGAAGCAGCGGTGTGAACATAACCAACAGCGAGGGTTTGGGAAATGAATGAACGACGACCTGCATAAAACAGCGGAGAACAGCAGCGTTTAAGCGGCGAGGGCTTTTTCGGGAAATCCGTGGCGTGACCGACGACCTGCATAAAGAAATTTTTCAGGAAATCAAAGTCAGTGATAAGTTATAACATCAAATGTAGAACGAAAATGCTGACCGGGAAGGGGAGTGCATGCTAGAGTTCATGTCGTCTGTGATGGCGCAACGAAAAAATCCTAAATCCGAGACATGTCGACATTTCGCCGTAGCAGTGGGAGGAAATGGCGAGCGGGGGAGATCTATTATGATGCCCTAGCAGTGAGAGGAAGCGGTCCTGCCAAGAAGAGAGCAAGAAGTATGGGGGAGACGGGGGATCGAGGGTTGGGTTTGGGCGGCATATTTTGTGACTGGCAATCTGTGGGAACTTGTTAAGTGATTCGTGACCTTTGATTAATAGACGATCGTGCGGTTACTATTAAAAGTATGGTATGCTTGAAGAATGATTTTAATATAATAAAGATATATATATATCTTTATCTATTATAAAGAAGTACTTTTGAATTTTAGAATCATATCACGATCAATCACGGCCGTTGAATATAAACTAAATATTTGATCGCAACCGTTGATCACAGCAACGAATCAAGGCCGTTCATATTTTTTCTTAGGTCTCCTAAACCTATATAGGGCCTCTCAAATGCTATGTCCGTGCTCTATGCTCTCGGGCGGCCTTCGGCCGCATCCAGGCGGACGAAGCCCGCCTCCGAACGGGCTTCTCCCATAATCAATGCATCATTGCGGGTTGTGCCCACATCAAAGCAGGATACACCCACATCAAAACGGGATGCACCCACATCAAGATGGGCAATTTCCGCAATATATACATATGAGTACTCAAAATGACCGTAAAAAAATATAAATAAATCTTACAATTTTTATTTTATAAAAAAATTACATTTTGTCGTAAAAATATTAATTTCACGCAATATTTCTTTCTCTCTTCTTTCTCTCCCTTTCTCATCTCTCTCCCTTTCTTTCTCCCTCTCTCTCCTCCCCCTTTCTCCTCTTCCTTCAGCCATCTCTCTTTCTTTCTCTCTCCCTCTCACTCCTCCCCTCTCTCTCTTTCTCTCTCTCTCTCTCCTCTCTCTCTCCCAACTCTCTCCCTCATCTCATGCTCTCTCTCATAATCTAATGGCTCTTGTTTGATCTATGGTGTGCCTCCAAATACGTATATTGTTTTATATAATAAGATATATATAGGGGCATATACTGTGCGGGCAAGCATAACGTGCGGGTGTACGGGCAAGAGATTTTGGGGGTCAAGATTGTCTCAAAATGAAATCAACATGAAAGTTGTAATCTCGGCGAGACAAACAACATTCATGTTGATCACTTTTTGATTTGGAGCTGTTTTGGCCTTCGATTTGGGCCTCGCAATCGGGGGCGGCGAGAGGCTTTACTGTAGCACTCTCACCGCCCCCCTATTTCGAGATCCAAATAGAAGGCCAAGACGGCTCCAAATCAAAAAGTGATCAACATAAAAGTTGTTTGTCTCGCCGAGATCTACATTTTTCATGTTGATCACTTTTCATTTTGAGACAATCTTGACCCCCAAACTCCCTTTCCCGTACGGCCCACACCTTATACTTGTCTGCATATTATATATATCCTATATATATGTATATATATATGTATATATATATATATATATGTATATATATACTAGTGCCCGACACGGGGCTCCGCCCCTATGGCTACGCGCCACAGTACCCGGCCCGTGACGGCGGGCTTCACCCGCACTTGGCTTCGCCCGCCCCGCGGCGGGCTGCGCCCAACTGACACGGGGCTCCACCCCTATGGCTACGCGCCACAGTACCAGGGCCGTGACGGCGGCAGCCCGCCCAACACGGGGCTCCGGCCCTATGGCTACGCGCCACAGTACCCGGCCCGTGACGGCGGGCTTCGCCTGCACCTGGCTTCGTGCGCCCACCCGGCGGCGGGCACCGCTTATATTTAAATATTTAGAAATCCTGTTTATATTTAAATATTATTATACTATATTTAAAAAATATTTTTAAAAATATAAATATAAATATTTCAAATATAAATATTTATATATAAATATTTAAATATAAATATTTATATAAAAATATTTATATATAAATATTTATATAAAAATATTTATATATAAATATTTTGCCTAAGCAGGCGGGATTTAATCCCGCCTGCTTAGGCGGGATTAAATCCCGGGATTAAATCCCGGGTTTTAATCCCTCCTGCTTAATCTCGGGATTAAATCCCGCCTAAGCAGGCGGGATTAAATCCCGCCTAAGCAGGCGGGATTAAATCCCGCCTAAGCAGGCGGGATTAAATCCCGGGATTAAATCCCGCCTAACTTAGGCGGGATTTAGTCCCACACCGCCTGGAATTGCTGCGCTTTCTGGGTATATAAAGCTTTTTGCCTCTTTAGGTGTAAAGCTGTGATATCAGGCTCAAAGGGTGTGGTTGGCGGGTTGTTGGGCGGGCGGGCCTGCCCTTTGCGGGCAGAAAAGTTTTAGGTTGGATGGGCATGCATTTGTAAGATTTTCAGGTTAATTTTGGGCTGGGCTGATGGGTTGTAGGATGCCCTACAAAATATCTAGATTTGAGAAGCCCTATATAGGTTTAGGAGACCTAAGAAAAAAAATGAATGGCCCTGATTCGTTGTCGTGATCAACGGTTGCGATTAAATATGTAGTTTATATTCAACAGACGTGATCGATCATGATCTGATTCTAGAATTCAAAACTACTTCTTTATAATAGATAAAGAAATATATATATATATATATATATATATATATATATATATATATATATATATATATATATATATATATATATAATGTGTTGAAGCACATAAAATCTAACTCCAAATGTTCAGAAATAATTCGAATGACTAGAGCTAGAGAGATTAGTGTACATGCACACCTCAAGTGCTTCAGCAGGGAGGTCCTACCACGTACTCAAAAGTTATGAAAAGCTTTCCCTCAACAAAAAAAAACTGAGCGAGGTATGAGGAAGGCATGAAATTTACGAGTATCAAACTTGGTGGGGGGTGGTCAACCTCTTACCAAGTGTCATTCCTGGTACCCCTGCGGATCTATTTATAGACAAATCTTGGGGGGTGCGGTTAATTACTCGCTCATACTCTCTTCCTTGAGGATGTCAAGTACTTTTTTGTTGAGGTTTGTGAATAGTTGTCAGTCTGTTGAGCTGAGTGGTCTGCGAATAGGCGTCTTCTTAGACATTTTTTTATCTTGATGTATTATTATACATTAGGTTTTATTTTTTCTCATTTGTCTATATTTATTTTTCAATATGATATTTCCATATTTATTACATAAATGAATATTTCCCGAAATAAATTCTAAATTTATATTTACTGTATAAAGAAAAAAAATCAAGTACTCCCTTTTACCTTTTCTAAAACCTCCATCTAGAGAATTGTATTAGCAATTCCAATTTGACTAATTTTTCGACTACAATTACATTTGTTTTTCATGATTACTATTAAACATTTGTTGTACGCTCTATATATTTTTAGCACAAAATAATTCATAAAAATATGCTAATATGCTGGCAAAATTGAAAATACATTATATAAATGTACAAAAAAAAAACAAAAGTACACAATAAAAACTGACTCCAAACCGCACTAGTATCAAATCTCACTGTGTAATTTTGGTGCATTGCAGTTTAATTTGGTCCAAAATTGACCCCCTTCGATGATGTTGCGGTTTAGGCTTAAACCACACCAATTTCACTCCTAGCTCTTACCACTCTTGGCGAGGCTCTGATGTTAGCTGTTTTTACAATCCCTTTGGTTGAATCCAAACCCCACGATCACATGTTGAAGTACTTTTAGGGTTTTAATCTCCCATTCTTCTTTGTGATTGAAACATGATCATAGCGGAAGAGTGGTCGACAAGGGTAAACCACGATCCTGACCACCATTGATATTACAGAAGAGTAAGTGGTGACCTTGGACACCTTTCTACCAACAGAGGCTATACTTTGATTGGAGGAACAGGTGGCACGCTGACATGATGGACAATCGACGACTTAGATAGCTATGGAATAATTTTTTGAGTCCTTTCTGAGATGGTGTATCCCATAATTGATGGGTAAGGCATTGCAAGAGAAGTTTCTATGACTACTTTATAAAGACATGAGATTCTACGAGTATTTACATGAATTTACTCGACTAAGTCATTATGAAAGGAGATTGGTTGATGATGAATAAATGAAGATCTATAGATTTTATGAGGGTCTCTGAGATGACCTTGGAATGAGACTAGTGACAACAAAATCACTTGGGTTTCAATTATTGGTGGAGATAGCTAGAGAATTGGAGATGGATTTTGAGAAGGCCCAACATTGAAAGTGGTATTCTACAGAAGGGGCAGAATTCAATGAGCCATCCACACAAGGGAAATTTAAGGGTGAGAGAAATGGGAAGAAATCTTGCACGATAGTTACTGCTCCCCCTAGTACCTCAATTGATTCAACTGCTTGAGGCACTTTGTTGCACTTCATATATGGAGAGGTGGGACATATAGTGCATTCATGAAGGAGTGCTCCGCCAATGACCTATAGTCAAGCAATTGAAGTTACTCATGTTGCTGTCCAAGCTACACTGACAAAGGGAAAGTGGTTGACTCTTCCACCTTCTAGTATGCTCTGACTCAATTTAAGTATGTTTGTTCTACGTCAACAGGAGGTCATTCATCAGAATGATGCGGTGAGATGCATGAGTTAATATTTAGCTTTTACTATAATGATTAACAATACATCACCTATGTTGTATGCTTTGTATGTTGTGCGATTAGGTCATGTTAGTCATTAATCACTTCAGGAGAGCTTTATGCGAAAACTCAAAATTGAAATAAAAATAGGTATTTTAATTCTCAAATAAAATCTAACTATTACATGAGTGCACCTCTCTAATTTACATAGAACAGATGAGGTGAGAGAATATACAATTAGTGATATGTGACAAAATACATCAGGCAGTTACAAAACAAGTAACTGCAAAACATGTGTTATTGACAACCTTGAACATGCAGGTACCCTAAGGCTAATCGCTCTGACTATAACATACAACAACATTGTGCAGATACACCAAGGGTAACCACTCATCATTTTCATCTGCATGGGCTCCTCCACATTGTGCTTTAACACTCTCCCTCAAGATGGAGCATATTTGTCAATCATTTCCATCTTGGCACAAATATCCGAGAAAGATGAAAAGATTGATTTTATAAAGATATCAGCCAATTCTCTATTGGAAAAGACGAATGGAATGCATATCTGCTTCTTCATAACTTTCTCTTTAACAAAATGACAGTCGATTTTGGCATACTTTGTTCATTCATGGAATACTAAATTCCTTGATATATAGATGACTGCTTTATGGTCATAAATTTAACATGGGTATAGGATAATTGTAAATTTCTCTCAAGTTGTTCTAAAGTGCTCACAACCTAAGTCACATGTGGTTTCAGCCAGACGTGGATACAACCACTTGTTTCTTGTTTTTCCAAGTAAGAAAATTTCCACCAACGATTGTGTAGAATCATGAGGTAAATTTACAATCTCATTTCTCACTTGCATAGTTGACATCAGAATAAGATCGTATCCACAAATGATTTTTTTTTTTGAAATAATAGGCCTTTGTCTAGAGTCTCCATGATAAATTCTATTAATTTTAAAGTTGTATGTAGTTGGCACTCTATGAGGGTTTGCATGAACTGACTAACATTTCCATTAGCATAGTAAATGTCGGGTCTTGTTACAATAAGGTAAATGAGTTTATCAACTAGCTGTTTATACCGAGTAACAACTAGAAGAAGAGGAGACGTTCACTCCAAAGTTTGTGTTTTGCACCAAGAATGCAAATTTCATTGAGAAGGTAGAAGGAATACTTGCATTGGGAGAGGACTATAGAGTCATGCTTTTTTGCAATCTCAATGCCATTTTGGAGGACTCGTAAGTGAGAAACTGTTCATGCATATATTTTTCATCATTATTATCCCCGGTGAATCATTGCCAGTGAAAAAATGTCATCAACAAACAAAATAAGAATAACCAGTTTGTGAGTGATTTTTCAAATGAAGAGTGAATGGTTTGAAGTACTTTTGGAAAAATCAATTTTAGAGATGACCATACTAAATTTGTCGAACCATGCACGAGGAATTTGTTTGAGTCCATAGATAACCTTCCTTAGCTTGCATACTTAAGACCCCTTAAGTAGCATAACCATGAGGTTGCTAAATGTGTACTTCTTGCAAGTCACTATAAAGGAAGACATTCATAACAACCACTTGAGACATCTTTCATTCCTTATTGACAACAACATAAAAGAGTATCTGGATGTTATTGTTGCGGGTAACGAGAGAGAAGGTGTCGAATAAATCAACATTATATGTCTGAGTAAATCTGTTAGCAACTAAGCGAGTTGTGTATCCATCCATTGTGTTGTCAGGACAAGTCTTGAAACCAACAACATCATCCTCAAGTGGGGGTAGAGATGGGAGTACAAGCACCCATAGATGTCAAAGAGGACATTTCATCATCCATAATAGCCTTCCAGCATGATAAGACAAGAGCTTTGTGATAAGTAGTTGGGATAGTGGTGGTACAGAGGGCTAGAACAAAGTTCCTGCAAGAAGGGACAAATTGGTTAGATGAAATAACATCGTTAATAGAGTGTTGTGTACATGATCGACCCCTCTAGCGGAGAGCAATGAGAACATTAATATCCGAGTTGTCTTCGGTGTCAGATCCTTCCTAAGAGGAGAGAACTGTCATAAGAACTGATGGTGGGAGCCCCATATTAGATGGAGGGATGGGTGGATGGGAGAGTGAACTATGATGAAAAGGAGAGTACGACAGTGAAATATGAGGTCATGGTGGCAGAATATCTGTCGAAGGAGCATGAACAATAAGAAAGGAGGAGGTAGATGTAGGAGGATCTGCTTGGGTGATAGGTGGAGAGTTGGTGGAGATGTATGGTGGTGGATACCAACCCAGATTAGGTCAACGAAGAAATACTCGGCGCCACACCCAATCAGAACTCTACCGGCTCTGAATCATCAACATATTTTATTTCATTTTTTTTATTTTGTAATTGATATGTTTGGTCAATTTTATTTTATTTCACGCTCACCGCACCAAAATGTTGAAACCGAATATCGGTCTCCTGTGGAGTTCGACCCTTGGGGAAGGGTTGACCGCGCACCTACTACCCTCAAGCGAACGATCTAGGCACAAGACTAGGAACACGAGGGACAGACCAAAGGTCTCACCGTGGAGGACCCGCCGCATACCCGGAAGACTAACTAACTCTTCCCCTCCCAAGCCAAGGGCTGAGCTAAGGCACCTTCGGAGGGCTCTCTTGGCCGACCGGAACATATAAGGAGGATCTCGAGATCCACTCCCAAACTAGAGGTGCCACCTCGGGTCTATGTAAAACGTTCCCCGCCCGCCTTACCATTGGCACAAAACCGCCTAGCAGCCCTACTCTACGCAGCCCCAATTGGGCCGCTAACAGCGGAACTCTGCTATTCTGAAAGGATGACAACAGGCCATCAGGGGATTCTCGGCATCTATTCATCGGGGCCCACACGAGGGGAGCGGTTCACGAATACACCGCTCGCCCAAGACAGGAGTAAACTACATATTCACAGAGCATCACAGATATGAAAAAATATTACAGGAATATAAATTCCATACTCAGCACGCAGGCCGGCAATATAAACAAAAAGGGCCTTCGAGGGCCGGCACAAGCTTGGGCTTAAGCCCGCTACTCCCCTCCTGGTACTGCAACACATGTACGCCAACGTCTCGACTAGCGGCGGCCAACTAGGCATCGGTCGGCTAACATAAGCGGGCCAAACATATTGCGCACACCCCCTTTTTTGGGGCTTGTGGTGCGCATTCCCTACAAACGGCTAATAAATAACTTCCTCGAAGTCTTCTCCGGGAACCCCAGAACATCACCAATCCGGCTCACACGTCCGGATGGGCTTCACACAACATGCCTAAACCCGTACTCACGCTTTCGGGTACTAATGCAATTAACTGCGGGGACGTGCACGTCAACCCGTCGGAAAGCTCCCTTCCCCCCACCAGTTGGTGGAGAGGGGCTTCCATGCAAATATGTAAACTGAGGGCTTCACCTGCCCAAGTAGAAACATCGTTATCTTTATCGCGTGCTTGGCGGCGGGGCCGGGAGAGGAGCTCCGGGTCGATCCTACTGCATGCGGCCGCGTCGGTGGTCGATCTCCACTCTAGGCCGAGCCTTGCTCCAGGACGAGCCTTACTCCAGGCCGAGTCTCGCTCCAGGCCGAGCCTTGCTCCAGACCGAGCTTGCTGTCGGGAGAAAGGGAGGTCGAGGTGTGCTGCTCCAGGCCGGGAGAAAAGGAGGGGGGTCGGGTTGCTCCAGGCGGCTGGAAAAAGGAGCGGCGCGCGGTTGCTGCTGTTTTAGGTGGACGGAGAGAAAGAGGGAGGCGGGGCTCGGGCTGCCACTACTGTAGGCCGGCGGGAGAGAGAAAGGGGGCCGGCTGTGCTGCTCCTGTTGGCCGCCGGGAGAGAGAAAGAGGGGTCGGCTGTGCCGCTCCTTTGCCGGCGATGGGAGAGAGGGGGGAAGGAGGTCATGCCCTAGCTTGGGCGGCGATGGGAGAGAGGGGGAAGGGGGCGGCCGTGTCCCGCTTTGCCGGCGACGGGAGAGAGGGGGAATGGGGCGGCCGGGCTGCTGCTTTGCCGGCGACGGGAGAGAGGGGGGAAGGAGGTCGTGCCCTAGCTTGGGCGGCGACGGGAGAGAGGGGGAAGGGGTGGCCGTGTCCCGCTTTGCCGGCGACGGGAGAGAGGGGGAAAGGGGCGGTCGGGCTACTGCTTTGCCGGCGACGGGAGAGAGGGGAAAGGGGCGGCTGCCTTCTTCCTTTTGGCCGAACCGTAGGGGGTAGCCCAAAAACCCTCAATCCCCTCTTTTCTTTTCTTTTTTTTTGCTGTCCTGATGCCCGTGCTCCCCCCTACATCTCTTGTTTTCTCCTTTTTTTTATCTTTTTTCTTTTTCCTTTTTTCTCCTGTCCTCTCCCGACCCCCCCACTCAGCCCCTTCTTCTTTTCTCTTCTTTTTTTTATTCCCTCATTTGTTGTCCCTCTCTCCCAGCCCCCTATGCACATATATAATGTATATTATATTATAAATATAATATATGTTATCATATTATAAATATAATATATATTACTATATCACAATTTCAATCGAACATTTGTAAAAAGCCTACACACATAAAACCTCCGCACGTACGCATGCACGAGAACCCTCACGTCTTCGAACGGGGCCGCACCAACTCGTCGCCCATAACACGCCCCTAGGCTGATGTTTGGGGAGGGTCCCACTCGTCCGGCTACGGGGTTGTACACAATCCCCGCTCTTTTCGAGCTTGGTACAAGCTCGAAAAGAATCATCCAACCCAACGTATCCGGCGAGTGGGAGCCGACCCAAAAAAAAACTGAGAGAAACTAAAATCTGCACTTGAAACATCAATATCTCCATGACCTTTCTGATCTTTTTGAATCACTTGATACCTTTTGGCTCACTGCTATTGAATTACCCTTATACCATTACTTACAACAAGTATACAATTTCTCGTGATATCGTGAAACAACAAAGCCATATATTTTGTATCTTCTTGCACACGCGGAGCTAATCCTTTCCCCCCAGGTGTGCCTATAGCCCTGCCAGCTAGTGAGAGCCTGACAGCGAGTCTACCCGGGGCCGAGCAGCACTCGGGGTCCCTTACCCCCCAGGCGATCCTACGGACCTGCCAGCTAGTAGGAGCCAGGAAGCGGGTCTACCCGGGGACGAGCATCACTCGGGGTCCTGCAAAAACTCTCCACGAACCAACCCTTTCCCCCCAGGTGTGCCTACAACCCTGCCAGCTAATGAGAGCCTGACAGCGAGTCAACCCGGGGTCCACTACTACCGTCATCGAGTGACTTCCTGCCCTGCCATCTAGGTGAGAGCCTGACAGCGGGATCTGCTCGAGGTCAAGGATGACATCGAGTGACTTCCGGCCCTGCCAGCTAGGTGAGAGCCTGGCAGCGGGATCTGCTCGGGGTCCAAACACATTCCATCGAGTGACTTCCGGCCCTGTCAGCTAGGTGAGAGCCTGACAACGGGATCTGCTCGAGGCCAGGGATGACACCGAGTGACTTTCGGCCCTGCCAGCTAGGTGAGATCCTGGCAGCGGGATCTGCTCGGGGTCCAAACACAATCCATCCAGTGACTTCCCGCCCTGTCAGCTAGGTGAGAGCCTGACAGCGGGATCTGCTCGAGGCCAAGGATGACACTGAGTGACTTCCGGCCCTGCCAGCTAGGTGAGAGCCTGGCAGCGGGATATGCTCGGGGTCCAAACACAATCCATCGAGTGACTTCCGCCCTGTCAGCTAGGTGAGAGCCTGACAGCGGGATCTGCTCGAGGCCAAGGATGACACCGAGTGACTTCCGGCCCTGCCAGCTAGGTGAGAGCCTGGCAGCGGGATCTGCTCGGGGTCCAAACACAATCCATCGAGTGACTTCCGGCCCTGTCAGCTAAGTGAGAGCCTGACAGCGGGATCTGCTCGAGGCCAAGGATGACACCGAGTGACTTCCGGCCCTGCCAGCTAGGTGAGAGCCTGACAGCGGGATCTGCTCGGGGTCCACAACTACCGCCATCGAGTGACTTCCGGCCCTGTCAGCTAGGTGAGAGCCTGACAGCAAGATTTGCTCGAGGCCAAGGATGACACCGAGTGACTTTCGGCCCTGCCAGCTAGGTGAGAGCCTGACAGCGGGATCTGCTCGGGGTCCACAACTACCGCCATCGAGTGACTTCCGGCCCTGTTAGCTAGGTGAGAGCCTGACAGCGGGATCTGCTCGAGGCCAAGGATGACACCGAGTGACTTCCGGACTTGCCAGCTAGGTGAGAGCCTGGAAGCGGGATCTGCTCGAGGTGCAAACACAATCCATCGAGTGACTTCCGGCCATGTCAGCTAGGTGAGAGCCTGACAGCGGGATCTGCTCGAGGCCCACGGATGTCACCGAGTGACTTTCGGCCCTGCCAGCTAGGTGAGAGCCTGACAGCGGGATCGGCTCGGGGTCCACTACTACTCGAGGACTTGACTTTGCTCGAGGTGGAGACATCCTGTTTACTTAAGAGGTGTTGGAGAGTTAACTGCACCGATGCTTTTACAAATGGAGGACGCATTCTATTCATAAGAGTGACGATCTGGAAGTCGTCAAATCAGGAAGCTGGCGTCCGAGCCTGTTCCTACTAATTCCTCCAATCGGAAGAGAGATGCAATCGGGGGGACATAGGCCGACATGCAAGGGGGGAGCTGATCTCGGCCGTCGGTGCAGAGGCTCGGTCTTACAATAGCGCTTAGAGTCCCGAGGCATCGTCCCATCATCCGAACTGGGCTATTTAGAAGGAACAGGTCGGCGGCTCGTATCCTGATCTAATGACAAAAATCACTTTCCGCCATGTCACTTGTGATTGCTTGGAGAGATCGGCCCTTTATCAAATCTGGGAGGTTAGCGTCTAGGCTCGTTCCTGATAATTCCCCTAGTCGGAGGAGAGGTGCGATCGGGAGGACATAGGCCGACGTGCAATGGGGGAGCTGATCTCGGCCGTCAATGCAGAGGCTCGGTCTTACAATAACGCTTAAAGTCCCGCTGCACCGTCCCATCGTCCGAACTAGGCTATTTAAAAGGAACATGTTGGACGTTTGCCTTCCGGAGTCGATCGCGAGACTAACCCTTGAAGCCCTCAGAAGCTCGAGGCGAATTGGTAATAAAGAGAAAACTTGACCGCTACTGAATTACAAGGAAGAGATAACATATTGCCGCTAGGGAGGGAACCCTTTTAGGTCACCTCGGCTCCTAATACCTCTCAGCTGCTCTCTTACCTGATCTTGAAGACAATAACCTCCAGGTTTCTCGTTGATGTAACAAGTGGTGATACATGGGTTTTCTTAGATAGAAGCGCTTCAAATAGGTGCAAATCCTACTCCAAATGCCATAGGATTCAAACAACAGCTATGGGAGGGGACAACTCTGAGTATGAGGACCTTACACACAAAGTATCAACGCATGACCCTGGTCGTCACCTGGTTCCACTTCTATAGCCACGACGCTCGCCAAAGTTCTTCTATGCTGGTCACTCTCCACGCTCACCGCACCAAAATGTTGAAACCGAAAATCGGTCTCCTGTGGAGTTCGACCCTTGGGGAAAGGGAGAGAGGGGGAAAGGGGCGGCCGGGCTGCTGCTTTGCCGGCGACGGGAGAGAGGGGGGAAGGAGGCCGTGCCCTAGCTTGGGCGGCGACAGGAGAGAGGGGGAAAGGGGCGGCCGTGTCCCGCTTTGCCAGCGACGGGAGAGAGGGGGAAAGGGGCGGCTGTCTTCTTCCTTTTGGCCGAACCGTAGGGGGTAGCCCAAAAACCCTCGATCCCCTCTTTTCTTTTTTTTCTTTTTTTGCTGTCCTGATGCCCGTGCTCCCCCCTACATCTCTTTTTTTCTCCTTTTTTTATCTTTTTTCTTTTTCCTTTTTTCTCCTGTCCTCTCCCGACCCCCCCACTCAGCCCCTTCTTCTTTTCTCTTCTTTTTTTATTCCCTCATTTGCTGTCCCTCTCTCCCAGCCCCCTATGCACATATATAATGTATATTATATTATAAATATAATATATATTACTATATCACAATTTTAATCAAACATTTGTAAAAAGCCTACACACATAAAACCTCCGCATGTACGCACGCACGAGAACCCGCACGTCTTCGAATGGGGCCGCACCAACTCGTCGCCCATAACACGCCCCTAGGCTGATGTTTGGGGAGGGTTCCACTCGCCCGGCTACGGGGTTGTACAGTTATCATTTTATTGTTATTTTTTTTTTGGCTTTTTTCACTTTAAGAAAATGGAAGTACTCAAGCCTCCTCCCCATTTCTCAACTACACGTTAAACTGAGTCGCGTCCTCCTCGCAAGCACCAGCACTACGCCCGCAACTGCCGAAGCTCCCACCCCATGCAACAAGTTCTCTCTCGGAAGTTCCGACATCCGATGTGTAATAGTGTAACCGCCGACTATGATTGCCTCCCTACCTGTCAATTTTGGCGACCAATCCAAAGGCAGTTTCAACAACCAACTTCAGTAACCGACTTTACACCATTTTTTTGCAACCGCCGATAATCACCCTAAACCTTGCTTTCCAGCTACCGCGACTCTTCCCCGTCAGTTTCAGTGCATTCGTTCTTTGTGTGTGTGTTTTTGCATTATTTTCACTTTGTTAAAAAAAACCCTATAAAAGGGGGATTTGTAATCGTTTTTTTGTCAGTTAACAATGAAATTATGATGCTTGGCTTACGTCTGGACAAAAATTGACATGAAAAAAACTGTTTCCTACTTTGTGTTTTTTTTTGTTGAAGCCACTCATAAGAAAAAGAGAGAGAGTGAATAATCTTCGCGATGCTCATGTGCGATAGCAGTCGACATCGGAGCGGAAGATTGAAGGTGACGAGCAACACTTCGTGGGTTCGCTGTCAACTTTGATTGCAGATATTCATCTCTTTCCGTGTGTAGTTTGTTTCTTCCCCCTCTGTTGTCGGTGTCTAAATTTTCACTCTAAGATAAAGTAGGCTCATCCCTGGATTTTTTGATTGAATTTTGTCAGTGAACGCTACGTCAAAATGCCAATCAGAAACGTAATTTTGAGTTTACGGTTTCCACTTGCTATGACAAATGGAAGGAAAAAAATTGCAAATCTTTTTCCCCGAATTTCTTTAATTGAACTATTTTTCAAGAAATCCATTTTTGGAACAAAATAGTTAATTCTCATTTAAAATAAATTTATTGGTTGTTTTCTTTTCAGTTATGCAACGCCCGCTCTAATCTTTATGCAAAGACATCCATTAATAATCAAAAGCATTAGGATTTCCAAGGAAAAAGTCGTCAAACATGCAAACCCTTGCGCTATCCCACGTCAAGATGTTTGGTGTGAACTCAAAGAAGATAACATCAACCAAATCATGTCATTTGAGGATAGGGTTGTAACATCAATATCCCTTCAGATTCGTGGAGTACCCAACAAAGGTACACTTGATAGTGAGAGCCAAGAGTTTGTCGTGACCGAGTGCATGAGAATGAAGAAATTAATGGAAGTACACCCAAATATCTGAGGGGATAAAGGAGAACAGAGTGACACCGTGATATAGAATAGAATACTATGTATTCCCGTGAAGAATGGTTGATGGAACACGATTGATGTGGAAACAAGAAGTTAGGGTAGCATGTCCCCAATGGATCAAAGAACATTCATTTGGCAGAGAAGAGTCTACACAACATCAAGAAGATAGTGATTCTTTTGTTCTGTCACTTCATTTTATTAGGAAGTATACACACAACTAATCTAATGAATGACATCACTAGACATGCAAAAAAGAGAGAATTGGTTCCTCACATAGTCTTTGACATTATCAGTGCGATTAATCTTTATAAAAAAACTAAACTATGTGCAAATTTCATTATAAAAGTAGATAATACAACAAAAATATTTAGTGTATTCTTTATGTTGGGTACATTGGAATATATGTACCTGATTTGAAGAAGTCTCACCCTACTCAATGATATACATAAAAGTGTATTTGATGTGCTTTGAGTTTATATGTGCAGGTTAAGTAATTGCAGGAAAAACATAAAAGTTTCTAAGTCCAAGTGTCGACACATAGAGGTGAAGTGTCGACACTTATGAAGGCTAGTGTCGACACCCAGAGAAGCTGTGTCGACACTTGGAGTAATTGTGTCGACACCAGGAAAGGCAGAGTCGACACCAGAAGAAAAGTGTCGACACATACAGGCAGTGTCGACACACAGTGAAAAATTGTCAACATAATCTGTGTCTACACTTAGAGGCAGTGTCGACACCCAGAGAAACTTTGTCGACATCAAAAGTGTCGACACCAGGAGGCTGTGTCGACACTCAGCAAACTTCAACAAAGTTAAAGTACTTGTGTCGACACAAAGGAGATGTGTCGACACTCAGCAATTTTCAACACAAGAAGGCATGTGTCGACACAAAGAAGTAGTGTCGACACACAGCAGAATTCAACTAAGTATTAAAGAAGAAGTGTTTGTGTCGACACACTCAACCAGTGTCGACACATTCAATAGAAGGCTTGTGTCGACAAACAGGATCAGTGTCGACACATTCTGAAGAAGCAGTATCGAGAAGCTGTTACAACAACAGAAGGAGTTGTGTCGACACCATCAAGGCTAGTGTCGAAACTTAGTCTATTTGTGTCGACACATAATGACTATCTGTCTCGACACTTTCAGACAGTGACAGAGATTTCAAGAAGTGACTGGATGACTTGACAGCTGCCATTTCAACCGGTCAACTGCAATTGTCAGAGCTGTCAGAAGGTTGTTAGAAACTGGATCAGCCGGTTACCTTGGAGGAAGACTATTTAAAGACCTTTCTCCTTCAACAGAGAGTGTGATTACAGATTGACAACAATCAATCAAGAGATCTAACAACATAAAAGAAGAAGACCTTCAACAGAAGATCTAAGAAGTAGGAGAGTGAGAGCTCCTTCTAAGAAGAGTAGGTGCTGAACCGGGCTGCTAAGTAAGATTCAGATTGAGATCTGAATCTCAAGACAGAAGTTGATTGAAGATCATCTTCACAGTAGATTCAACTCTACTGTGTTCTAATTCAAGAAGCTTTGAAGAAAGCCAAGAGAGGTTGATCTCTGCCAAGTTCTTCCAAGAACTCATCAAGAAGCCAGTCAACTCATCTCTCTCTTTCAGAGTTGTGGTTATTTACTTTGTAAACTTTATTTTCTGTAGGATCCTAAGAGATCTGAGCTGTAAGCCTATTTTATAAAGGCTGAGTGTAGGAGACTGTGTGCTCTGAGTGTAGGTCTTGTTAAAGACTGAGGTAGGGCCTTGTGCCTGAGTTGTAGGAGACTTTGCTCTCTGAGTGTAGGTCTTGTTGAAGACTGAGTGGTAGGGCTTTGTGCCTGAGTTGTAGGAGTGGGGACACTTTGAGTTGTAGGAACCTGTTTTGGGGTTCTGAGCTGTAAGATCTGAGGATCTGAGGAGAAGTGCTGAAGTTAGGCTGAATCTAGTACACTACTAGATAGGCAAAGGGGGAAAGTGGATGTACCCAGACCTTGGGGAACCACTATAAATACTGTGTGTACTTTGTGTATGTTTGTTTCTATGATTGTTGTGTTGTGATAGTTGTAGAATTGCATTTGCTATACACAATTTCTGCCTTAAATTTAAAAAGATAAAGTTCACCTATTCACCCCCCCCCCTCTAGGTGATTAGGCACTATTTCTTTCAAGTGGTATCAGAGCCAGGTTACTCAAAAAGGGACATAACAGTCTGAGTAAGATCCTGTAGGTAGAATCAGAATAAACAAGAATCAAGAAAATGGGTTCAAGTGAGAATCACAAAGAGCTGATGTCTATGAAATTGTCAATCTGTAGAAAATAGATTTTTGGCATATGGAAAGAGAGGGTTAGACTCTTTATGGAAGCATCTGACCCAAGAATATACATTACAGTCAAAGAAGGGTCATATGTGCCAATGAAGATATCCATTGTAGATGCAAATCAGAAAACTCCTAAGGACTATTCAGAAATGACCAAAGATGAAATCATTCTGGCCACTATGGACAAGAGGACCCAGAATATTATTGTTAGTGCAATTGATGATGCAACATTTTAGAACTTAATTCATTGTAAAACTTTTAAAGAAATGTGGGACACATTAATAGTCTATATGGAGGGATCAGAAGAAGTAAGACAAGACAGGAAGTCTTTGTTAAATCAGGAATATGAAAGCTTCAGACAAGGAAAGTCTGATAGCATTACTGAATGCTACAAGAAGTTCTATATGATAGTAAATGAATTGATGTCCTATGGAAGAGAATTCAGCAACTATGAGCTGAATGACAAGTTCTTAAGATCCCTGACTAAGGACTGGGACACCAAGATTTGTGTCATTAGGGAAATAGCCAAATTAGGTGATATACCTCCTCCAACTTTGTTTGGAAAACTGTTATCTTATGAGATGTCGTTATTGGCTAGAAAGGAGGAAGATAAGACTACTAGAGTGGAGCACAAGGAAAGATCTGTGGCCTTCAAAACTGAAGCCACTAGGAAGTATAGAAGCAAGTCTCCATCTCCACCTCAAATAGTTGCTGAGGCTGTGACAGATAATTCAGAAAGCAAGAATTCAAATAGCAGTGAAAGTGATGAAGACTTTGCAGCTTTCACTAGGCATTTTCAAAAGTTTCTAAAGAAGAAGCAGTGGAGGTCTAAGCCTTCCACTTCTCAGCCAAAAGATGACTATTATCAGAAAAGAAAGTCATCAAGGAATGACAGAAGCAGATCCAAGACAAGCAAATCTACATCTTCAAAAATTATGTGCTATTGCTGCAATAGACAGGGACATGTAGTGGCTGACTGTCCTGAAAAGAGGAAAGAGTCAACTGACAAAAAGAAGACTCAGTTTAAGGGCAAAAAGGAAAAGTCCTTTGTTGCTAAGAAAGACAAAAGTTTGACTGATCAGTCATCTTCAGAAACAGACTCAGAAGCTGAAGCCTATATTGGATTGTTTGCTGAAGAGGAAGAAGATGAGTTCATGCAGCTAATGAACTCAATTTATGAGCATGAGGACAATCAGTGCAAGGGACTGATGACTTTATCTGAAGGAGACAAAATTCAGGATCAGTCTGGACCAAGTAAGGTACAAAGTTGTTCTTCTAGTTCAATTTCTAGTACTGAGTCAGAATCAGATACATCTGCATCAAGTGATGTGGGTGGGTCTGAATCTGAATGAGATATTAATCAGTTAATTGATGAATATAGGGACTTGTTGCAGGCCTTGAAGAAAACAAAACCTTAGCCAAAACTCAGGCAAAGGAGATTGCTAGTCTTAAATTGGCTGCTGCTGATTCATACAAGTTGTTTGATCAGAAACTGAATAAAATAGCCATGCTGAAGAGCATTACTGTTATTCAGATGGGTACTATTACATTTAAGAATGATCAAATTAGAAATCTGGAGGCTAGACTTCAGAAGGAGAGAGAGATTGTAGCAAGTTTTTCTAAACCAAAATCTGTTTTACCTTTGATAGATGAGTTTGTACCTCATAAGGGTAAGACTGGATTGGGGTTTACAAAACCTGCCTGGACAGCTAGGTCCAAATCTATGGGCAAAACCCCAACACTAAACAAGAAGGCTGCAATAGAAAATCCAGCCAGGGTTGTACCTAAACAAAGGTACAACAGGTTTGAGTGCTGGTGTTGTGGCAAGATAGGTCACTTTGCCATAGATTGTTGGCACAATTCAAGTGTCAAGGAGAGTAGCAAACTACCTGCTAGAAGAGCTGTAGGTAGTTTTGTTAAAAGTCAAACTAACCTGCACCAAAGACCCAAGAATTATTTGGGTTCTAAGGTTAAGTAATCTGTTTTGCAGGTGAGTCTAAGTGGTCATGCCCCTATATGGTACTTGGACAGTGGATGTTCCAGGCACATGACTGGAACTAGGGGGTTGCTGAAGGACTATACACCTATCAAGGATGGCCCTAAAGTTACCTTTGGTGGTTCAGAAAAAGGAATCATCAAAGGTTTTGGTAACATTTCTAGTAACCAAATTACAATTACTCAAGTGGCTTATGTAAAGGGTTTGAAACATAACCTCATTAGCATAAGTCAGCTGAGTGATTTAGGATATGACATCTCATTTGTCAAGGATGGTTGTCATATCAAAAGGTCAAGTGATCAAAAGATCATTCTGACAGGATATAGGAAGAGAAATATCTATTGTCTTGACTTTGTATGTGAGAACAATGTTTCTCCTATTTGTCTTGTAGCTGATGAGAAAGTCTCATATTGTGTTAAATGGCATAAGAGACTGGCTCATCTTAACTATAAGACAATTGACCAACTCTTTAGCAAAGAGTTAGTGAGGAATGGTCCTCAGGTTAAGTGTATAAAGGATGGGATATGCTCAGCTTGTCAAAAAGGCAAGCAGACCAAATCCACCTTTCATAGCCTTGAGAACAAAGATTCTGTGAGGTGTCTATACCTCTTGCATATGGATCTTTTTGGTCCTATGCCAGTTCACAGCCTAGGTAGGAAGGTCTACACATTTGTTGTTGTAGATGACTATTCAAGGTATTCCTGGGTGTTCTTTCTTAGATAAAAATCTGAAACCTCAAGTATCTTATATAGTTTTGTTAAACAAATTCAGAATGAATTGGACAGTACAGTGGTCAAAATCAGAAGTGACCATGGCACTGAATTTCAGTCTGAAAGTATGACAAAACTGTGTGAAGAGTTTGGGATTTTTCAGGAATTTTCTTCACCAAGAACATCTCAGCAAAATGGTATTGTTGAGAGGAAGAATAGAACCTTGATAGAGGCTGGTAGAACCCTATTGAGTGACACTTCTCTCCCAAATTATTTCTGGGCTGAGGCAATCACTACAACATTTTTGGTCTTTAGCAACACCTGACATAGCAACAGTTATAAAAATGTTGCCTAAACTTTGTTATAAAACAGTTTATAAGTGTTGCAATAGATTTACATGTTTATGCAACACTTTCTGTGCAACATTCAACAAACTGTTCTCTATTCCCTTATATGTAACATTTTTGGAATGTTGCCCTTGAGGATTCACTTTAGACAACAATTATGATATGTTGTCTTCTTAAAAATTAATTTGCAATATTTTAAAAGTGTTGCCTAAAGAATACTTTATGATTAACCAAAATATGAACATCAGCCACATTTTTGAGGTTTTGTTAAAAATCATGACTCCAGGGGACAGCGTCCTCGGTGGGGGCTCGGGGGCAACGCCCCTGAAACAAAATCAATTTTGAGTTTCCCGGGTGTGAGGATATCTGCCCATTTTTCGTTCGAATCAAAAATAGTGACTCCACATTAATTAATTAACTCCAAGCTTCTCTTCCCCGGCGACGACAGGCTTCTTCCCCGGGCGTGGCTGCTACACCGTGTGGATCTTCTTCCCCGTCGACGTCGGCGTGCAAAATCATCTTCCCTGTCGACGACGCAGTCCTATTGCACCAACCTAGCTTCTTCCCCGTCGACGCCGACAGTCCGATTGCACCGAACCGACGACGAAATCCGTCCGAATTTCTCCGTGAGATACCTAGCGCAGTGTTCTTGCACATTCTTCCTCTGTATATCTTGTGCTACTGTTCTCCCTATCGCTGAGGTATACCCCTTCTCCTATATATCTTGTGTCCGGTACCTAGCCCGTTTGAACCTGTCATTCAAAGCACTTGTCACAACCAATGAAACAGATGATTCTCACTACAAGAAAACAGGATTTTAGTGACGAAAATATTGTGACGAAATATTTTTCGTCACTAAAAGTATACTTTTGTGACAAAATTAAATGTTGGTCACTAAATAACAAGTTCCATTTTATTAGTGACAAAAATAAATATTTGGTCACTATTTTTTTTGTAACACGGGCATAGACATACACCCCTTTGGCAACAGTTTTCAATGTTTTGGCAACGCTTTGCGTTTTTAGGTAACAGTTTTCAAATGTTGCTAAAGACCAAAAATGTTGTAGTGAATAAATACTGCTTGTCATATGATCAATAGGGCTACTATCATCAAGAGCCACAAGAAGACCTCATATGAGATTGTGAAGGGCAGAAAACCAAATTTATCCTATTTCAGGATCTTTGGTTGCAAGTGCTATATCCTTAACAATGGTAAGTCTTATCTAACCAAGTTTGCTGCCAAATCCCAAGAGGGGATATTTGTTGGGTACAACAATAATAGTAAGACTTATAAGGTCTACAACTTGATTACTCAAGTTGTAGAAGAGTCTGTTCATGTAGTTTTTGATGAAGCTAGACTCATTAACAATGAATTGCCAAGAAGTGTTTGCAGCTCCACAGGTGTAACTGAAAGAATGGACAAGCTTACCTTAACAGAAGGTTCTTCTACAAGTCAGCAAGTGGAAGATGGTGGCTGCTGTCCAGGGGGAGTACAAGATACTCCTGATGCTGAAGAAGACCAAGAGGAGCACCTAAATGAAGAGACTGAAGGTGTACAACCTGAAGACAGGCTGTCTCCAGCAAATAGGCACTTAAAGGATCATCCAGCCAATCAAATAATTGGAGATCCCAGACAAGGGGTGCAAACAAGGAGCAGGAATCTAAGTACAGTTCTTTACTCCAGCTTCTTATCCCAAGTTGAGCAAAAGAAATTTGAAGAAGCAATCCTAGATCCTCATTAGATTGAGGTCATGCAAGAGGAGCTGAATCAATTCAAAAGATGCAAGGTCTGGGAGCTAGTTCCTAAACCCAAGGACCACAACATTATTGGAACTAAGTGGATCTTTAGGAACAAGTTGGATGAGAATGGAATCATCATAAGGAATAAAGCTAGACTTGTTGCAAAGGGATATAGGCAGGAAGAGGGTATTGATTTTGATCAAATCTTTGATCCAGTAGCAAGATTGGAAGCAATCAGGATGTTCCTTGCATATGCAACATATCAATGATTTAAGGTATATCAAATGGATGTTAAGTCAGCTTTTCTGAATGGAAATCTGAAGGAAGAAGTCTATGTAGAGCAGCCATCAGGTTTTGTTGATTCTATTAAACCTGATTATATTTATAGACTTAGGAAGGCTTTGTATGAGTTAAAACAAGCCCCAAGGGCTTGGTATGAAATCCTGTCTAGTTTCCTCATTGAGAACAAATTCTCAAAGGGGAAAATAGACAAGACTCTATTCCTTAGGGAATCCAGAGGCAAGATTATCTTAGTCCAAATATATGTAGATGACATAATATTTGGGTCTACAGAAAGTAGTCTTTGCAGAAAGTTTGCAAAACTTATGCAAGGATAATTTGAAATGAGCAGTATGGGGGAACTTAAGTTCTTCTTGGGTCTCCAAGTTAGACAGACTGAAGATGGATTATCCATATGCCACTCTAAGTTCACCCTAGAGTTGATAAGGAAGTATAGTATGGAATCTTCCACTACCATGAAAATTCCTATGGGGTCAAACATGTCTCTAAGCAAAGATGATGCAGGGAAACCTGTAGATGAAACTTTGTATAGAGGGATAGTTGGCTCCCTACTGTATTTGACTACTAGTAACCAGATATCATGAATGCTACATGTGTCTGTGCTAGGTACCAAGCTTGCCCTAAAGAATCTCATCTGACAGCAGTCAAAAGGATTTTGAGATATCTTAAGGGCACACCTTATCTAGGCCTTTGGTACCCTAGGAATGGAGATTTTGTACTGACAGGTTATTCAGATGCAGATTTTGCAGGCTGCAAGGAAGATAGGAAGAGTACTACAAGAACCTGTCAATTTCTAGGTGGAAGGCTGGTGTCTTGGAGTAGCAAGAAGCAGACCAGTGTGGCCATCTCCGCAGTTGAGTCAGAATATGTTGTTGTAGGAAGTTGCTGTGCACAACTCTTATGGATTCAACACCAACTAAAAGATTATGGTATTCAAGTAAGTAGAACACCTTTATTTTGTGATTCTACAAGTGTCATTTCTATTGCAAATAATTTTGTCTCCCATAGTAGGAGTAAGCACATAGAAATTAAATACCATTTTCTTAGAGAACATGTAGAAAAAGGAGACATTTCCCTAGAGTATGTTAAGACAGATAATCAGTTAGCTGATATGTTTACTAAGCCCCTAGATGAAACCAAATTCAATAAGTTTAAAACTGAATTAGGAATGATAAACTTAGAATAGTTTAAAATTGGCTAAGTAAAATGGTGTCGACACACAGAGTTGTCTGTGTCGACACATAGAAGTGGTGTCGACATTTCAGAGAAATGGTGTCGACACATCTAGACAGTCAGTGTCGACACTTGACAGAATTAGTGCCGACACATGCAGAGTAGGTGTCGACACATCCAGGGTGGTATCGACACTTAGGATTTACACAGAATTCGTCGAGTAGTGTCTCGACTAAGTGTCGAGACATTAGTAGTAAGTGTCGACACTTTTCAACAGTGTCGACACATTTCAAGTATTTTGACGCGTCTTTTCACCTTCGATTTTAGAAATGTATAAATAGGTCTTCACCATTGTTTGTCGATACGCTCACCATAATTTTGAGAACAAACTTGTGTGTCGACATCTCTCTTCTCTAAATTCAAAATTTCTTCAAACCCTAATGACGCCCAAGCTAGAAGAGAACATTAATGAAGGTTATGAGCTCGTACGACACGCCTTTGATGACGCGGAACCAGAAATCCAAGGTGTGGTAATCCTAGTTGCAGAGACTGGATTAGAGTATCTTGTCTCAGAACCAATCAAGATATGGAAGAAGGAGGTCCTCAAATTCTTTACTGGAGCTACACTTGATGAAACTGGACTCAAGATTAAGTCCAAGGTTCATGGGGCAAAAGTAAAAATCACTCAGAAAAGTCTAAGAAAGATTCTACATCTCCCTAGAACTAAAGAAGAGGAAGATGTACCTCATCAAAGACAAGGGAGGCACTAGCATGGTGTGGACTTGATTCAAGCCTGAAGATTGGATCAGTTTTCAACAGGAAAGGCATGAACATGCAGGGCAAGTTCTTGTCTGAAATAGTTGGCAAGGTGTTACTGGGCAAGCCAGGTGGGCATGATAGAATATCAGCTCACATGTTCAGTTTGATGACCAGGATAATTTTTCAACTTAAAACTGATTGGTCAGTAGTTATGTTTGATAAGATAAAGGAAAGTCTGAAGAAGCCCAATCTGGATAGGATTCTGAGCTTATACTTAGCTGAAAGTATCCCTGAAGTCATGAACCAAGCTGCTGGTTCTAAGATAAATCATATGAGGAGAATGGATCTTAGGATTATCTCAAGGTGGGATAGAGTGTTGACAAAGGAAATGCCAACTCCACAAAAGGAAACACCTCAGAAGAAGAAGAAGACAGTCATTGTGGCTCAAGAATCCTCAAGTAGCTCAGAGGAGAAAGTGGTTTTTAGTTCTGATGATGGAGAAGATGACAATGCTAGACAGTCACCAACAAGACAAGAAGATGCCCAGAGGCAGGGGGAGCTACCATCAGCTAGCCCTATTCACCTGGATCCACTCCAGGGGGAGCCTCTACATGTGGATGAGCCAACTCAATTAGATAGTGAAAGGGCTACCCAAACAATTCTAGAGGTAATCACTGAAGTTAATCAATTAAATTTCACTATTAAGGATGAAGTTATGACTGAATCATTACTTGATGTTGATCAGCATACACAGTTACATAGTCAACCACAAGATGTTGTCATGGAGGACACATCAGTTGCTGATAAAGGGGTATCAATTGCTCCTGAGATAAGAGATTCTCTTGTCTAACCTCAACATGAGTTTACACTAGAAGAGCTATTCCCTGATCTTTTACAGACTGATTTTGAGGGAGAGAAAGCAGCTGTTGAGGGGAAGCAAATAGAGGAGACTGCTACAAAAGAGAATGAGGAGCAAAGGAATGTTGAGGAACTACCAAGGACTGAGAATGATTTACCTCCTAGTCCTAAGGACAGGGTAGACATTGCCAGTACTTCTGCTTCAGAGGATGAAGAGGCTGCTAGAGCCAAGAAAAGAAAACTACAAGTTTTCAAGAAAAGAAGCCAGACCTACAAGAAAATACTTCAAACCATAGTTCCACAACAAGCCCCAACTGCTGACTATAGTTCTTTGTTGGTGGCTTTACAAATTGTTAAAGTTGGAGACCGGGCGGTCTGTCTTGGCGGGTTGGAGACCGCGCGGTCTGGCGGCTTGACTCTTCGGCTTGTTAACCGGGCGGTCTAGCGATCTTCATCGGCGACCTATCTGCTTCTCTTATGGTAAGCCGTGCGGTTAGCCCTTCTGTCTAACCGCGCGGCTTGTGCGGTTTTACCTTGTACAGTCCGCTTAACTTGTATTTTTTAGTCCCACATCTCTTATTTGTATTCTCTCTTCTCTCCTCCATTCTATATAAGGGAGGGCATACCTTTGTAATAGATATCATTTTTTGGATAATAAAATTTCAATTATTCAAAAGATATTCTGCTTGTTCTCTCTAGCTTCTAACATGGTATCAGAGGACTCGATCTACTCCTCCTGATTCTGTGTCTTGTTATCTGCCCGGCTTGTTTGCCGTTTGCTTTTTATAATCGCGCGGCCTATTCTCTAGTCGTTCGCCTTCTACTGCCCGGACTGTTCTGTAGTCACCTTCTTCTGCTCGCCCGGACTGTTCTCTAGCCGGTCGCCCTCTTCTGTTCGCAATTACAAGAAAGCCTGTCACTAGCCGTTCGCCCTCTTCCCTCTGCCTTGTTCAGCAAAAGCTAGGTCGTGGCCTTTCTGGCCGCTGGATTTAGTCCCTTGAGACCGCTGCCGTTTCTTTCTTTGCGCGGATTGTTACCTACCCGCCGCCTCCTATCGCAGCGACCTGTTTTTGTCCCTGCTCCTGTTCGTGCAGGCTTGTCCTCTAGCCGCTCATATAAAAGACTTCTTCCCCTCTGCTTGCGCCTGCGGTTTGGTCGTGGCTTTTCTGGCCGCTGGTTTCTACCCTCGAGACCGCTGCAGTCTTTCTTCCTATCCGTGCGGGTTGTATCCTAACCGCCCAGGCTTCCCTTGTTTCCAGCTGCTAAATGGATTTCAAACATGCCTCTACTGCCACCACCCTGTTGCCAATCCGGCTCCTCCTCTTCCCCTCCTCCTTCCGGGAACCTTGGGACCGTTTCCAACTTGTTGGCTCCAACTACCCGGATTGGAGCGTCTCTTTCACCTTTCTTCTTCGCTCACAACGTAAACGCCACCACCTCATTGATGACCCACCTCCTATCACTTCACCTCTCTTTGATGACTGGGATGCCAGTGACGCGCTTGTGCGTACTTGGCTCCTGCGAACAGTCTTTCTGAAAGATATGAGTGCCTTCCCGTCATACGTCATGATGAGGGGGGGGGGGGTCAAGGCCGCTTGGCTTCATCTTGCCGCTTTGTAAACTCCAAAGGGGCTCAGACTTCCCGCATCTATACGTTGTATGCGGACCTCTTTGCCCGTCCCACCTTGTCTCCTGCTGCTGCCTACCAACAGGTCCAGGCTCTTGGGGCTGAGATTCTTCAGAATCGTCCCTTTTCTGCAATCACACGTATGGCTCAACAACACACGCACTTCCAGGAGCTTCTAGTCGTGTGTTATCTGCTGGCTTCCCGATACTTATGACATGATCCGCCAGCAAATTTTGGGTGAGGCTGAATCTCCCACTTTGGATGCCACCCTGCTCGCATCGCTGCTGTTACATCTCTCCTTCAGCTATTGCCCGGCCAAACTTCTCCCCCACCGGACCACTATTCTCAGATCACCTCAAGCGCAGTGGCTCTGGTAGTCGCGGTCATCAGACCGGCGGCCTACTTCTTCCCGCTACATCTCATGCCCAAGGCCCTACAACTCAGCTTTTCACAAAGCCTACACTCAGCCACAAAGGCCTACACTCAGCCACCAAGGCCTACACTCTGAGATTTCAATCTCCTACACTCATGCTCTCAAGCCCTACACTCAGCCTTTATAATTATAGGCTTACAAAACTCAGATCCAAAGGATCCTACAAGATAAAAATGATTATACAATTGTTAACTCAGCAACCCAAAGACAAGAGAGGGGAGTTGTGAGTTTCTTGATGAGTTCTTGGAAGAACTCAGCTGGAATCAATCTGACTTAGCTTTCTTCAAAGCTTCTTGAAAGTAGAACTCAATAAGACTGACTCCTTCTGCAGTTGATCCTTGATCTCTGCTTCTTAAGATCCAGAATAAATCTGAACCCTTCTTCTCAGCCTAGTTCCAATGGCTGATTTCTTGGATGGAGCTCTCTCTCTCCAACTTCTTAGATCTTCACTTGATAGCTAGATCTTCTTTAAATATGAACTGGGACTTGTGTTCAATCTCTTCAACAACTTGTTGATCAATCTCTTCTGTAGACAGTATAAGCCTATTTATAGGCCTTCTTCATGGTAACCGGCTGGTCCGGTACATAACTGAATTCTGATAACTCTGACAGGTGCTGTAGACCGGTTGGAATGGCAGCTGTCAAGTCATCCAGTCAGTTCTTGAAATAACTGTAACTGTCTGTAAGTGTCGAGACTTTCTGTCTTTAAGTGTCGACACTTATAGACCAAGTGTCGACACATGTTGTCTAAGTGTCGACACTAGTCTACAAGGTGTCGACACAACTCCTTGTGTTGTTGATTCTCTATCTCGACACTGCTTCTCCTTCATGTGTCGACACTGAAATTGAGTGTCGACACAAGTACTTGTTCTTCAGAATTTTGCTGAATTCTTCTAAGTGTCGACACAACACCTTTGTGTCGACACATCTTCATGTGTTGTATCTGTCAAGTGTCGACACTGCTTCTTGGTGTCGACACATGTCTTTATTGTTGATACTTGTTGAGTGTCGACACATTGCTTTGGGTGTCGACACTTACATCTTCAGTCGAGACTCTAGCTGAGTGTCGACACATTCCCTTAGTGTCGACACTTGTACTTAGAATATTTTGCTGAACTTTGCTGTTCTTTGCTAAGTGTCGACACAGCTCCTTGTGTCGACACTTTCTTCAAGTGTTGAGTCTTCAGCTAAGTGTCGACACATTGTTCTGGGTGTAGACACTTACTTCTAGTGTTGACTCTTCTGCTAAGTGTCGACACATTGTTCTGAGTGTCGACACTTACTTCAAGTGTTGACTCTTCTGTTGAGTGTCGACACATTGTTCTGGGTGTCGACACTTGTACTTAGTCTCTACTGACTTTTGCTGAGTGTCGACACAGCTCCAAGTGTCGACACTTTCTGATGTAGACACAGCTTCACTAGGTGTCGACACAACTGTTAAGTGTCGACACAGTTTTACTGGCTTTTCTTCATTGAGTGTCGACACAGCTCCTTGTGTCGACACTTTCTGTCTGGTGTCGACTCAGCATCCCTGGTGTCGACACAATGACTCCAAGTGTCGACACTGCTTGCCTGGGTGTCGACACAAGTCTTCTTAAGTGTCGACACTTTCCCTCTGGGTGTCGACACATGGACTTAGAAACTTTTTGCTTCAGTCCTGCAAATACTTAACCTGCACAAGTAACTCAAAATACATCAAATACATTTTGATGTATATCATTGAGTTGGGTGAGGCTTCTTCAAATCAGGTACATTTCAACCAATGTACCCAACAATCTCCCCCTATTTGGAGAAGTCATAACCCTTAGTCAATAATATACACCATTCATAAATAAAATTACAAAATGATGTAAAACAGGATTATATACAGCAGGGTAAACATAAACATGTATTAATCACACATGTATACAAATATATCATCACAGAACAAATATGAAATAGACATAGACATCATTACAGAACAAATATGAAATAGAAATAACATATAACACATTGTTCTAATATCTATCATATTCATTTTCAGAAGTTCACAAAATGTTTTACATCAAAAAGATTACAAAGTAAACTTCAAGAAAATTCTAATTCTATTTCTGTTCTGGCTCCTTAATCACTATGCCTTTTCCAGCTTGAACTTTAGCTTGAACAGGAGCATCAGCAACTTCAGCATCAGCAGGCTTCTTGCCTTTCAGATCTTTCTTCTTCTGTTCTTTTGCTTTGATCTTTTGTCTTTCAAAGTACTTGCTATGCTCCAGAGCTGTAGGAGGTAGCTTTCCCATCTTGGCCTTCCTTCTAAATTGGACTATTGCCTCCTGTCTTATCTCATGTTTTCTCCATTCAGCCTCAGAAAACCATTTGTTCCTGTCATTCACATTATCTTTGGCAGCTTTCCAGGCAGTCAAAATGATATTTCTTGAGGTAGGGCTCCACTGTTCAAAGTCTGGCCTTTGTTCAGCTTGTTCCCTAAACCTCTTCTTAGACAATCTTGTCTCTTCTTCTTTCTGTAGAACTTCTTCTTCTTTTTGAAGAGCTGCATGCATAGCTTCAGATATAGGATGAACCACTTTTTCTAGAATAACATTGGACTTCCCTTCAGTTGGGCTATACATGTGATGAATATCAGCTTGCACCATGTCAAAATCTGGTGGAGGATAGATCACTTGAGCTACTTCTGGTTGCTCACCTCCAAGATAGGCAGGGTTAATTCCAGATTCTGCTACATTGTCATCATCACAAAGAGGAGGATAGCCCAGTGTAGCTCTGATGGAATTAGATATCCATTTGGCATGATCAGAGCTAGCTTTGACTAAAACTCTCTCCCCCTTTATGACTTCTCTAGCCATGTGATCTCTAACATCATCCTTCTGGAATCTGATTTGATTATCCAAGTATCTGACTCCATCTTTAAAGAAAGGTTTGAGCTTATTAAGTTGTTCAGATATGGCCTTCTGGGAGTCTTGAATGGCAGTCTTAAGAGCAGTGAGTTCTTCTAGGAATACTTTGTCAAAATCTGCCTTTGCTATAGCTGGAGTCTGTCCTGCTGCTAGATTCTTCAGTTCTGTGACTATTGCATTGTGGGATTCAGTAAGGTTGTCATTCATTCTTAGCTGATTTTCAAGAACATAACCTTGCTTCACAGCTATGTCATCCACTTGTGCTTTTAGCTTCTCCTGGTGTGTGGCCAAGTACACCACTGCATTTCCACATTTGTGGAAGCAGTATGTCATCTCCTTCTTGTTAAGATTCATTTCAAATCTTATTGACTTTATGTCATGTGCTAGATCAAATTGTAGTGATTTCTTCCCTTCATCAACATACTTTTCAATGGCCTGCCTTTGCTCATCCAACTTGACTTGCATTGCAATCATTAAAGCACTATAATCCACAGTTGGAGCTGGCTGTGCTATAGGCTGTGGAGCAATAGTTTGGAGAGCCTTCTTATAACTCTGGCTCCTTCTTTTGAAGTCATAAATTTTCTTTTTCCTTGCCCTTGCTTCTTCCTCATCTTCAGAAGCTGAGGAGCTGGCAATTTCAACCCTCTCTTAGGGCTTGGGGGCCTTTCAGTTTGCATATCTGGTGCTGTCTCAGGTTCTTGCCTTACAGGCTCTTCCAGAATTTGCATGTGCTCCCCCTCAACTGGAGCATTCTCTCCTTCAGCAGCAGTAGTGTCCTGTCCAAAGTCTTCTTGATCTAGATTTAAGAAAAGATCTTCCATAGTATATTCTTTTGGAGACTGAGCTGGAGAAATTCTTGGCTCTTCAACCACTGAATCAGGAACTATTGGAGCTGCAACAGATGTGTCTTCCAAGACAGCATCTGGGACTTGGTTATCCAGCTGAGTTTGCTGATGAACATCAGACAAATCAGTGTCTTCCATAGGAAATTCTAAAGTATTGAGTTCAGTGATTACCTCTAGGATAATGTTGGTTGCTTGTTCACTTTCCAGTGTAGTGGGTTCATCTACAACTGGAAGCTCCCCTGGCTTTGATCCTTGTGTATGGGGCTAGCTTGAGGTAGCTCCCCCTGGATCTCAGCATCATCTTGAGGAGCAGGAGATTTCACAGCAGGCTCTTCCTCATTTTCATCTGGAGTGAAGACAACTTGTTCTTCACTGTCTGAGCTGCTAGTGGACTTTTGAGCCACTGGGGCAATTTTCCTTTTCTTCTTTAATGGAATCTCCTTCTCAGAAACTATCTTCTCAGGGGTTGGCATTTCCTTAGTCAACACCCTGTCTCATCTAGAGAACAATCTCATGTCCATTTTTCTCATGTGATTTATTTTACTTCCAGCAGCTGTACTCATAACTTCAGGTATTACACCAGCAAGGTAAAGACTTAAAATCCTGCCCAGGTTGAGCTTCTTCAAGCTTTCTTTAATCTTCTCATAAACTACCATAGACCAGTCAGTTTTTAGAGTGAAGATTATCCTTGTCATTATACTAAACATATGGGCAGACACTCTGTCATGCCCTCCTGGCTTGCTGAGTATGACTTTGCCAACAATCTCTGAGAGGAATTTCCCTTGATTGTTCATGCCTTTTCTAAGAAACACTGATCCAAGCTTCATCTTAGGATCTAGTCGACACCAGGTTAGAGCTTCCCTGGTCTTTGTAGCTGTAACCTCATCTTCCTCTTTAATTCTTGGTAGCTGTAGAATCTTCCTCAGACTTTTAGGTGACACCTGTACCTTCTCACCATAAACCCTGGATTTGATTTTGAATCCAGTTTCGTCTATCTTAGCTCCACTGAGAAATTCTAGTACCTCTTTCTTCCAGATTTTAGTAGGTTCAGAAACAAGATATTCTAATCCTGAATCGACTACTAGGGTTACGACAGCCTTAATTTCTTGATCGGCATCCTCAAAAGCACCGCGCACCAGCTCGTATCCTTCATTGACATTCTCCTCAAGCTTTCGCGCCATTAGGGTTTGTAGAATTTGTCTTGAGAGAAGAGAGGTGTCGACACAGAAGTTTGGTCTCGAAACTTTGAAAGCGTGTCGACAAACTAAGGCAAAACCCTATTTATACCTTTCTAATTTTGAAGATCAACAGGCGGGACAGCTAACTTAAATTGTGTCGACACTGGCAATAAGTGTCGACACTGACTTATAATGTCTCGACACATATGTGTCGACACAAGTTTAGTCAACAGATTATATGTGTCGACACTTGTTTATGTGTCGACACCACTTAACTCGACATGTAGTCGAGACTTTACTTAGATAAATCTGAGTAAACACTATGTGTCGACACCACCTTGATTGTGTCGACACCAACTTGTCATGTGTCGACACTATTATTCTGAAGTGTCGACACCAACTTCCTAGATGTGTCGACACCTTTTTCCTGAAGTGTCGACACCACTTTTCTGTGTCGACACAGAAACCTCTATGTGTCGACACCTTTTGACTTAGCCAATTTCCAATACTATAAACTTACTCTAAGTTTATCATTCCTAGTTCAATTTTAAATCTATTGAACTTAGCTTCTTCTAGTGGCTTAGTATACATATCAGCTAGTTGTTCATCAGTTTTAACATATTCAAGTAAAATATCTTCTCTTTCTACATGCTCCCTAAGAAAATGATATTTAATTTCAATATGTTTTGTTCTACTATGGGATACATGATTATTAGCTATTGAAATAGCACTAGTAGAATCACAGAAGAGTGGAGTTCTACTTACCTGAAATCCATAGTCCTCAAGCTGATGTTGTATCCACAGAAGTTGAGCACAGCAACTTCCTGCAGCCACATACTCTGACTCTGCAGTGGAGATAGCCACACTTGTTTGTTTTTTGCTACTCCATGAAATTAGTCTCCCACCTAGGAATTGACAGGTTCCAGTAGTGTTTTTTCTATCTTCTTTGCATCCTGCAAAGTCTGCATCTGAATAACCTGTTAGTTCAAAATCCACATTCCTAGGGTACCAGAGGCCTAGATAAGGAGTGCTCTTTAGATATCTCAGTATTCTTTTGACTGCTGTCAAATGAGACTCTTTAGGGCAGGCTTGATACCTTGCACAGACACATGTAGCATACATGATATCTGGTCTACTTGCAGTCAAGTATAATAGGGAGCCAACTATCCCTCTATACAAGGTTTCATCTACAGTTTTCCCTGCATCATCCTTGCTAAGAGACATACTTGACCCCATAGGAGTCTTCATGGTACTGGATGAATCCATACCATACTTCCTTATGAGTTCTAGGGTGAACTTAGACTGACAAATGGATAAATTACTCTCAGTCTGTTTAACTTGGAGACCCAAGAAAAACTTCAGCTCTCCCATACTACTCATCTCAAATTGACCTTGCATAAGTTTTGCAAACTTTTTGCAAAGGCTGCTTTCAGTAGACCCAAATATAATGTCATCTACATATATTTGGACTAGTATAACTTTGCCTCTAGATTCCCTAAGGAATAAAGTCTTATCTATTTTCCCCCTTGAGAACTTGTTCTCAATGAGGAAACTAGATAGGGTTTCATACCAAGCCCTAGGGGCTTGCTTTAACCCATATAAAGCTTTCCTAAGTCTATAGACATGATGAGGTAGAGTTGAATCAACAAAACCTGATGGCTGTTCCACATAGACTTCTTCTTTAAGATTACCATTCAGAAATGCTGACTTGACATCCATTTGGTAAACTTTGAATCCTTGATAGGTTGCATAGGCAAGAAACATCCTTATGGCTTCCAGTCTGGCTACTGGAGCAAAGGTTTGATCAAAGTCAATACCTTCTTCTTGCATATATCCTTTAGCAACCAGTCTTGCTTTATTCTTAATGATGACCCCTTGTTCATCCATCTTATTCCTGTAGATCCACTTGGTTCCTATTATATTGTGGTCTTTAGGTTTAGGAACTAGTTCCCAGACCTTGCACCTCTTGAACTGATTTAGCTCTTCTTGCATTGCTTCAGTCCATTGTGGATCTAGTATGGCTTCTTCAAACTTCTTAGGTTCAACTTGAGATAGAAAACTGGAGTAGATTGCTGCATTCAGGTTTCTGCTCCTTGTTTGTACTCCTTGTCTTGGATCTCAATAATCTGCTCTACTGGATGATCTCTAAGATGTCTATTGACTGGAGGCATCCTGACTTCTGGTTGAACCTCTTCAGCATCTCCATCATGCTGTACTCCTTGAACTTCATCAGCAATAGGTACATGTAGTTCTCCCCCTGGACAACAGCCACTGTCTTCTACTTGCTGTCTTGCAGTAGGTACTTCTTCTAAAGTGAGCTTGTCCATCTTCTTTGTTAAACCTATGGGGCTGCATACACTACTAGACAACTCATTGTTAATAAGTTTAGTCTCATCAAATACTACATGTACAGTTTCTTCTACAACTTGAGTAGACAAGTTGTAAACTCTATAAGTCTTACTATTGTTGCTGTACCCAACAAAAATTCCCTCTTGGGACTTGGCAGCAAACTTAGTCAAGTAAGACTTTCCATTATTAAGTATGAAGCACTTACAACCAAAGATCTTGAAGTAGGATAGGTTTGGTTTCCTGCCTTTCACAACCTCATAGGGGGTCTTGTTGAGGCCTTTAGTTATGGTAGCCCTATTAATAACATGGCATGCAGTATTGACTGCTTCAGCCCAGAAATATTCTGGTAGTGATGTATCACTTAATAGGGTTCTACCTGCCTCAATCAAGGTCCTATTCTTCCTTTCAGCAATGCCATTTTTCTGAGGTGTTCTAGGTGAAGAAAACTCTTGAAATATCCCAAAGTCTTCACATAGTTTTGTCATGCTATCAGACTGAAACTCAGTACCATGGTCACTTCTTATTTTGACCACTGTACTATTTAGTTCATTCTGAATTTGTCTAACAAACCTATAGAAGACATTTTGTGTTTCAGATTTCTGTCTTAAGAAGAACACCCAGGAAAACCTTGAGTAGTCATCTACAACTACAAAGGTATAGACCTTCCTACCTAGGCTGTGAACTGACATTGGACCAAAGAGATCCATATGCAAGAGGTATAAACACCTCACAGCATCTTTGTTTTATATGCTTCTAAAGATGGATCTAGTATGCTTGCCCTTTTGACAAGCTGAGCAAATACCATCTTTAACTCACTTAACTTGAGGACCATTCCTCACTAACTCTTTGCTAAAGAGTTTGCCAATTGTCTTGTAGTTAAGATGGGCAAGCCTCTTGTGCCATTTGACACAATGAGAGACTGTCTCATCAGCTACAAGACACACTTGAGAACCATTGGTCTCACACATAATGTCTAGGCAGTAGACATTCCTCTTTCTATAACCTGTCAAAATGATCTCTTGATCAGTTGACCTCTTGATATGACAACCATTCTTAACAAATGAGATGGCATACCCTACATCACTTAATTGACTTATACTTATTAGGTTGTGTTTCAACCCTTTAACATAAGCCACTTGAGTAATGGTAACCAAGTTACTAGAAATGTTACCAAATCCTTTGATGATTCCTTTTTCAGAACCAGCAAAGGTGACTTTTGGACCATCTTTGATTGGAATGTAGTCCCTTAGTAATCCCTTTGTTCCAGTCATATGTCTGGAACATCCACTGTCCAAGTACCATATTGGGGCATGACAACTTGGACTCACCTGCAAAAAGATTAATGAACCTTAGAACCCAAAGTATTCTTGGGTCCTTGGTACTTGTTAGTTTGCAACTTGACAAAGCTACCTACTGGTTTTTCAATAGGCAGTTTGCTACACACTTTGGCACTAGCATTGTGCCAACAATCCATTGCAAAATGGCCAACTTTGCCACAACACCAACATTCAAACTTATTGTACCTTTGCTTAGGTACTGTCTTTGTTGTCTTATCTACAGCTGACATGTTGAATGTTGGGGCTTTACCCTTAGACTTGGACTTGGACTGCTCAGTCCTTGCAGGTTTAATAAAACCCAGTCCAGCCTTGCCTTTGTGATGAACAAATTCATCAATTAAAGGTAGCACTGACTTAGGTTTAGAAAACCTAGCAACAAGCTCTCTCTCCTTCTGAAGATTGATCTCCAGACTCTTGATTTGATCATTCTTATAGGTGATAGTCCCCATCTGAATCACTGTTATGTGTTTCAGTCTGGCTATCTCATTAAGCTTTTGATCAAATAACTTCTCAGAATCTGTTGCAGCAGCTTTGAGATCAGCAATTTCCTTTGCCTGACTTTTGGCTAGGGGCTTGCTCTTCTTATAAGCTTGCAACAGTACTTTATATTCATCTATCAGCTGATGAATATCTTCTTCAGATTCAGATGCACTCTCATCATTTGATGAGGATGAATCTGATTCTGTACTGGCACAAGAAATTGAACTAAAAGTTGAACTTTGTACCTTACTTGGTCCTGGCTGCTCCCGGATTCTATCACTTTCTGTCAATGCCATTAGCCCTTGGCATTGACTGTCTTCTTGTTCATATATAGACTCCAAAATCTGCATGAACTCTTCTTCTTCTTCTTCAGCAAACAGTCCTATGTATGCCTCAGCATCTGACTCAGTTTCTGAAGAAGAGATATCTGACAGGGTCTTCTCCTTTTTGGCAACAAATGACTTTTCTTTCTTGCCTTTAAAATGAGTCTTCTTCCTGTCACTAGACTCCTTTCTCTTTTCTAGACAATCTGCAACAACATGGCCTTGTCTGTTGCAGCAATAGCACACTATTTTTGAAACAGTTGCCTTGCTAGATTTAGTCCTCTTCCTGTCCTTCTTTGAAGCCTTTTTGTTCTGATAGAAGTCTTCTTTTCCCTGTGAAGTAGAAGGCCTTGTCCTCCACTGTTTCTTCTTCAAGAACTTCTGAAAATATCTAGTGAAGGCATCAAAGTCTTCATCACTTTCACTGCTTTCAGACTTTGTGCTGACAGACTCATCTGACTCTGATTCAACTACCTTTGGAGGTAGAGTTGGTGACTTATTCCTGTACTTTCTGGGGGCTTCTGTCTTGAAAGCTACAGTTCTTTCCTTATGTTCATTTCTTGTTGATTTCTCCTCCTCTTTTCTCACTGTCAACTGCATTTCATATGACAGCAATTTGCCAAACAGTGTAGGTGGAGGAATTTCTCCCAACTTAGTCATTTCTCTAATGACACAGATCTTGGTGTCCCAATCTTTAGTTAGGGACCTTAGAAACTTGTCATTTAGTTCATAATTACTGAACTCTCTTCCATAAGACATGAGTTCATTCACTATCCTATAGAACTTCTTATAGCACTCAGTTATGTTATCACCCTTTCCTTGTCTAAAACTTTCATACTCTTGATTTAGCAAGGATTTTCTATCTTGCCTTACTTCTTCAGATCCTTCCATATACACAATAAGGGTATCCACATCTCTTTGGCTGTCTTACAGTGTATAAGATTCTGAAAAGTTGCATCATCTATGACACTCACTATAATGTTTTGAGTCCTTTTGTCCATGGTGGCTAGGACAATCTCATCCTTTGTCATTTCAGAGAAATCCTTTGGGGTTCTCTGATTTGCATCTAGAACTGATATCTTCATGGGCACATATGACCCCTCTTTGACTGTGATATAAATCCTAGGGTCTGAGGCTTCCATAAACAGCCTTACCCTTTCCTTCCAGATCCCAAAAATCTCTTTCCTACATATAGGTAATTTCATGGATCCCAATTCCTTGTGATTGTCTGTGGAACCCATGGTTCTTGATTTTCTTGAATCTGTAATTTGACTTAGACTGAAACTGCCAATCAGGATCTCCTCAGACTGTTAGTCCTTTTTGAGTAACCTCGCTTTGATACCACTTGAAAGATATAGTACCAAAACACCTAGAGGGGGGGTGAATAGGTGACCAAATTCTTTTTAAACTTTAATGGCAGCAATCAGTTTTAAACACAGAATCTAATCTACTTTTGTACAGCAATCACACAGTATTCACAGCAAATCACAGCACACAGAAGACACACAGTTTTATAGTGGTTCCCCAAGCTTTGGGTACATCCACTTTCCCCCTTCGCCTATCTAGCAGTGTACTAGATTCGGCCAAACTTCTCCACTATCTCAGAACCCAAACTGGTTCCTACACCTCAGGCCCAAGGCCCTACAACTCAGCTTTTCACAAAGCCTACACTCAGCCACAAAGGCCTACACTCAGCCACCAAGGCCTACACTCAGTCACCAAGGCCTACACTTAGAGATTTCAATCTCCTACACTCAGGCTCTCAAGCGCTACACTCAGCCTTTATAATTATAGGCTTACAAAACTCAGATCCAAAGGATCCTACATGATAAAAATGATTATACAATTGTTAACTCAGCAACCCAAAGACAAGAGAGGGGAGTTGTGAGTTTCTTGATGAGTTCTTGGAAGAACTCAGCTGGAATCAATCTGACTTAGCTTTCTTCAAAGATTCTTGAAAGTAGAACTCAATAAGACTGACTCCTTCTGCAGTTGATCCTTGATCTCTGCTTCTTAAGATCTAGAATAAATCTGAACCATTCTTCTCAGCCTAGTTCCAATGGCTGATTTCTTGGATGGAGCTCTCTCTCCAACTTCTTAGATCTTCACTTGATAGCTAGATCTTCTTTAAATCTGAACTGGGACTTGTGTTCAATCTCTTCAACAACTTGTTGATCAATCTCTTCTGTAGACAGTATAAGCCTATTTATAGGCCTTCTTCATGGTAACCGGCTGGTCCGGTCCATAACTGAATTCTGACAACTCTGACAGGTGCTGTAGACTGGTTGGAATGGCAGCTGTCAAGTCATCCAGTCAGTTCTTGAAATAACTGTAACTGTCTGTAAGTGTCGAGACTTTCTGTCTTTAAGTGTCGACACTTATAGACCAAGTGTCGACACATGTTGTCTAAGTGTCGACACTAGTCTACAAGGTGTCGACACAACTCCTTGTGTTGTTGATTCTCTATCTCGACACTGCTTCTCCTTCATGTGTCGACACTGAAATTGAGTGTCGACACAAGTACTTGTTCTTCAGAATTTTGCTGAATTCTTCTAAGTGTCGACACAACACCTTTGTGTCGATACATCTTCATGTGTTGTATCTGTCAAGTGTCGACACTGCTTCTTGGTGTCGACACATGTCTTTATTGTTGATTCTTGTTGAGTGTCGACACATTGCTTTGGGTGTCGACACTTACATCTTCAGTCGAGACTCTGGCTGAGTGTCGACACATTCCCTTAGTGTCGACACTTGTACTTAGAATATTTTGTTGAACTTTGCTGTTCTTTGCTAAGTGTCGACACAGCTCCTTGTGTCGACACTTTCTTCAAGTGTTGAGTCTTCAGCTAAGTGTCGACACATTGTTCTGGGTGTCGACACTTACTTCTAGTGTTGACTCTTCTGCTAAGTGTCGACACATTGTTCTGAGTGTCGACACTTACTTCAAGTGTTGACTCTTTTGTTGAGTGTCGACACATTGTTCTGGGTGTCGACACTTGTACTTAGTCTCTGCTGACTTTTGCTGAGTGTCGACACAGCTCCAAGTGTCGACACTTTCTGATGTAGACACAGCTTCACTGGGTGTCGACACAACTGTTAAGTGTCGACACAGTTTTACTGGCTTTTCTTCATTGAGTGTCGACACAGCTCCTTGTGTCGACACTTTCTGTCTGGTGTCGACTCAGCATCCCTGGTGTCGACACAATGACTCCAAGTGTCGACACTGCTTGCCTGGGTGTCGACACAAGTCTTCTTAAGTGTCGACACTTTCCCTCTGGGTGTCGACACATGGACTTAGAAACTTTTTGCTTCAGTCCTGCAAATACTTAACCTGCACAAGTAACTCAAAATACATCAAATACATTTTGATGTATATCATTGAGTTGGGTGAGGCTTCTTCAAATCAGGTACATTTAAACCAATGTACCCAACAGATACATCAGGAGGTACAGTCTATGTATAGTCCTCCTGAGGGTAATCAGAATATTATTCTTGAGAAAGTAGTACAACCTGTGCCAGAGGTAATATTAAAAGAGCAAGAGGCATTATTAAAGGAGCAAGAAACCCAATTATCTAAGAAGAGGTTCAGAGAGCAGGTTGAATTAAGGCCAGATTTTGAGCAATGGATCCCAACCTCTAGGAATATCATATTGACTGCTTGGAAGGCTGCTAAGGATAATTTCCTAGAGATGGGCAAATGGTATTCTGACCAGGAATGGAAAAAACATGAGGCTAGGCAAGAGGATATAGTACAATACAGAAGAAAGGCTAAATTAGGGAAGCTACCTCCTAATGCACAGGAGCCTAGCAAGTATTTCCCTAAGCCTTGTCATTATTTTGAGAGACGGAAGATAAGGGCTGAAGAACAAAAAAAGAAAGATCTTAAGGGAAAGATGCCTGCTGATGACAATGATGCTCCAGTTCAAGCAAAGATTCAATCTGGAAAGGGCATTGTTATCAAGGAGCCAGAGCAGTCATAGGATAGAATTTTCTTTAGTTTACAACCTTGTAATCTTTTGCATTAAACTTCATGTAAACTTTTGATTAATAAAACTTTTGGAAGTTGTAAAAACAATGTTTAAAGTTCAACCTATTACATTGTTATTCTGTGATAATTGCTTATACATATGCTGTTTATACATGTTTAGTTTTTACCCTGTCATATAATACTGTTTTACATCATACTGAGAATTTATTATGTATGGTGTATATCATTGACTAAGGGTTATGACTTCTCCAAATAGGGGGAGATTGTTGGGTACATTGGAATATATGTACCTGATTTGAAGAAGCCTCACCATACTCAATGATATACATCAAGGTGTATTTGATGTGCTTTGAGTTTATATGTTCAGGTTAAGTAATTGCAGGAAAAGCATAAAAGTTTCTAAGTCCAAGTGTCGACACCTAGAGGTGAAGTGTCGACACTTATGAAGGCTAGTGTCGACACCCATAGAAGCTGAGTCGATACTTGGAGTAATTGTGTCGACACCAGGAAAGGCTGAGTCGACACTAGAAGAAAAGTGTCGACACATACAGGCAGTGTCGACACACAGCGAAGAATTATCAACATAATCTGTGTCGACACTTAGAGGCAGTGTCGACACCCAGAGAAACTTTGTCGACATCAAAAGTGTCGACACCAGGAGCCTGTGTCGACACTCAGCAAACTTCAACAAAGTTAAAGTACTTGTGTCGACACAAAGTAGATGTGTCGACACTCAGCAAGTTTCAACACAAGAAGGCATGTGTCGACACAAAGGAGTAGTGTTGACACACATCAGAATTCAACTAAGTATTAAAGAAGAAGTGTTTGTGTCGACACACTCAACTAGTGTCGACACATTCAATAGAAGGCTTGTGTCGACACACAGGATCAGTGTCGACATATTTTGAAGAAGCAGTGTCGAGAAGCTGTTACAACAACACAAGGAGTTGTGTCGACACCATCAAGGCTAGTGTCGACAATTAGTCTATTTGTGTCGACACATAATGACTATCTGTCTCGACACTTTCAGACAGTGACAAAGATTTCAAGAAGTGACTGGATGACTTGACAGCTGCCATTTCAACCAGTCAACTGCAACTGTCAGAGCTGTCAGAAGGTTGTTAGAAACCGGATCAGCAGGTTACCTTGGAGGAAGACTATTTAAAGACCTTTCTCCTTCAACAGAGAGTGTGATTACAGATTGACAACAATCAATCAAGAGATCTAACAACACAAAAGAAGAAGACCTTCAACAGAAAATCTAAGAAGTAGGAGAGAGAGTTCCTTCTAAGAAGAGTAGCTGCTGAACCGGGCTGCTAAGTAAGATTCAGATTGAGATCTGAATCTCAAGACAGAAGTTGATTGAAGATTATCTTCACAGGAGATTCAACCCTACTGTGTTCTAATTCAAGAAGCTTTGAAGAAAGCCAAGGGAGGTTGATCTCTGAAAAGTTCTTCCAAGAACTCATCAAGAAGCCAGTCAACTCATCTCTCTCTTTCAGAGTTATGGTTATTTACTTTGTAAACTTTATTTTCTGTAGGATCCTAAGGGATCTGAGCTGTAAGCCTATTTTATAAAGGTTGAGTGTAGGAGACTGTGTGCTCTGAGTGTAGGTCTTGTTAAAGACTGAGGTAGGGCCTTGTTCCTGAGTTGTAGGAGACTTTGCTCTCTGAGTGTAGGTCTTGTTGAAGACTGAGTGGTAGGGCTTTGTGCCTGAGTTGTAGGAGTGGGGACACTCTGAGTTGTAGGAACCTGTTTTGGGGTTCTGAGCTGTAAGATCTGAGGATCTGAGGAGAAGTGCTGAAATTAGGCCGAATCTAGTACACTACTAGATAGGCGAAGGGGGAAAGTGGATGTACCCAGACCTTGGGGAACCACTATAAATACTGTGTGCACTCTGTGTATGTTTGTTTCTATGGTTGCTGTGTTGTGATGGTTGTAGAATTGCATTTGTTATACACAATTTCTGCCTTAAATTTAAAAAGATAAAGTTCACCTATTCCCCCCCCCCCCCTCTAGGTGATTAGGCACTATTTCTTTCACTTTAAGAAGATAAAGTCAAGTACATCTAGAGAAGCCATGAATAAAAGTTACAAAAGAGAAACTACCCCTACCAAAGGACTTTGTAGGACCATGGATCTAAGATGTCCAAATGAACTAGGTTAAACAGACGAACAAGGCTTAAACATAGCTTGGTAAGAGAAGAATAGCAATGACGCTTGTCAAATTGACAAGCCTCACAGTTTAAGATATAGATCTTTGTCTTGAAAGATGACAAGAGTTGGTATAACAGACGTAGTAGAGGATGATGAAATCGGAGATGTCACTAAAATAGCAAGTTAGAGAATGTATATGGAGAGAGAAGAGGAGCATGGTCAAGGAAATAAAGACCCCACATTTAGTCACCGGGTGTGGATCTAGGGGGCGGTGGGGGCCCGCCCCTAAGAAATTTTATAAAATATATGATGAATTTGGATTACTCTCAACGAGGCAATGAATTTTGACTACTTATACGTTAAAACAGTGTTCGGATAAGAGAGAAAAGTACCAAAAAGATTGAGATGTTTAATTTTTTTTTGTTGGAAGAAAAAATGATGACATGAAAGTTAATTGGTTTAATTAATTTTCATGCAGATGACATATGCAGTTCTAATTGAGATAACTACAACTAATTTTGAGCTTGTCAAATCCACCTTCTTCTTTACTCATAGCTTTTTCGGAATTTCCGAAAGAAACGTTAATATCATCTTCGAAACTATATAGTGCGACATCTTCTTTACCCAACTCTTGTAATTTTGCTTATTTTAATAGTGTCTCCTTTATTACATCCTAAAAGTACACGAGATCAGGACCGATCAATAAACTCTTCTCTTAAAGGAAACAAAAAATAATAATAAAGATCAATGACATACTTAGCTAGCTGGATGTGAGAACGAAGCAGCCACTGACGAGAATGAGGGGTTGCAATTTCCTTGAAATATGAGGCGTTGCGTCAAGCGAGCGATCTTTATGGAGTTCACTGGATGGGAATTAGGAGCACAATTTTTAATTAATGCATTTTTTGCGATCTTCTAATTAAAATATTTTTATATAGATATGTGAACTAAATATATAAACATTCTCTAGGTTAATTTTTTTTTAATTAGTGCCTTTCACGCCTACAAAATAAGCCGCTATGTAATTTCATTTAATTTGAAAAATCAAATTTTAACATTGTATTCGCTGACTATGAGTTTATTTTTGTCAATCATAGTAGCAATCATTCTCTTGAAGGGAAGGTCCTGAAAACAATTAGTGGATATTGTCATATTTCTAAGCGCTGTTCTTTAAAAATTTTGCGATATTAATATATTATTGTCATATTTCTCGTGCAAATAAATTTCTTCAAATTTTTTGGTCGGTTCACACAGTTTTTTTGCATCCGCCACTAATCATGATTTGCACGTACCCGAAATTTGTTTGCTCATAAAAATACTCTTAAAACAATCACTTAATTTCATTGCCTATAAATTTGCTTAAGAAAATAATAAGTTTTTAGGCAAAAATGTTAAATCAGTCCCTAAACTATGATATCTTTTTGAAATCAGTCCCTGAACTTTCAAAGGGTTGAAATCAGTCCTTGAACTTTTAAAACCAAAACAATTTGATCCTAAAGCTGTTTCATTTTAAATTTTCTGATTTCTCATTACCCAATTTACTATTTCTGTTGCTAAGCCTTTTATATTTTTATTGTTAAATCTTTTATATTTTCAATGATAGCTTGTAATAATATATATTTCATTTTTTTGTAAGAAATGCCACGATGGCGGGAGCATGATAGCACGGTGGACAATTGACGACGATCAGGAATCCGGCCGGTGGAGGCAGGCCGGAGTCGGAATCCAGTCGGCAACGGTGGCGGCGCCCGAGGAAGAGAGGAGCGACGGAGGCGGTGGCCGCGGGAGAGAGGAGCGACGGCGGCGGCGGCCGAGAAAGAGAGGAGCGACGACGGTGGCGGCGGCGGCGGCCGAGAAAGAGAGGAGCGACGGCGGTGGCGGCAGCGGGAGAGAGGAGTGACGGCGACGGCGGTGAGAGAAGAGAAGGGCGACGACGGCGGCGTCATTGGATGAGATGGGCGATGACAACGGCGTCGATGGATGAGATGAGCGATGACAGCGGCGTCGATGGATGAGAAGAGCAACGGCGACGGTTGTCGAGGCGATGGAGGCGGTCGCCGCGGCGCCGTCGTCGCCGGCGACGACGGCGGCGCCGGCGACGACGGCGGCGGTGATGAACTTTCAAAAATCCGTCGCTCCTCTCTTCCTCGGGCGCCGCCATCGTCCCCGACTGGATTCCGACTTCGGCCTGCCTCCACCGGCCGGATTCTTGATCGTCGTCAATTGTCCACCATTCTATTATGCTCCAGTCATCGTCGTCTTTCTTACAAAAAAAAATGAAGTATATATTATTGCAAGCTATCATTGAAAATATAAAAGATTTATCAATAAAAATATAAAATGATTAGCAACGGGAATAGTAAATTGGGTATAAGAAATCAGAAAATTAAAAACGAAAATTCAGGGACTGGAGCATAATAGAATTGCAAGCTTTAGGATTAAATTGCTTTGGTTTTAAAAGTTCAAGGACTGATTTCAACCCTTTGAAAATTCAGGGACTGATTTCAAAAAGGTATCATAATTTAGGGACTGATTTAATATTTTTGCCAAGTTTTTATTACTAGCTAGAGAGTGCGGGGTGTGATTTGACGATGATGCCCAACTGATTTTCACTGCCCTGATAATGTGCACAAACAACAAGACTCTGCATGACAGACTTCGAGCAGCAGCCAGAATTTAAAAGATGCAATTAATAAAGAATAACCAAGGATAAATGTGGATAGGAAAAATACGAGCACTGGATTTTTTTTGGAAGTTGTTAAGGGCACCGTAGTTTTGGCTAGGTGCACCACAATTTCTCCTAATTTTTCGCATCTTTTGAAAATATGTCTTGTACATATTTTTTAGAAAAAGTGTTCAACATGAAAGTTGTAGATCTCGACGAGATCTACAACTTTTGTGTTGAACACTTTTCCTAAAAATGCCTGTACAACGCGTATTTCTAGAAAGACACAAAACCTGTACGTATTTTCAAAGTACGCATTGTACATGCATTTTTAGGAAAATTGTTCACCACAAAAGTTGTAGATCTCGTCGAGATCTACAACTTTCGTGTTAAACATTTTTCCTAAAAATGCATGTGCAAGACGTATTTTTAAAAAGCGCAAATCATTTGGAGAAAGTGCGGTTCACCTAGCCAAAAATGCGGTGCCCTTAACAACTCCCTTTTTTTGCCATAATTAAATAAATAATAAAACTTCATCCCTCACCCTAACCTAAGGATGCAAATTTATATCGGGCTTGCTCGGGTCTGAGCCCGATTAGGTGTGATCCCACGCAAAATCCAATGGGGCTTACCAGACACTCATATTTGGCTAGGACCTAACCTGGTGCCTGATTTGGGACATTAAAGTCCGTTGGGCCGAAAGCATTATTGCTGGTCTTAATTGCCAGCAAATTAATGCTGGGGGCCCAGCATTTCAGCAGGGCACCAGCATTAAAACGTTGGTAGCCCAACATTTCTACTGGGCGGCTAGCAATTTAATGTTAGCTGACAAACAATTTTGCAGGATCGCCAGCATTAAAATGTTGGAAGCCCAACATTTCTACTTGGCGGACAACATTAAAATGCTGGCAACCCAGCAACACAATCCCATGGGCTTATTTGTACGTCTTTTTGGGACCGATCTAGAATGCTCAAATAGGTTCCTTTCTTTTACAAAGGCCTGATCCCAGTTTGAACTGGGCTCGATAGCAAAAAGCTCAGGCCCAGCTCAATCCCATGGGCTTATTTATAATATATTTGCTAAAAAATAGTATTTTTTTTGTTTTAAAATTAATAAGATTTATAATAAAATTAATGATGTAGTATTTTTTTTGTTTTAAAATTAATATATTTGCTAAAAAATAGTATTTTTTTTGTTTTAATATATTTGCCCAAAAGGCCCGATCGGGCCGGCCCGGACCGGGCCTGATCGGGCCCAGGCTTTTGCAAACCGGGTCGAGCCCGGGCCCTTTCTTTATCGGGCTCGGGCTGGGCCCGGGCTTTGACCCCGGGAAGGGGCCCGAGCCGGCCCCCCGGGCCAGGCCGGGCCGGGCCCAGGCCGGGCCCTCTTAAGAAAAAAAAATACTTAAAAAAATTAAAAAAATGAAATAAAAATTAGAATAAAAAATTTTATTAATATTGAAATTTTAAAAAACAAAATTACACTTTTAAAAAAAAATAGAAAAAAAAAGAAATTTATTATTTTAAATGATAATAAAAAAAATTACATTTTTATAAATTCAGATTGTCCATCTCCTCTTCAATTTCCTCGGAGCTCTCCTCCAACGCTGAAATGTGTTGCTTCCTATTCGTAGCATCCAAATAATTCCTGTAGCAGATGCATAGTTCGAGTGATTCTTCATTTAGTCGGCTCCTCCGCGTGTTCAAAATCCTGCCACTAAGAGAAAAAGCGGACTCCGAAGCTACTGTACTAGCTTGAATTGTTAGTAAATCACGGGTCATATAGGCCAAAATAGGATAGGTATTAGCTTTACTTTTCCACTACTTTAAGATATCGAAGTTTTCGATCTCTTCCGTAGTCATAAAATCACGAAATTGTGTTTTCGTATACAGTCCTAATTCGTTTAAACTACTCGATGTGCGTGCTTTTTTTTCTGGAAGCTAATTCTAAAATTTTATTTGTAAAAGAATCTTTTGTCCTAGGTTGTGTTATTTCTTCTCGTGGTCGTGAGCCATATAAGTTGTCGTAATAATTAAAACATTCGGTAAAAATAGAATTAAATTTAGTAGTACTAACGTCGTTAACGTCATCGAAACTTATATTTATGTCTAAGTTAACGTTAATTTCATTTATTAAATTTTCTACGCCGTCTACAGCGAATAACGGGTTTAAAGCGGCGGCGCATGAAAATGCAGGAGGCATTTCTCTATAATATTTTAAAAATTTTTCTTCTATTACTTCAATTAAAGGAAGCCATCCGGAGTGTTGCTTAAAATAGTTAAGTTTTTGTGCGATATTTACAAAATTTTCAATTACTAACGAGCTAGTGGGATAATAAACACCAGATAAAAAAACAGTCGCCCTATAAAAACATTTTAATAAATCCATGTAATGAAATAGTACGTCTCAATCGTTATCAGTTAAATTATGATTATTTGTCATAGTGTAATATTCCATAAGAAGTGTTTTTTGTTGAAACGCTCTTTTTAACATTTTATATGTGGAGTTCCATCTTACAGGCATATCAAATTGAGGTTTCAAATATTTTTGACCTTGTGCGATCACAAATTTTCGAAAATCTTGACTTCGCTGTTTGGTACAATAAATAAATCTAAGCATAGTACGAATTTTCTCAACATATGGTTCCATAGCTTCTAAACTATCCTGTACCACTAAGTTTAAAACGTGACACACACATCGAGTGTGAAAAAATGCACCGTTGAGCATTGGTTTTAATTCACGTTTTAACCACTCTACTGCGGTGTTGTTATTACTAGCGTTATCAAAAGAAATACTCATTATTTTATCATTTATTTTAAATTCAAGCAAACATTTAATAATTACCGAATATATAGCCTTACCCGTGTGCGGAAATTCAAAACCTTCAAAACATATTACGCGCTTATTTAAATCCCATGAAACGGGATCGATCCAATGAGCCGTTATACAAATATAAGATAACCCTACCCTAACGCTACTACTCCAAACGTCGCTCGTTAAACTCACACGTCCCTCGAAAGTTTCAAAAATTTTTATTAAATCTTGTTTTGCGTCAAAATATAATTTAAGTGCGTCGCGTCTAATAGTGGATCTACTTACCTGTTGATATTTGGGCTGAAGCCCTTCGTGTATATACTCCGTCGTCTCATCGTTGTCGTAGTGACTGAATGGCAACCCACGTATGATGACGTTTTTCACCTGTAGGTCTCGCTGTCTTGCTTGATCGTACGTCTAAATTTGTCTTGATGCTGATATTTGTCCCTGACTGGACTCGGGAGCTTGCTTTGCAAAACAGGACTTAGCGTGTCTCGCTAGTGTTGAGTTGTCGGTAAGAGTTAGCAACTTTGAGCACAACTTGCACCGCGTCTTGAATTCGTCGCCGACTTTAACCTTGTCGAAATGCTCCCAGACGGGCGCCCTCCGATTATGCTCCACCACTTCGGCCGTGCTTTGAGTCGACGACGTCGGCGTTGAGGACGACGATGCCATGCAGCGAGAGAGAGTAAGAGAGTAAGAGAGGGAGAGAATAAGTGAGAGAGAGAGTGGAAGAGAGAGAGAGTGAGTGAGTGGAAGAGAGAGAGAGAGAGAGAGAGAGAGAGAGAGAGAGAGAGAGAGTGGAAGAGAGAGAGAGAGAGGGGATCGGGTAGGGGGGGGATTTTATAAAAAAAAAATATATTTTTTTTTTAATAAAATATGGCCTAGGGCCTAGCCAAAACACTGCAGCCAGCAGGGCTGCTGCAGCCCTGCTGGCTGCAGTTCCAACGGCTCTAAGAGCCGTTGGATTTCCAACGGCACTTAGAGCCGTTGGCAGCAGGTCTGGGCCGGCGTGCGGGCCCGGTCCGGGCTTCGCCTGGGCCCGGGTCCGGCCCAGGCCGGCCCGATTTTCGGGCTTTGCCCAGCCCGGCCCGGGCCGGGCATCGGGCCGGGCTAGCCCCCAAAACCAGGGCCCTGTAAGGGCCCTGAGCCCGGTCTCGGCCCGGGCAGGGCTTTTTCCTGGCCGGGCCGAAAAAGGCTTTCGCCGGGCCGGGCTCGGGCCGGCCCACTGGGCCCGGGCCTTTAGTACAGGACTAGATGTAGTAATAAGAAAATAATAAATTAAATCTGAGTAATACTTGTGAACACTGCAATAAAGAAGTTGCATTATTCACCGTAGAACTTTTAACCGGGACTCGCTTTATCAAGGAACAACACCCTAATAGATTAAAAAACTTTGATATGTGTGCTCATCAAATTAGGAAGCATAGAGCATCAAAATTTCAACATGATGAGTAGGCAAACACAACGAATGGAGCAAAATCACAAAAAATATATGTATTCTAATTCTTATAATTTTACTTTGATGCTTGTGTTTGCTTCATCAAGTGAAAATTCTTGTGTTTTGTACTCCTTTTGTGTTCGCTCACATCAATTTTTTTGGGATATAACCACTCTATTACTCAGTCTCTTATATGATTTGATTTGTTTTTATAGATCTTATTCTTTTTAAAATGAAAAAATATATGTAATTTTTAGTGAATATCTTATAAATATTTCAACAACACAAACAAGCACACATATTTATAGAGCATTGTTAAATGCAGACAACTTTTGGCTAGATGCAGAGCACTGATATATGCAGGCCAAATTTTGTATACGTAGGTCAAGTTTTAGAATGATTTCTTCCAAGCCTGCGAACAACAACTGTTTATATAAAGTCAAGCTAGAAAATTAATAAAGAGCATGTGACTAAAACTATCATGCAACTAAAACTGTTGCGAGTTACAATGCTATTTAAAAACTCCGTCAATAAAACTATTAAGTCGGCTATTACATATGTAAACCTGATCATGTGACTAAAACTGTTGTCGATCCCCATTAAATGGACTATTCAACATATAAGATTGATTTGTGTAGAGGTTACTTGAAGTTTAATTTGCTAAAGAGCATCTTTATTCAATCAACTATAAAGAAAAAGACTTACTAATTGTTGATATTGTTGAAAATTTTGAAGTAAAAGTGGGTGATGGAGCAGACCGCGTGGTCTGAGTCCGCGGGCTGGGCGGACTAATGTCGCGGCCTGGGTGGTCAGTGGCCAGGTAGGCTTGGCGGCTTGGGCTTCTAGTGAAGCGACCTGGGCAGTCTATCTTTAGCGGTCTGTTTGCGGTGTTCAGCTCGGCTTGCAGTTATGCAGATCTTGCTCTTGGTGTAAACGGGCGGTTTGGAGGTTATATCCGCGGAGATGTGACAGACTTGTTTAGAGTCCGCGGAGTCGGACTGGTTTTGGAGACCGGCTTTCGTCCTTGCCGAGCTCTCCGGTGATGCGGTGGGTGATAGTCGCATTCTTGGTGGCGGACTGTCCATGGAGTTGGTGGTCTGGTTTTCGTGTCCTCCAAGCTCGCACCAGTTGTTGGTGGGTTGCTGGACTTGGTCACACTCTGTGACAAGTTCAGGGTGTTCGCAGTGTCCGCAGAGTGCGCTGTTGACCGGGCGGTCTGCCTTTGATCGTGGACTCTTGCGGCGAGCTGAGGCGTTGTTTTCGGGCTGTGCGGGTTGTTGTCGTGTCCGCATGTAGCGTGCGGACTGTCGCAGAGAATGGGATGTTGCTGTGTCCATATGTTGCATGTGTGCGGACTGGCGTAGTGTCTGCCTGTTGGTGGACTGACCTTGACTTGGCGCCTGACGGGTTGTTTGCAGTCCGGCTAAGTCTTTGCGGACTCAGCGGACTGGTGTTTGCTAACTGCGAGCTGGGGTGGTGACTCTATTCACTAGGGCGGTGACCACACTCCTCACCCCGCCTATAAATTGACCCCCCCCCCCCCCCCGACATGTCTACAGTAACAGAGAGAGCAGTAAGTTGAGCGCAGATCAATTGTTGCGTACTCTATTTTCCAGGTCACGCGGTTTGAGATTAACTGGTTGCTGTTTGTAGGTTGTGTGGCTATTACTGTGAAGTCGGGCGTCTGGTTCTGATCAAGGTTAGGAAGCAATGAAGCTTGCGGTTTTCAATCAGCAGTTGCAGCAGGTCGCAGGTGGCGGCCAACCAGTTTCTCTCCTCAATTTGATCTAAGTTCAATGACCAGGTCGTCGGTCTAGGCGGACTTGGCGGTCTGTTCATTCAGTTCGACGGCGGCTTGTAGAGCAGACGTCAACAGAATAATGGGTTGTCCGCGCGGTTTGTGCGTACTACGTAGTATCAGAGTAGCTACAGTGGCTTGGCGGTCTCGGCGGTCTCGGCTGACTTAGCGGTCTTGGAGGTAGTCTGCCCGGCTTGGAGTTGGCTCTTGTTTGTTTTCTATCTCATTGTACTTGGTGAAATCATGTCTCGCCCTGTATACCTTGTCTTGTAAAGTGGATAGTGGATTAATGCAAGATCTGTGTTTGCTCTTCATTGTCTCTGATACATAGCTCAGTTTATGGTTGGAGTGTTCCTGCGCCTAGTGCTCGTTTTATGCTTGATCAAGTGATCAGCTTGATAGTTTTGGAAGTTTTTACTTGATACTAGAACTACCAATTGATTGATTTGTGAAATTTCAACATGGTATCAGAGCTTATAGTGGCTTGAGCAGTGAGTTGTAATCAACCTCAGATAGTGCTCAACACTTCTGGAAGCTTTGTGATCAGTGGTGATTTGCAATGGAAGGAGCCTACAGAAGAGGTCTTGGCATTGAGCTTCTGACAGCGACTAACTTCAAGAAGTGGAAGTCCTGCATGAAGAGCTATCTCTTGGGTGAGGAGTTATTGGAGGTCGTCAGTGGTGACAACAAGCAAGAGGTTACTGCTGCTACTAGTACTGCTGAGGAAGTGAGAGTTTTGAGAAGAACTAATGCTAAGGCAGGGTTTGCTCTCAAACGGGCTGTCTCATATGAGCTCTTTGATCACATCTTAGGATGTGAGTCCGCTGCAGAGATTTGAACAACCATTGATGGGTTGTTCAACAGGAAGAATGTGGCTAGGTTGTAGTTCCTGGAGAATGAGTTGGCTAAGGCAACTCAAGGTGATCTCTCCGTCTCTAAGTTCTTTTTGAAGATGAAGAATCTGTGCACTGAAATATCAATATTGGATCATGATGAGCCCATCTCTGAAGCAAAGTTGAAGAGGCACATAGTTCGCGGACTGCTGAAGGAATATGTAACCTTTGTGACTTCCGTGCATGGGTGGACAACTCAACATTCTCTGCTGGAGCTAGAAAACGTGTTAGCGTTATAGTGGAGCTTGGCTAGGCAGATGGCCGGTGTGACTATCTCTGAAGGAGGTAGTGAAGCTCTGATCACTGAGAAAAAGAAGAAGAAGAGATGAGAGAAGAAGAAGAAGCCTGTTGTTGAAGAAGGGCCTTCAACCTCTTATCATCAAGAGAGGAGCTCTGCTCCTAAGAAGAATTGGAAGAAAGAGTTGAAGTGTTATAGATGTAATCAAGTAGGCCACTTCAAGCGCGAATGCAAGCTCAAGTTGCAACCTAGGCATGTTGCAGGCAAGGAGGGAGCTTGTTCCAGTTCTGAGGAAGCTGGGTGAGGAGGAGCCTTCTTTACAAGCACGTGTGGTCGTTCTCTTGCCACCGTTAACTACCAAGATGACTGGATAGTCGACTCGGGGTGTGGTCATCACCTTACTGGAGGCGAGTCGAAGTTCTCATCTTTGCAATTGTTCACATGTAACGAAGCAATTATTACAGCTGATGATTCTATTCATTCTGTAGAGCAGGAGGGTATTGTTTCTTTGGAGAGTGCTCAGGGTCCGCTTACTCTAAGGAGTGTGTATCACGTACCCGGCATAAAAAAGAACCTCTTCTCGGTGACCAATGCGGTCGACGCGGGCTTTCATGTTTTGTTTGGCCCAACAGAAGTAAGGTTTCTCCACAACGCATCAGCGGTAAAGGCTGATGTTGCTCATATGGGGATAGGAGTAAGAGACTTGTTTGTTCTATCAACAAGCTCTTATGTTGATCGAATGAGATCCAATGATAGCGCAGCTATCTGGCATGAGAGACTAGGGCACATGGGGATGGACAAGCTCAAGGCTATGACAATGAGGAGCCTGGTGAGAGGCTTACCGAAGTTGTCCTCTTACGGAGATGGCCACATTTGTGCGGGATGTCAGTATGGTAAGGCTCATAGCCTTCCATTTGATAAGTATCAAACGAGCAGCAAGCCGCCTTGGAATGCATTCATGGTGACTTGATGGGGTGTAAAAGTAGCAAACAGACGACTAAAAAACAAGCCGAAAATTTGAATAATTGAAAGTTTTATTATCCAAAAAGGGATCATTTACAAAGTTATGGCCTCCCTTTTATAGAATGGAGGAGAAAGGAGAGAGTACAAGTAAACAATGTGGCACTAAAAAATTACATAGTTATGCGGCTAGAAAATAAAGAGACCAAACAAGCCGAGCGGTTAGACAAATGGGCTAACCATTCGGCAACACCAGAAGGAAGAGAACAAGTCGCATTAGGAGACCGCTAGACCGCCCGATCTCCAAGTCGTCTGAGAGAAACCGCTAGATCGCTCGGACTACAAACAACAACAGTCGGGATACCAAACCGCTGGAGAGTGACCGCTAGGCCGCGCGGTCAACAACCCGCCAGACTTAGACTGCCAAACCACTCGGTCTCATACTTCAACACTCCCCCTCAAGCTGGAGCATAGATATCAATCATGCCCAGCTTGTCACAAATGTGGAAGAAGGAAGCAGAAACCGGTTTTGTGAAGATATCCGCCAACTCTTTGTCGGAGGTGGCGAACGGAGTACAAATCTGTTTCTTCAAGACCTCTTCCTGAATGAAATGACAGTAGACTTTTATATGTTTTGTTCTCTCATGGAAGACCGGATTTTTGGATATGTATATAGTGGCTTTGTTGCCACAGAACGTAGAAAGAGGATAGTCGTAGACCTCTCCTAGGTCAAGCATGAGAGTGCGCAACCGTTTTAACTCACACGTGGTTGACGTCATACTCTGATATTCGGCTTCTGCATTGGATCTGGAGACAACACACTATTTCTTGCTCTTCCAGCTCACAAGATTTCATCCAATAAATGTGCAAAAACGTGATGTAGATTTACGATCGCTTTTATCATCCGCATAGCTTGAATCTGAGTAGGCTTCAACCCTCAGATGACCATTCTTCTGAAAGAGTAGCCCTTTTACTGGTGCTGCTTTGACATACTCTAATATCTTCAAGGCAGACTGAAGATGAAATTCCCTAGGAGCTTGCATGAACTGACTAACCTTGCCTACAGTATAGGAGATATCAGGTCTAGTCACCGTGAGATAAATGAGTTTCCCCACTAGACGTCTGTACCTCGTGACATCATATAGAAGAGACGAGTCATCTGTCCATGTTTTGTCTTCTCCAGTAGCCATGGGATACCAGGCCAGTTTGGCACCAATCAATCCTGTCTCTTGTAGAAGATCAAGAGCATATTTCCGTTGGGAGAGAACCAACGATTCAAGCTTCCGAGAGATTTCTATCCCCAAAAAGTATTTCAGGGAGCCCATATCCTTCGTGACCAGGTGTTGACGGAGGTGTTTCTTAGTCAAGTCCACCCCAGCCTGGTCATCGCCAGTAATAAGAATATCATCCACATACACCGCCAAAACTACCAGTCCCGAGGCGGTTTTGCGAATAAACAAGGAGTGATCGGCCGAACTCCTTGCAAAGCCGATGACAGCCACAATGCCACTGAACTTATCGAACCATGCCCGAGGGTTCTGCTTTAGGCCATAAATGGCCTTCTTCAACTGACATACTCGTGTCTCTCCCTGAGTAACATACCCAGGAGGTTGTTCCATGTAGACGTCCTCCTGAAGATCCCCATAGAGAAAGGCATTCTTGACATCAAGCTGGGAAATAGCCCAGTCCCTGTTGACAGCCATAGAGAGAAGAACCTGGATGGTGCTGAGGCGAGCAACTGGAGAGAAAGTATCAAAGTAATCAACCCCATAAGTCTGAGTGAATCCTTTGGCCACCAGCCGTGCCTTGTAGCTATCCACAGTGTCGTCGGGGCAAAATTTCACAACAAACACCCAGCGACATTCAACCACATTAGTACCCACTAGTGGAGGAACAAGGGTCCAGGTACCACTTTCAGTAAGAGTGGCGATCTCTTCATCCATGGCAGATTTCCAATGAGGAATTGCAAGAGCCTCCTGGTAGGTGCGGGGAGTGGCAGTAGCCGAGATAGCCAAGGCAAAATACCTACGATAAGGAGTAAGCCGATCATAGAAAACAACTTCCGTAAGAGGGTGTTTAGTACAAACCCGCACCCCTTTGTGAAGAGCAATGGAAAGATCCAGGTCGACGAGTACCTCAGTGACCGGAGAGTCCGTGGCGGAGAAGGTTGGCCCGGGACTAGAGAGAGACGACTGCGGAGAAGAGGGAGAAGGTGGAGGGGGTATGAAGGAGAGAGGAGGAGACGAAGGAGGAGATGAGGTAAGAGGGAAGACGTCGATATGTGTGGAAGGAACTGAGAGAGATGGTGGAGAATCAGAGACATCGGAACCACTATAATTTCCTTGTGTCGTCTGAATTTCCTTTACTTTTGTGTTTGTGTGCTGTGATTTCTTTTCTTATATACTTATATATTACTAAACTTCTAATCAGCAATAAAAATCTGTGAATAAATTTTTAATACTCTATTCACCCCCCCCCCCCTCTAAAGTAAACTTAAAATCTATCCCTCACTCAGTGGTATTAGGGTATCACTTTTAGGGTAGAATCTTTTGTCCAGCTTCCCTTATTTTGATAAGCTGCTAATAAGATTTGAGCTTGCCCAACAAGGTTTTTGTTGAGATCTCATTTATACTTCTGGCTTCTCTGATTGGCCAGATTCTTGAATCTCATGTGTTAGGGAAACACATAAGAATTTAATCATTGACCTCTGTCAAAGTAATGTCTTTTCCATGGTTTTCAGCTCATTGATTATGAGACTGAGTCATTTGTACATTTCAGCAACAGATTCCATTTCACCCTTTTTGAAATTCTCATATTAAGAAATCAGGTGAGATTTTTTATCTTTTCTCTCATCTACTGATCTAGCAACCATGGAGGTGAGGGAGTCCTAGATGTCTTTTGCTGAAGTGCATTCAACAACTTTTTGGAAAATGTCATCAGACATTGTTTGTGCTAAAATGTTCATAGCCTTGGCATCGGCAATTTTTGCTTTCTTCTGAGCTTCTGTCCATTCTGGAGGTGGTACAACACTGGTGCTTATTGTTGCAAGTGGTAGAGGTGGACCTGTCAAGATAGAATTGTAGATATCTTCATCAATAGAATTCATGTATAATCTAATCTTTGCTTTCCATAATGCAAACTTATTAAGATTGCATATAGGAATTCTTGTGCTTGCATACTCTTTATTTTGTGTCATGACAAAATCAAACTCTAAGTAAAATAAGATCTATCAGGATCTTGTTGGTTCAGGTGTTAGCCTATAAAATAACTAACCTGCCTCTGATACCAATTGAAAGTGAGGGATAGATCTATTTTACATTAGAGAGGGGTGAATAGTGTATTTTAAAAACTTTGATTTATTTTTAGAGTAGTTTAGAAAATTAAGTGATATATATATAGATAGACAAATTAAAAGTCACAGCACACAAATAAAAGGAAATGCATCAAACACAGACGACAAAATGAATTTTTATAGTAGTTCCCCAATAAATCTGGGCACGTCTACTCTTCTACCACCCTGATAGGAATCCACTACAGGTTTTTGATCAGGTGTCCTGACACCAGAAGATCTATTTTCTAAGGGAGATCTAGCAACCCATTGTGCTTTTGATCAGGTGCCCAAAAACTAATCTTAAGTCTTTTGATCAGGTGACTTAGGAACCAAGAGGTTAACTTTTGAAGGGAGTTATAACCTTGTACACAGTTTAGGAAGAAAACTAAAAATTGATGTTGTCTTCTCTTTCAAGTTTCTCTCATAAGACTAAGTGGATTGATGTTGCAAAAAGCTCCCCCTGAGTTGAGTAAAATTTGTGATCAAGGGAGAAGAGCTTTTCTTCAGGGTGTAGACCTTCTTGAGTATTGTTCCTCTCCAGTAGAAATTTCAGACATATATGAAATTTTGATGTCTCTTGGAGAGTCTGGGGTAGAGAAAACTCTGTATATCACAAACTTGTATGTCTCTAAGTCAATAACTCCTTTGAAGCGGTAATCTTCTGAATTTATAATCTCTGAGAATTGTAACTGCCCTGGGAATTAAATTAGAATTAAACTCTGTGATAAATCTATATTTAATGCTGCCTGAAACGACTATATTCATTTAGAATATTTAGCATTAAATATCAGAGTTGTAATTGATGTAATTAAGCTTTAGTAATCATTCTGCCTTTTGAAATTAGAAACTGCCTAAACGTCGAACTGAGTAAGGAATTCGTCAACCTGAGCTTGACCTTTGTCGAACAGAGCTTGGATGAATTGAGCAATAGATTCGTCGAGCTGAGCTCTGCTTTCGTCGAGCTGAGTCTGGAGTTCGTCGAACTGAGGTTGGCTTTCGTTGAGCTAAGTTTTTGAGCAGAGAACAAAGTTCGTCGAATGGAGCTCAGCGTTCGTCGAGCTCAACTCAGAGTAAGAAACCTGAGTTCGTCGAACTGAGCTCGTCGTTCGTCGAACTGAGCTTGTTGGATCCCTAGTTTGATTTGGGCTAGGTTCACTAAGTTAGGATTATTTGACCTAACATGTATAGCCAGGGTCATAGTTGTGTCCTAGAGTCTAGGCCAAGTCCTTAAAATCAGCATCACATGGACCAGCCTTCAACTGACTGCCAGAGACTCAAGCCAGATTGTGTCGACACTTCAGCAAGGCTGTGTCGACACCAAACAGTAAATATGTCGACACCAACTGTGTCGACACCAGAAGCAAGAATATGTCGACTCACATAAGACTTGTGTCGACATACAGAATATCTATCGACACCAACATCAACTATGTCGACACACATGATTTATATCGACACACTCCAGATTTCTGTCAACACGACAACTATGTCGAGACAAGAAGTAATTGTGTCGACACCCAGGATTTGTGTCGACACATTCCCCAGAAGTTCTGTCAATAAGTTATCAGCTCGACGAGCTTCATTCTCAGCTCGACGAACTTCATTCTCTGGTCGACGAATTCTGGACCCTTTACTTCAACCTGTTGAAGCCAGTAGTTGCTCATATTTTTCGAAGTTCAGAATCTTCTCCAGTCGACGAACTCAGGATTCTCAGTTCGACGAACTTTGACCACTTTGGCTAGAGTTATCCAGCAATAATTAGTGGTCCTCGGCTCGACGAAATCAAATTCTTAGGTCGACGATTTATGGATACTTCAACTCTTTCATTTCAGAAGCATCTGTGAATATTCTTAAGTCCAAAATCAATTCCATTCGACAAAGCCAGTTGTCAGCTCGACGAACTTCAGACACAGAAAAGGCAAAGTTTCTGAAGCATACAGTTCTGTTATCAGATCGACGATCTTGGAACTCAGCTCGACGAACATAAGTTATCTGATCGACGAACACAACAACTCAGCTCGACGAACTATGGACTCAGCTCGATGATTTCTGTCATCTGTTCGACGATTCCATACTTAGTATTTCTTTCCTCTGTCCTCACTCTATGACAATAATTTCTGAATGATTAATGATAAAATATTCTCTGAATATTACCGTTGGACGGTGCATTGATCACGGCTTTCATCAGAATTATTGCTTTCCATTTTTCCAAGGGACAGTTGGGGAAATAAATCAATGCAGTTTATTCTCTAGGCCGTCAGCATTGATTGCAGCAGAGGAATTCAAATTTCGAAAGACAAATTCCTTCAGAAAATATAAAAGAGATTTTTCTCTTTTCCTGAAGACACACAAGAACACAGCATACACAGAGACACACAGGCATAGAGAATTACAATCAATCTATCTTCAAGAGTCTCTCTGCTCCATCATTCTTTCACAGCTTTCTGATACAAAAAAGAAGCCCTAGGCCAGAGGCAGATTAGCTATTGAAGAAGAAGAACAATCAATCTAAATCAATAGTCTTCTTTCTTCATCATTCCAGGAAACTTCAGAGGACAACAACTACTCCATCTGTCAAGAAGTTCCTGCAGATTTCTCTGATAAAGGCTTAAAGACTGAAGGCCTATCTCCCTGCAGCAAAGCTCCAGATTTCCCTGAACTATTCTACATCTCAGGGGGAGCTACTTGCTAAAATCATATCCACTTATCTTCTCTCTGATTGTTGACAGAGAAGATACCATCAACTCTCACCCCTCTCTGTATAAAGGGTTGTCATCTCCCTTCAAAAGTGATTCTTGGTTACAAGTCACCTGACCAAAAGACTTGAGATTTGGTTTTTGAGCACCTGATCAAAAGCTCATTGGTATCAGACACCTGATCAAAAACCTAAGTGGATTCCTACCATGGTGGTAGAAGAGTGGATATACCCAGGTTGGGGAACCACTATAAATTTCTTGTATCGTCTGACTGCCCTTTCTTTTGTTTCTTGCTATGGTTGTGATTGTTAGTTAGTTGTTGTTGTGTTTTATCTTTTAATCTATTTCTTACAGTACTAGGACTTGTCTGCCATAACCAGAAAATTTTATAAGCCTTAAATACTATATTCACCCCCTCCCCTTTAGAGTATTCATGATCTAACAGCTCACTTTCAGAGCTAGCCTTTCATCGATCTGAATTCAGCATTCGTTGAACAACACTTCTCTGGAATTCTTCTAAAGGAGCAACCCTGAAAATAATCCTATGACCCTTACTCTATACAAGTTGGGTCAAATTAATCATCTTAAATAAATAATAGTGATCCTAGCCCAAATCAGTAATATGGTTTCAACAATAAGAAATTAAGGAGTGACAACAATTGCAAAGAAGATGCGAGAAGCACGCCTATGATGGTTGGGATACGTGCAAAGGAGATCATTAGAGACACACGTTGTGAGTGTTAGTAGGCGTTGTAAACTAATAAAGACTTGGTATGAAACTATAAGGAAAGCCATAATGTGACATTAGCGAGATTATTAAAGATAGGGCACAATGGCAACAAAGAGCTGACCCTATTATAGTGGGTAGCTTAAGTAGTGTTGTTGTTGAGTTTTATAAATTATATCATATGAACCTACATTTAGATAATTTAAATTATGTAATTATATGAACCTACGTTATAATATAAACTTATATTTGTAACTATTCTAAAAGTTATAGTTTTGATATTGATAGTAATTTTATATTGTTGGGTTGTGTGGTAACCCCGTATTCGCGAAGAGGCCCCAAAACAAGGTAGCAATTTTTAACTAATAGGGGCCAATTTTGGTGAACTTGCAAAACATACTAGTAGGGGAAGAAAATATTTTCCCCCCAAGGCTCTTGGCAAGCCGCCGCAAGCCGCCTCAGGCCGCCAGGCCGAAACTCAGGCCGCCATCGCAGGCCGCCCCACCTCTTCTTGCTCGGCGGCCTAGCGGGGCGGAGCTGGGGGCCAGGGTCTCGCCCCCGCCTCTTCTTGCTCGGCGGCCTAGTGAGACCGGCCGGGGGCCAGGGTCTCGCCCCCGCCTCTTCTTGCTCGGCGGCCTAGCGGGGCGAGACCGGCCGGGGGCCAGGGTCTCGCCCCCGCCTCTTCTTGCTGTAGCGGGGCGAGACCGGCCGGGGGCCAGGGTCTCGCCCCCGCCTCTTCTTGCTCGGCAGCCTAGCGGGGCGAGACCGGCCGGGGGCCAGGCACCCGCCTCTTCTTGCTCGGCGGCCTAGCGGGGCGAGACCGGCCGGGGGCCAGGGTCTCGCCCCCGCCTCTTCTTGCTCGGCGGCCTAGCGGGGCGAGACCGGCCGGGGGCCAGGGTCTCGCCCCCGCCTCTTCTTGCTTGGCGGCCTGGCGGGGCGAGACTAGGCCGCGGTCTCGCCCTTGCCCCCCCTGCAACCTTCTTGCCCTCGGGGGATTCCCCCTTTACCCCCCGGCGTGGGCATTGGCCCAAGGCTTTTTGGCAGGGTATCTCGGTCATTTTGGTCCAAGGGGTTTTGGAAAACTATAAATAGACCCCCTTGGGTCCTTGGAGAGGATCTTCTTCTCCTTCTTCTTGCTTGCTCCTCCCTTGGCTTCTTCTTGGTAGAGTTGAGAGAGCTCAAGGCACCCTACCATTGGCTAGGGAGGGGAAGTGCTTAGCCTTCCGGGTGTGAGGCGGGAGTGGGAGGGTCTAAGCTTCTTGATCCTTTGGTCCGTGGCTTAAGGTGTAGTCACCCCTTTCAGGGACCCCGTCCACGAGAGATGTTGTTTCAACATTTTTGTATATGACCAGCACAGAAGATCCCGAGAGAGTGTCATGAACAAGGAGGTAGTGATGATTCGGCGAGTCCCCACCCCAGGTTGGGGAGGCAAGAGTTATGGCCTAAGGGCATCATGGAGATGCGAAGCATCAGGGTATCCACCCCGACCCCCCAGGAAGCTCCCCCCCTCGACTACTCCCAGGGTCTCGCCCCCGCCTCTTCTTTCGGCGGCCTAGCGGGGCGAGACCGGCCGGGGGCCAGGGTCTCGCCCCCGCCTCTTCTTGCTCGGCGGCCTAGCGGGGCGAGACCGGCCGGGGGCCAGGGTCTCGCCCCCGCCTCTTCTTTCGGCGGCCTAGCGGGGCGAACCGGCCGGGGGCCAGGGTCTCGCCCCCGCCTCTTCTTGCTCGGCGGCCTAGCGGGGCGAGACCGGCCGGGGGCCAGGGTCTCGCCCCCGCCTCTTCTTGCTTGGCGGCCTGGCGGGGCGTACCGGTCGGAGTCCGCGGTCTCGCCCTTGACCCCCTAGTTTTACCTTCTTGCCCTGATTCCCCCTTTACCCCCCGGCGTGGCCTAAGCTTTTTTTATCTCGGTCATTTTGGTCCAAGGGTTTTGGAAAACTTATAACCCCCTTGGTGCCTTATCTTCTTCTCCTTCTTCTTGCTTGCTCCTCCCTTGGCTTCTTCTTGGTAGAGTTGAGAAGCTCCTTCGCACCCTATATTTGTAGGGAGGGGAACAGGTAGCCTTCCGGGTGTGAGGCGGGACCTCTAAGCCGAGGGTCTAGTTATATCCTTTGGTCCGTTTTTCGAGTGTAGTAGGTGTGATATTCAGGGACCCCGATCCACGAGAGACCAGGTTTCTGGTAATTTTATGACCAGCACAGAAGATCCCGAGAGAGTGTTGACGGGAGGCCAAGGAGGGTTGTGTCCCCACCCCAGGACCCTTCTAGGGAGGAAAGTTCATGGCCTTAGGCATGGAGATTGCGAAAGATATCCACCCCGACCCCCCTAGCTCCCCCCCTCATCAACTCCCAGGGTCTCGCCCCCGCCTCTTCTTATCGGCGGCCTATGGGGCGAGACCGGCCGGGGGCCAGGGTCTCGCCCCCGCCTCTTCTTGCTCGGCGGCCTAGCGGGGCGAGACTGGCCGGGGGCCAGGGTCTCGCCCCCGCCTCTTCTTGCTCGGCGGCCTAGCGGGGCGAGACCGGCCGGGGCAGGGTCTCGCCCCCGCCTCTTCGTTGGCGGGGCGAGACCGGTCGGAGGCCGCGGGGGGATTTACCTTCTTTCGGGGGAAATTCACGGCGGTTTTCTATTGGCCCAAGCTTTTTGGGGTTATCTCGATTTGGTCCAAGGGGTTTTGGCTATAAATAGCCCCCCTTGGGTGCCTTGTATCTTCTTCTCCTTCTTCTTCGCTCCTCCCTTGGCCTTAAGCTCCTTAAGGCCTGATAGGGAGGGGAAGTGCTCAGCCTTCCGGTGTGAGGCGGGCGGTCGTATTCCTACCGATCCTCCGTGACGTTCTCCGGTGAAGGTGTGAGGTCACCCCTTTAGGGAGTCCCGAGAGACCCCAAATTTTGTTGCGGAGCGTGGATATCCTATCATAGTATGTATACGAGCTTAGTAAAATTAATATACGGTTAGATTTGATTTAAGCGAGACCAGATAGTTGATATTATCTTGATGGCGCCCCAACATTACACCATAGTTTGATATATATAAGAATAGATTCTTCGAGTGGTCTCATATTCCTCATAAAAGATCATCAAAATGATCTCGACTATCCAATTTTATTTTAAGTAATGTGAATTTTCTATTCTAATTTGATTTTATCATTTTTTATTTAAGTATTTAAATTCCTACTATTATTCAACAAAAAGGTCATATAAATTTCTGAAATACTCCACTTCCCAATCCACATTGCCACTTTATCTTTTCCATCGTTCTTGGATCCCTCGTTCAAATATTATGGCTATGTTTGAGACAATTTATAAATATGAATAAGTTGCTAATTGAAAATTAGTACTTGGAAAATTTTTTTATAAAAACAATAATAAATAAGCAGTATATTGTTTGATAGTTTGTTCATAAGTGATTATCTAAAATTTCATTCATTCGTAAAAGTCTGTTCATTTGAACACGTTTTTTTCCGTCCGAACGCGATTTTCACTCAATCATATTTTTTCATGGGTATGAATTTTTCACATTGACGAGATTTTTTCTTCTGGCAGCAATTTTTTCTTCTGAGCACAAATATTTCGCCCAGCCGTGGTATTTTCACATGGGCGCTGTTTTTTTCGCACCGATGTGGATTTTTTCGCCCGGGCGTAAATTCTTCGCCCGGACGCGGTTATTTCCGCCCAGAAGCATTTTTTTTAGCCCGGACGCGAATTTTCGCCCGGGAGCGAATTTTCCATCTGAGCGCGAATGTTTTGCCCGGGCGCGAATTTTTCAGTCGGACGCGATATTTTGCCTCGACGCGATATTTTTGCGCGCGCGCGAATTTTTCGCCCGGGCGCGAATGTTTCACCTGACGCAAATTTTCCAAATGTTTCCGGGCGCGAATTTTTTGCCCTGGCGCAAATTTTTTGCCCGGACGCGATATTTTTGCCCGGACGTGATATTTTTGCTCGCATGAGATATTTTTGCACGGAAGCGAAAAAAAGGCATTCTGCCGAAAAAAACGCGTCCGGCCGAAAAAATGCTCGCGGGCGAAATATTCGTGCTCATGCGAAAAAAATCGTTGTCGAGCGAAAAAATCACTATCGAGCGAAAAAATCGAGTCAAGGCGAAAAAACAGCTCCCGTGCGAAAAAATCGCGCCCGGGCGAAAAAATCGCGCTCGGGCGGAAAAATCGCGCCCGGGCGGAAAAAATCGCTCCAGGGCGAAAAAATCGCGTCTGTGCGGAAACATTGTCACACCGCCAAAAAATTGGCGCCCAAGCGTAAAATTCGTGCCCGAGCGAAAAATAGCGCCCGGACGAAAATATCCGCGTCGGGGCGAATTATCTGTGTCCTGGCGAAAAAATCGCGCCCGTGTAAAAAAATTGCGCCCGGGCGAAAAAACGTGTCTAGGTGGAAAAAACGCGCCCTAGCGGAAAATTCGCGTCGGGTCGGAAAATTCGCGCACGGAGTGGAAAATTCACGCTCTCGAGCGAAAAAAACGCACACGGGCGAAAAATACGTCCCTGTGCGAAAAATACGCCGAATGGCAAAAAATTCGTACCTTTGTGAAAAAATCACGCCCGCGAGAAAAAAATCAACATTGAGTTTTTTTAAGGGATAAGCGCTTATGATAAGCCATAAAGCTGGTACCCGGATAGCTTATGAAAAATCAGTTTATCATCAATTTTAAAATAAGTGGTTTTTTATAAGGCTGCATAAACAAACAGCTGAAAAACTGCATTTGTGTTTTAAGTAGAGATTATTCATCAGCATAAGCTTTCCCAAACAGAGCCGTATATCACTCGTAAATAGTGTACAACCCCGTGTTCATAGGGTCGAACGGGCCCCACCAGGAAGATCGACCGGACCCAGTCCCGCGACCCGCACCCGAAGCAACGAACAGTATGCGGCAAGGGCTGGTCCGCTCCCGCTCACTTTCAGGCTAGCGAGCCCGGCGAGACGGCTCCCCGTGAATGTCCCTCCCTCTAAAACGTCACATCTCAAAGTCTTTTGAGAATCGTCGACTAAAGTGCGGAGCGGGGGGCGCCAATCCCACCGTCGAGCCAGTACATTTTCGCGGATGGGTTCGACAAGAACTCGCGATCTGCGAGCCGTTCGAGGGTCACAATGGTCATGCCAGTCCTCCCCCTATACGCGACTTGGTCTCCTATCATTGCGCCTAACAGACAAGAATATAACGACAGAAACAAGGATATATATATATATATATATATATATATATATATATATTGGCTGGTCGCAAAAGGCGGTCCGGCTCGCGTTCGCCCGAGAAATATTTCAGCGAGCCGCAAGAACCAGGTCGCGCCCGCCTCTCGCGGAGACCGGGTGGCCCTTACGGCTGGTTTTGGGGGGCTGGCCCGATGCCCGGCCCCAAAGCCCGAAAATCCCCCTGGGCCCCCCATGGGCGCGAGTAGCTGTTTAGAACAGCGGGGCCACGCTGTTGGCAGACCAGGTTGGACTGCCAACGCATAGCTGTTCGAAACAGCGGAGTTTGGCTGTTGGCAGACCCAACCAAGGGCTGCAGCCCTTTTGCAGTATTTTCAGGGTAGGCAGTTCTTCTGGTTATTGGCAGTTCAGATTCCAAAAAACTATAAATTTTTTATTAAATTTTTTTTTATAACCCCCCCCCCCTCAAGGGGTACCTCAGATCCCCTCTCTCTCTCTCTCTCTCTTCCAGGCACGCTTTGAGTCTCCTCCTCTCTCCTCTTTCCACTCAAGTGCTTTCTCTCTCTCTCTCTTACTCTCTCCCTCCTTAGCTCGGCTTCTCGCTAAGGAGGGCATCGTCCTCCTCAACGCCGGCGTCGCGCTCAAAGCACGACCGAAGTGGTGGAGCATAATCGGAGGGCGCCCTTCTGGGGTTTCGACAAGGTTAAAGTCGGGGACGAATTCAAGGCGCGGTGCAAGCCCTTGTGTCAAAGTGTTTTTTCTTACCGGCAACTCCCTAGCGAGACACGTTAAGTCCTGTTTTGCAAAGCAAGCTCCCGAGTCCAGACAGGGACAAATATCAACATGCAGGACAAATTTGCGACGTAGTCAAGCACGCGCGAGACCTACAGGTGAAAAACGTCATCAGACGTGGGTTCCCATTCAAGGGTCGAACTACACAACAATGAGACCGGAGATATCCGGTCAGCCCAAATTCAACAGGTAATAGATCTACTATTAGACGCGACGCACTTAAATTCTATTTTGACGCAAAACAAGATTTAATAAAAATTTTTGAAACTTTCGAGGGGTGTGAGTTCCGTAACGAGCACGTTTGGAGAGTAGCGTAAGGGTAGGGTTATGTTATATTTGCATAACGGATCATTGAATCGATCCCGTTTCATGATGGATTTAAATAAGCGAGTAATATGTTTTGAAGATTTTGAATCCGCACACGGGTAATGCTATATACGGTAATTATTAAATGTTTACGTGAATTTAAAATAAAAGATAAAATAATGAGTATTTCTTTTGCGGGCATCCAACGTAACAACACCCAGTAGAGTGGTTAAAACGTGAATGTAAAACACACATCTTAAAGCGGCATTTTTTCACATCGATGTGTGTGCCACGTTTTAAACTTAGTGGTCATGATTTTAGAAGCTATGGAACCATATGTTGAGAAAATTCATACTAAAGTGCGAGATTTATTTATTGTCCAATCCCACCGTTGAATGTCACATTTTACGGTAAAATTTGTGATCGCACAAGGTCAAAAATTTTGAAACCTCAATTTGATATGCCTGTAAAATGAACTCCACATATAAAATACCGTTAAAAAGAGGCGTTTCAGACAAAACTGGACTTTGTGAATATTACACAAGCCTGACAAATAATCATAATTTAACTATACGATTGGGACGTACTATTTCATTATATGATTTATTAAAAGTTTTTATATGACCTGTTTTTTTATCTGGTGTATATTATCTAACTCGTTAGTAGTTGAAAATTTTGTAAATATCGCACAAAAACTTAACTATTTTAAGCAACACTCCGGATGGCTTCCTTTAATTGAAGAATAGAAGAAACATTTTTTAAAATATTATAGAGAAATGCATATAAATTATATATAAAATATATAGATGAAATATATATATAAATATAGTTTATATGACGATATATATAAATTTATATATGTTTTATTATAACAACATATATGGCTCACGACCCCGAGAAGAAATAACACAACCTAGGACAAAAGATTCTTTTACAAATAAATTTTAGAATTAGCTTCCAGGAAAAAAAACGCAATCGAAGTTTAAACGAATTAGGAGTATACGAAAACGCAATTCTCGTGATTTTATGACTACGGAAGAGATCGAAAACTTCGATATGTTAAAGTGGTGGAATTAGTAAAGCTAATACATATCCTATTTTGATCTATATGACCCGTGATTTACTAACAATTCAAACTAGTACAGTAGCCAAGAATGAGATCTTAAACTTTCATGTTGAACAATTTTTCAAAATTTTCACGTTTGACCGGAATCTCGTCCGAAAGGTTGCTGACTCGAAATGAATATAATAATAATAAATTTCAAAATTCGAGCTAAATTTTGGAAAAAATGTTCAATATAAAAGTTGTAGATCTCGTTCTTGACTACAAAATGCATATATTATTTGTCTAATTTCGATATGTATTATGTGAGAACAAACTCAAGCTTTTTTAGCCTTAAAAAAGCTTGAGCTTATATATTCCAAACTCATATATATATATATATATATATATATATAATATATATATATATATATATATATATATATATATATATATATATATATATATATATATATATATATATATAATTAAAGACCTTATAAATTATAATTACTAGTTAGAAAAAATAATCATTTGAACTGTTCTTGAAGTTTAATTTAAAACTAAATTATTATTATTATTATTATTATTAAATATTAATGAAATATACACTAGATTTCTTATGCATAAATTTTAGCCTAGGATAATATATAAGAGACCAGCGGCATCATATGTTTTCAATGTGCATGATTTCATAGAGAAAATACTTTCAGACTTTGCTTCATTGTGAAAAAATATTTTTACCTTTCTTATATAGCAAAGGTGATCCACTGCAACACCAGATCCATTTAACTAGATGTTTTTACTCTGATGAGTTTGGATAAAAACACCATAAAATGCATGTTTGACAAGACAATGGTTATGACTGTCACAAAAAAAACTTGTTTTGAACATAAAAGTGGATGAAATTCTGTAGGTGAGGTCGAGCGTTCACAAGTGACGGTTTATAATCACTGCGTTCATGACTGCCACCGTCTTGCCTAACGAGCATATATCACTCGTATTTTGTTTAGATAAATTTAATTTTGAACTTAGAACATCAAGTTGCCATTAGGCATCACTATCGCCGCACTTTGTGCAGAGGGACACCATGCACAACATCCATACAATAATAATCACTTCAAATGTAGTATGTATTCAATGTATTCAGTTTGGATTACAACACTTTTTTTGTTCTCACATGTATATGCTTCTAATTTATTTTATTTTAAATTGGTCTAGTACTTTATTATATTTTGATTATGTTAATCAATATTTATAAATAATGTTCAAATAATAAAATTTATTAGACCGTTTGAAAATTTTGAACATAATTATCTTCATTTGTGATCTCAGATGAAGATTCATTTCATGGCATGACTATATTCTCACTTGATTTAATTAGGTAGAATATTTTTTATTAAAAATATATTAAAGGATAAAATTAGTGAACGATCAGTCAAAAATAGATCTACATCGTGAAATAAATACTATACATTTTCACTCCAAGTAAAGAGGATCTTGATTCCAAAGAATTTGAGCGGCCTTCCTTCAATTTATTTTATTAAATTAGTATTAAAAGATCATATTATATTATTTGGATATATATATATATATATATATATATATATATATATATATATATATATATATATATATATATCGATGATTTATATGGGTAGATCCATAACCGCTATGCCAAATCGCCCTATAATGAAAACTGCAAGGGCCTATACGGGCAGACAGAGCCTTTACGGATTCACAAATTTTCATGATTTTTTTTTTCTCTAATTAGTCTAGGTCTTCGTTTAGCAAGACTTGGTCTCTGTTTGGGGGGACTTATTTTCACCGGTTACGCGGTTACGACCACATGTACCGGACCATAATTAAGGTCTGGTTCATGCGGTTGTAACCGCTTGACCGGTGAAAATAAGTCCCCCAAACAAAGCCTTATTTGTTGTGGTGAGTTTGGTCAAAAACATAATTATCATACTATGTTTGACAAGACGAAGTTTTGTCTGCTACCAAGAAAATAAACTAGTTTCGAGCATATATAAAATGCATGAATTTTTAAGTTGAGGTTAGACGGCATTCACGAATGACGGTTCATAACTACTGTGTCCACTCCCGTCACTACATTGTCAAACAAAGCATGGGTCTGCCCTTAGCTACAATTGAATCTGCCTATAACATCACCCTAACAATAAAACTAATTTCATTAAAAAAACCATAACATTGAAGCACGCATGTATAGTACACCTAAAGTCACAGTAATTATTTAGAACCTAATGATTATACTCCATCCCTCCCACAGTTAAAGGGTACACATTAATGAAAGCACGCTAGACCCTAATTTCTTCCATCTTCGCCCCTTAATCATTCATCTTCCCCCCAATGAAAAATAAAAATAATAATATTGATTTAGGCTCTGTTTGGCACGGGCTGACAGTCATGAACATGGAGGTTAAATTATCATTCGTTAACGTCCACCTAAAAAATTTCATCCACTTTTATGTTCAAACAAATGATATTTGTTAGGCGATCATTAACGAATGCCGGTTTAACCAATACGTTTACGACCGCCACCACCTTACTAACACGGTGTCGGCGGTCATGAACACGTACGGGGGTTAAATTGTGATTCGTTAACGTCCCTTTAAGGAACTTACATCGACTTTTATGTTCGAACGGATGATGTTTGTTAAGCGATCCTTAAGGAATGACAGTTTAACACATGCGTTTACAACAGTCATCACCGTGCCAAACGAATAATTTTTTGGTCCGGATAGCATTCTCACAGGAAGGAGCGCGAGTTGGGACGACTGTTTGATTTTAGATCTAACCACCCACAATAAATGGAGAAAAGAAAAAAAAATACGAGTACACGTTAGATCGGATGACGAGCAGAATTGATCCAATGACTATATCACAACTCAGGCTCCTCCTTTCTCTAAAATGCCACACGAACCCAAAAATTATTCGTGCGAAACCGAGCCAAATTAATGTATACAGATCATAGGCAAAAGCAAACTTACTTGAACAAGCAGATCAATGAATGATGGCCGCCATTAATTTCCCCCATCCAAAATCTGTTATAACGCGCTTGCGAAATTCTACAAATACGACGCAACAGATAATTAAAGCGGATGGAAAAATTGGATCCGAGGTTCCTCTCGGAGCAAAGGGGATCGATTCTTCTCGGCGCTTCAATGGCTCAAAAAAAAGCATCAGGCGCCATCGAGATTAATTTGAGACCCTTTGCAGCCGACATGATCTCTCCGATCCACTGGTAATTCCTTAATTAACTTGAACCAAGAAGACGATCCATCGACGAAGGGGCGAGAAAGAGATGAAGAAGCAGCAGATTGATTTTTAAAACGAGGGTTAGATTAGAGGAGCCATGGAGGACGAGCCGGATTCCGGCCACCCGCCGCTCACCGGTTGATTCCAATACATGTATGAGGAATCTGCAACCGCGGCACCGGAAACGGGGAAGGAGGATATGGGTTCCGCCGGGGTTTCGTTAATCTCATGAGTTTCTAAGGGGAATTCATCGAATGAGATCAACGGCTGGTATACTGCCGCCGACGAAGAAGAGGGGATTTGAGAAGTCAATAACGAGTGATCTCCGAGAAAAATCTTCGGCGACGGAGTCGATTTTTGAAGATCTAGAAGATTGCCGGCGGCGAGGCAAGGTTGGAAGTACTTTCCGTCGTAGCCGGCAAGATGCAGCGCATCGAGATCGAACTTGGTGGCGGAATTGATGGCCGGCAGGCTGTAGAAGAGTGAGTTGAAGTCGGTGGTCGCGAGATGAATCGGTGGAAGAGACGGAGGTGGGGGTGCGGCGGAACGGGGATGCTTCTTCGCCCGCTTGTTTTTCCGGCTGCCTCCGCCGACGGGGACGTTTCGGAGGGTGCCGCCGCGAGTCCAGTAGCGCTTGCAGGACTTGCAGAAGTGGCGGGGCTGCGAGAGGCTGTAGTTGTTGTAGTAGCAGAACTTGGTGTTGGCGGAATCGCAGCGGGGGCAGTTGAGCGGCGTCGATATGCCGTTTTGTTGGCCGGCCGCCGCCGTGCCGGGATCGATCCTGGCGATCATGCTGATCGGGGAAATTGAATGGCAGAAAGTGGAGGAGATCGATGAGGAGAGAGTGGGAAATGGGGGGTGGGGGTGGAGAGAGAGAGAGAGGAAAGAGGTGATGGGTGTGAATAATGAACGGAAGGTAGAAGGTTCTGTTCCAAGCGCTAGGCGACAAGAGGGCGCATGCAGGGCGAGGAATTATTGATAGGGATGGAGATGGTGGTGGAGGTGGCGGACTCGCTCTTTGATTCATTTCTTTCTCTCTCTTTGTTAGAAAATTATTTGCGGGAAATCTTACTACAAACTAGTGTAAAGAATTTTTTTAAAAAATAATAATTTATTTAAAATTTTTTGCTTGCAAGTTGCAATAGAAAAAATACACATAAAAATCTAAAATCTAAATTAAAATCTGATTCATTTATCTATCTTTTTGTTAGAAAATTATTTGCAGGATATCTTACTGGTAATTAGTGGTGCACAAAAAAAAGTGGTCTTAATTGGTTCGATTGGGACTGGACCAGCTAGAAATCGATCACATAGTGGTCTCAGGAGTCCTTTTTGCGTCAAAGACCGGTACAGAACTGAGACCGGTAAAAGACCTGTCCCGAATCGGTAAAAGACCGTTATTTGATAAAAGACTTGTTTTTCTCATATTTTAATTAAATATAGTATGGATAATTTATTTTTTAATTAAAAAAATAAAAAAGACTGGTTCCGGGACCGGTTACGACTGGTCCTCTGGTCCCAGCTGGTTCTTCGGTCCCAGCTGGTCCTCCGGTCCCAGCCGATCCTCCTCAGGAGGAGGAAAATCGATCCCAGATCGGGAGCGGTTTGAGCTTGAACGGCGCCCCGGGACTGGTTGGCCAAAAGTCCGATCTCGAACTGGCCCGATAGACCAAATGTGCACGAGTGTAAGATTGCTAGTAACTAGTGTAAGAATTTCGTTTTCATTTCTCTCTTTCTTTATTCCTTCCTCTCTCTTTGTTAGAAAATTATTTGCCAGAAACCTTACTAGTAATTAGTAGAGTAAGAACCAACGTTTTAAAAATCAGATCGGATTGGCCGGTCCGACCGGTTGAACCGCTGATCGGTCCTCCGGGCGGTTCGGTCAGGTTCCTAAAACCGTCCTGGACAAGAACCGGCCAGGAAATGAGAAACTGGCCGGTTGAACCGGATAACCGTAAACCGGGCCGGTTTTTGGCTGACCGGGGCGGTTCACAAAATCACCATTAATTTTAGATCCAATGATTTAGATTAAATATTAGAGTTCTCTGGGGCTAGAGTTAACTTATTTGGTTCCTCCAAAACAAGCATTCAGTCATATGATCTCGTGCTTGTCTGTGTGAAGCTACCGTTAGCGGATACCTTCTCCAGTTCTTCGCCTTCCTCGCGTGCGACCGTCCAGGTGCTCCCGTGCGTGTAGATTAAAGGTTGTTTTGGAGCCGGTGTAGCACTGTGTAACATCCCATTTTTCAGCAGGCTCATTTTGGGGTGACACGGGCGTGTCCTACGTCGACGAGTGTTCGGGAGGAACAGTCGACGAGTGTTCGACATAATTTAGTCGACGATCATCGAATGCTTAGGACACGGCCTGTGACATGGGCGTGTCACAGGGCGTGTCAGCGCGGTCGACGAACTTAGCCCGACGAATTTGAGCTGGGGCATGTCGAGTGCCGTGTATGGGAACACGGCCTGGGACATGGGCGTGTCACAGGCCGTGTGAGTCTCGAGTGATTTTGAGATTTTTCAGCCTGACGAACACGACTACAGACATGGGCGTGTCTGAAGACGTGTCGGGTGACATGGCCCGTGACACGGGTTTGTCACATTGGCGTGTCACTGGATTGGATAAGTCGGTTGAGTGTCGCTTGAGGCACACGGCCTGGGACACGGGCGTGTCACAGGCCGTGTCAGACAAAATTTATGATTTTTGGTGAAATCGTGGCCATCCATTCCTTCAGCCTAGATCCAAGGGCTGAGAGGCCTCCCTGTCTTCTTAAGGCCGAGAATGGGTTGGGGAAACTCATTTGGCTTTTGACTTTCTCTTACTACACTTCTAGAGAGAGAAAGAGAGAGGAAGAAGGCGGAGGAGGAGGAGAGGGGGCTGATCACCGGTGGTGCTGCGGTTTGCCGATGAGAGATCCGATGTAACGCCCCGAAAATTGTATTTGAGTCGGTCTCGAAAAAGGGGATTTTTGGTGCCTTATAGGGGTACACGGCCTAGGACACGGGCGTGTCCAAGGCCGTGTCTGGCTGGTGTTTTTGGCCGTTTTCATTCCGAGAAGGACACGGCCAGGAACACGGCTAAATGACACGGGCGTGTCATTTGACACGGGCGTGTGCCTACCCATGTCCCTACACGTGTTCTTTTGGGTCATGTCCGTTATCGTGGCGGTTATGCGTGACACGCCCCCGGACATGGGCGTGTAGAGGAACCCGACACGGGCGTGTCAGGTGAGACACGGGCGTGTCTTTGCCCATGTGTCTTTTCTCGGTTCGACGATCGTGCCTGGATCGAGGCACACGGCCTGGGACACGGCCGTGTGCCAAGCCGTGTTCGGCCCAGGTTTGGAGATTTTTGAACGGATCTGAGCCGTTCGTTTTCTTTAATTAAGATCCAACGGCCTAGATGGTTTCCTGCCCTGTTAAGGCCGGCAATAGGGGAGTTAATTCTTCATTTCTCTCCAACCATTCTCTCTCTCAAGGAGTTGGAAAGGGGAGGAAGAAGGAAGGGATTCCGGCCGCCGGCGGAGCATCGGAGCACCGTTTCGAGATCGGAGAGCGGATCCGTGGAGGAAAGTTCGTTACGAAGACTTCCATCCGTGTAGTTTTTCCATGGCGCCAAAACGGACTACAAGGGTAACGATTCTCTACTTGAGCATGTGAAGCTCTTTCTTTCTGCATAGGGAATCCCGCTCCTGCAAGTGTGCGGTGAGTGCATGGTGTTCCTTGGGGTTGATGTGAATAGTCTCCCTTGTGTTGCATATAGAGTCCGGAATCGTAAGTACGGGCATAGGCATTGTGTGTGAAGCCCACGCGGACGTGTATTGTCTGGATCGGTGATGTTGCATTTGATATGTTTTGCCGGAGAAGACTCTGTGCTTTGGATTTTTCGGGTTTCTACGCGGTAGATTGCAGCAGGGATCCTTGGAGGTTAGCACCAAGGCGCACCCGAAAAATTGAGCGGAATCGTTGTTCTGCTAATTTGGCGGTCTGGGAACCGGCCTTGATCATAACTGGGTTATGAGATTGTTTGAAAATTTTGGGATCCAAGAGAAGCTTGGCCCGCGCGTAGCACTTAAATTGACGAGGCGGCGTGAGCAACGGGCAAGTGGAATCGGACCTAGGCTATGTGGTTCAGTGCGAGAGACCCGAAGATGGGGACTGGCCGTTGGCATAGTCAGGAGCCTTAGACAGTGGTCAGAAAGGCTAAATGCTCACATAGTTGCCATCCTGGGTTTGGTGGTGACGACGCTGATTGGTCAGGATTCACCGTTAATATGCCCTGAGTGCACGGGGTGTTTGGCCGTGCGAGCCTATACCTGTGGCGTAGTATAGTTGCGCTTTATTATTTTATTGGACTAATGATATGCAGGGAAAGAGCACCGCCGTCCCGAGTAAGGGGCGGGGTCGTTATAATTTTGTAACACCTCCCCTGTAATGACCGTATAATATGGGTCCGGCCGGGGACCCACAACATACGGACGCCACAGCTTTAGTATTATAAGATGATATAACTACCTACACTCAAAACTCTTTGCACTACACAGCGGAAATACAAACAAGACTAGAAGTTATCCACCACTATAAGAGTAATTAAAAGATGGCCTTATGTCCTTACAACATAAGAGAGTTCAAACTCAATTAATACAACAGTCATGAAAGTGCACAAGCACTCCTACTCTACCTCAGCATGCAAGCCGGACAACATGAGCATCAAAACATACACTGCCATAAATGTAAAGCTACAACAAAAGGGGAAACACTTCATGAGGCTTAGGCCTTTCTGGCCGGCGAGCTAGCTCCTGCTTGCGATCCTTGCCCTGTAAAAATTATTAGTAACGTGGGTCGGCAAAGGCTGACCTCAAACTGTGTAACAAACACATCTCCTCCCGGCCGCCCCTAACGGACCCCGGGGAACCCTCCAACCTGCAAGTCAGCACTTCGTATGCAATATATAAATATCAACCAGAAATACATTTAGAACAGGCTTGGATGTCTCAAACAAAATACACGTTCTTTACTTGTTGAGCATATAATAAAAAGGGGCCTACTTATGCAACATGAATGCAATACCCGGGATTCACCCAAGGCACCCTAAAACGTATGCATCTAGCAGAACATCACATCAATTGGGTACTCATCGCTTCCCCATTGGCATAAAGCCACAAGCAAAAGGGGGTATCACAATTCCCCCCCAACGGCGCACAGGCCGCCTCAAGGAACCCTTGCTAAGGCCCCACCCGCTCATGGTCTTAGACCCGGGCTTGCCTACAAGCTTTGACGTCTCATGTCAGGATTCCAAAAAACACAAACTGACCGATTCTAAGAAGCCTTGCTGGACCCCACCCGCTCATGGCCTCAGTGCCCGGGCTTGCCCCTCGCTTGGCATTCTCGTCAGTCTCACAGAAGGGTACTAGTCTCGCCGGGACACTCTCCACACATGACGTGTACGTCACGGGATAGCCAGCCGACCACGGAGACACAGCCACGCCTTGGCACATCACTAACCAAGACAATTCCACCCTAGTCCCTCATTCGTACTGCAGCATTCCCGCGCACCAAAGAAACCATCTACCACTCATGCGGAGCTAACCTTGTCCACCAAGGAAACCATCTACCGCCATTGAGGAGGTAACCTTGTCCGGTTCCGACTACACGTACTTACTCGAGAAAAAGGGGAAAACATCACCACATCACAAACGACATCTTGCCGCAACGGAATCTCTACGAATCCTTAAAGTTCGTATGCAACATCACCGTGTCGGACTAACGGTCGCGACTACGGCTTCACCCATCATGCCTAATCCACTAACGGAGCGGATCTCTAATGCAAAACATGCCGGGGACGGACTCAATCGACCCGGAGGTTCTTCTTGAACCTTGGCGACCCAAACCCCTCTCATTTGAGTGTTTGGTGCCCAAAACTAGAAAAGAAAAATGATGCTAAGACATGCATCCTAAAACCGAGAGGAGAAGTGTCATTACCTTCCGACTCCTCTTCCTAGCCATGGCAAAAATAGCTGGATGAAAACCTTCGCAACGGTCTAGCCTCCACGGATCTGGACTCGGCTCGCGATTTGGAGCACCGAAGCCTCTCCTACAGCTCAAACCCTCCTTCTCCTTCTTCCTTGCTCTCACTTCTCTCTAGAACTTTAATAAGAGAAAGCTTGGAGAAGAATGAGGGTTTCCAACCCTATTCTTGGACTTAACTCCCCAAGAGATGTCCTGAACCATCGGATCCCAAAATAAGGGAAAGAATGACCACGATCCGTCTGAAAAATAAAACACCTTTGCCGAACACGGCCTGGCACACGCACGTGTCCAGGGCCGTGTCCCCCATTCGCCGTCACAAATCGACGCACCTGGAACAACACACGGGCATCCGACACACCCGTGTTTGACCTGACATGCCCGTGTCCCGACTGTCACGGCCGTGTGGTCGGCCGTGTGCCTCCATCGACACAGCCCCGAAAACAACTCGAGAAGGACACGGCCTGGGACACACTCGTGTCCCATGCCGTGTGCGAAGTATCGATACTCGTCGACAGCCTTTGTGTCGACACCGCGGAAAAATGTCGAGCGAAGTTCGTCGACCCTGCGGGACACGCCCTGTGACACGCCCGTGTCACAGGTCGTGTGCCCCTGTCTCGACACTCGACACTCGTCGAGTGGACTTCGTCGAGAGAAGTCTCGACACTCGACTGACACGGCCTTGGACACGCCCGTGTCCTAGGCCGTGTGCCTTGTCTCGACACATCGTCGAGCAAAAATGTCGACACCCCGGGCCGGTTGTCGACACGGGCTCGACACGCCCTGAGACATGCCCGTGTCTCAGGCCGTGTGCCCAGTCTCGACACTTTATCAAGCGAAAAATATCGACTACGCGGCCAAGTCGTCGACTCCAGCCTGACACGCCCTGGGACACGCCCGTGTCCCAGGCCGTGTGCCCCCTGCCAGAAACCAAAATTGGCCAGAAAACGCTGGTCGATCCCCTCTCAAATTTTCGGGTGTTAGAGCTCTCCCCCCTTAACAGAATTTCGTCCCGAAATTATAAAGCAAAAGTGAAAGTCCACCTAGTGTCAACTATCTTCACCTATGGGGGGGAATAGGTGACGTGCAGTGTTTTTGCGGAATTTAAAATTGAACCTGCACAAGAAAATAAAACACCACAGCAAAGAAGGTACACAAGCAATTTATAGTGGTTCCCCGATTTGGGTACATCCACTTTCCCCCTTCGACCTATCTCCCAACAAGGGACGACTCGGTCTCTTCACTAACAGGATTGAAATCCAATCCTTGCACTATCGGAAGGAACCCTTCCACACGTAGGAGTCAACACTCCCACAACACGGGTTGCACCCAACCCTTACAGCTAGGAACCAACATTCCTTTACAACAAAAATAAAACTAGAATGTACAAGAAATACAAACTACGTTTGGAGACTAAGGTGTCCCTCTTCGTTGACGACGTGTTCTTGAAGTCCACGAAGAGTCCACAACCCTAGATCTCTCTTGGAGAGAATCTCCCCGGAACCGGCGGCGGCAAGATGGGCGGCGGCTAGGTTCACGGGATCGGCGGCGACAACGATGTGCGGCTGCTGTACTTTGGAGATCCAAACTTCGTAGCAAAGCTAGCTAAGTCTACCAATGGTCACACTAGGATCAATCGTCTCGATCGATTCGGATGTGGAATATTTTCCCGATCTACAAATCAAGAGACAAGAGATCTCCGGTTAGACACGTGAGACTCTAAGCTTGGCTAAGCTTCTGTCGCCGGAAGATCAGGAAGAATCGCGATCAAAAGCGGCGACCAACTAGCGCGAGCGACGACGGCGGCGGCGGAGCAGTTTCACGATTTTAGGTCAAGATCGTCGCTCGGCTTCTTTCTGTGTGTATCTACTGTTCAAAATACTCGTATATATATACACAAGTAAACACCTTAATGACCGTTGTGGGTCCCACAAGAAGAGACCCTAAATCCGGTTCAAAATAGTGCCAGCGGCAGAATCCGGTCCAGCTTTTTCCCGAAAATTGCCCAAGTAAAAATCGGCGAGAATCACCTGTGATTCTCGTCGATTCGTCGATAATCAAGGGTGATTCTCGACGATTCGGCGAGAATCACAAAGTGATTCTCGACGATTCGTCGAGAATCACAAAGTGATTCTCGTCGAATTTGACTTGATTGCACTCTGATTTAGTCGGCGAGAATCAACCAGTGATTCTCGACGATTCGGCGAGAACCACTAGTGATTCTCGCCGAATCGGCGAGAATCACTTGGTGATTCTCGTCGATTCTTACTTAGATGATTTTTCGTCTTACGCCTCTGAGCTGCTCTTTGACTCATCCTTGCTCCTTGTCTGCTCTTACATAAACACAGCCCTGTACTTGAAAGTAAGTGCACTCCAATAGAGAGAGTACACGTAGGCCAACACACTGATCTGCTCAACGAGGGATTACGTCGTGCAGACCCGTGTATATTGACCTACTGCACCCTGACATTGGTGTGCACTTAGCATGGAATAACTGCAAGCACAACTTGAAATATTTTGTCAAAAACATTGCCTATTTACCTTAGCTTGTTCAGGGGCTTCTTCAAATCAGGTACGTTGTGGATACAATACCCAACAAAAAGTGAACACAATTTAAATGGTACCTTATTTGAAGAGCTCTGGATACTCTTCTAGCATGACTTGTTCTCGCTCCCAAGAGAACTCCTCACGACCGCAGTTGTCCCATCGGACTTTCACGAGTTTAACCTGAAAGAAATAGTGCCTAACCACCTAGGGGGGGGTGAATAGGTGAACTTTATCTTTTTAAATTTAAGGCAGAAATTCTATACAACAAATGAAATTCTACAACTATCACAACACAGCAACCATAGAAACAAACATACACAGAGTGCACATAGTATTTATGGAGGTTCCCTAAGGTCTGGGTACATTCACTTTCCCCCTTCGCCTATCTAGTAGTGTACTAGATTCGGCCTAACTTCAGCACTTCTCCTCAGATCCTCAGATCTTACAGCTCAGAACCCCAAACAGGTTCCTATAACTCAGAGTGTCCCCACTCCTACAACTCAAGCAAAAAGCACTACCACTCAGTCTTCAACAAGACCTACACCCAGAGAACAAAGTCTCCTACAACTCAGGCACAAGACCCTACCTCAGTCTTCAACAAGACCTACACTCAGAGCACACAGTCTGCTACACTCAGCCTTTATAAAATAGGCTTACAGCTCAGATCTATACAAGATCCTACAGAAATTTGATTATACAAAGTAATTAACCACAACTCTGACAGAGAGAGATGAGTTGACTGGCTTCTTGATGAGTTCTTGGAAGAACTTGGCAGAGATCAACCTCCCTTAGCTTTCTTCAAAGCTTCTTGAATTAGAACTCAGAAGGGTTGAATCTCCTGTGAAGATGATCTTCAATCAACTTCTATCTTGAGATTCAGATCTCAATCTGAATCTTACTTTGCAGCCTGGTTCAACAGCTGCTCTTCTTAGAAGGAGCTCTCTCTCTCCAACTTCTTAGATCTTCTGTTGAAGGTCTTCTTCTTTTGTGTTGTTAGATCTCTTGATTAATTGTGATCAATCATTTTCTGTTGAAGGAGAAAGGTCTTTATATAGTCTTCCTCCAAGGTAACCGGCTGATCAGGTTTCTAACAACCTTCTGACGGCTCTGACAGTTGCAGTTGACCGGTTGAAATGGCAGCTGTCAAGTCATCCATTCACTTCTTGAAATCACTGTCACTGTCTGAAAGTGTCGAGACAGATAGTCATTATGTGTCGACACAAATAGACTAAGTGTCGACACAAGTAGACTAAGTGTCGACACTAGCCTTGATGGTGTCGACACAACTCCTTGTGTTGTTGTAACAGCTTCTCGACACTGCTTCTTCAGAATGTGTCGACACTAATTCTGTGTGTCGACACAAGCCTTCTGTTGAATGTGTCGACACTGGTTGAGTGTGTCGACACAAATACTTCTTCTTTAATACTTTGTTGAATTCTGTTGTGTGTCGACACAACTCCTTTGTGTCGACACATGCCTTCTTGTGTTGAATCTTGCTGAGTGTCGACACATCTCCTTTGTGTCGACACATGCCTTCATGTGTTGAAACTTGCTGAGTGTCGACACATCTCCTTTGTGTCGATACATGCCTTCATGTGTTGAAACTTGCTGAGTGTCGACACATCTCCTTTGTGTCGACACAAGTACTTTAACTTTGTTGAAGCTTGCTGAGTGTCGACATAGCCTCCTGGTGTCGACACATTTGATGTCGACAAAGTTTCTCTGGGTGTCGACACTGCCTCTAAGTGTCGACACAGATTATGTTGACAATTCTTCACTGTGTGTCGATACTGCCTGTATGTGTCGACACTTTTCTTCTGGTGTCGACTCTGCCTTTCCTGGTGTCGACACAATTACTCCAAGTGTCGACACAACTTCTCTAGGTGTCGACACAAGCCTTCATAAGTATCGACACTTCACCTCTAGGTGTCGACACATGGACTTAGAAACTTTTCTGCATTTCCTGCAATTACTTAACCTGCACATATAAACTCAAAGCACATCAAATACACCTTGATGTATATCATTGAGTAGGGTGAGGCTTCTTCAAATCTGGTACATATATTCCAATGTACCCAACATAACCTCTTTACTCCGCAACTGCCGAGTCTCCGAATCCTCTAAAGCAATTGGAAGGACCCGCGTCCTCAAGTCTTCCTCAATCGGCACCGATGCCGACTCGATCACCACACTAGCCTCCACCAAGGCTTTCCTCAAGACGGAGACATGGAAGACGTCATGCAATCCACTCAGCTCCGCGGATAATGCCAACCGATAGGCTGCTTCTCACACTCGTTCAACAACTTCAAAAGGCCCCAAAAACCTTGGACTCAACTTCTTGAGTCGGCGAATCCGTGAGACGCCTTTGAACGGCTTGATCTTCAAATAGACCCAATCACCTACCGCAAACTCCAACTTCCTGTGACGAGCATTAAAGTATTTTGCTTGCCCGTCTTGCGCCACTTTCATACGCTCTTGAATGGTCTGCACCAACTCACAAGCGTCAACTACCACCTCTTTTCCCAAAATTTTGGTGTCTCCCGCCTCTGTCCAAGACATCGGTGTTCGACACCGTCTCCCATACAAAACTTCGTATGACGCCATTTTTATACTTGCTTGATAACTGTTATTGTACGCGAATTCCACCATGAAGAGGTGATCCTCCCACTTCTTGCCAAAGTCAAGAATGCACATTCTCAGCATATCCTCCATAGTACGGTTCGTCCTTTCGGTTTGCCCGTCCGTTTGAGGATGGAACGCCGTACTGAACTTTAGCTTCGTGCCCAAGCTCTTCTGAACCAATCTCCAGTCCTTGGACGTAAACCGTCCATCTCGATCGCTAACTATGCTCTTAGGAATCCCATGCAGTCGCACAATGTTGCGAACATACAACTCCACCAGCTTCTCCACACTGTCCTCCTTTCGATTTGGGATGAAGTGGTCCACCTTGGTTAAGCGATCCACGATCACCCAAATAGCATCACTACCCTGCTGCGATCTGGGCAACCCATGAACAATATCCATGGATATGTCATCAAATTTCTACTCAGGGATTGGAAGGGGCTTCAGGAACCCGCCCAGTTTCTGACATTCGGCCTTCACCAAGGCACAAGTTTGGCAACGATTCACATACAAAGCTACGTCCCGCTTCAGCCCCGACCACCAAAAGGATTTCTTCATATCCAAGTACATCTTTGTACTGCCCGGGTGAATGGAGTACTTTGTGAAGTGAGCCTCAAAAATCAACTCCTCACGGAGTTTGCCGAACTGCGGTATACAAACCCTTCCGTCCTTCCTCAGAATCCCATCAATCATTTCCCAGGCGCTGCTCTCGCCCTTTTGAGCCTCCATCACAAAAGGTTGAAACTCCACATCCAACCGAATCGCTTCCCGAATGCGATCGGACAAGTCGTTCTGTATTTCAATCCAGTTCAACCGAGCCATGCTGGACTCGCCTCTCGCAACACATTCCAAACCAAGGGACTCTCATTCCCGTACCAACCGCTCATCATGAGCTTCGATCCAATTCCCTTGCCCCGAGTACTTTCTACTCAAAGCATCCGCCACCACATTGGCTTTACCTGGCGTATACTGAATCGCCACCTCATAGTCTCCAAGAAACTCAACCCACCTGCGTTGTCGCATGTTCAAGTCCTTTTGATCCAAGAGATACTTCACGCTTTTATGATCCGTGAAGATCTCCACCTTTGCACCGTACACATAATGTCGCCATATTTTCAACGCAAAATTACCGCCGCCAACTCCAAGTCATGGACGGGGTAATTCCTCTCATGAGGCTTCAGCTGTCTAGACCCAAAAGCTATCACATTGCCATGTCGCACCAAAACGCAACCCAAACTGCATCCCGGTGCGTCACTGAAGATCTGAAATCTCTCGGTCCCTTGCGGTAGACTTAGGATTGGAGCCATCATCAGTCTCTCCTTCAGTGCTTCAAATGCTTGACTGCACTCTTGAGTCCACACAAACTTATGATCTTTATGAGTGAGTGAGGTGAGGGGTAGAGCTATCCGCGAAAAATTCTCCACGAATCTCCTATAATACCCGGCTATTCCAAGAAAACTTCGGACTTCTGCCACGGTCCTCAAGATTGGCCAATCTCTGATGGCTTCCACTTTTGTTGGATCCACTGCCACCCCATCCCCACTAATCACGTGGCCCAAAAATGCAACCTTCTCTAACCAGAACTCGCACTTGGAGAACTTTGCATACAACTGATTCTCCCTCAACACTTGCAAGATCACTCTCAAGTGGGTCTCATGCTCCACTTCCGATTTGGAATACACCAAGATGTCATCAATGAAGACAACCACAAAAGAATCCAAGTATTCCCAAAATACTCGATTCATAAGATCCATGAACACAGATGGTGCGTTCGTCAGCCCGAACGGCATCACCGTAAACTCAAAGTGTCCATACCTTGTACCAAAGGCAGTCTTGGGGATGTCCTCGTCCCGAATTCGCAACTGATAATAGCCTGACTTTAAGTCCAATTTTGAGTACATCACAGACCCTACCAACTGGTCGAACAAGTCGTCTATCCGAGGAATCCGATACTTATTCTTGACGGTCAATTTATTCAGCTCTCGGTAGTCTATGCACAACCGCATACTACCGTCTTTCTTCTTTACAAACAACACCGGCGCGCTCCATGGCGAAGAACTAGGTCTGATATACCCTTGCTCCAACAGTTCCTGTAGCTGTACTTTGAGTTCAGCCAACTCCTTTGGTGCCATCCTAAACGGAGGACGTGACGCCGGCCTAGCCTCCGGCACTAACTCGATCGAAAAATCGATCTCCCGCCGAGGAGGCGCTCCAGGAAGTTCATCCGGAAACACATCCTTGAACTCGGCCACTACGGGCACTTCCTCTATAGATAGGTGAGAGAGACGAACCTCCAATAACGCTACAAGCGCTACACCACCCTGGTTAACCGCCCGCATCAATTGCATGGTCGAAATCAGGGAATAGGCCACTCCACAAAGGCCCTCAAATTTGACCTCTGCCTGCCCTTTGCTCTTTAGGGTTACTACCTTAGATAGGCAATCAATACTGGCGCGCTGCTCTGCAAGCCAGTCCATGCCCAAAATGACATCAAACTCAACCAAAGGCAAAATCGTTGCTACCAAAACGAAGTCAACTCCGTCCAGCTCCCAACAGATGTGCCCTTTGGCCCTGGTGGTCATGGATGACCCATTAGGCATGCACACTTTCAGCTCCGTGTCCGCCGAGAAAGACTCAACTCCTATTCTCCAGATGAAGCTCTCCGCGAGAAAGGAGTACGATGCTCTCGTATCGAACAATACCCTAGCGGGGTATCCGGAAACTAAAACGAAGCCTACAACATAGACATCACACAAACGTCTAAAAGTATGAAGCACAAAATTTAAACTTAAATTTTCTTCATATCTGTCACCACATCGGTTTGGCGGATCGCTTCTTGCTGTCCAAGGTTGTAGGCCCTTGGTTGCACCGGTTGGAACCGAGAAGCGCTTGACTCTGCCATCTTCCCTTTCTCCGCGGCACTGGGGCCAGAGCGTACAGTCTGCTCCTGCCTTGCCTCTTGCTCCGCTCCTCCTTGAGGACAAACACGAGCTATGTGCCCCACCTTACCGCAGTTGTAGCACGTCGCCGATCCCCTAGAGTGAGACCCTCCAGTCGTCCACTTGCTCTTCTCACCGGATCTGGAAGTGCGAGGCTTTTTCCTCCACCTACTCCCTTCAGACTTTCCCTGAGATTGGGGAGGCTTCCCTTCCCCTTGCTTGGGAGTGAAACCCTTACGACGTTGGGTTCGCTCTAGATCACTCTCCAAAATCCTGGCAGCCTCAACTAATTCATTGAAACCAGCTCTCTTCATGGAAATGAGGGGCTGCCTCAGATTCTCCCTCAGCCCCTGATAGAAGAGATTATCCCTCTCTACATCATCTGTCATCGTCGTTCCCGTGTAACGACCCAAACGGGTGAACTCCTGCACATACTCGTCCACCGTCTTGTCTCGCTGCATTAAGTGCAGAAACTGCCTCTGAAGGGCCAACCGTGTAGAAACTGGAATGTACCTCTTTAGAAACGCATCCCCAAATTCCTCCATTGACGGGGTGCGTCCAGGGAACTGGCGGCGGCTATGACTCACCCACCACAACTTGGCGTCTCCTTCCAACATGAACGCCGCATACTCAGATTTCTTTTTTTCTGTCGTCTCTGCCGCCCTCAAAAGCTCTTGATTGCGAACCCACCAATCCTCCGCATCCGTTGGCATACCAACTCCCTTGAACGACGGGGGATGGAAGCTCAGGAAATACTTCATGTGCCGGTCTCCATGTCCGACAACCACCCTTTTCGCCAAAGGCTCCACTCGCCTGGCTTCTCCGCCTGGCACGGCCGTCGCCGTGTCCGGTGTAGCAGGGGTTGCTACCTGAGCTGCCACTGCAGCTTGGGCTGCCACCATCGCTTCTGCAAGCATGCGATAGAAGTCGGCCGGGTTTACACCCGTGCCCAAAAGACCTGGAGCAGTGGCACTGCTCGCCGAGAGTTCTTCTCTTGCACTCGACGTGCCCGCCTCGTTGCTTGCACTCTTCAAGAAAACAAGAAACAAGGGATCAGTCTCTAAACTCAAGACTTAAACATAAGGACACTCATGGTCCCGCGTTACTCTTATGTGGATAACTTCTTTATGCATTGACCTTGAATCTAACCAGGCTCTGATACCAAATTGTAACACCTCCCCTGTAATGACCGTATAATAAGGGTCCGGTCGGGGCCCCACAACATACAGACGCCACAACTTTAGTATTATAAGAAGATATAACTACCTACACTCAAAACTCTTTGCACTACACAGCGGAAATACAAACAAGACTAGAAGTTATCCATCACTATAAGAGTAATAAAAAGATGGCCTTATGGCCTTACAACATAAGAGAGTTCAAACTCAATTAATACAACAGTCATGAAAGTGCACAAGCACTCCTAGTCTACCTCGGCATGCAAGTCGGACAACATGAGCATCAAAACATACACTGTCATAAATGTAAAGCTACAACAAAAGGGGAAACACTTCATGAGGCTTAGGCCTTTCTGGCCGGCGAGCTTGCTCCTGCTTGCGATCCTTGCCCTGTAAAAATTATTAGTAACGTGGGTCAGCAAAGGTTGACCTCAAACTGTGTAACAAACACATCTCCTCCCGGCCGCCCCAAACGGACCCCGGGGAACCCTCCAACCTGAAAGTCAGCACTTTGTATGCAATATATAAATATAAACCAAAAATACATTTAGAACAGGCTTGGATGTCTCAAACAACATACACGTTCTCTACTGGTTGAGCATATAATAAAAAGGGGCCTACTTATGCAACATGAATGCAACACCCGGGCTTCACCCAAGGCACCCTAAAACGTATGCATCTAGCACAACAACACATCAATTTGGTACTCATCGCTTCCCCATTGGCATAAAGCCATAAGCAAAAGGGGGTATCACAATTCCCCCCCAACGGCGCACAGGCCGCCTCAAGGAACCCTTGCTAAGTCCCCACCCGCTCATGGTCTTAGACCCGGGCTTGCCTGCAAGCTTTGACGTTTCATGTCAGGATTCCAACAAACACAAACTGACCGATTCTAAGAAGCCTTGCTGGACCCCACCCGCTCAAGGCCTCATTGCCCGGGCTTGCCCCTCGCTTGGCATTCTCGTCAGTCTCACATAAGGGGACTAGTCTCGCCGGGACACTCTCCACACATGACGTGTATGTCACGGGATAGCCAGCCGACCACGGAGACACAGCCACGCCTTGGCACATCACTAACCAAGACAATTCCACCCTAGTCCCTCATTCGTACTGCAGCGTTCCCGCGCACCAAGGAAACCATCTACCACTCATGCGGAGCTAACCTTGTCCACCAAGGAAACCATCTACCGCCATTGAGGAGCTAACCTTGTCCGGTTCCGACTACATGTACTTACTCGAGAAAAAGGGGAAAACATCACCACATCACAAACGTCATCTTGCCGCAACGGAATCTCTACGAATCCTTAAAGTTCGTACGCAACATCACCGTGTCGGACTAACGGTCGCGAATACGGCTTCACCCATCATGCCTAATCCACTAACGGAGCGGATATCTAATGTAAAACATGCCGGGAACGGACTCAATCGACCCGGAGGTTCTTCTTGAACCTTGACGACCCAAACCCCTCTCATTTGAGTGTTTGGTGCCCAAAACTAGAAAAGAAAAATGATGCTAAGACATGCATCCTAAAACCGAGAGGAGAAGTGTCGTTACCTTCCGACTCCTCTTCCTATCCATGACAAAAATAGCCGGATGAAAACCTTCGCAACGGTCTAGCCTCCATGGATCTGGACTCGGCTCGCGATTTGGAGCACCGAAGCCTCTCCTACAGCCCAAACCCTCCTTCTCCTTCTTCCCTGCTCTCACTTCTCTCTAGAACTTTAGTAAGAGAAAGCTTGGAGAATAATGAGGGTTTCTAACCCTATTCTCGGACTTAACTACCCAAGAGATGTCCTGAACCATCAGATCCCAAAATAAGGGAAAGAATGGCCATGATCCGTCTGAAAAATAAAACACCTGGGCCGAACACGGCCTAGCACACGCCCGTGTCCCCCATTCGCCGTCACAAATCGACGCGCCTGGAACAACACACGGGCATCCGACACGCCCGTGTTCGACCTGACACGCCCGTGTCCCGACTGACACGGTCGTGTGGTCGGCCGTGTGCCTCCATCGACATAGCCCCGAAAACAACCCGAGAAGGACACGGCCTGGGACACGCCCGTGTCCCAAGCCGTGTGCGAAGTCTCGACACTCGTCGACAGCCTTTGTGTCGACACCGAGGAAAAACGTTGAGCAAAGTTCGTCGACCCTGCGGGACACGCCCTGTGACACGCCCGTGTCACAGACCGTGTGCCCCTGTCTCGACACTCGACACTCGTCGAGTGGACTTCGTCGGGAGAAGTCTCGACACTCGACTGACACGGCCTTGGACACGCCCGTGTCCTAGGCCGTGTGCCTTGTCTCGACACATCGTCGAACGAAAATGTCGACACCCCGGGCCGGTTGTCGACACGGGCTCGACACGCCCTGAGACACGCCTGTGTCTCAGGCCGTGTGCCCAGTCTCGACACTTTGTCGAGCGAAAAATGTCGACTATGCGGCCAAGTCGTCGACTCCAGCCTGACACGCCCTGGGACACGCCCGTGTCCCAGGCCGTGTGCCCCTGCCAGAAACCAAAATTGGCCAGAAAATGCTGGTCGATACCCTCTCAAATTTTGGGGTGTTACAAATTTGGTCGGCTTTTGGCTGACCGTTGCTTTGTTTGCCACCGTGCGGTGGAATGTGCTTGCAGGTGTTGTGGAGCCGAGTACCAAATAGCGGGCTGGAGCCCATGTTGTTGTGCTGGCCCTAGAAGGCCAAATCGAATATTTATTTTTATTTTATCATGTGTGGCCGGCCTACGAGCCGATGTATGTAAGACATGTTTTATTTAAGTGAACATTTGTAAGGCCATAAGGCCATGTACCCTTTTTAGTGTATTTGGGGTTTCATTCCTTTTGTGTGGATGTGGACATTCATGATTATGGAATTAAGTTTTGGGTTCTTTCAACTTTAAAAGCTTCCGCTAGAATGCTCTGTGTAGGACGTGTAGTCTTAATTGGATAGTTTGAATATTCTTATGTAACCCTTCCGATTGTCTGTGGTATATGACGTCGGGTTCCAGCTATACCTTCTGTTATATGCCATGCGACGGATGTGGGTGTTACAATTTGGCATCAGACTTCTGGTTACGATCAGACTTAAATGAATTTGTGGGTGAATTCTTTTAAGGGGTGGTGAGCACATGTGTGCGTCATCGTTATAACATCAAAAAGAACCCATGAATGTCCACTTAGGCATGAAAAATACACTTGTTTTGTGGAATCTGAGTGTTCCAATGATTGCTTTTAGCAATTTGTTTGTCGTCTAATCGTGTGTCTTTGCTACTATAGGCTGCTAGAAGCGGTGCTGGTCAGTCAGAGTGTCCGCAATCGGCAGAAAGTAGTGCACCGAGAGACATGCCTACTACATCTCCTTCAGTGGAAACCATCAGGATGGTGGCTGAAGCCGTGTTTGCAATGATAAATGCCCAACCTGCAGGGCAAATGCATCACGCACCTCCTGCGAATGAGCAAGAACCGGTTAGGGCGGCAGAGCTGAGAGTGGTGGAGCGCCAGTAGTTGATTTGGTAGAGCCGAGGAGAGCTACGGAGAAGCAGCTAAAGCATGTGATGGGCTTTAATCCTCCGAGGTTCGATGGGGTTGGAACGCCAACTCAAGCTGAGGACTGGCTCTCTTCGATAAAGAGGGTGTTGACAGCCACAATAACTGAGGAGTGGCAGAAGACCACCATAGCAACTTTTCTTTTGGTGGGTGAAGCGAGGCTGTGGTGGGATGAGTTGGAGTTTCATCTCTTAGTGGGTAGGCAGCTTGCTGATGTGCCTATGGAGGAATTTTCAAGATTGTTCCTAGCCAGATTTGCACCCTCTGCTCAGAAGTTGGAGATGGAGAATCAGTATCTTGGGTTGACTCAAGGATCCAGAAGCGTGAACGAGTATCTGCATGAGTTCACACGGTTGGGTCGTTATGCTGGGGCTATATTTACGGAAGAAGAGAGGAAGACCAACCGATTCTATGAGGGTCTTCGTGGTGATCTACAGTTACTCCTTGCTGGGCTTAAGGCGCAAGGCTTCCTAGCCTTGGTCAATTCGGCCCGATTGTTGGAAAAGGTTGCGAAGAAAGTTCAAGAGAAGAAGGACCCAGGAGAAAAGAAGTTCGAGTTCAAGGTGCCAAATACCAAGTCAAGTTTCCGCAGGTGGAACAAGAAGCAGAGGACTTTGAACTTAGCCCCTTCGGCTGATGCGTCGGGGGCAACTACAAGTCGAGCCCCAGGAGCCTGCTACAACTGCAGGAAGACGGGGCATTTTGCTCGGGAGTGTTGGAGCGGATGTTCAAAGTCCGAGAAGAAGCCTGGAGCGACTTATGAGGAGAAAGGGAAGGCGGTGGAGTCAACCGCGTCCCATCATGCTCCAGCCCAGCCTAGAGTCTACAACCTTGGTCTTCAAGAGGTCATAAAGCAAGCAGACGTGGTGACAGGTATGAGTTAAATTGCAGTGGTTTAACTTTTATAGTTGTTACTTTCGTATTTGTTAGCTCACTTTTGTTGGTGCTAGGCTTTGTGTTGATCTTTGAGTTTCCGGCGAGAGTCCTGTTTGATACGGGAGCATCGCATTCCTTCTTGTCCGAAAAATTCATATCGCGCATTGGAGTTCCGTCTTCGGTGGCAAAAGACAGGTTGGATGTGTTGTTGTCCAATGAGTGCTCAATGTGTGCAGATAGGGTCTGCGTAGTGAAGATTCGGTTTGGAGACCAGGAGTTTGTTTTGCGAGCGTTGGTTCTACCGTTAGTAGAGTTCGACGTAATATTTGGTATGGATTGGCTCTCGAAGCAGGGTGCGTGCATTGATTGCAACTGTAAGGAAGTTAAGTTGGGTCAAAACACTGATCGGGAGACGACTTTTGCGGGCATGAAGGGGTCAGTGAAAGTTTTGATGTCGGCCCTTCAGGTGATCAAGGCAGTTCGGTCTGGGGCAGAGCTGTTTGTCACATTAGTGCATACTTCGACACCTAAGCCAAGTCTTGATAGTATTCCAGTTGTGTTCGAGTATCCTGATGTGTTCCTAGATGATCTCCCAGGAGCCCCTCCTCAGCGGGAGATAGACTTTACCATAGAGCTGGTACCGGGTGCCAAACCGGTGTCACGCTCCCCCTATCGGATAGCGCCAAGAGAGATGACAGAGTTGAAGGTGCAACTGCAAGAGTTGCTAGAGCAAGGTTATGTGCGTCCAAGTTCGTCGCCTTAGAGCGCACCAGTTCTCTTTGTTAAGAAGAAGGATGGGAGCTTGCGACTCTGTATCGACTACCGGGAATTGAACAAGCTTACGGAAAAGAATAAGTATCTGATTCCAAGGATTGACGACCTATTTGATCAGTTGGTTGGGTCAACAGTATATTCGAAGTTAGATCTGAAGTCCGGTTACTATCAATTGAGGATAAGGGAGAGCGACATCCCAAAGACAGCATTCAGTACGCGGTTTGGGCATTACGAGTTCACGGTCATGCCGTTTGGATTGACCAATGCGCCATCCGTGTTTATGGATCTGATGAATAGGACATTCAGAGAGTACTTGGATCGTTTCGTGATATTATTTATCCATGATATCCTGGTGTACTCGCAGTGCGAGGAGGATCGCTACAATCATCTACACATGGTGTTGGAGACGTTGAGGAGGAATCAGTTGTATGCTAAGTTCTCCAAATATGAATTCTGGTTATCCTCGATAGCGTTCCTTGGTCATGTTGTCAGTGGAGAAGGGATAGCTGTGGATCCGGCGAAGATAGTGGCGATACGAGAGTGGCCTGCTTTGACTACAGTGGCAGAAGTCCGGAGTTTTCTGGGGCTTGCTGGCTACTACAGGCGTTTCGTAGAGAACTTCTCGCGGATAGCTCTACCACTCACGACGTTGACAAGTAAGGATCAAAAGTTTGTGTGGTCGCTGGAGTGCGAGCAGCATTTAAAGAATTGAAGAGGCGGTTAACCACGACGCCTATTTTATGTTCACCAAATGGAACCGAAGGGTTCGAGATCTATAGTGATGCTTCGGGCAGTGATTTGGGTTTGTGTTCTGCTACAGCATGGGAGAGTGATAGCCTATGGTTCACGACAATTGAAGGCTCGTGAGAGAAACTATCTGGTCCATGACTTAGAGTTAGCGGCCGTGATATCTGCTCTAAAGCTTTGGAGGCACTACCTGTACGGTGTGAAGGTCGATATTTACACCGATCATAAGAGCTTGAAGTACCTGTTGGACCAAAAGGATCTGAACATGAGGCAGTGGAGGTGGATGGAGTTCTTAGGGGACTACATCTTCAAGATTCATTATGTGCCTGGGAAGGGAAATGTAGTGGCGGATGCGTTGAGTCGCAGGACTCCGGCGCAGGACAACTGGTTATCGGTACATGATGAGAGATTGGTCCTTGAGTTGGAGGCTTTGGAAATATCTTGCGTCGACAAGCAGTCTAGTGCTGAGGCGAAACTATTTTGGACAGAGGTGCAATGTGACATAGCTGATAGAGTTCGGCGGGCTTTGGTTCAGGATAACAACATGAAACAGATCTTGGAACAATCTTTGGATGGGTAAAATTCCTAGTTTGTTGTTGAGGATGGGTTGCTAAGGAAGGACGGTCGCCTATGCATTCCTAGTGCGGATAATCTTCGGGAGGAGTTGATGTATGAGGCTCATCATACCAAGTACTCAATCCACCCGGGAAGCACGAAGATGTATAGAGACATGAAGAAATTATTCTAGTGACCGGGTTTGAAGAAGGATGTAGCACTTTATGTGGCCAAGTGCCGTACTTGCGCATTGGTGAAGGCGGAATGCCACAAGCCCGAAGGTTTCTTGAAGCCCCTACCTATCCCAGAATGGAAATTCGACGACATATCTATGGATTTTGTGCATGGCTTGCCGAAGTCGCAGAAGAGAAACGATGCCATATGGGTGGTCGTAGATAGGTTGACAAAGATGTCGCATTTTATTCCTAATAGGAAGGAAGATCCGGTGGAAAAGTTAGCCAAACTCTACGTGGATAATATTGTACGATTGCATGGTGTGCCCCACAGTATTGTTAGTGACCGTGATGGACGCTTTACGTCAAAGGATTGGAGGTTGGTGTATAGTATGTTGGGAACTAAGCTGAGTTTCAGCACAACCTTTCATCCATAGACGGATGGTCAGACCGAGAGGGTCAATAGGACTATGGAGGACATGCTTCGCATGTGCGTTCTAGATTTCGGAAAGCATTGGTAGGACCACCTGTATATGGTGGAGTTTACGTATAACAACAGCTTTCAGGCGAGCATTGGTATGGCGCCTTTCGAAGCCTTGTTCGGGAGGAAGTGTCGTACGCCGTTATCTTGGTTGGAGGCAGGCGAATCGAAGTTGTACAAACATCAAGCGGTGGAAGACGCCACTTCAATGATACGAACAATTCAGGAAAGGTTGAAGATCGCTCAGGACAGGCAGGCAAAGTATTACAACGCCAAACATAGGAATGTGGAGTTCAATGTTGGCGACATGGTGTATCTAAAAATCAAGCCATCAAGGGTGTATCGCGGGTTCGACACTTGAAGAAGCTGAGTCCGAGATACCTTGGACCATTTGAAATCCTGGAGCGTGTTGGTGAGGGGCGTATAGATTGAAGTTGTCAGCGGAATTGAGTGGGCTGCATGACGTGTTCCACGTATCGGTGTTGCGTAAGGTGGTGCAAGAGCCTTCACAGATCATTGCAGATAATCAAGTATCAGTTGATTATGAGTTGACTACAAGGGTCAAGCCAGTACGTATTGAAGATGTTGCAGTCAAGCGACTCCGCAATAAGGATATCCGTATGGTTAAAGTCCAATGGGATAATTGCGGACATGAGGAGCTTTCTTGGGAGCGAGAGCAAGCTATGTTGGAGGAATACCCCGAGTTATTCCACTCAGGTATTATGTAGATTTGTGTACCTTTGCTTAATTTCAGGACGAAATTACTTAAGTGGGGGAGATTTGTAACGCCCCGAAAATTGTATTTGAGTCGGTTGCGAAAAAAGGGATTTTTGGTGCCTTATAGGGGTACACGGCCTACGACACGGGCGTGTCCAAGGCCGTGTCTGGCTGGTGTTTTTGGCCGTTTTCATCCCGAGAAGGAAACGGCCAGGAACACGGCTAAATGACACGGGTGTGTGCCTATCCGTGTCCCTACACATGTTCTTTTGGGTCATGTTCGTTGCCGTGGCGGTTATGCGTGACACGCCCCCAGACACAGGCATGTCGAGGAACCCGACACGGGCGTGTCAGGTGATACATGGGCGTGTCTTTGCCCGTGTGTCTTTTCTTGGTTCGACGATCGTGCCTGGATCGAGGCACACGGCCTGGGACACGGCCGGTGTGCCAAGCCGTGTTCGGCCCAGGTCTGGAGATTTTTGAACGGATCTGAGCCATTCGTTTTCTTTAATTAAGATCCAACGACCCAGATGGTTTCCTGCTCTGCTAAGGCCGGGAATAGGGGAGTTAATCCTTTATTTCTCTCCAACCATTCTCTCTCTCAAGGAGTTGGAAAGAGGAGGAAGAAGGAAGGGATTCCGGCCGCCGGCGGAGCATCGGAGCACCGTTTCGAGATCGGAGAGCGGATCCGTGGAGGAAAGTTCGTTACGAAGACTTCCATCCGTGTAGTTTTTCCATGGCGCCAAAACGGACTACAAGGGTAACGATTCTCTACTTGAGCATGTGAAGCTCTTTCTTTCTGCATAAGGAATCCCTCTCCCACGAGTGTGCGGTGAGTGCGTGGTGTTCCTTGGGGTTGATGTGAATAGTCCCCCTTGTGTTGCATATAGAGTCCGGAATCGTAAGTACAGGCATATGCATTGTGTGTGAAGCCTACCCGGACGTGTATTGTCTGGATCGGTGATGTTGCATTTGATATGTTTTGCCGGAGAAGACTCCGTGCTTTGAATTTTTCGGGTTTATATGCAGTAGATTGCAGTAGGGATCCTTGGAGGTTAGCTCCAAGGCGCACCCGGAAAACTGAGCGGAATCGTTGTTCTGCTAATTTGGCGGTCTGGAAACCGGCCTTGATCATAACTGGGTTATGAGATTGTTTGAAAATTTTGGGATCCGAGAGACGCTTGGCCTGTGCGTAGGACTTAAATTGACTAGACGGCGTGAGCAACGGGCAAGTGGAATCGGACTTAGGCTATGTGGTTCGTTGCGAGAGACCCGAAGATGGGGACTGGCCGTTGGCATAGTCGGGAGCCTTAGACAGTGGTTAGAAAGGCTAAATGCTCACATGGTTGCCATCCTGGTGGTGGTGGTGAAGACGCTGATTAGTCAGGATTCACCGTTAATGTGCCCTTAGTGCACGGAGTGTTTGGCCGTGCGAGCCTACACCGGTGGCGTAGTATAATTGCACTTTATTATTTTATTGGACTAATGATATGTAGGGAAAGAGCAAGACACCGCCGTCCCGAGTAAGGGGCGGGGTCGTTATAATTTGGTCGGCTTTTGGCTGACCGTTGCTTTGTTTTCCACCGTGCGGTGGAATGTGCTTGCAGGTGCTGCGGAGCCGAGTACCAAATAGCGGGTTGGAGCCCATGTTGTTGTGCTGGCCCTAGAAGGCCAAAGCGAATAGTTGTTTTTATTTTATCATGTATGGTCGGCCTGCGAGCCGATGTATGTAAGACATGTTTTATTTAAGTGAACATTTGTAAGGCCATGTACCCTTTTTAGTGTATTTGAGGTTTCATTCCTGTTGTGTGGATGTGGACATTCATGATTATGGAATTAAGTCTTGGGTTCTTTCAACTTTAAAAGCTTCCGCTATAATGCTCTGTGTAGGACGTGTAGTCTTAATTGGATAGTTTGAATATTCTTATATAACCCTTCCGACTGTCTGTGGTATATGGCGTCGGGTTCCAGCTGGACCTTCTGTTATATGCCATACGACGGATGGGGGTGTTACATCCGAGGCCAACGTTGCAGAGGAAAAGCTCTTATGAGTTGTTCGAGCCAGCTTTGAGCTTATGGCACCGAAGCGGTCTTCGAGGGTAACGACTTTTCTTCATATCCATGTGAAGGCTCCCTTTTGGCATATGCACATGATTCCCCCACCAGCGGTGTGTCGGTTATGGGGATCATTGGGTTGATTCATGAAATCCACATGTGGTTAGCATATAGATCCGGAAATGAAAGTACGGAATAGGCATGCTGTGTGAAGCCCATCTGGACAGGTTGGTCTGGATTGGTGATGTTGCATACGAACCGGAGAAGACTCCGTGATAAACATATAGTTTAGGAGTAAACGGGTTGGACCTGTGAAAGAAAGTAGCAGGAAGTACTGCAGTGGTAGTCCAGGAAAATACTCGTAGAATGCTTGTGTTATTGGGTTCGACCTGTGAAAGAAAGTAGCAGGAAGTACTGGATTGGAATTTCAGGAAATACCCTTTGTAATGCGTAATGTTCATAGGGCGTCCACCTGTGAAGAGAGTAACAGGAAGTACTGACATGGTAGCCAAGAAAGACCCCAGACATTTGTGATATTTGCGGTGTCCACCTGCGACGAGAGTAGAAGGAAGTACTGGTGTGCCCAGGAAAGACCCGATGATGTTGTGATATGAATGAGTGTAAGAGAAATACCCAGGCTTGAATGTCAGAATAGGATTGGTGAGACCGGCCCGCGCCTTTTGTAGCCGCGAGTACGCCGTACTCGATGACGGCAAGGCGATTTGAGCAAAGGGGGTGGAGGATCCTACCTGCGTTATGTCGTCCGACGTGAGACCAGAAGGTGCGGTATGTTGCAGCGCATAACGAGAGTCGTAGGCCTGCGTTCCATGATACAATGGGGGGCTACGGGCCCATCCCGGTGCGTTACGACTAGAACTCCGGCTGCACGCCATGGAGTAAATGCTCAAGTAAGTTGTCGTTGGGCCGTGACCCTAATACGGTGGTGGGCAACTGATTTGCCAGTACACCAAGAATGTGCCCTAAGTGCACGGACCGTTGTGCCGGATGGTTGACGGTTGTGATGGCATGTGTGCGTGAAAGCACATTATATGAGATATATATACATGCTTGTGATATGCTATGCCTGCAGGGAAGGATACCACTGCCCCGAGAAAGGGGTAGAGACGTTATAATTTGGTCAGCTGAATGCTGACCGTTGCCTCTGTTTGCCACCCTTGGGTGGAATGTCCCTATGCAGGTGCTGAAGAACCGAGCGGGATGCATAAGGGCTGAAGTCCCTACTGCTTTTGTTGCTGCCGCTGCTAGCCCTCGAAGGCTAATGTGGAGTACATGTTATGTTTTCTTTTGATGTGGCCGGTCTGCGTGTCAATGTTTGAGCCACTGTTTGCAACCTCTGTAAGGCCATAAGACCAACTTTTTAGGTGTTTTGTAAGACATTCCTATGATATATAAATGTGGAGTTTTTATATGTTGGACATTCAAGGGTGGAGTTCAAGTCAAGTGTTATAGGCTTCCACTAGAATGCAATGTGTTAGGTGCGCTGCGCTACTCTGGTATTACTTCGTAGCTTCATCGTCTGTTTTGTGGTATATGCTGTGGGGCTCCAACCAGACCTTCTAGTATATATTATATGAACGGATGGGGTTGTTACACACTGCTCTTCTCCCCCACTAATATTTCACTGCTCTTATTCCTCGCAAAGGTATTTCTGTGGTGTTTGTAATTTCTTTTGTTTCATTTGTACATTTATGCTAGTCGGAAAATAGAGGATTCTTGATGTTAATAGTTGGCTAAAAAAATTAAAATTCTATATGTTGGCAACTGGGTAAAAGGAGATTAGTGGAAATTTAAATTGATATATTTTAGTGTAAAATAATAGAATTGCAGATATATTTTAGTGGTTAAATTAGTGCTTGTTTATTACTTTATTTTTTCCAATTTACTGCAACTTTCAAGTTTTTTTTGTTAAGTATAAATTGTTTGAATTTTTTTGTAAAGTGTCATAAATTTTTAAATTGAATGACATAAATGATAGAAATCAGTAATGCCCACATGTAGTTGTGATGATGTTTCTTCAGAATATTATTTTATCAATATTTTTATATTTATTGCTTATATATCATATTTATATTTGTTACTTATCTTAAAGTTTAAAACTTTATATATTATATATTTAATTTGTATATAATATGATACAATTCTACTCACTAATGTCAAAACGGTTCAACTCCGGTTCAACCCCGATTCAATCGGTCAAACTGGTTAAAACTTGAACCTCTCTCAAGACCAATTTTATGTCCGGTCCGGTTATCAAAAACTTGGTAAGAACTTTTTAATAATAATAATAATAATTCCTTTAAAAAATTTGCTCACAAAAAAGAACGCACCTAAAATCTAAATTAAGTCAAAATGTCAAATTGTAAGGATTCTGCTGCTGATTTCTTATATATGTATATACTTTTTTAGGCTTCATTTGGCACAACATATTGGCTGATGAGTATGAGGATACTCTTTATTTCATGTAAAATGGATAGTATCAACTTTTCATTCAAGTTTTTTAAATGTGAGTTCACTAATTTCATCATCAAGTGAGAATACATCTAGACCATTATCATATACAAATTTAGTACACGAGTTTGATTAAAAAACGTCATTATCATAGAATGTACATAGTCAATGAAGATCGAGAGTTGAGAAAAGAAGTTTTAACGTGGAAAAATCCCTCAACTGGGTAAAAAATCACGTCACTGGATCTGTGGCGGTCAAAGTCCACTATCAGGTTTCAGTTACAATATGTTTGGAGAATCGAGGGCGACATGCCGCTACTCGTTACAACTCGGAGGTGAGGGAGAATTTCTGACTCGCAACGGGCAACATGCTGCGCCGAGGGAGTGCTAGATGCTAACTTGGCGGCTAGTGCGCTTAAGAGCTGGTGATGGTCGTCTTGTTCCTTTCTCTGCGCACTTGGGGACTTGGACGCTCCTCCGGCTCGTAGGCGTCTTGAAGATGACCTGAGGGAGGAATTCGACAGAGCTCTGTCCTGAGAAAGAAGGAGACTCCAAGAGCGAAAAGGTTAGAAATGAGGAGGTCCGGGACTCCTTTTATAGCCTCAAGGAGGCAGGTTATGGTGGCCCACCCCCCCACTAACCTTGTAGTTGGTGAGTGGTTACTTGTAGATCGGACGGCGATGGAGACTCCGTAGTGATCAGACGGTGGCCAACCTGCAAGCGGCGGCAGTCTGACGGCTAAGCGGCGGCGGCGACGACGGCCGGCGGCTGCGATAGTTATTGAATGGGAGGGCCCATGATGATTTCTCCTATTACGGTGGAGATCATGGGGAATGAGTTGACCGGTCAAACCCATGATCTCTACAATAGGAGAAATCACGGGGGAGTGGTTAAATGCACCCCCTAAATCTTTAAATGAGGCTTCATCCCCATCAGAATGTATGTATAGCAAGACAAAAGTTATGACCGCTATCAAGAAAATAAATTAGTTTTGAGCATAAAATGCTTGAATTTTTTTTGGTGAGGTTGGGAGTTCGCGAATGAGGATTAATGACCAACGCGTTCACGACCGCCACCACCACGCCAAACGTAGCTTAAATCTATGGGGGAAGGGGACTCCCCCACACTAACAAATTTTGCATAATAATAGTGGATTTAGATTCCTCTCATTGAATTAATAAAGTTTGAATATTTAAATGACAAAATCGGTGGCCGGATGCGAAAGAAATAATGTAGGAATTGTTGTGGGCCGCCTGACACTCTGGTAGACCGGTCGAATTGAACCATCTCAAGTCGAGAGCGGTCGAGTGCCCAAACAATAAAAAAAAATTAACGGCTTGGCAAGAATGTTTTAGTGTGGACCCCACCCCCCCCCAAAAAAAAAAAAGAAGGAAAAAATCAAATGGATGGATCAGTGTCAGCCAAATTCTACTATGACCCCGTTTAACAACCCAGCGCCACTCCGTTCTGGCCGGAACGAGCCGGAGAAATCCTGTTTGGGCAGGTTTTCAAGCGCCCTCTGAAAACGCCCGGCCTGAAAGGGTAGCAGCCCGTCCGTTTTGGCGCTGGATTGCCGAGCACCAGTCCGCCATTCTCACCAGACGTTGTCTCTCTCCTCGCCGGCATGCAACCGGGACGGATTGTCAAACAAACCTTAAGTCTAGTTGTGTTACATTTGAAAGTTGAGAACTCAAGGGCGGCATGACGTCACTCATTATAGTAGTAGAAGTAGAAGAACAAAGTTCAAGAGTGACAAAACACCTCTTAAAAGCTAATTGTTTGGAGGACGAGAACTGATGAAATGCTCTAATCAACTCTTGAAGAAAGAGAGATCTCCACGCCTTCTTTGAAAGAGATTTTTGAAGGCGATGAGGATCTTTAAGTGTCGAAGGAGATCTTCAAGCACCTAAGCAGATCTCTGAGGGATTTCTTCCAATGAGCTCTCACAGGTGCTAAAGGCAAGAAGTCTTTAAATGTGGGCTCTGGACTCCTTTTAAAGATTTGGCCAAGGGTAGCCCAGTAACTTGCCACTGTGACCATTGTAACCACCTGACGGGTGAATCATGTTTGTCGATCAAGAGCACACAGATTGCCATTTTTTGGATATGACCTGGCCTTGTCGGAAGGACGTGCGTCCTGGGCCGTCTTTAAGAGGCAGAGCCTGGCCAGTTGCACAAGTCGCACCCACAGGGGATGTAGCTTTGGCAGCACCCCAAGGGGGGTGCGGCTTGGCCACGCCCAACGGGGTGTTGAAAATTGTGAAGTGAAAGTGAGGGTTGATCAGGCAGACCGCGCGACCTGATCGGACAGTCCTGCGGACTGATGGTGCGGCCTGGGCGGTCTGGTGTTGCGGCCTGGTAATGGCGACCAGCATGTTCGGCTTGTTCTGCTGTTGTCTGTTCCCTAAAGTAACCATGTGAATAGGTGGTGTATTCGTGGGGAGCGAGCAGACTCTTTCTGAGTTCGCGGAGTCCGCTTGAGGCGGACTGCATGTGGAGATAGCGAGATCGGCAGTGGCATGTGCCTTGGTCTCTATTGGTGCGGTTAGGAGGTAACCACGAAGTTCGTGGTTTGGTGAACTGGCTTGGATCTGGCAGTCGGAGCGGACTGAGCGGATTGATAGTTCATGTCCGCGGAGCTCGCACCAGAGGTTCGCAGATTACTGGAGTTGGTCACGATTTGTGACAGGTCCAGGTAGATCGCAGAGTCCACAATGTCCGCTAGTTGACCGGGAGGTTTGTGTCTGTTGGTCGTGAACTTGATGTCACGGGCTGGTGCGATGTCCGCGAGGTGTGCAGATTGTTGGTGTCCGCTGCAGCATGCAGCCTGGTGCGGTGTCTGCCGGGTTGCAGACTGGCTTCTTGCCTTAGTGCCTGACAAATTGGTTGGTGTCCAGCCTTGTACATGCGGACTTGGCAGATTGCTTGGTTCTTGCTGAAAGCTGGGGTGGTGATTATATCTACTAGGGCGGTGACCACACTCCTCGCTGCGCCCATAAATAGGACCCCCTATCCCATCAACAGTAACCGAATGAACAGTAAGTTGAGCATGGGTTAATTGTTGCGGCCTCAGTTTTTCTGTCTGCGCGGATTGAGGAGGTTAACTGGTTGCTGTTTGCAGGTTGTGCGGCTATCACTGAGAAGCCAGGAGTTTTGTTCTGACTACGGTCAAGGATCAGTGGAGCTTGTGGTTAACAATCGACGATTTTGCAGCAGGTCGCTTTTGCGACCAACCATTTTTCTCTCCTTCAGCAATTCCAGTTCAATAACCTGTCCGCCGGTCTCGGCGGTATTCGCGGTCTGTTCTTTCAGTTCGACAGCGACTCTTGTTCGCGGACTCTGGAAGCTAGGCAACCTCTATGGTTAGGCGGCTTGCAAAGCATGGACAAGGTGTTTGGCAGAATAACGGGTTGTCCGCAGATTTCATGGACTCCATAGATCAGTTGGTTCAGCGGAGGCTTGGCGACCTCAGCGGTCTCGACAGACTCGACGGTCTCAGCTTCTGTCCGCCCAGCTTGTTTGTTGTTTTCTACTTCCCTGTTACTCCTGGTGAAAACATGTCTTGTCATGTATGTATTGCCTTGTAATGAAGATAGTTGATAATACAAGACTTTGTTGTTGCCTTCTTTTGCATCTCGTTTATTGAGCTCAGTTTATGGTTGGAGTGTTCCTGCGCCTGGTTCCCGCTTTCCGCTTGATCAAGTTGTCATCTTGATATCTATGAAAGTTTTTTACTTGACATCAGAGCTATCTCCAGATCATCTTATCAAATTTTTTCAACATGGTATCAGAGGGAAGAGTGGCTTGAGCAGTGATCAACCTCAGTTGTTTCGGCGCTTCTGAAAGCTAATAGATCAGTGGTTGTTGTAATGGAAGGAGCTTATGCAAGGGGTCTTGGTATTGAACTTCTTACAATGACTAACTATAAAAAGTGGAAGTCGTGTATGAAGAGCTATCTTCTGGGTGAGGAGTTGTGGGAAGTCATTGGTGGTAACAACAAGAAGTTACTGCTGCAACTGGTATTGCTGAATAGGTTAGAGCTTGGAGGAAGACCAATGCAAAAGCAAAGTTTGCTCTCAAGCATGCTATCTCACCTGAACTCTTTGATCACATCTTAGGATGTAAGTCTGCTGCTGAGATTTGGACATCCATTGATGGACTGTTCAACAGGAAGAATGTAGTGCGACTACAATTCTTAGAGAGTGAGTTGGATAATGTAACTCAAGGAGATCTACCCATCTCGAAGTTTTTTCTTAAGATGAAGAACCAGTATGCTGAGATATTAACATTGGATCCTGATGAGCCCATTTCTAAAGCTAAGTTGAAGTGGCACATAATCTGTGGTTTCCGAAAGGAATATGTGGCCTTCGTGACTTCTGTTCAAGGCTGGGCGACTTAGCAATCCTTGCTGGAGTTGGATAGCTTGTTGGCATCGCAGGAGAGCCTGGATAGACAAATGGCTGGGGTTACTATCTCTGAAGGAGGTAGTAAGGCTTTTTTTACTGGTAAGAAGAAGAAGTGATGAGAGAAGAAGAAGAAGACTGCTGCTGAGGATGGGCCTTCAACTTCCTATCAGCAAGAGAGGAGGACTGCTCTTAAGAAAAACTGGAAGGAGTTGAAGTGTTACAGATATAATCAGCTAGGTCACTTCAAACGTGACTGCAAGGTTAAGATGCAGCCTGAGCATGTTGCATATAAGGATGGAGTTGGTTTCAGTGCTGATGAAGCCGGGTGGGGAGGAGCCTTCTTGACGGGCACGTGTGTTCGTGCTCTTTCCACCGTCGACTACCAAGATGACTGGATAGTTTCCTCGGGGTGTGGTCATCATTTTACTGGAGACGAGTCAAAGTTCTCATCGCTGCAAACGTTCTCAGGTAATTAAGATATTATTACAGCTGATGATTATGTTCATACTGTAGAGAAGGAGGGTATAATCTATTTGGATAGTGCTCAGGGTCCACTCACGTTAAGGAGTGTATGTCACGTACCTAACATGAAGAAGAACCTCTTCTCGGTGACAAATACGGTTGACGCGGGCTACCACGTTCTGTTTGGTCCAACAGAAGTGAAATTTCTCCGCAACGTATCAGCGATAAAGACTGATGTTTCTTATGCGGGAGAAGAGTAAGAGACTTGTTTGTTTTATCAACAAGCTCTTATGTTAATCGGATGAGAGTCAATGACAGCGCTGCTATTTGCCATGAAAAACTAGGGCACGTTGAGATAGACAAGCTGAAACTATGGGAATGATGAGCCTTGTGAAAGGCTTGTCGAAGTTGTCTTCCTATGAAGATGGACATGTTTGTGCGGGGTGTCAGTATGAAAAGGCTCATCGCCTTCTGTTTGACAAGTCACAAACAAGGATCAAGACACCATTGGAGTGTATCCATGGTGATCTGATGGGGCTAACTGTCACCGCTAGTCTTGGGGGCATCAGATACATACTGGTGCTGATTGATGACTACAGGAGGTACACATGGGTGTATTTCATGAAAGAGAAGTCAGATGCTTTCAGATTGTTTGTGGAGTTCAAGGAGCTGGTGGAGGTCCGGCTTGACCTGCAGATCAAGAAGTTTAGATCAGACAATGGAGGTGAGTTTGTTTCATTCGAGTTCTCTAACTTCTGCAGGAAGCACGAGATCCAAAGAGAGCTCACTTGTGCTCATACTCTACAACAAAATAGAGTAGCAGAGAGGAAGATCCGTCATTTGATGGAAACCTGCAAATGCTGGCTTCATGTAAATGGCATTCCCAGGTCTGTTTGGGCAGAAGGAATGGCCTTCGCAACCTATGTCATCAATCAGATGCCTCTGAGTTCGATCAACATGAAGTCTCCTCATGAACTGATGTTTAAGGAGAAGCCTAGCGTGGAATACCTTCGGGTGTTTGGATCAAACTGCTATGTACACCATCTTAGATGATCTGAGGACCAAGATTGATGCAAAGGCGAGGAAGCTTGTCTTTGTGAGCTATGACGAGCGGAAGAAGGGATGAAAGTGTATGGATCCTATGAAAAGGAAGTTTGTTGTATCAACAGATATTGTCTTTGATGAACTGACATCATATGGAGGTGGCTATATTGAGCTGCAGGAAAGTAAGGCTGATGAAGGGCAGAAGGAGTCTGCTGAAGGTCTTTAGACGGAGCTGCCTGTGTCACCAGGAGCTCCAGGTGTTTTGAGATCTAGGGCAGAGGCTCCTGGTTCAGGAAGCAGGGGGAGCGATGCTCCAAGTGTGCCCGAGAATTGAGCTGATTGTGAAGAAGCAGCGAAGGTGGTGAGCAAGGAGAAGACTCTTCGGAGATCGAAGAGGACCATCAAGCCACCAACTCATTATAGTGAAGGAAACACAGTGAGCTTTGTCTCTTGTTTCTTCGCAGGCCCCCTGAATGAGCGGGAGCCTTCTAGCTTTAATGAAGCCACTGGATACAAGGAGTGGGAAGATGCCATGGATGAGGAGATGACTGCCCTCAAGAAGAATGAGACCTGAGATCTTGTGCCCAAGGTTGATGGCATTACTCCTCTGACTTACAAGTGAGTATACAAACTGAAGAAGAAGCCAGATGGAAGCATCGAGCGGTACAAGGCTTGCCTTGTAGCTCGAGGTTTTTCACAACAGTATGGTGAAGAATATGAGGAGACGTTTAGTCCCGTAACAAAGAAGACTTCAGTTCGGGAGGTGATGGCCTTGGTGGTTTGCCAGGGATGGAAGATGTGATAGCTAGACATAAAGAATGTCTTTCTTTACGGGGAAATTGACAAAGATATCTTCATGGATCAGCCACTGGGATAAATATCTAAAGAACATCTGGACTACGTCTGCAGTCTCTGGAAAACCCTCTATGGTTTGAAGGAGGCTTCTCGAGCCTGCTATGGGAAGATTGCAGAATACCTTCAGTTTTGCGGTTACCTTGCTTCAAATTAAGATTCAAGCTTGTTCATCAAGAAGAAGGGGGAGCTTTTGGTCTTGGTGTTGTTGTATGTGGATGACATGATCATCACGGGTAACTCCAAGGAGGAGGTAGCTAGGCTCAGGGCAGAGTTAGCTATAAGATTCGAGATGAAAGACTTGGGTGAGCTCCACCACTTCCTTGGACTAGAGGTGGAGAGGAAAGAGAGCGGCATACTCGTGTCCCAGAAGGGCAATGCGGAACAGATCGTTCAGCGATTCAGCATATGGGAAGGGAAGAGTAGCTATAATCCTTTTGATTCAAACATCAAACTTCGTCGGGATGAGGGGAGTATTCTTCCAGATACTATGATGTTTCGGGCTCTGGTTGGGAGTCTTATCTACTTGACGATTACAAGGCCAGACATTGCTTATGCGTTTGGCCGAGCAAGTCGGTATATGGCAGAACCCAGGAAGCCTCATCTAATTGCGGCAAGGAACATTCTGAAATATGTGAGGTCCACTTCTGATATGGGTATCCTTTATGAGAGAGGCACGCGTTTTACTCTTCAAGGATAATCGGATGCTGATTATGAGAGATATTCAGACGACCGAAAGTCAACATCCGGTTATGTATTAACGTGCGGATCAACCAGTATCTCTTGGTGCAACAAGAAACAAGACTCGGTGTCTGTCTCTACTATAGAAGCAGAGTACAAGGCTTTAATTTTGGCAGTTCGGGAAGCCATCTGGTTTAGGAGACTAGTAGATGACATTTATGAAGAAGTGCGCGGTCCTACTCTGCTTTGCGGTGACAATGAGAGTGCCCTGAAATTGGTTTATGATTTAGTTTGTCACACGCGGACCAAACATATAGAGATTAAGCACCACTTCATTCGAGAGAAGGTGTTGAAAGGATCTCTTATGGTGTAGCATGTGCGGAGTGAGGACAATCTCGCGCACATCTTCACGAAGCTGTTGTCAAAGGTGCCATTTACTAGGTTACGAGGACTGCTGGGCTTGGTCACCACTTCTCACTTCAATGGAGAGTGTTGAAAATTGTGAAGTAAAAGTGGGGGTTAATCAAGCAGACCGCACGGCCTGGGCGGACAGTCCTGCGGACTGATGGTGCGGCCTGGGCCGTCTGGTGTTGCGGTCTGGTGATGGCGACCAGCTGGTTCGTCTTGTTCTATTGTTGGTTGTTCCCTGAAGTAACCATGTAGATAAGTGGTGTATCCGCGGGGAGCGGGAGGACTCTTTCTGAGTTCGCAGAGTCCGCTTAAGGCCGACTGCATGTGGAGCTAGCGAGATCGGTAGTGGCATGTGTCATGGTCTCTGTTGGTGCTGTTAGGAGGTAACCGTGGAGTTTGTGGTTTGGCGAACTAGCGTGGATCTGGCAGTCTGAGCAAACTGAGCGGATTGATAGTTCATGTCCGCAAAGCTCGCACTAGAGTTTCACTGATTACTGGACTTGGTCAAGATTTGTGACAAGTCCAGGTAAATCGCAGAGTCCGCAATGTCCGCTGGTTGATTGGCCAGTTTGTGCCTGTTGGTCGTGGACTTGATTTGCGGACTGGTGCGATGTCCGCGGGGTGTGCGGACTGTTGGTGTCCGCTGCAGCATGTGGACTGGTCCGATGTCCGCCGGGTTGCGGACTGGCTTCTTGCCTTAGTGCCTGGCGGATTAGCTGGTGTCTGGCCTTGTCTATGTAGACTTGGCGGGCTGCTTGGTGCTAGCTGCAAGCTGGGGTGGTGATTTTATCAACTAGGGTGGTGACCACACTCCTCTCCGCGACTATAAATAGGACCCCCTGTCACATCAACTGTAACTGAATGAACAGTAAGTTGAGCGTGGGTTTATTGCTGCGGCCTCGGTTTTTCTATCCGCGCGGATTGAAAAGATTTAACTGGTTTTTGTTTGCAGGTTGTGCGGCTAGCACTAAGAAGCCAGGAGTTTGGTTCTGACTGCGGTTAGGGATCAGTGAAGCTTGTGGTTAACAATCTGTGGTTTTGCAGCATGTCGCTTTTGCGGCCAGCCAGTCTTCTCTCCTTCAGCAATTCCAGTTCAATAACCTGTCCGTCGGTCTCGGCGGTCTTGGAGGTCTTTTCTTTCAGTTCGGCAGCGGCTCTTGTTCGTGGACTCTGGCAGCTAGGAAACCTCTGCAGTTAGGCGGCTTGTAGAGAGTGGACAAGCTGTTCGACAGAATAACGGGTTGTCCGCGGATTTCGCGGACTCCGTAGATCAGTTGGTGCAGCGGCGGCTTGGCGACCTCAGCGGACTCGGCAGTCTCAGCTTCTGTCCGCCCGACTTATTTGTTGTTTTTTACTTCCCTGTTATTACCTGGCGAAATCATGTCTCGTCATGTATGTCTTGTCTTGTAATAAAGATAGTTGATATTACAAGACTTTGTTGTTGCCTTCTTTTGCCTCTGGTTTATTGAGCTCAATTTATGATTGGAGTGTTCCTACGCATGGTTCCCACTTTCCGCTTGATCAAGTTATCAGCTTGATAGCTTTGAAAGTTTTTTTCTTGTCATCAGAGCTATCTCTTGATCATCTTATCAATTTTTTTCAACACGGGACTGCCCCATGCGGGGGTGCGACCTTAGCCGCATTCCCATCATCCCTCTTAGTGGGGTCCTTCGCTAAACGCGTCTCAAATCCTCTATATATTGATGATGGATGCATCTCAAGAATCATGACCTTAAAACTAACATAATTTTATACTCTTCTACGTTAGCAAATTTGTTCGATTTAGAATAAATAATGTAAGGATGGCGACAATTTGATTAACATTTGAATTATTTGGTTTCATTTATGATTACTTTTTTAATTTGAATTTATAATTTTCTTTTAAACGGTGATAAATGAATCAAATATTTTTTTGTTAAACGGTGAAAAATATACCCAATTGAACTGCACTAAGCTCCCAGCCTCCCTCAACTCGAGTTGCTCTCTTTTCTATCTGTTTTTACATGCGCAAAGAATATAAGATACGAGATTGATATTCATTGGCTGCGGCCATGCAAAAAATATCACCGAGTAAATTTTAAATGATACTCTTTTCCTAAAATCCAAGTAATTAGGCTCTGTTTGAGACAGCTCCAATGGTTGGAAAAGCTATATTGTAACATGTTAAAATCAAGAAAATTCTCAAACTCAGAAATCGGATCAAGACAGTCAAATGCTGTGGAAGGGAGTTCTCCGCTCAAAGTATTCTACAATACCTCATCTATGTATGGAATGGGTATTTATAGTACTTCCAGCGTATAGCAAGACCCTAGTATGACACGAACCCGTTAACCTATTCCGAGTCGGCCTCGACACGTGCGGACATATCATTGAATAAACCTAACAATCTCCTCCTATGTCCGCCGTGAACCCAGGCTTCGGATAGAGGGTGGTTTGTGGAAAGTTCAACCAACTGTGAATCATACACAACCGTGTCCAGCACCTGTTTCAAACAAAATTAGACTTAAGCACAGAATAGTATGCACGCATAAGTAAGACGAAACTCAGCTGCAACACAGAATAGTCTCAGGTACAACAAGACACAGACCCAAAACGTCTGGTGTCCCAAACAAACAGAGAGGTAATAGTTCAATCAAACAGTGCATAAAAAAAGAGCTAAACAATGCTCTGAACAGAAGTAGCAAAAGATAAACTAAAACACTCTAAAACTCATCATCCAGAAGATCATCCTGATCTGGATCCCAATCAACCAGTGCTCCTCTTATCCCAACAACCCCTGCAATTTCAACAGAGAATTTCATTTCAGAATGAATTCTATCCTTTGCAAATTTGCAAATATCTAGTTCTTACAAAAAAAAGAACTTAGTATTAAACATTTAATTTGGCTGGGAGGACACGTTCACAGAGTATTATAGTTTTACCTCAGAATCTGATATCTGTTTCAACTGAAACGATTTCAGACTTCTGGACACCGCAACTATATCTGTGATCCTATATGGAATATCACGGTTACTGCCCTTCTAAAGTTAATTGGAACTCATCAAGTTTGGAATGGAACCAATCTCCAGAAAAAGAGACAAGACCAAGTCAGATTGTGTTATCAAGTTTGGAATAACACTCTCCTTCAAGGCAAAAGTCGAATCCAGGTGAAGTTGTTAGCATCAAGTTTGGAATGAAACAACTTACCAGATCCGAGCTCAGCAACCAAGAGCATCAACGGAACACAATATGCTTGCTTGACAAAGGAAATCAGAATAATCAAAACTTTCGGACAAAGACTGAACTGAATCACCAATTGCTGAACTAAGGCCGAACTAAATCGCCTTTAGTCTCATTTCCCCCACAGTTTTGATTAGACCGTCTTTTGGCATTCCTTTCGTCAATGGATCAGCCAGGTTATCCTTTGAACGTACATCGATCAAAGTAATAATTCCTTGTTCTTTCAGATAATTCAACAAGGCATGTCTCAATCGTACATGTCTCCTCTTAGTATTATAGAGGGTATTCTTAACGACTTGAACTGCTGCTTGATTATCACAATACAAGCTCAACGATTTGACTTGTAACTTAGACAAGGGAATGTCTAGAATCAAATTCCTGATCAAATCTGCCTCTTCACCGGCCAAGGCTAAGGCAAACAACTCGGCTTCCATAGACGACAATGCTATACAGGTCTGTCTTTTGGATTTCCAAGTGATAACATCTCCACCCAAAGTGAATATATATCCACTGGTGGACTTGCTGTTCCCGACTTCTGAACACCATGACGCATCAGAATGTCCCTCCACAGAAGGTGGGTAACCAGTGTAGCACAGAGCATGATCTTTAGTACCTTTTAGGTACCTCAGCAGCCTATCTAGGGCTTCCCAATGCTCTTTGCCTGGATTACTGGTAAAACGACTCAGCATGCTAACCGAAAAAGCAATGTCTGGTCTAGTACAACTTGTGGCATACATGAGACTACCAATTATTTTGGAATATTTAACTTGATCAATGCCGGTCTCTACGTTAGGACTCAACTTCACATTATGATCAAATGGCGTCTCAATCGGCCTACAGTTATCATATCCCCAGGTAGAAAGAAGTTGCTCAATATAATGAGCCTGACTAAGAGTAACTCGACCCTTGTCAACTCTAACCTTCATACCTAACAGGGTATCCACAGGACCAAGGTCCTTCATGTCAAAAGATTCTGCGAGAGTGGATTTGACATCCCTCACTGCAGCAAGATCTGAACCTAGAATCAACATATCATCCACATACAAACATATGATGACTGTCTGATTCGATAATGAGCGGTGATAAAGGCATTTGTTTGAGAGACTGGACTGAAATCCGAAGCTCTTTACCACCTGGTCAAACTTCATGTGCCACATCTTAGGCACTTGTTTAAGCTCATAGATTGATTTATCCAATTTGCACACTTTATCTTTTAGATCTTTCTGCACATAACCTTCAGGTTGTGTGATGTAGATCTCTTCATCAAGCTCTCCATTTAAGAAGGCTGTTTTCACATCCATCTGATGAACTATAAAGTTCTCAATAGATGCTAAGGTCAGAAGAATCCTGATAGTCGATAAGTGACACACAGGTGAATAAACATCAAAGTAGTTATTCCCCCCTGTTGTTTATAACCTTTAGCTACGAGACGCGCTTTATACCTGGCTATAGACCCATCACTATGTAGTTTCTTCTTCAACACCACTTGCATCCTAGGACTTTAGCACCTTTCGGCAAGTCAACTAGATGCCAAGTATTGTTATGTAACATCGAGTCCATTTCATCATCAATGGCTTCTGCCCACATCAACGAATCTCTAGATCTCATTGCCTCCTGGTAGGAGAATGGATCATCCTCTAAGTGGTAGGTGACGAAATTCTCACCAAAGTTCTTAGGATTCTCTCTCTTGTAGATGCTCTAAGCGGAACAGATTCCACCTCTTGAGGTTGGGGAGCAGTGTCAGAAGGGCCAGCTACAGGTTCTACGATAGATTCTGAAATCATATCATTAGACCCGAAACAGACAAACCATGATCCTTGACAAATTTATCTTCAAAGAATATGACATCTCTAGACTCTATCACAATATTCGTGGATAGATCGAGAAATCTATCGGCTGCACTATCTTCTGCACTACCTAGATAGATGCATGTTGTCATCCTAGGTCTCACCTTAGGTCTCTTAAGGTATTGTATTCGCACATAAGCAATACAACCCCAAGTCTTTAGAGTATCGTATCTACAAGGATGACCGTGCCACAGCTCATACGGGGTAGCGGTGAGCTGAGAATGAGGCACTCTATTCAGAATGTGATTTGCAGCACGAACTGCTTCTCCCCAAAAGGAATTAGGCATGCCAGCTGTTAGAAGCATAAAGTTCAACATTTCTGTTAAAGTTCTATTCTTACGCTCGACAACACCATTAGACTGGGGTGAGTAAAGAGCTGTAGTTTCAAGGATTATTCCCTCAGAGGCACAGAATTCCTTGAACCCAGTAATAGTATATTCTCCTCCTCGATCACTGTTAAATCTCTTAATTTTCAGGTTCAACTGATTTTCTACACGAGACTTAAAGGTCTTAAACGTCTCAAAGGCTTCATCTTTTGATTTTAACAGATACACATGACAATATCTCGAAAAATCGTCTATGAATGTAATCAGATACTTCATTCCCCCTCTAGTGACGTGACTACGAAAATCACAGAGGTCTGAATGTATCAACTCAAGAAGTTTCGTGCTCCTAGAAACCGATTTGAATGGTTTTCTAGTGATTTTGGTTTGAGCACACACCTCGCACTTGTCAAATCGAATCGACAGATCTAAGGGAATGTTATGACTCTTCGCTAGATCTAGCATTTTCCTATATTTCACGTGTCCAAGTCTGTTATGTAACAACTTAGGATCAATAAGGTTCGAATTTATTTGGTTAATGCTATCGTTGTTTAAGCTAAGTCTATACATTCCGTTGATCAGGTACGCACACCCAAAATAATGTGAATTTACCGTTAAGGTCATTCTACCGTTTTGAGTTGTGAAGGACATCCCAGTCTTATCTAACAGACTCATAGAAATCAAATTTTTAGTTAAAGATGAAACTACTTTAACATTATGCAGAAAAAGAGTTTTACCTGATGAGAGGACCAGCTCGGCTGTCCCAGCATGGGTCACCTCGGTCTCTCCTCCATTGCAGTTCTCCACCTTCTCCTGGACCGCCTTGACCTCAGCAAGTAACCCTCTATCATTCGTCACATGACAGGTAGCACCGCTATCAAGCCACCACTCAGAGGACGAACTGCGGTGATTGCTCCCGATCATAGCCACGAAGGACTTGGGATCTGAGGCATCAGCAAACATGTTCGCTACATTTTTCGGGGCATCCTCCTTTTTCTTTTTAGGAGCCTTGCACTCAGCCGCCCAGTGTCCCCACTTGCCACAGTTGTGGCAATTTCCCCTCTTCTTTTTGAAAGAAGGCTTTTTAGGCGCCAACTGTGTAGAGGCTTCACCTTTGGGTGCTGGTGGCTTTCTTCGAGGCTTGCTGGGTCGAGAAACAAAGTTAACAGCCTGTGAGGACTGACTAACTTGTTCTAAGCTCTTACCAGTGATGTTTTGATCCTCGATATGAATGAACCTTTTGAGTTCATCCAATGCGATCTTTTTCTTCAGTCTGTGCATTTCAGTCTTGAAGGTCAACCACTCAGGAGGTAGCTTGCTAAGTATCAGACGCACAAAGAGATTATCAGAGATCTCAGACTTATCGTCCGCCAACTTGAGACGCAGACTCTCCAGTTCAATTATTTGAGAAGTGATTGACGAGTTCAAATTGAATTTTGAAGTGAAGAGTCTCTCCCCAAGGAGAGTCCTCGACAACCCCTCTTCCTTCTGGAAGTGCGCATTCATGCGATCCCAAATCTCCTTTGCAGTCTTATGACTGCTGTAGGTCAGGGCGAGCCTAGAGTTCAGTGAATTTAGGAGGTAGTCCCTACAGAAGTCTTCGTCTTTTCTCCACTGAAGTTAGTTCACGTCCTCTTCGGTAGTGGCAAAATCACTCAGGACCGTGTAAAAAATCTCATGTTCCTTCATACCAAGTTGGACGTGCAGCTTCCAAGCGTGGAAGTCGGAGAGATCGAACGACTGAAGCTTGACGATGTCGTAGGAGGTAATCTTCGACATCTCGCTAAAGCTAGAACAATAAAAACCAGAAAGAAGTCACCTGAATCGTGCGAGATGAGAACGGTTCTTCGATCCAATCCAGAAAAATTTGTTGCACCTCTTCGGCTGAACACAATCGCCAAAGTCTAGGCCAGATCGTTGAATACTGGGCCAAGCAGCAGAGTCTGAAGGAGATCGATGGGTCTTCTTGATCTTCACAGAAACGTGATCAATTCTGATTTAAGGAATGCATTCAGCAGGTTCTCTTTCTCCTAGATGAAGAAAATAGTTGGCTTCTCCTATTTGAACGGCAACACAGAAAGCAAGAGAGGAAAAGACAGCAACACTGTCCCTCTTCCAATCTGACAAACCAGAAACCAGCGACGTAGCAGATCTGTGGAAAACAGCAGGAGCAGCGATCCTCCAGCGATCCTTTCCCCCACCTCAGGACAGATCCAGCGATGAAAAAAAAGGACTTCCGTCACGGAACGACGACTGGATCTGAAATCCAGAAACGAGAACCTTGATCTTTTTTTTTCGATCTGCGACGAGGACAGGCAAAGATATGAATAGGCGATCAAGGAACCATCCGACGACTCTTCCTTCAGATCGACGGACGGGATCAGATCAAATCGAAGAAACTCGAAGATGCCAGATCTGAACATGCAGAGCGGAATCGCCGACCGCGACGAAGACTGCGGATCGTGAAAAGGCAGAACACCGCGGTGGCTTCAACTGGATCCCGGAATCAAGTTACAGCATGAAGAAGAGCGGATCGGGATCGGGAACTCGCCGAACGACAGACACGAGAACCAACCCTCTTCCAGCGGCGGGCCTCGCACAGATCCACCAACGGCGCACCTTCTCTTTCACGATCTGATCGACTACAGATCGGCGATGACGGAGGCAGGAAACTTTCCCTCTTCCCGATCGAGAGCAGCAGCGGAATCAGATTCGCGAAATCGCAGATCACCGGGGAGCGGAAACCCTAGCAGCGGTTACTTTGAGAATGTGGAAGGGAGTTCTCCGCTCAAAGTATTCTACAATACCTCATCTATGTATGGAATGGGTATTTATAGTACTTCCAGCGTAGAGAAAGACCCTAGTATGACACGAACCCGTTAACCTATTCCGAGTCGGCCTCAACACGTGCGGACATATCATTGAATAAACCTAACAAATGCTACTTACTCCACAGCAAGGCTAAACGGCCAAGGAGACTAGCATGAAAAAGAACTCAACAAACAAGAACCCAGATGCTTCGGCAGGAAGGTCTCACCACGTACCCAGATGCTTGAATGAAACAACCCATCCACAACCAAAATTGGTCGAGCTGGGTACGAGGGAGATTACCTGGTAACAAAGTCGCGAGGCCGCGACCAGGTCTGTATGGAAATGGAATCCAAAGGCTCAGCTGGTGTCCAAAAAGTAAAGCTCGCGAGATCTTTGTAGGGGATTTCAAGTGTCTCACCTCGTACCTCTGGGGTCCTATTTATAGGGAAGTCCTGGGAGGGGGGGAGGGGCTATTTATACCCCCACCCCTCGGCGGCTAGGCGAATTCCTGGAGGAACTCGCACGGCTGGGTGAGCAACTCGCCTAGTCGCCTACCTGGCGAGTATATGAGGGGAGCTCGCCAAACTCGCTCAGGCCTTCTATAGGTTGTCACGTTGACCCTGACCTCCATCTTGACTTGCTGACTTTGACTTTTGCTGACTTTGACTTTTGCTGACCTGGCGCTGGTGAGGTCCATTCTCGACGAATATGTGTTGTACACAATTCCCGCTCTTTTCGAGCGACATAGGAAATCTGAAAGAATCATCCTACACTTATTCGGTGAGCTGCTATACCGAGCTTCTAAACTACTCGCACCTCATTGATACTCATCGATCTCTATAAATATGGGGACCTGGTTTTGGAGGTATGCCTATTGGAGCTTGCCCAACATGTCGAAAGCCGGTGAGTAACTTCTCAAATAGTGCCTCAACGCGCTTTCTGGTTTTATCCAGCCCTCCAAGCTGAAGAGGCCGCAGGATGGTGAAGATGCCGCCGATTTGCCTTCGAGTAAGAAGAAAAAGATGAAGAGGTCGAAGAAGATGCACACCCCTAAGATCGACAACCCGCCTCCATCGCTGAAGGATATTTCCAGCGACGGCCAAAGATCCCGCATCTCCTCTGAATACCTAGCAGCTCCTTGACGAGCTCGGGATGGATGATAATCCCGATATATCCATCCATGATGTCGACCTTCTCAAATCGCCGGTCATACCCCCTGCCCCGAAGTTGTGGATAGTCGGACACAAAAGTAGGTCGCCTTGACAGCCTCTCCAGGTCGTTATCTTGTTGATTCCATTGTGATTTTATTTGGTTGTTGGAGTTTTTGCTGACTTGTTTTTTTGTCGACATAAATATCCCTGCCAGATGATGACGTCGTGGTGCTCGAAGCTACTCCTCTGCGAACGACACCACTGATCGCTCTCGAAGCTGGGAAGCGAGGACAAACCGTGCGCACTGTGCGGATCAACATCGGCTCCAAGAAGGCGACTGAAGTACCGGCCTCCTCAGCGGGGGAGGTTCCTTCTGCGAGTAATTAAGGATGTTCCTGTAAGAAAGAATCTCGTGACAGCCAAGACCACTCAACCATGGACGGGCAAAGCTCCTCTTATCCCTGTGACCTGCCCAACAGATGTCGGCGGTGAGTATCCCTTTGCTGCCGCCACCTGCTGTCTCCAAGCTTGTGTAGGAGGCGAGTATCCATGCACCTCTGCAACCTCCTGTTGCCCCTTCAACCTTGCGACAGCTCGCGAGTACGCCTCTGCCTCCACTGCCTCCCCCGATGAGTTTGCGAACATCACTGACAAGCACGACACTGCCACCGCCTCCTCCGTTGGACAACTTGGCTCGGAGGCCGGATAGACAGTGGCCCAACTACTTCCCGCCGAGGAATGAGGATCGCGACTTCGGAGGCCTAGGGCAGGAGGAGGCCCGCTGAACGCGCTGGCGGCTCTTCTTAAGGGCCAGCGAGAATCTTTCAGGTCGCGCTCACTCTCCACGACGATCTCGATCACCTCGTCAAGGTAACTCGTATCGCCATTGTGCTGACTAGATCATTGATGGTGACTTCTGACTTGGCGACGTTCCTTCTGATTTAATAGATCACCATACAACTCTAGGAGCGGCTTTCCTCGATGCCATTGGGATGTCTGGGAGCGCATATCACCACGCTGTTGCTTGCACCTACCTGGAGTTGGAGACCAAGTTCGACCAACTCGCCATTTGCAAGCCTCGTCGATGGATTTCAGCCTTAGAGGTGAGGATGGTGAGGATGGAAGAGCTTCAGGCCGGCCTGGATAACTACGAGGCCCTCTTCCATATGATCGACGAGATAGATCGGCGGATGGCGATGAACGACCACCATCTTCAGATCGCTCTCGAAGCTGGCTGGTATGCACGCGAGCATGGGATGTGCCGGCTGACTGGCGAGGGTGGAAGAACAACTGAGGCTCGGCGATGACACGATATCGGTGGCCACAGAGCATTACCAGCGGGCTCGCGAGATGGGCTCGGCGGATGGCGATGAACGACCACCATCTTCGAGTTTGGAGATCGCTCTCGACGAGCTTGTGGCTCCGGGTATGGCTAGGTGTTACGCGAGCATGCTCGCGCGAGATTGATATACCCCTGCCTTGGACTATAAATAGAGTGGCTAGGTAAATCATAAGTACTGTTGGATCCCTAGTTGATTTGGGCTAGGTTCACTAAAGAACAACTGTATAGGCAAATCGAGCGATGATCACAATCAACAAGACCATCAGAGACTCTAGACTTAGAAGATTTCAAGACCAAGTAAAATGAGTTCGACGTTCGTCGAACTCAAGTCGACGAAAGGCGTTCTCAGCTCGACGATCTTGAGATATTTCTCTGAGCTGAGCTCGACGATCTTCATTCTCTAGTCGACAAAACTGGGATACTTCAACAAACTGAAGACAGGGTAACTCCAGATTATTCTAAGTCCAACCTCAAGCTTTGGCCGACGAACAAGATTCTGAGCTCGACGAATTTGGACCTCGAGTTCACAACAGCCTTCTGTTAGAAGATCTCAGGTCGACAAAGTCAACTTCTCAGGCCGACGAATCCTCAGGTCGACGAACTGTGTTCTTTGGTCGACGAATTCTGGAACCAGAAGATTCTTGTCGACACTTAGGGCATGTGTCGACACCAACTTATGTCGACACCAGAAAACTTATGTCGACACCAGAAGATTTGTGTCAGCACCAAGATTAATCAGTCGACACCCACCTGTGTCGACACCAGAAGTTTTCATGTCGACACAGAGAATATCAGTCAACACAAACTATTTGATTAAGTCCAAAATAGTTGCTGATCTCCAGTCGACGAATGCAATTATCAGCTCGACGAACTTCAGACAAAAAATGCAAAGTTCTGAAGCATGCAAGTTCTATTATCAGCTCGACGAACTTGGAACTCAGCTCGACTAACTTGGAACTCAGCTCGACGAACTAGTAACTCAGCTCGACGAATTTTGTTATTCGTTCGACGATTCCAGACTTAGCAATTTCTGGCATTCAATGCTCACTCAAATGCAATAATTCCTGATAGATTAATGACTCAAACATTCTCTGATTGTAGTCGTTAGAGGAAGCATTAATTGCAGTCTTCTTCAGGAATATTACTTGCTGATTTTCCACGGGATAGTTGAGGAAATGAGTAAATGTCGATTATTCTCAAGGCGTCAACATTTATTACAGGGGATTCAAATTCTTGAATGGACATAGAAGAAAAGGACATCGACAATCTTTAGCAAGAATTAGAGAGTACAAGAAAATACTCAGTCAGAAAAACACAAAGAGATAGGCTGACTGCAAGAATTCATACAGCACCAGAAAAGTTTCACACAAAACTGATACTAAAGCTTACAGTGACAGGCAGTGATATTCATTCATTCAGAAGAAGAACAATTATAATATATCAAGAGTCTTCTTCTTCAACATTCTCTCCAAGACTTCCCCAAGGACAACAGATATCAAATCAGTCAAGAAGACCATGTATCACTGCTTGTCAAGAAATCGGATTGAAGAACTATCACCCTACAGCAAAGCTCCAGATCTTCCCTGAACCATTCTTCATCTTAGGGGGAGCTGTTTGCTAACATCATTCCACATAAGTCTTCTCTCTGATTGTTGACAGAGAAGACAAAATTCACTCTCTCACCCCTCCTGTACAAAGAGTTTTCATCTCCCTATAAAGTGATTCCTGGATTGCAAGTCTCCTTACTAAAAGACTTGAGTTGGTTTTTGGGGACCTGATCAAAACTCATTGGTGTCAGGACACCTGATCAAAAATCTGAGTGGATTCCTACCAAGGGTGGTAGAAGAGTGGATGTACCCAGTTGAGGGGGAACCACTATAAATTTCTTGTGTCGTCTGGTTGCTCATCTTTTTCTTTTTGTTCTTGCTGTGCGGCTGTGATTAAGTAGATTATTATCTGATTTACAATTTTCTATTACTGCACCTTTCAGTTTACAAGCAAAAGTTGTAACTGAACTTTTTGTTTTGAGACCTAACAAATTTTTAATATACTCTATTCACCCCCCCTCTAGAGTATTGTAGATCTAACCCTCACTTTCAATTGGTATCAAAGCAAGGTTCCTTTGGTTGCACAAGTTAATCCTTGAACCAAAGATCCTGTGTTAGATCTATATATCACGTTGTTCACATTTTAAAGTAGAACCACAGCCATGGACACATAACAAAGATTATGCAAGCACCAGACCTCCAGTTTGCAACTTGCAAAAGTTTGGAATCTGGAAGGCAAGAATCAAATTGTATATGAATTCTATTGATGAAGATATCTTTGCTTCTATCTTATTAGGAGTACCTCAACCACCTGCAGCTCCTCCAAGCACTTCCACAAATATGACTGCAGTACCTCCTCCAGACTATAATGATGCCTACATAAAAGCCAAGATGGCTGATGCAAAAGCCATGAATATATTGGCACAGACAATGTCTGATGATATTTTCCAGAAGGTTGCTGAGTGTACATCAACAAAGGCCATTTGGGATTCCCTGAACCAAATGGTTGATGGATCAGCTGATGAAAGGAAGGATAGGAGATCAAATCTCATATCCCAATATGAGAATTTCAAGAAGCAGGAAGCTGAAATAGTCTCAGAGATGTATAATAGACTAAGCTCAATCATTAATGAGCTAAAAACTCTGGACAAGGTCATCACTCTCACTGAAGTGAAGGACAAAATTCTGATGTGCTTCCCAAGCTCATGGGACACAAGAATCTGGCCTATCAAAGAGGCTAGATGCCTGAATGAGATATCAACTAAATCTCTATTGGGCAAACTGAAATCCTATGAGCAGTTAATTAAGACAAGGGAGGCTGCTGAACAAAGAACACCTCCTGCAGCCAGAAGAGATCAGAACATAACATTCAAAGTCTCAGAAGAATCAGAATCCTCAACATCAAATGAAGAACTTATAAATCTCTTGGCTAAGAGATTTTTCAAAATGGCTAGAAAGGACTTCAGGAGGAAGTCAGCAAGAAAGGATGAACAGGACCAAAGTATGATAAGACACCAACAAAGAAAGTGGTGTGTTATGGATGCATAAAGCTTGGGCATTTCCTCTCTGAGTGCCCAGAGAATCAGAAGAAAGAGAAGAGAAGAGAAAGGGAAAAGGATTCCACAAAGCAGTTCACCAGCAAACCCTCTTCCAGCAAACACAAGAGGAAGGAAAAGGGGTTTGTAGCTGAGACTTGGAGTGAGACTGAAGAGGAGTCAACATCTTCAAGCTCCAGTGAAGATGAAGAAGAAGAAAGAGCAAAAGAGGTTTGCCTCATGGCAATTGATGCCTCAAGAAGCAACTCAGAAGAAGGAGAGTCAGACAATGAGGAAGCTTCTGAATCAGAAGCTGATCAGGTATTATCATTGTTTGATTATAATTCAGAATCTTTTAAATCAGACTTTAAAATCATGTGTTTAGACTTAATCAACTCTGAGAAGGAAATCAAACTTCTCAGAGATAAGCAAGTTAACTATGATAGCTTAGTATTAGAAAATACTAAATTGAAAAATGAAATAGATATGTTTAGTGAACAAATCACCCTTCTGAAAGATGAATTAAATAAGGCAAAACAGCTAGAAGAATCACTAAATGGAAGGAGTAAACAACTAGCAGAAATCACCAACATATCTAATGCTAGGTTTAATGGAAGTAGATTAGGATTAGGTGCATCATCTAGTGAACCACCTGTTCTTCAGAAAAACCATCTATCACAACCCATCAATTTTATTTCTGAGAAAGGAAAGAAGAATACTGATCAAGTAAATAAGGTAAATAAAATTCTTGAACAAATTAAAACTAAGAACAAAATGGAAAACCAGAAAACACCAAATAAAAACAAAGTTCAGCAATTTTCGTCGACCTCAGATCGACGAAAAGGGGCTAGTTCGTTGAACCTATATCGACGAACTCTGAACGCTAACTATAGTTATAATTATGCGTTTAACTGCGATCGACGAACTTTGTATGGTTCGTCGAGCAGAGACCGACGAACGTGGGGCGCAGAGAATGAACATGTTTATTCTCTAGGCAGAGATCGACGATCTCAACCCAATTCGCCGAACTCTAGTCGACGAACCTACATAAATTCGTCGAACCCAGGAAAACTTAACCAAAACTTTAACTTTAATAGGAACTTAAATACTTCTAGGAAATTATTTAATCACCTAGCTGACTGGACCATTCAACCTAGGAGATACCACCCCCTAGGAGAACCACTATAAATTTCTTGTGTCGTCTGGTTGCTCATCCTTTTCTTTTTGTTCTTGCTGTGTGGCTATGATTAAGTAGATTATTATCTGATTTACAATTTTCTATTTCTGCACCTTTCAGTTTACAGCAAAAGCTGTAACTGCACTTTTTGTTTTGAGACCTAACAAATTTTTAATATACTCTATTCACCCCCCCTCTCTAGAGTATTGTAGATCTAACCCTCACTTTCAATTGGTATCAAAGCAAGGTTACTTTGGTTGCACAAGTTAATCCTTGAACCAAAGATCCTGTGTTAGATCTACATATCACGTTGTTCATATTTTAAAGTAGAACCACAGCCATGGCACAGAACAAAGATTATGCAAGCACCAGACCTCCAGTTTGCAACTTGCAAAAGTTTGGAATCTGGAAGGCAAGAATCAAATTGTATATGAATTCTATTGATGAAGATATCTTTGCTTCTATCTTAACAGGAGTACCTCAACCACCTGCAACTCCTCCAAGCACTTCCACAAATATAACTGCAGTACCTCCTCCAGACTATAATGATGCCTACATAAAAGCCAAGATGGCTGATGCAAAAGCCATGAACATATTGGCACAGATAATGTCTGATGATATTTTCCAGAAGGTTGCTGAGTGTACATCAACAAAGGACATTTGGGATTCCCTGAACCAAATGGTTGATGGATCAGCTGATGAAAAGAAGGACAGGAGATCAAATCTCATATCCCAATATGAGAATTTCAAGAAGCAGGAAGCTGAAACAGTCTCAGAGATGTATAATAGACTAAGCTCAATCATTAATGAGCTAAAAACTCTGGACAAGGTCATCACTCTCACTGAAGTGAAGGACAAAATTCTGATGTGCTTCCCAAGCTCATGGGACACAAGAATCTAGCCTATCAAGGAGGCTAGATGCCTGAATGAGATATCAACTGAATCTCTATTGGGCAAACTGAAATCCTATGAGCAGTTAATTAAGACAAGGGTGGCTGCTGAACAAAGAACACATCCTACAGCAAGAAGAGATCAAAACATAGCATTCAAAGCCTCAGAAGAATCAGAATCCTCAACATCAAATGAAGAACTTATAAGTCTCTTGGCTAAGAGATTTTTCAAAATGGCTAGAAAGGACTTCAGGAAGAAGTCAGCAAGAAAGGATGACAGACCAAAGTATGATAAGACACAAACAAAGGAAGTGGTGTGTTATGGATGCAGAAAGCCTGGGCATTTCCTCTCTGAGTGCCTAGAGAATCAGAAGAAAGAGAAGAGAAGAGGAAGGGAAAAGGATTCCAGAAAGCAGTTCACCAGCAAACCCTCTTCTAGCAAACACAAGAGGAAGGAAAAGGGGTTTGTAGCTGAGACTTGGAGTGAGACTGAAGATGAGTCAACATCTTCAAGCTCCAGTAAAGATGATGAAGAAGAAAGAGCAAAAGAGGTTTGCCTCATGGCAATTGATGCCTCAAGAAGCAACTCAGAAGAAGGAGAGTCAGACAATGAGGAAGCTTCTGAATCAGAAGCTGATCAGGTATTATCATTGTTTGATTATAATTCAGAATCTTTTAAATCAGACTTTAAAATCATGTGTTTAGACTTAATCAACTCTGAGAAGGAAATCAAACTTCTCAGAGATAAGCAAGTTAACTATAATAGCTTAGTATTAGAAAATACTAAATTGAAAAATGAAATAGATATGTTTAGTGAACAAATCACCCTTCTGAAAGATGAATTAAATAAGGCAAAACAGCTAGAAGAATCACTAAATGGAAGGAGTAAACAACTAGCAGAAATCACTAACACATCTAATGCTAGGTTTAATGGAAGTAGGTTAGAATTAGGTGCATCATCTAGTGAACCACCTGTTCTTCAGAAAAACCATCTATCACAACCCATCAATTTTATTTCTGAGAAAGGAAAGAAGAATATTGATCAAGTAAATAAGGTAAATAAAATTCTTGAACAAATTAAAACTAAGAACAAAATGGAAAAGCAGAAAACACCAAATAAAAACAAAGTTCACCAATTTTCGTCGATCTCAGATCGACAAAAAGGGGCCAGTTCGTCGAACCCATATCGACGAACTCTGAACGCCAACTATAGTTATAATTATGCATCTAACTGCGATCGACGAACTTTGTATGGTTCGTCGAGCAGAGATCGACGAACGTGGGGCGCAGAGAATGAACATGTTTATTCTCTGGGCAGAGATCGACGAACTCAACCCAATTCGTCGAACTCTGGTCGACGAACCTACATAAATTCGTCGAACCCAGGAAAACTTAACCAAAACTTTAACTTTAACAGAAACTTAAATACTTCTAGGAAATTATTTAATCCCTTAGCTGACTGGACAATTCCACCTAGGATATACCACCCCCTAGGATATAAGTGTCAGCCAGAATTTTCTGTTATTTCTAGTTTCTCCTATCAGCCATACAAAGGGCCCAAGCTAACCTGGGTCAAAAATCACTAGCTGTTTATATTGCAGGTGAAAAAGTGTCCCAGGATAAATGAAACTTGGTACCTGGACAGTGGCTGCTCCAAGCATATGACTGACAACAAGGACATCCTATTCAACTACAAGTCCAAATTGGGGCCAAAGGTTATCTTTGGTGACTCAAAATGTGGTCAGTCAGAAGGAGTTGGAGAAGTAAAAATAGGAGTTGTCACATTCAAAAACGTGACATATGTAAGTGGATTGAAGCATAACCTCATCTCCATAAGTCAATTATGTGATGATGGTTATCAGGTATACTTTAACCCTTCTACTTGCTCTATTATTGATAAAAATAACCAAACTGTTTTAACTGGAAGTAGACAAGACAACATTTATTTAGTAATTTTTCTTCTGCCACTACTGATATCTGCTTACTGAATTTAACTAGTAATCAGAATGATTTATGGCACAAAAGATTAGGACATGTAAATCTGAAAAATATTGCTAGGTTATCTAAGCACAACCTTGTTAGAGGTCTACCTTCTGCTCCCTACAAGAAGGAAGGTCTCTGCAGGGCTTGTCAATTAGGCAAGCAAACTAAAACTAGCTTCAAGTCAATTAATAAGAGTGATTCATCTAGGATCTTGTACTTGCTACACTTGGATCTATTTGGACCCATTGCAATACAAAGCCTAGGAGAGAAATCGTACACCTTGGTTATTGTGGATGACTTCTCTAGGTTCAGTTGGGTTTTCTTTCTGAGAACAAAGTCAGATACATTCAAGGTTCTTACAGATTTTCTCAGGACCATATAGATTGAGTTCTCTACTCATGTTATATTGATCAGAAGTGATCATGGCACAGAGTTTGAGTCTCTTCTTATGCATGAGTTCTGTGAGAAGGAAGGTATCAGACATTGCTTCTCAACTCTTAGAACTCCCCAACAAAATGGGGTAGCTGAAAGGAAAAATAGAACACTCATTGAAGCTGCAGGTACATTACTTGCTGATGCATACATGCCACTAATCTTTTGGGCAGAGGCTGTAAGAACAACAAACTATGTCCTGAATAGGAGTTTAATTCACAAACTAAAGAATAGGACTCCCTATGAATTGCTCAAAGGGAAGAAACCTAAAATTAACTATTTTAAAGTATTTAGTTGTACATGTTATATACACAATAACAACAAAAAATGCATTAGAAAGTTTGAAGCTAAGGCTGAAGTGGGAGTTTTTCTAGGATACTCCCAAGTAAGCAAGGCTTATAGGGTATTCAATAAATCAACCTTAAAAGTTAAAGAGTCTATTCATATGTCATTTGATGAGACTAACATGTACTGCAAGGAGAAAGAAGTTTCTACCATTAGCAACTTGCAGGTACCCCACTTGTGTGATATATTGGATGGACTAAACTTCACCCAAGAGGTTCTCACTCATCCCTCTCCACAGGTCATTGAAGATAGTGAAGAAGATGAAGCTGAAGAACATGAGCCTCAACCAACAGCAAATATAACTCCACAAGAGGAAGTTATTCAAAATGTTGTTGCACAACCAACTCCACCCACTGATTTTGTCACACTTAGGGATCACCCCAGATCTCAAATAATTGGAGACATTTCAGCAGGTGTACAGACAAGGCATCAACTCAACCAAGACTTGATGCATGCCTGTTTTCTCTCTCAGGTTGAACCTCTAACCATTCATGATGTTGAGCAAGATCCCCACTGGATCCTTGCAATGCAAGATGAATTAGACCAATTTGAGAGATGTAGAGTTTGGGATTTGGTTTCAAGACCCCAAAACTATCCAGTTATTGGAACCAAATGGGTTTTCAGGAATAAGCTTGATGTCCAAGGAGTCATTGTGAGGAACAAGGCTAGGCTTGTTGCTCAAGGATATAGGCAAGCGGAAGGAATTGACTATGATCAGACTTTTGCACCAGTTGCAAGGCTGGAAGCTATAAGGATTTTCCTTGCCTATGCAGCATTCAAAAGGTTCAAAGTCTTTCAAATGGATGTGAAAAGTGTCTTCTTAAATGGAGTGCTATAAGAAGAGGTCTATGTAGAACAACCTCCAGGTTTTGTTTCTCCAACTTATCCCTCTTATGTTTTTAGATTAAATAAGGCTTTTTATGGTCTAAAGCAAGCTCCAAGAGCTTGGTATGAGATCTTGGCAAGTTTTTTATTAGAGCATAAATTTACAAGAGGAACTGTAGATAAAACCCTTTTCACTAGACATCATAAGGACCAAATTTTGTTAGTACAAATCTATGTAGATGACATCATATTTGGCTCTACAGATTCAAAATTGTGCAAGAGGTTTTCTGACCTCATGCATTCTAAATTTGAAATGAGTAGCATGGGAGAGCTTTCATATTTCCTAGGTCTTCAAGTGAAACAACTCCCTGATGGCATCTTCATCTCGCAAGCAAAATATGCTAAAGAACTTCTAAAGAAGTTTGGGATGAATGATGCCTCAGCAAAAAAAACTCTCATGGCCACAAATGTTGTTGTGGATTCTGATATACCAGGAAAACCTATCGATCAGACACTTTATAGGGGCATTGTTTGGTCCCTATTATACCTCACAGCAAGTAGGCCAGATATTATGTTTGCTACATGCCTTTGTGCTAGGTTCCAAGTGAACCCTAAAGAATCTCATCTAATTTTCTTAAAAAGGATTTTGAGATATATAAAGAGTTGTCCTGATCTAGGCCTATGGTATCCCACTGAATCAGAATTTGAGTTAACTGGATACTCTGATGCTGATTTTGCTGGATGCAGGGTAGATAGAAAAAGTACTTCAGGAACTTGTCAGTTCCTGGGTATGAGGCTAGTATCTTGGTTTTGTAAGAAGCAAACATCAGTGTCAACATCCACTGCTGAAGCAGAATATATTGTAGTAGGAAGCTGTTGTTCACAGATGTTGTGGATACAAAATTAACTTCTAGATTATGGGTTCAACTTAAATAATTCAATCATATTCTGTGATAATACTAGTACTATAGCCATAGCACAAAATCCAGTTCACCATAATAGGACAAAGCATATTGATATAAGATATCATTTCATTAGGGAGTGTGTAGACAAAAATAAGATTAAGCTTGTCTATATCTACACTGATTTACAAAAAGCTGACATATTCACCAAACCTCTGGATGAGAAAAATCATGCTTTCTTTCTAAATCAGCTGGGAATGATCAATGGAGAAGACCTAGCTTCAGTTCTGTAGACAATCGACGAATTTTCCAAAGTTCGTCGAACGGAGTTCGACGAACCGGGGATGTTTTGAGAGATATTCGTCGAACGGAGTTTGCCGAATTCTCTGTGTGAAACAATTTTCGTCGACCGGAGCTCAACGAACTTTGCTTCAGAAGATATTCATCGACCGGAGTTCGACGAATTGTCTTCAAATCTTCTGAATGAGATCGACGAATTATTTATTATTAACTCATTTCGTCGAACAAAGTTCGAAGAATTAATTTAATTTTCGTGGAACGGAGTTTGTCGATTCATATTTAGGAAAACCTTATATCTAGGTTTTCTTCGACCTCCATCCCGCGCTTTTTGTTCCTTTGCACTTGATCATCGTTTTCTCTGTCTTTCTTGCAGGTTATATAAATGCCAATTCCAGAAGGAGCTCTAACCGCTATGAAGTTTGATACTGGCTTTGATGTCGACTTCGAATCATTCCAGCACTCAGATCCAATCTTCCTATATATTCTGGAACTTCTGGAAGAACAAAATCTGAAGAACCTGATGACCACCAGGATAAAGTTGGCAGGAACATAAATCAGAGAGTGGGTCTATACTTCAACCACTTCTGAAGACAATACTATGACAGGATCAATCGTCGGTAACACTGTCTCCTTAACCCCCGCGGTTTTAATTGAAATATTTGGTTTGACAAATGGCGAAGAGGATTTAGAAATTGATTCAGAAGAGTTTAATACGATGCTAAATCTGATGGGTTATGTTGGTGATAACCCACATAAATTGTTAAAGATACATTTGTCTGCAACATACAAGTTCCTGTCAGACATTGTTGGTAAGGTCTTGCTTGGCAAGCATACTGCCCATGACTATATCACAAGACATCAGTTCTTGGTCATGTGTGCAGTAATAAACAAGAAGCAAATAGACTGGGCATAACTTCTGTTTGACTTGATTAAGAAGAAGAATATCAAAAAGGAAGTATGTTTTGGAAGTATCCTAGGGAACTTCCTCAAGGAAAAGGCTGCTGAATCACTGCTCTCCCAGACCATATTCATTAATGCCAGTAAAAGGCTCACCTGTGCCTTATTTGGTAGGTGGGAGAGGACAATCACCAAGCCCACTAAGGCTTCTACCTCTTCCACCCCAGCTTCTGAAGGCACCAGGGCTGTTAAAGCCACTCCCACACCTGCTGAAGAGATTCATCCCACTCCACCATCTCTTCCAGCACCCATTCCAGTAAAACAACTCACTTCCTCTCCCATTATTTCTTCAACACCCCAATCACAACAACGTACTCATATGCCTACTCCACCTCCATCTCCACCACTTGACATCACTGACATTTCATCTACCCCTCTTCAAGAAAATCCACAACCAACACCTCCTGAATCACCTCAAGACACCTCCGTTCCTACACCACCACAGTCTCCACTTCCCCCACATTTATCTTCCATACCATCTTACATCCTACCCACAGACACCATGATGCAAGATGCCACCCCTCCATCCTCATCACCATCACACATTCACATACCTGCTGTTCCACCCTCCATTCCATCACTGGTTTGCCACCTCTTCCACACCAGTTGCAACATCATCTCCAACTTTCTCTCTGCACCCCTCTACCATATCCTCTATCATCACCATCATCACTCCGCTTCTTAAATCCCTCATAGCAGAGGCCATTACACCTCTTGCTACCACCATTACCTCCTTATCTGCTCAAATATTTGCTCTTACTGCTGCCTCCTCCTCAGTCAGGGGCCTGGCCTCAGTCCCCACTGAAACCAGACAGGGGGAGATGCCTGATGATGAAGCAGCATCCACAGCTTTAGATACTTCAGCACCAGCACCAGCAGATACTCCAGTCCCCCCAGCAGCATATACAGATTGTATAGATACAGATTTAATTGATTTTATTGATACTAATATGGACATTGATGAAACTGCTGGTGATTTTATCCTCAATCCTACAGTTAATTTACAAGAATTACTGGAAACTTTTAACACTATACATATGCAGTATCTTCCAGGAAAATTTACTAAGCCACAGTTGGCTATTGTACCTTATACTCCTCCTATCAGTCAAGCAGTTGCTAAGCAACTATGTGACAGTTTTGAAATTCCAGTTTCTGCACCAACCTCTACAGTCATTCCATCCTCTCCAGAAGCTATCTCAGCACCAATCTTTGTGATGGATGACTCCCCTATGCCAGATCTAGATGAGTTGATCTTGGCTGATATTGAAGAAGAAAATAAGGCAGCAGCTAAAAGCCCTGTCCCAATTACTTCTGATTCTTGTATAGTCTCTTCTTCAACTACTACTGAAGCTCCAGCTTTTGAAACTTCTGCTCCTGCTCTAGAAAAGACTGCCACTTATGATAAAGCCTTGAAAGCATTGGATGCTCTATATGATAACCCTTGGGGTTCTGGCAGTGAAGATGATGAAGATGATGATGGAGAAGATTCAGATGAAGAAACTGCTAAGAAGAAGAAGAAAATGATGTCAAAGAAAAGGAAAGCCCCTCCTCCTCCTGCTGCTAAGCCAAGCTCAAAGAATGACACCCCATTCTATATTCTTCAAAACATTACTCCTTATAAAGGAATGCCAGCATGGATGTGGCTGTCTAAAAATCAGCAAAAGGAGAGGAAAAGAAGTAAGAAATATTCTCCACCACCAGTTCAGATATACAGAAGAGATCCACCTCCTCCAGCAGCTGGTGCCACTGGCTCTAGCTCTCAAAGATCTGCCCCTATGCAAACTTATCAGAGACATCAAGGGAGATCCTCTGGATACAGTCAGTAAGGGCATCATTCTTCAGGAAATCAACAACAGCAACATCAAAAACATCAACAGCATCAGCAACAATAACCAACTCTCTCTGCAGAACAGAAAACTAAGAGTCCTGAAAGACCAGATTCACCTACTATACTTTTGAGGATCCTGAAACAGCTAACACTACTAAAATGGCCAGATTCCAGGAACTTGTTGGTCTATCCTTGATTAATAAAGCAAAAGCTGAAGGCAAAGACATATCAGAATATACAACTATGTCAAAATACAGGAAGGAAGAACTAAAGAGATTTGATAAAGCCAACAAACTGTTTAATGTTGATGATTACATGAAGCTCCATCCTGAAGAAGTTGTCCCCAGAACTACATCTCTGAAGATTATTGGGCAACTGACATGAAAATGACACAGGCACAGACTTTAAAAATCCAAATAGAGAAATTATCTTTAAAGGGAGGAGAAAAGACAAAAGGAAGACAAGTCCATGGAGAAGAAGCAGAAGAAGTAATCTTTACTTTGTTT